>OU342739.1:540249233-541449233 GCA_910589765.1 Avena atlantica | reverse complement strand
AGAGCCATCGACGCCTTCAAGGACGGCGTCAAGCGCCAAGACTTCAAGGAGGAACTCGGGCGCGTCAAGCCCAAGACAATCGACCACCTTATGGACATCGCCAACAGGTGGGCTGACGGCGAAGATTCCGTCCATCGAGCGCAATCGGAAGAAGAGGACGACTACGGCCGACGATGAGAGCGCCGTAGCAAGAGAATATCGCGCGTCTACGACGATCACGGTGGACCCGACATGGTCGTGGCCGGCTACGCCGACCGCCGCAACGACGCCAACCGCAACAGCGGAGGATACCGTGGAGGAAACTTCCGCGATGGAGGGCGCCCATCACAGTCGTGGCAGCGCCGCGATCGTGACAACGGACCCTCAGCATACGAAAAACTTTCGGGTCCATGCACCATCCACTTCTACATCGACAAGCATGATGGCAAGAAGAAGGCAAGCCACATGCTCAAGGACTGCCGCGAGTTTCAGAAGCTCAGCGAAAGCATGGTCCAGATGAGGCAGCAAGCTCCACTTCCTGGATTCGGGAACGCACCCGCGCCAGGTGAGATAGCGCATGGAGCTCCTCCACCGCCACCCATAGGAGGCCCGAACCAACCAGTCGCACCAGCACAGAACAACGCTGGGAACGGGTATCCCCCGCCAAAAGGAGCACTGATGATCCAGAAGGGGCGCCCCACGAATAGGGTGCAGAAGAAAATCACCCGTCAGATCAACCTGGCCGTGGCAACTCCACCCGCCATCCCTGAGTACCTCAGCGGATCGGAGTCCTGCATCACGTTCAGTCGTTTTGATCACCCTTGCCAGATCCCTCGCCCTGGTCATGCTGCCCTGGTGCTGGAGGCGCAGATCGAAGGTTTCGAGATGAGCCACGTCTTCATGGACGGCGGCAGCGGCATCAACCTGATGTTCGCAAGTACTCTAGCAGCAATGCGGATCCCGTAGTGCAGCGTCAGACACAACGTTCCACGGCATCATCCCAGGAAAGGGCATATTCCCCCTGGGAAAAATTATGGCTCGACGTCATCTTCGTCAAGCCGGACAACTTCCGACTTGAGCGGCTCGAATTCGAAGTGGTAGACTGGCCATCATAATACCACGCCATCCTCGGGCGTGTAGCATTCGCAAGGTTCTTGGCTATCCCACATTACGCATACCTGCTACTCAAGATGCCAGGACCAAAGGGTGTCATCACAGTCCACGGGAGATTCACCCGATCGGACCAATGCGACAGGGACTTCAACAGAATATCCCAATCATTCGGCATGCAGGAGAAGCTCGTAAGGCTCCGCGAGGTGACAGACAATGGGGCACCCCCAGTTGCACGACAAAATGCACCTGACATGTCCTTCGACTCCACCGTCAACACAAAGAAGGTGCAGGTCCACCCGACGGATGCCTCCAGGACGGCGCTGATCGCCAACGACCTCAGCCCCGCATAGGAAAGCGTGATCATCGAATTCCTCTGTGAGCGCTGGGAAATTGTAACTACCTCGGTGAATTACGCTCCTAGATACAAGCCTGGATGAGTGGTAGTGGTTGAAATAGTACGGTGGGGCCCCAAAAGCCACTCACTGGTAGTCCTTTCAGACGTACCAACCACTACCCTCTCAACGGGACCTGTACGGGCGGCGTAATCGGCAGGCGAAGGGATCAACTACGTACACAAGTGGGTATGTACGCAAGCCACCATACAAGAGTACATCAGAGCCATACCATCTAGAAAGAAAGGAAATATAGCAACGCCATACGGCAAGATTCAAATGACCTAGATAGATCTATATTTTAGGATACTTCCTCATACAACACACATCAGAGTATCATGCGGAAGCGGCAAACAAAATCCGAGTACGGATAAGAAGCAAATCGGCATAAGATGCCATAGAAATAAGCACATCCCAACTACAGGTCTCACGGATCCCCGATCCCGGAATCTCTACACCGAACGATCGTTGCCCACATCATCAGCTTCTTCCACCCAGTATCCGTCCTGCGGGGGTACCTGTCCATCTGAACCAATAATTTATCGTGTGAGACCCTAAGGGTACTCAGCAAGTCTTAATGCCTCTAAAGGGGACACAACCTGGGGTGACGCAATTGCAGCGAAAGATAAACCCTAGCAGTTCTACAGATAAACGCTAACCATCCGCCTAACCAATGATAGACGGATGTCCGTGAATTAAGAACAACAGTTATAATGGTAATTTCATCAGATCCATCCTCCTCCCTGCTTACCAACAAGGAAGCGGACGAACAACCCCCCCCCCCATCCGTTGGCAATTTTATTAACCATTCCATGAGTGTTGCACTATTTACTAGTCAAGTTACTTAGTCAGATTAGAAGTGGTACTTTAGTTATGCTTGTCTATGATCGAGAAACTGTGCTCCAAGTCGTCCATATCCGCGGACACGGCTTTCAGAAAGTTTTACCCGGCCGGGGTGCACCAATAGCAACACACGCTCGATCAACCTCGGAAAAACCAAATCAAAACCCAACGAGGCTTTCACGACTGAACAATCACCGGATTCAGAAATATTTCAGGGGGCCACCCCTTTGAGTAGATCCCGCAACGGAGTAAGCAAGCTCCGAGACAGACTCAAGGTTAGCGCCAATGGCTGTAAGCGACTGGGAACCCGAAAACTCGGGGTGTCGATACCGCGTAATCACTTCGCTTACCTAAACAGTACAATGTGCTATCTGTCGCACAATCGTAAATAAAGCGGTAAACATGGCATAAGTACAGGATCGTAAATAAAACCTCAAACTAGTTTGTGGCCCCAAGAAATAAGACGGAATCAAGCTCTGGCTCAGGGGGGTCCCATATACCTCCCGGATGTGGATAGCGCGATAAATCAAGGAACAGGAATCAAGTACTCGGGGTCTTACGGGACACAAGTGAGCAGGAAAAACCAAATAGCAGATGTTGCTCACCGGTGCCACTTTCATTAGTTATCCCATCACTACTCAGGTTAAGTTGTTTAGGTACCTCATTATCCAACAGACTCTCACATACCCTACACATGCTGTTCTACGACTCGCATGGCTCAAACAACTCCTGTAGTAATGGCTCATGGGATGGAGGAACAAGCTTGGTGGGGTTTAAAAGTAAAGGCTATGCATACTTGGGATTCAATTTAATGCAATTCGCGACTCAATGATGCAAGAATAAGATAGAGGCAATAGGTACTGTATGTATGCAAGCATGTGGAAGTGCTTGCCTGACAACTCAGTTGAAGCGAGGGACGGATCTGGGTAGTGCTCCTGGTTCTCTTGATATAACCCCTGCTCGGTGTCTATCCGAGAAAAACCAAACAAACAAGGCCAACATGAATATAAAGCACAAGCATATGAATAAGATGCGTCAAGCAAACAATCATGCCATGATGAATGATGCACAATTACATGGCAAATAAGGTAACATGGCATGGTGAGGTGTGGAAGACAAGTAACAACATTTTAATGGAGTTTTGGGTTCACATTTTGTTGTCATAGCATTTGCTGTACCCTATATTTTTATATGATGCATGCTGCAATTGAAGTCATGGATAGCATAAACAGAAAGGTCTCGTCGAGCTGATCATTTTAGACATATCATTTGCCAAATTTGGAATTATAAAACAAAAGTTATTGATTATTTAAATTCTAGTGGCAATTAGTGTAATTTAAATAAACTTGGAATTTTAATTGTGCAAAAGGCAATATGGATGGCATATTTGGAATCCTCTCATTTTTCTGGTTCAGAAACATATAACATATGCATAATTTGGATTTATAGTTTTAAAGTTATTTAAAATCTGATTTGAAATTTGAATTTGAATTAGATTTAATAGTTTTGTAATTAAACAGACTCTGCACAACGTTTTACACCCAGACTAACTTAACCCCTGTCACAGACACGTGGGGCCAGGCACACACTGACCCACACGCCAGCGGCTGAGAGGGAGGGGGACCGCGGGTTGAGAACTGAAAACTTCAGGAGCCTTTTTATAAAAGCGCCAAGCCACTGACAGGTGGGGTTTGGGGAGCGCGGGTTGGGAACAAAAGAAGGCAGGGGGTTTTCGGGGAGATGGTCACGGTGGCTGCCTGGTGGGCCTAGAGGGCGCGGTTTGCAGAGAAAAAGAACAGGGAGGGGGGGTATGAGCAAAACAGCCAGGGCCGTACTGTTCCTCTTCTCGTCTGCGCCGCGAGCGACAGAGAGGCGAGGTGGGGATCGAACCCACGACCTCTGGCGCTTGCGCGGACGCGGAGCCGCTGCGGTGGCTTGGGGTTGGTGCTAGGAAGGGGCTAAGCGTCTAGGTGAGGCTTCCCGCGACGCGGCGACGCAGAGGACGCACGCGCTCGCGACGCACCCAGAGCGCTCGACGCAAGGTCCGACGTGCACAGAGAGCTACGGCGAGGGCGGAGGTGTCAGGGTGGTTCGGGTGCTCACCGCGGGCTCGGCGGTGGGCTCGGATCTGGTCGGGGCGCAGCAGGGCGACGGGGAGGCAGAGGCCCAGCGTGCTAGGGTTTTCGGTGGCGTTCCGGCGTGCAGCGGCGGGGCAGGCCTTCTCCTCCTCGTTGGCGCGGTCCAGGGGCGTCGCAGAGGCTCCACGGGGCTTCCTCGACACCGCAGCGTGCACGCCACCAGCTAGATCGACGGGGGCAGGTGGTAGACTGGCGGTGTGTGGCGAGGTGAGAAAGATGGCTAGGGGAGGAAGGGGAGAAGAGGGCGCAGCCCTGGCAGATCTGGGGAGGGCAGGAGGGTGCTGGGGGGTAGATAAGGACGGCCAGGAGGGGCTTGCGTGTGGGAGGGGAAGCTGGCCAGGGTGCCACCTTTTCCTGCTCACGTGCTCGTCATGGGGGCCAGGGGTGGCGCGACAGAGCTGGGGAGGAGAGGGGAGGCTGGCAGGTGGCCCTGGGGAAGCTCGTGGCAGGTAGGTCTAGGGGAACCTTAGGCCAGGGAGAGAAAAAGAGGGGAGGGAAGAGGGGGCCGGCTCGAGCTAGCTGGTTAGGGTTGGCTCGGGTCAGGGCTTGCCTGGGGCTGGTTGGGGGAGTAGCTAGGTGGGTCCAGCAGGTAGAGAGAGGGGATGGCGAGCTGGGGCAGGGCATGGGGTGGCCAAGCTAGGAAGTAGGGAAGAGGAGGGTAGATAGGGTTTTGTTTAGCTAGGATGGGGGTGGCATGGGGTAGGTTTTAGGGTTAGCTAAGAGGGGGTAGATAAAGGAAGGGGTACTCCACTTGATCAAGCATGCTTCATATACAAGCACCCAAGATCAAGAAAAAGGCAAGAAAAGAGAGAGAGGGAGAGAGAGATATGGTGATAGAGATTTGAATCATGCATGCTCCATTCAAAGAACAAGCAAGATAAAAGAGAAAGGTGGGGAGAAGGAAAGTGGGTTTAGGGTTGTGCATGCCTCATGAGCACAAGTGTGTGCATGGGCATGTGGATAGAGGTTTAGCTAAGGGAGATAGAGATAGATGAGATGGTGAAGAAAACTACAAGCCCAAAACAAGATTTAAACAAAGGAGAGGTGATCCACTTAGAATTCAAGTAAAAACCAAATACTAGAAAAGGTGGCACTTGCATGGCCCATGCAAAATAATTAATGCCAAATTTATCCTTGTGAAAACAATAATATTAACATGGCATTATTCATATACATTCCCAAAGGTGGGCAAGGCCAAGGAAAGATTAAGGGAGGAATCCAACCAACAACATGAGCTAGAGATAACTCAATAAAAAGCCAAGCCCATATTAATGGATGGTGGAATTATAAGGTGGTGCAAGAAAAAGGTGGTGGAGTCAATAAGAGAGATGCCCTCAACTCAACTTGGGCATTTAACAATATATCAAGAGCCAAATACAATATCAAGAAGCAAATACAATTAATGGTGCACATGAGATAAGAACCAAACAAGAATATGTTTTATATGATGCTCAAATGCAAGGTGGCATGATGACATGAGCATGATATGATGATGATGCAACAATTATATATTGGAAGTGGCCCTTTTTATTATTATAACAAGTAGCATTACAGGGGTTAGACAACTGGGATGCTACAACTCTCCCCCACTAAACAGGAATCTCGCCCCGAGATTCTAGGAAGAAGAAGAAGAAGAAGAAGAAGAAGAAGATACAAAGAGAGAAGGATGGTTGGCACGGAGTTCATCTTCACGCTCCCATGTGGCTTCATCAACAGAATGGTGTGACCACTGCACCTTGCAGAACTTGATGGACTTGTTGCGAGTCCTTCGTTCTGCGGTCTCAAGGATTTTGGTGGGGTGTTCTTGATAGGACAGATCTTCTTGGAGGTCGATTAGCTCATGATCCACGGTCCTGCCGGGATCTTTGAAGCACTTCTTGAGCTGAGATATGTGGAAAACATCATGGACTTTGAGTTTTTCCGGAAGCTCAAGTGCATAGGCAACTTCTCCTCTTCTACCACGTATCTTGAAAGGACCGATGTATCTAGGAGCCAACTTTCCTTTGATACCGAAGCGGTGTTTTCCTCTCATGGGAGTGACACGAAGGTAGACGAGATCACCAGGGGCATATACCATATCCGTGTGCTTCCTGTCATAGTTGCTCTTCTAACGACTTTGAGCAATCTTCAGGTTCTCCAGAATGATATGCACCTTCTCCTCTGCCTGAGTTACAATGTCCGGGCCAAACCAGATTCTTTCTCCTGCACCTGACCAACCAATTGGAGTTCTGCACTTGCGACCATAGAGAGCCTCGAATGGTGCCATCTTCAGACTCTTCTGGAAGCTGTTATTGTAGGAGAATTCAGCATATGGAATACATTCCTCCCACTTCGTGCCAAACGAGATGACGCAAGCCCGAAGCATGTCTTCCAGAATCTGATTGATTCTTTCCACTTGTCCTTGCGACTGAGGGTGGTAAGCAGTGTTGAAGTTCAACTTTGTTCCCAAAGCTTTTTGGAAACTCTCCCAGAACTTTGAGGTGAAGATGCTCCCACGGTCTGAACTGATTTCAAGTGGAACCCCATACAGAGAGACAATTCTGTTGATATAGAGCTCAGCCAACTGAATTCCAGAAATTGTTTCCTTGACGGGGAAGAAATGAGCCACTTTAGAAAGCCTGTCGATGACAACAAAGATTGCATTGTTGCCCTTCTGCGATCTAGGAAACCCAGTGATGAAGTCCATCTCTACTTTCTCCCATTTCCATTCCGGAGGTTTCAATGGCTGTAGAAGACCAAATGGTTTCTGATGGACAGCCTTCACTCTGCGGCAGACATCACATTCCGAGACATACTTGGCACAATACCGTTTCAACCCAGGCCACCAGTATTGTGTTTTCAAGTCCATGTACATCTTTGTGCTGCCAGGATGGATAGATAGAACCGAATCATGCGCCTCCTTGAGAACTTGGTCTCTCAAACCCGGGTAGTTTGGAACAAACATCCGGTGGTCGAAGAAGAGCGTGCCTTGATCATCAACGTGGAAGGACTCATACTTCGGAAGCCCAAGTTTCGAGATGAGCTTTCTGGTGTGCGGATCACCAAGTTGACGAGAGCGAATCTTTTCTTCCAAGAGAGGGGTAGCCAGAAGGTTCAGGAGATGCCCTTGTTCCACAACTTCAAGGTTGAGTTGACGGAATTCCTCGCACAGGAGAGGCTGCTGCTCTTCTACCATGAGGTTGTTGACATAAGCTTTACGGCTAAGCGCATCTGCCATGACGTTTGCTTTGCCTGGAGTGTAGTTGATGGTCACATCAAAGTCATTGATTGCTTCAATCCATCTCCTTTGCCGAAGGTTGAGATCAGGCTGAGTGAAGATATACTTCAAACTCTTGTGGTCCGAGAAGATCTCACAACGGTTACCAAGCAAGTAGTGCCTCCAAAGCTTCAAAGCAAAGACAACTGCTGCTAGCTCGAGGTCATGTGTGGGGTAGTTGATCTCATGCGTCTTCAACTGACGAGAGGCATAAGCAACCACCTGTTTCTCTTGCATAAGGACCGCGCCCAATCCTTGCAAAGAGGCGTCGCAGAATATCTGGAAAGGCTTAGATGTATCCGGAGGAACCAAGACTGGTGTGGAAGTGAGCTTCTCTTTGAGTGTCTCAAAACTTTCTTGACAAGCAGGAGTCCACAGGTACTTCTTGCCTTTCTTGAGGAGATCGGTAAGAGGCTTTGCTATCTTCGAGAAGTTCTGAACAAAGCGACGGCAATAGCTAGCCAGTCCGAGAAAACTCCGCACTTCCTTGACATTAGCAGGAGGAAGCCATTCAACTATTGTCTTCACGGTTTCCGGGTTGACTGCAATGCCCTTGGCAGAGATAACATGACCCAGGTATGTTACTTCAGGCAGCCAAAACTCACACTTAGAGAACTTTGCATACAAGCGGTTCTCACGAAGCTTGTTTAAGACACACCGCAGGTGTTCCTCATGCTCCTCCTTGGACTTGGAATAGACCAGAATGTCATCCAGATATACCACAACAAACTTATCCAGGTACTCCATGAAAACGGAGTTCATCAGCCTCGAGAAGGTAGCAGGTGCGTTGGTGAGGCCGAAAGACATGACCGTGTACTCATACAGGCCATAGCGGGTGGTGAAAGCTGTTTTGGGCACATCTTCTTTGCGAATTTTGATTTGGTGATAACCACTTCTCAAGTCCAGCTTAGAGAACACCACAGCTCCTGCCAGCTGATCAAAAAGATCATTTATCCGTGGAAGAGGATATTTGTTCTTGATGGTTTTAGCATTGAGAGCCCGGTAGTCAACACAGAGTCTATCGGTTCTGTCACGCTTCTTCACAAAGATTGTTGGGCTACCCCAAGACGAAGTGCTATGTTGAATGAAACCCAACTTCTCTTGTTCATCAAGTTGTCGTTTGAGTTCAGCCAACTCAGAAGGACCCATCTTATATGGCCGCTTGGAGATAGGAGCCGTTCCAGGTTCAAGCTCAATCACGAATTCAACCTCGCGATCCGGAGGCATACCTGGCAACTCTTCAGGGAAAACATCTGGAAACTCACAGACCACTGGTACACTCTGAATAGCTTCCATAGCATCATTATTCAGAGCCGCCAAGGAATAGAGCTGGACAGCAGGAGTCAGACTTGGAGAAAAGACTATATGGCCTTCAGGAATCTTCAGAGACACTGAGCGTTCAACACAATCAATCACAGCTGCATTTGCTGTCAACCAATCCATGCCCAAGATGACATCAATGTCAGAGTTGCCCAGAACAATTAAAGAAGCCGAGAATGAAGAACCACCAATCTCAACTTGATTGCCATGACTGATTTGAGCAGCTGCCATTGTTGCTCCAGGAGAAAGAACCATTAACCGCTTTTGGAGAGGAACCAATACTAACTCGTTCTCATCTGCAAACTTGTGCGACACAAAAGAATGCGATGCAACAGAATCGAACAAAACTCGTGCAGGGACTGAGTTCACGGAAAGCATACCCATCACGACTCCCGGTGCTTGCTCAGCTTTAGCGGCGTTGACACAGTTGGCCCGAACAACCGCAGACCCGGGCTTGGTGTTGATGTTGAGAGCCCGAGGCGGTGGTGCACGAACCGAAGGAGAGCTTGTTGCAGATCTTGGCGGGGGTTGAGGGAGAGCTTTGTTCTTCATTGGACAGTTCCAGTGTGGATGTCCAGGATCTCCACACGTGAAGCAGGCACCAGCTGGACGTGGAGCAGAGTAGCCAGGGACTCCGCCAGGCGCTCCAGGGTAGTGGTTGTTGTAGCCCCTGGGAGCCGCAGTGGTGAAGTTTGGTGGCCTTGGCGGGAAACTTGCAGGTCTTGGTGGAGCCGGGAGCGACGGTGGGGTGTTAGGAACCCAGACACGCCGCTTAGAAGGAGCTGCCATAACTGCAGAGCTTGATGCATCCCTGTTATGTTTCTTGGACTCCTCAAACATTTGCCTGCTTGCCTCCTCTTGCAGTGCTGTGTGTTGGAGTTCCAGCAAAGTTGCCGGTCTTGCATGCGTGATTGCATACTTGATCGACGCATTGAGCCCTTGCCTGAACCTTTTCTGCTTCTTCTTGTCATCAGATACCTCATCACCACCATAACGAGAGAGATTCATGAAGTTCCTGATGTAGGTGTTGACGTTATCATTTCCTTGCTTCAGGTTGAGAAAAGCCTCCTTCATCCTTTCCATCACAATCTCTGAGAGAAACTGCTCCTTGAAAGCTGCAGTGAACCTCTCCCAAGTTGGCTGGAACCCAGTGCAGCTTGCCTTCAAGTAGTTTTCCCACCAAAGAGCTGCATCTCCCTTGAGAAGGTGAGTAGCACACTTGACCCACTCCTGCTCCGGAACATCAGCAGTCTCGAGCAACCTTGAGATCTCACGCAGCCAATCATCCGCGTCCAGAGGTCGTTCAGAAACATCAAACTGACGAGGGTTGAACTTGAGGAAGCTCTTGATGTCTCCACGCCTGGGAGGTGGAGGAAGTGGAGCATACTCGTTTCTTCTGACACTCTCCTCAAAGCGCTGCTGGTTCTCTTGCATTGCTGCCAAAGCATTAGCGATGTTTGACAGCGCGGAGCCCAGTTCCGGAGGTATGTCCTCATCAGTCCGGCGTGGTGGAGCCATCCTGTCATTGATATAAAACTCAAGTCGGTACTATAATGGAAGATGATAATAATCCAAAATAGTACCAAGATGGAATTAACCAAGATTTAAGGATACAATTTACTGAGATGATATTAAAATATCAACAAAGTTCATAGCACCTAAAAGATATTAAGCATATCGCACACGACTGAAAAAGGAGTGTGGTACACAAATATATCAAAGAAAAAAAATTCCACAAATTTCGGCATTAGAATACCAATAGATGCGCAAAATTACTTAACGAATCAAGATTAGTGACTCTACCGATTCAATATACAAAAGCGAATGATAAGAGTAGTGGTATGGTCGCGACTCCATCCCGCACTCAAATCATTACTCCGCACATGAACAAGTGGAACACATATCCTAACCCCTTCTTCTCACGACGAAACCTAAAGATTGGTAACTACGGAAACGAACACCCCAAACAAGATAGCGTCGGATACAAAGAGGAAGATAGATTGCGTCGGTTTGCAAACGCCTGTCGGTATGGAATGTACCAACAGTTGATAACCAAAGGCAGATAAGATAACAACTTGGGTGCAACAGATAGACAAGGGATTACACACACACACACACAACCTATGGTACTACGGAAACCCAGAACACGTGAATCCTAGTTTGAACTTTGAGAAGAGGATTGAAAACGTTGCACTTCCTTACCAGAAAAAGGGTGGGTGGGAGGGTAAGAAGAAAAGTGGAAGCAGTCCTACTCTCGCGTTTTGTTTTTCCCTAATATACATAACTACCAAAATATTTGCTAGACTGACAACGACCGTTTGGCTGAAACCCTGAAGGTCGGGATGGCTCTGATACCAATTGTAACTACCTCGGTGAATTACGCTCCTAGATACAAGCCTGGATGAGTGGTAGTGGTTGAAATAGTACGGTGGGGCCCCAAAAGCCACTCACTGGTAGTCCTTCCAGACGTCCCAACCACTACCCTCTCAACGGGACCTGTACGGGCGGCGTAATCGACAGGCGAAGGGATCAACTACGTACACAAGTGGGTATGTACGCAAGCCACCATACAAGAGTACATCAGAGCCATACCATCTAGAAAGAAAGGAAATATAGCAACGCCATACGGCAAGATTCAAATGACCTAGATAGATCTATATTTTAGGATACTTCCTCATACAACACACATCAGAGTATCATGCGGAAGCGGCAAACAAAATCCGAGTACGGATAAGAAGCAAATCGGCATAAGATGCCATAGAATTAAGCACATCCCAACTACAGGTCTCACGGATCCCCGATCCCGGAATCTCTACACCGAACGATCGTTGCCCACATCATCAGCTTCTTCCACCCAGTATCCGTCCTGTCCATCTGAACCAATAATTTATCGTGTGAGACCCTAAGGGTACTCAGCAAGTCTTAATGCCTCTAAAGGGGACACAACCTGGGGTGACGCAATTGCAGCGAAAGATAAACCCTAGCAGTTCTACAGATAAACGCTAACCATCCGCCTAACCAATGATAGACGGATGTCCGTGAATTAAGAACAACAGTTATAATGGTAATTTCATCAGATCCATCCTCCTCCCTGCTTACCAACAAGGAAGCGGACGAACAACCCCCCCCCCCCATCCGTTGGCAATTTTATTAACCATTCCATGAGTGTTGCACTATTTACTAGTCAAGTTACTTAGTCAGATTAGAAGTGGTACTTTAGTTATGCTTGTCTATGATCGAGAAACTGTGCTCCAAGTCGTCCATATCCGCGGACACGGCTTTCAGAAAGTTTTACCCGGCCGGGGTGCACCAATAGCAACACACGCTCGATCAACCTCGGAAAAACCAAATCAAAACCCAACGAGGCTTTCACGACTGAACAATCACCGGATTCAGAAATATTTCAGGGGGCCACCCCTTTGAGTAGATCCCGCAACGGAGTAAGCAAGCTCCGAGACGGACTCAAGGTTAGCGCCAATGACTGTAAGCGACTGGGAACCCTAAAACTCGGGGTGTCGATACCGCGTAATCACTTCGCTTACCTAAACAGTACAATGTGCTATCTGTCGCACAATCGTAAATAAAGCGGTAAACATGGCATAAGTACAGGATCGTAAATAAAACCTCAAACTAGTTTGTGGCCCCAAGAAATAAGACGGAATCAAGCTCTGGCTCAGGGGGGTCCCATATACCTCCCGGATGTGGATAGCGCGATAAATCAAGGAACAGGAATCAAGTACTCGGGGTCTTACGGGACACAAGTGAGCAGGAAAAACCAAATAGCAGATGTTGCTCACCGGTGCCACTTTCATTAGTTATCCCATCACTACTCAGGTTAAGTTGTTTAGGTACCTCATTATCCAACAGACTCTCACATACCCTACACATGCTGTTCTACGACTCGCATGGCTCAAACAACTCCTGTAGTAATGGCTCATGGGATGGAGGAACAAGCTTGGTGGGGTTTAAAAGTAAAGGCTATGCATACTTGGGATTCAATTTAATGCAATTCGCGACTCAATGATGCAAGAATAAGATAGAGGCAATAGGTACTGTATGTATGCAAGCATGTGGAAGTGCTTGCCTGACAACTCAGTTGAAGCGAGGGACGGATCTGGGTAGTGCTCCTGGTTCTCTTGATATAACCCCTGCTCGATGTCTATCCGAGAAAAACCAAACAAACAAGGCCAACATGAATATAAAGCACAAGCATATGAATAAGATGCGTCAAGCAAACAATCATGCCATGATGAATGATGCACAATTACATGGCAAATAAGGTAACATGGCATGGTGAGGTGTGGAAGACAAGTAACAACATTTTAATGGAGTTTTGGGTTCACATTTTGTTGTCATAGCATTTGCTGTACCCTATATTTTTATATGATGCATGCTTCAATTGAAGTCATGGATAGCATAAACAGAAAGGTCTCGTCGAGCTGATCATTTTAGACATATCATTTGCCAAATTTGGAATTATAAAACAAAAGTTATTGATTATTTAAATTCTAGTGGCAATTAGTGTAATTTAAATAAACTTGGAATTTTAATTGTGCAAAAGGCAATATGGATGGCATATTTGGAATCCTCTCATTTTTCTGGTTCAGAAACATATAACATATGCATAATTTGGATTTATAGTTTTAAAGTTATTTAAAATCTGATTTGAAATTTGAATTTGAATTAGATTTAATAGTTTTGTAATTAAACAGACTCTGTACAACGTTTTACACCCAGACTAACTTAACCCCTGTCACAGACACGTGGGGCCAGGCACACACTGACCCACACGCCAGCGGCTGAGAGGGAGGGGGACCGCGGGTTGAGAACTGAAAACTTCAGGAGCCTTTTTATAAAAGCGCCAAGCCACTGACAGGTGGGGTTTGGGGAGCGCGGGTTGGGAACAAAAGAAGGCAGGGGGTTTTCGGGGAGATGGTCACGGTGGCTGCCTGGTGGGCCTAGAGGGCGCGGTTTGCAGAGAAAAAGAACAGGGAGGGGGGGTATGAGCAAAACAGCCAGGGCCGTACTGTTCCTCTTCTCGTCTGCGCCGCGAGCGACAGAGAGGCGAGGTGGGGATCGAACCCACGACCTCTGGCGCTTGCGCGGACGCGGAGCCGCTGCGGTGGCTTGGGGTTGGTGCTAGGGAGGGGCTAAGCGTCTAGGTGAGGCTTCCCGCGACGCGGCGACGCAGAGGACGCACGCGCTCGCGACGCACCCAGAGCGCTCGACGCAAGGTCCGGCGTGCACAGAGAGCTACGGCGAGGGCGGAGGTGTCAGGGTGGTTCGGGTGCTCACCGCGGGCTCGGCGGTGGGCTCGGATCTGGTCGGGGCGCAGCAGGGCGACGGGGAGGCAGAGGCCCAGCGTGCTAGGGTTTTCGGTGGCGTTCCGGCGTGCAGTGGCGGGGCAGGCCTTCTCCTCCTCGTTGGCGCGGTCCAGGGGCGTCGCAGAGGCTCCACGGGGCTTCCTCGACACCGCAGCGTGCACGCCACCGGCTAGATCGACGGGGGCAGGTGGTAGACTGGCGGTGTGTGGCGAGGTGAGAAAGATGGCTAGGGGAGGAAGGGGAGAAGAGGGCGCAGCCCTGGCAGATCTGGGGAGGGCAGGAGGGTGCTGGGGGTAGATAAGGACGGCCAGGAGGGGCTTGCGTGTGGGAGGGGAAGCTGGCCAGGGTGCCACCTTTTCCTGCTCACGTGCTCGTCATGGGGGCCAGGGGTGGCGCGGCAGAGCTGGGGAGGAGAGGGGAGGCTGGCAGGTGGCCCTGGGGAAGCTCGTGGCAGGTAGGTCTAGGGGAACCTTAGGCCAGGGAGAGAAAAAGAGGGGAGGGAAGAGGGGGCCGGCTCGAGCTAGCTGGTTAGGGTTGGCTCGGGTCAGGGCTTGCCTGGGGCTGGTTGGGGGAGTAGCTAGGTGGGTCCAGCAGGTAGAGAGAGGGGATGGCGAGCTGGGGCAGGGCATGGGGTGGCCAAGCTAGGAAGTAGGGAAGAGGAGGGTAGATAGGGTTTTGTTTAGCTAGGATGGGGGTGGCATGGGGTAGGTTTTAGGGTTAGCTAAGAGGGGGTAGATAAAGGAAGGGGTACTCCACTTGATCAAGCATGCTTCATATACAAGCACCCAAGATCAAGAAAAAGGCAAGAAAAGAGAGAGGGAGAGAGAGATATGGTGATAGAGATTTGAATCATGCATGCTCCATTCAAAGAACAAGCAAGATAAAAGAGAAAGGTGGGGAGAAGGAAAGTGGGTTTAGGGTTGTGCATGCCTCATGAGCACAAGTGTGTGCATGGGCATGGGGATAGAGGTTTAGCTAAGGGAGATAGAGATAGATGAGATGGTGAAGAAAACTACAAGCCCAAAACAAGATTTAAACAAAGGAGAGGTGATCCACTTAGAATTCAAGTAAAAACCAAATACTAGAAAAGGTGGCACTTGCATGGCCCATGCAAAATAATTAATGCCAAATTTATCCTTGTGAAAACAATAATATTAACATGGCATTATTCATATACATTCCCAAAGGTGGGCAAGGCCAAGCAAAGATTAAGGGAGGAATCCAACCAACAACATGAGCTAGAGATAACTCAATAAAAAGCCAAGCCCATATTAATGGATGGTGGAATTATAAGGTGGTGCAAGAAAAAGGTGGTGGAGTCAATAAGAGAGATGCCCTCAACTCAACTTGGGCATTTAACAATATATCAAGAGCCAAATACAATATCAAGAAGCAAATACAATTAATGGTGCACATGAGATAAGAACCAAACAAGAATAGGTTTTATATGATGCTCAAATGCAAGGTGGCATGATGACATGAGCATGATATGATGATGATGCAACAATTATATATTGGAAGTGGCCCTTTTTATTATTATAACAAGTAGCATTACAGGGGTTAGACAACTGGGATGCTACAGAAATCTTCGCCTGGTGTCCTCCGGACATGCCAGGAGTTCCTAGGGAATTCTCCGAGCACGCACTCAACGTATTTCCAGACACCAAGCCCGTCAAGCAGTCCATCCGGAGACTGTCCGAGCCACGGGCCGAAGCCATCGGGATGGAAATAAACAGGCTACTCGTTGCAGACTTCATCAGTGAGATCAAAGAAAGCGAGTGGCTCGCAAATACAGTGATGGTTCCCAAGAAGGACACGGATATCCTGCGGATGTGCGTGGACTTCACGTCGATGAACAAGCACTGCCCAAAGGACCACTTCCCTCTCCCTCGGATCGACCAGATCATCGATTCGACTGCAGGATGCGAGAAACTCTCCTTCCTTGACGCCTACTCGGGCTACAACTAGATTCGACTCAAGGTCGAAGATCAAGAGAAAACGGCGTTTATCACACCGTTCGGAGTGTTCTGCTACAACACAATGCCCTTCGGGAACGCAGGTGCCACGTACCAGCGATGCATGCAGGCATGCCTGAAGGACCAGATCGGTCGCAACGTCCAAGTCTATGTCGACGACATAGTCATCAAAACTAGGGAGGCGGAAACGCTCATCGACGATCTCCGCGAGACGTTCGGTAATCTCGACCGCTATAGGATCAAGCTCAATCCCGAAAAGTGCGCCTTCGGCGTCCCATCAGGACAGCTCCTTGGCTACTTCATCTCCCAACAAGGGATCGAGGCGAACCCGAAGAAAATCAGGGCCATCATGGCGATGGAAAAGCCGAAGAATCTCAAGGGCATCCAGCAGCTCGTAGGACGAATAGCGGCATTGAGCAGATTCATCAGCCGCATGGGCGAGAAGGCCCTGCCATTCTACCAGCTGCTACGCAAGGCAGATAAATTCGAGTGGACGCCCGAAGCCGACGACGCATTTGAAAGTCTCAAACGACTACTCTCCACCTCGCCCGTGTTGGTCACGCCAAAGGAGCGCGAGCCTCTGCTGCTGTACATAGCAGCTACACACCAGGTGGTCAGCATCGTGCTAGTGGTCGAACGACCCGAAGAAGGCAAGACCCATGGGGTCCAACGCCCAATTTACTACCTGAGCGAGGTATTGATGCAAACAAAACAAAGGTACCCTCACTACCAAAAACTCGCCTACGGCGTGTTCATGACGGCTCGTCGGTTGAGTCATTACTTCCAGGAGAACCAGGTGATGGTCGTCAATGAGGCACCCTTGAACAGCATCCTGAATAACCCAGAGGACACAGGACGCGTGGCCCTATGGGGCATCGAGTTGTCACCCCTAGACATCATCTACGAGAAGCGACTCACAATCAAGTCTCAAGTCCTCCCGGACTTCCTTGTACACTGGATGGAGCTGCCGCTGCCAGACACCCCAGACATGTCGCAGTCATGGACGATGCACTTCGACGGCTCCAAGCGTGAAGCTGGAGCAGGAGACGGGGTCGTACTGACCTCCCCGCAGGGCGACAAGATGAAGTACGTCCTTCGGATGAAATTCCGAGCTTCTAACAACGAGGCCGAATACGAATCCCTCATTCACGGCATGATGATGGCGAAGATCTGCGGCGCAACGCGCCTGGTCATCTACGGTGACTCCAACCTCGTTGTCCAGCAGACGATGAACGAGTGCGACGCACACGCCGAAAACATGATCGCGTACCGCGCACTCTACAACGCACTCAAAGGAGAATTCGACGGCTGCGAGCTTTGGCACGTTGGAAGAGAAAGCAACGAGGAGGCCGACAGACTCGCCAACATCGGCTCCACCTGCGCAAAGGTACCACCAGGTGTGTTCCTCGAACAGATCTGCGTGCCATCCATCAAGCGGAAATTCTCCAGGGGATCACCCGAAGAAGCAGAACACTCGGGGGCTACGCTACCCGAAGGTCATGAAGGACCCGAGAAACCAGACACAGAGGTCGCCATGGTCAACCTGATGCAGGTCATGGCAGTCGAAGAAACCTGGACGCGGCCGTACCTCCAGTTCTTGATAGATGGAGAACTTCCTGACAGCCCGACGGATGCCCGACGCATATCTCGCCGGTCAAAAGCTTCCACCATCAACAACGGCGAGCTGTACAAGCGCAGCATTACGGGTGTACTACAAAGGTGCGTCACGCGGCCATCACGCAATACATCCACGAGGGCATCCACGAGGGCATCTGCGACCATCACGCAGGCAGCCGCTCCCTTGTCGCCAAAGCTCTACGAGCTGGATTCTACTTGCCAACGGCCATGAGCGACGCAAAGGACATCGTCCGACGATGCAAAGGGTGCCAAAGGTTCGCCGACAAACCACACACACCCGGTCAGAGTTCAGGCCCATACCTATAGCCTAGCCCTTCGCTCAATGGGGCCTCGACATGATCGGCAAACTGCCAAGGTCCTCGAAAGGGGGGCACGTCTACCTCCTGGTCGCGGTCAACAAATTCACCAAGTGGATCGAGGCCATGCCGGTCACTAACCAAAAGGGCAAGACTGCCTTCAAGTTCTTTGAATCCATTGTCTACAGGTTCGGTGTACCGCATAGCATCATCACCGACAATGGATCAAACTTCATCTCCAAAGAATTCCAAGACTTCTACGAAGACCTCGGAATCAACATCACATACGCCTCGGTGGCACACCCGCAAACGAACGGGCGGGTGGAAAAGGCCAACAGCCTAATCGGCGCTGGTATCAAGAAGCGCCTCATGAGCTCACTCGAGCGAAAAGCTGGAGCCTGGACGAAAGAGCTACCATCCGTCCTATGGAGCTTGCGTACCACGCCAAACAGCTCCACAGGCTACACGTCATTCTTCATGGTGCATGGAGCCGAAGCCCTGCCGCCAGCCGAAGTACGCCACCAGGCCCCCCGGGTCATCGCTTACAGCGAAGCCGAATCCACGGCTGCACTCGAAGACGCCGTCGACACACTCGACGAGGCACGAGACATAGCAGCAGCTCGATCAGCGGTGTACCAGCAGAGTCTCCGCAACTACCACGGCCGACAGCTGCGTCCAAGGTCCTTCGTCGAAGGAGACCTCGTCTTGCGACTCGAGCAAGGGCGACTGAAGAAATTCGAGTCACCATGGGAAGGACCCTACATCGTCACCGAAGTTATCCCAGGTGGCGCCTATCGCCTCAAGCACGTGGAGTCTGGAGTCGCCTACTCCAACCCATGGAACGTTGCACAGCTGCGACGATTCTACCCCTAGCTACCTACCCTTTTACTTTCAATAAGGCTTTTCAGCCAAGGCTACTCAGTCGAACAATGTACTTCCTCCATTACGATATAAATAAAGCTAAGTGACTCGCCCCAAAATTTCGTTTCGCTATTCGCACCTTTACTTCATGATACAAACGCACTCGGGGGCTCCCCCCACCTCATGATTTCATCGACTGAGAATAACACGTGTACACCTGAGTAGCTGACCACGTCATGATAACGAAAAGGACACGTACGCAAACAAAGCACTGTGTGCTCAAACAACAACCAAACCTTTATAACAAAGGGCACAACATGCCCAGTCAAAAATATACAAATTTTACATCCATCTCTTTTACAGGTATTACCTATTCTGAAGAGTAACCTGAGCACGCTGCTCAAATAGATCTACGATCTCTTCGGCATACTGCCCTACAGCCGCGTAATGCGGACGCATATCCCACACACCACCATCTGGTCGAGGGGGTGGTCCAGCCGCTACAACAGACAGATCTACATCAGGGCGATGCAGCCTCACAAGAGACAATGCAGCCTTCACCCCCGCGACGAGCTGATGCCGCACCAACTCCTTGACATAATTCACGTTCCGAAACTTCGACAGAAGACCAGAAAGGGTCGTCGGCGCAGCATCCAACGGAAACATCACATGCAGAACCGACGCGAGCGAAGTCTGCACCTGACGAAGCACCCGCGATACTTGGTGAACGCGATCATGCACCATGGCCAGAACCATGGCACGATCACGATCCATCCAGAAGAACCCGCCGGCTTCCATGTCCTGTTGAGTCAAGCAATTGACCCGAACAACAACACGCTCCCTCTCCTCCCTTGGAGCAAGGTTCGCACCTGCGATACGCGCACAAAAGTAAGATGCAAGGCCGGCAGGCGCATCCGAAGAAATGAGCAACAGCTCGAAAAACTTACACTAAAGATGCTCGGACAATCGAATCAATTCCGCCATCAAGTACTCCTCTCTGGCAGCACCGCGATCCGCCTTGGACTTCCAAAAGTCAGCATGGCCACGGATCCCAAGCAACTCTTTTTCGAGACTACGAACACGGTCTCGAAGAAAAGCAAGCTGCGATGAATCATCCAAGGATGTCCGTAGCCGCGCGGCAGGCGAGGTGTCAACGGTATCAGCACCCGAAGGACCCTAGAGCAGCAGAAAGGCAAAAGACATGAACACTCAGACGGAGAAGAACACAACTCAACAAATTCATTGAGTGCATAAAAAGCCACTACGTGGCACAGGGATTTGTTCATCAACATAATTACAACAAAAGATACTACAACTACCCTACAGCTACAACGCCTACGATGCGGCACCCTGACTAGCCTCGAAGCCGGATTGCCTCGCCTTGGCTTCCCCCTGCTGCCGTAGCGCGTACTCGGCCAGCAGATCAATCAACTTTGGCCCATATCGCTTACAGCGAGCAGAATAGGTAGCGAAGGCTACCTCGGATCCATCCGCAGTCGTCGGCATCCGGGAAGTGATCTGGGGCAGGTCCAGCTCCGCTCCAGCCGCCAAAGCCATCGCCAGCCCGACGGATGCGCCGATGCCCTTCTGCTTGCGCTTATACGCCGCAGGTGCTTCGGCTGACAGTGCCTCCGCCAGAGCGTCAACATCATCAAGGGCCGCGCCCATGGGGACAAGCTCCTTGTAGAAGCTCCCAAGGACCTCCTTGGCCTTGGCAAGCGAGCTGACGACGGTGCTGCAACGATCTTCAACCGCTGCAGTAGCATCATCTAGAGCACTTCCGTACTCCAGAGCACCGCGGTCAAACTCGATGCTCGCGGCATCTGAGACAATAAAGATAAGGAATGAACAAAGCACCGCAGAAGAAAGACAAGAAAACCAAAAAAGATGCAAGTGAAGATACTCACCCGAAACAGCCTTGGCAGCCGCCATGAGCTTGCCAGCCACCTCTCTTTCACGCGCAGTCGCAGCAGTGGCAAGCTGCTCCTCGCGGTCCGTGGCCTCCCACTGCAGGCGCTCCTTAGCCTCGGCCGCAGTAGCCAGCTCCAGCTCGAGGCACTCCTTCGCACCAACGGCGACCTCGGCCTTCTTCTCCGCTTGACCGAGGATCTTTTTGAGAGTATCAATCTCACGAAGGGAGGTGTTATGCTCCTCTGCATTCAAAAAATACAAGCGTCAGATAACAGGACAAGAATACACGAAGAAGCAAACATCAAAGGCATAACAACACCTTGAAGCTGTTTGAGGCTGGCCTCCAGCACCAGGTGCTCCTGCACCAGTCGCTTAGCATCCTGCACAAAAGGCTGCAGGAAGAAGACCTACTAGTCAGGAAAAGGACTCGGGGGCTACGCCCAACAGAAAAGAACAGAAGTAAATAACACACATGAAAACGCTCGGGGGCTCCCCCCGAGACTCGAAGGAAGAACAAAACAAGAAAACTCTTTTACAGATGCTCGGGGGCTCCCCCCGTGGCAGGAGACAGGACTACTTACATGATCCAATGGCGACGCCGAAGGTCCGCTAGCAAAATTTTGAGGCGCAACCACCTGAACCTCCTGCGGAGGAGGGTTCGGAGCAGCGCCCTCAGAGGTAGCCACCGTCTGAGGAGGAGGAGACGCGACTTTCGACTCCCCCATCATCTCCCGAGCACCATCGCTAGAGGATTCGTTGGAAGAGTGCCTGCACATGGACAAATTAGTACAAGTACAAAGTAAACAGTAAAGAAAATGCAGTGCAGAGGAAACTTACGAGTCAAGCTCGCTCAGGTTGAAGACAGGAGGGGTCCTTCGGACCTTCTTCTCCTCTTTATTCTCTTCCTTCTTTTCTTCCTTCTTCCGCTTCGCTGGCGGGTGCGGCGCTACAGCCCGCACGGGAAGGGCAGGAATCGGAGAGGAAGAGCCTCCATGCCCACAACTATGACGTTCAAGACACGGTGGGTTCCTAGGAGTCGGAGGAGTCGAAGCATTCGAAGACTCGCTGGAGCTCCGTGATCGTTTGCGAGTGTGGTCCTCGCTCGACTCGTTGGCCTCTTCAGCCGGAGACCGCGCCGATGGCAGCTCGAACATAGAATCCACCACATCATTATCTGGAGCATCCGGATATACTTCGGGTAGTGGAGGCGACATACCCCGCACTTTGAAGCTCTGCACAAGAGAAGAAGTATTTATTAGTACAAAAACACAAATACAACGCAGTCGAAAAATAGCACTACGCGCACGGATCTACACCTGTGGAACAGGAAGCGAAGAAGAAAACGGAGGAGTCAGCGACTTCCCCGGGATATCCTCTCCAGCTTTGAACTTCAGCAGCGAACGAAGGGCCCTGTCGAGATATCCCTGGGAGAATTTCTCAGTCGAAACCCTCGTCAGATCACGCCGGCCAGCATAAAGGAACATCGGGTGTGCCCTAGCCTGGAGTGGCTGCACCCGACGCTCGAGAAAAGTGCGGATGATATCCACACCGTTCACTTCCTTGTCCGGAATCAACTGGAGATCCTCCACCTGACGATAGAGAACCTCTATCTCCGCCACCTCGCCATCCAAGATCTTGTTTTTCCAGGACCTTTTTGGCTCGATCTTTTGGGAGGGGTCAAAAGGAACAAGACCAAAATCCTTCCCAGTCACTACAGAGTCACGGATTTAAAACCATCGCCTCCGCCAGTACTGGACAGATTCGGACATGGAAAAAGAAAAGAAAAGTAGATTGGGCTTGAGGGAGATGATACAACCCCCAATGGGATAAACCCCATCCGAACCGGATTGCCTCTTCATGGAATAAAGTTTTCGGAAGAGGCCAAAGTGCGGCTCAATACCGAGCCAACACTCGCAGAACGCGATAAAACAAGCAATGTGAAGAAGAGAATTGGGGGAAAGGTGGTGCAATTGGACACCGTACAGAAAAAGCAGTCCACGCAGGAAGTCGTGGACCGGGAAGGAAAATCCGCGAATGACAAAGGCAAGGAACATAACCCGATACCCAGCGGGGGGACGGGGGATTACCTCATTGCCTGCGAGTTTGACGACCTCCCTATCCTACGGGATTAGGCCCCGCTCGCGAAGCTTGCGGAGATCACTCTCCCGCGTCTCCGATCACCGCCAGCCACCGTCGGTGACATGGGTAGCGGCGGCATTCTTCTTCCCTCCAGCAGTGCTGGTACCAACCGCAGATGAAGCCTTCTTCGACTTCCCCATCGCAGTACGGCGGCGCCGGCGGCGAGAGCGCACGATGGAATATGGAAATGTGAAGGGATATTCCAGCGCGCAGCAAGAACTCTCAGAGAACAAGGAAGCAGTGAAAACGAGAATAGATGCGGTGAAAACAAACTGAAGTTTCCCCCAATGATTACAAAGACGAAGACGATGCACGACAACCGTCCATCGAGAAGACCTAACGCCAACGACAGAATCTGGCCATACACGTGTCAGCATCGCAACGAACCGTCGCCAACACGCCGTCCACTACACGCGGAAATCGAGGCGACGCTGTAATTATCACCACGCCGCGCGTGACCGGTCAATTCAAGGTCAGACAGTGGGACCCATGTTCATTCAGTCAAGTCATCTCTGGCGCAACAGGCGCTTGAGGTTATTGATCATCAGCACTGACGTCATCAAAAGCTACACTAGCACCAGCTACAATTTCTTCGGCTTCAAAGCTAAGAGTACTCACTCGAATCTACGATTCGACCAATTACTCGGGGGCTACTCCTATCAGGAGCGTTGGCCGCGCACTCGAAGAATGAACAACATGTTCCAGCATTGAACTATTTCTTCGAGTCCTACGTCGAGACTACGACTCTACTACGGACTCGGGAGCTACTCCCATAGGGAGGATGAATTTAAGCATCCGAAATTTTTTGTGTCCTACGGACCCGATACTGAACAACGGCTGAATTAAAAGTCTCCGCTCGAGTCTACGACTCGAACAGACACTCGGGGGCTACTCCCATAGGGAGCGCTGGTCGCGCACCCTATGAATCCTTCGACTATGATCCTTTGGATCAGTATGCAAAAACCTTTTCGGCAACTCTGCCCTAATTAACGCTAAGTGAGCAATGTCCTGCTTGGCCACCCGAAACACCTCCGCGGTGATAAACATTCGGATGCTGTGTCTACGACACAAACATAAGATCTATAGATATCATCTGATGGCCTAGCAACGCACATGACTGCGCTCTGCTAGTAAAAATCCATGCCAACAGGCGCGATGAAAAATCTCGACGGACGCGTTGGGTACATCAATTAAATTTACTGGAATTCCACTCCTGTAAGTACTCCGCGGACTGAGTCGAATTACGCCAGCATATGTTCCAGGTTCGAGTTGAGGGACTCGAGCCTGAAGAAGATCGTGTTGTTTCGTCCTAAGACAGTTAACTGACCCTGATCCGTCGGATAAGTCAGGCACACGCATCAACAATCCCTACACCTGAACTATTGAAATACATAGTCGCATCCGAAGAATTGAAGAGTCCTCAGCCGAATCTACGATTTGACTGATCACTCGGGGGCTACTGACATGGTTATACCCCGCGGGTACATGATCTCAGCATACCTGGTCCAGCCCAAGGAAGGCCCACGGCAAATATACGCCGGCCCATGAAGACTTCGGGGTGGCCAAGGCCCATGACGCCTTCAGATCCTTGGAGAGCAAGACTAGAGTAGATAGGAAATTCAAAGGGGTAAAACCCTAGAACCTGTAACCGACTAGGTCTACGTCCGGGACCTGCCTAAGTCTATATAAAGGCCAGGAGGGCACGACCTAGATCTCTCTCTCATACTTTCGCATACACACATCCACGCCAGATTGCATCTGCGCACCCCTGTAACCTTTGGTTCCGCCGTAATCAAGAGCACTCAAGCAGGGGTAGGGTTTTCCCTCCGGGGGCCTGAACCTGGGTAAACCTCGTGTCCCGTATTGCTTGTTTGCTAACCGTTCCGCGATCTCCAGCATCCCCATCTTCTCCAAAACCCAAGTCCATAATAATAGGCATTGACGAAATTAAACCTCGTCATCTACCACGTGTGTTTTTAGCCGGTTCGTGAAAAGCACAGTTTGATTGCTAGGTTTGTTGCAGTCTAAGAGGCAGGTTCAAGCCACGAGCCCATACATAAGCTGGTCGCGATTGACGATCGAGGAGCAGATATCTTAAAACCTCTTTGGATTCAAGAAAATTTAGAAGGTGTAAAAAAATTTCTCTATAAAAGCCTTCTAGATACTAGCATTGAGGTCATCGGGATTTATGATGGAATCCATTTATATACTCTTGATTCTATACGAATCTTAAAAAGAATCTTATTTTGCATTTTCTTTCAGAAATCCAATATAATATATGTTTAGTTACTCTCCCCCTCTCTCTCTGATCTTGCAAAACTTGATTTTTGTAGTTACAAAATTACTACTATACATAACATCTCATTTATATGTTTTTTCATTCCTTCATTTTAAATATCTTGTAATCCAAACATGTCCACCGTTTTTCTGTGTGTCAACACATGCATAATCATGCAACACCTAGCGAAGAATAAAGTTACAAAGCTTTGCAGCTGCCCATCTTTTAGGTAGCATTAGCAAAAGCTAGAAGTGTCTCATGTATTACTTGGTTGGATTATGCACTCAAATTCCTCGTACCACCTATGGTGGATGATGTAAACATATTTCTGAAGTAAAAAAGTTATACTATGATTTCTAGTGAAGAAACACAATGGGGTAAACACCAAAAAGACCACTACAGTTTAATGAGACATACAAGATATTGTATCATCCACTTGGACCAATTCTTGGTCCCACTCCACCTAAATACAATACTATGAACATAAAATCAAGCCATGTATGTAAAATGTCTATAATACAACCTATATAAAACAACAAATGTGTTGGAGTACTCCATATTTTATCTACATTAATATTGCATATTGCTTGTATGTTGCATGCGACCATGCCCATTCTTTGTTCCATTCTCTCCGCATCACAAAAACATCATAAAGTGTGTTTCTTATAAGCAATTGACACCACACAGCCATACTTGGTTCCATGAACGTCATATGATTCCTAAGTCGCATGTGATGATCTTTTCTGTCCTCCATTGCATTCTCTTTGTTAAGAATTTTGCCATGATGCCATATTATTGGGGTTGACATGGCACAAAATCCATTTACCAAAAGATTATAATAATGTAAGTGCATCTTCCATGCTCGATATAATCTTAGACACAACATGGCTTAAAAAGTTGCCTCACACTCGTGCCATCTCTTCATTACATTAAAGACATAGTAAGGTTCGGAACTTGCGAATTGTTTGAAAGGGTCGCATATAACTAAAATATACACTATAATACTCTTAGGGTCCGTTTGGATGTACGTATTCAGCCTAGTTATTGGATATTGGCATTTGGTAGGCCCGAATACACCGAATGCATTGGCCTAGACATTCACGCTAGGTATTTAGGTTGAATATTGAGATGACCCAATTGATGTACGACGGGGTCGCTCCAGAATGTCTAGACCTTTACCTCGACATCCTTGTGTATTCGGCTCGCTCGCTCGCCCATGTACGAAGCGATTGCTCTTTGGCGAGGGAAGGCCCCGTCGCTCTCCTCCCTTCCTCTGGCGGAAGGTCACTGATGCGGAGGGCCCTCCTCATGCGACACCCTCTCCGATCCGACCCTCCTTCGGCGACAACCTCCCTCGTCTGACTCTCCTCCGGCGAACGGCGCGGCGGCCCTCCTCCACGACCCTCTCTCGTCTGGCCCTCCTCCTCCGGCGAACGGTGCGGCAACCCTCCACCTCGATCCTCTCCCGCCCGGCCCTCCTCCTCCGGCGAACGGTGCGATGGCCCTCCACCTCTACCCTCTCCCGTCTGGCCCTCCTGTGAACGACACGGAGGTCCTCCGCCTCAACCCACTCCCATCCGACCCCGTCGCTTAGCAAGGATTCGTCACGCCCTCGTCCTCCGGCGAACGGCGCGGACCCTCCAGCGAGGTCTACAGATCTGATCTTTTTTGTCTATACCATTTATTTTGGGATGCCCCTATTCAATCCAATCCATATATTTGAGACTGTAAAATAATCTAAAATTTGATAGTACTACGATCATGCTAGTACAAATGCAATTCATCACTTGACCATCCAAACACGATTTGATATTCAACCCTAGTATCAATTCCTAGCACCAAATACCTAAACATCCAAACAAAAATATTGATATTCAATCTCAATGCGAATATGCCAAGATTTTGATATTGGAGCGAATGCAATGCCAAGCCTGTGAATACATACATCCAAACAGACCCTTAGGGCTCTCTAGAACTCAAGGTTCCCATTTACACATTTTTGGAAAATATTGACCCCGCCATATTACTTACCCCCAAGCAAAAATGTCAATCAATAAATGTGAATTGATAATCAGTAAATAATTTTATCAAACTATAATGTTTTTCAATAAGTTCCCCACTAGATTCAACAAGGAAAATCCATTTTATCACAATTTTCGTCATTCGATAGGTGCAATGCTAGCTTAAGCAAGTAAACCCAACATTTAATGGATATGTATCACTTACTATATGGATCTAACGAGCAAATAAAATTCCATGTCATGATTCTGCCTACCATTTCTTCCACTCTCTCCGTCCGCAAATAAGTGTACATCTAGCTTTGTCTAAGTCAAACATAACTAAATTTGACCAATTTTATAGAAAAATATAAAAACATATATTACATCAAATTGACATATTATAAAACTAGATTTAAAAATAAATCTAATGATAACAATTTAGTGTCATAAATATTGGTATGTTGTCCTAAAAAGTTAGTCAAACATAGTAAAGTTATAGAAACTTATTTGGGTTAAATATAATCAAACGAATCATAAACTTAACTACTCCCTCTGTCTTGAAACGATCGCCGCAGATTTGTCTAGATCTAAACATGTAGTAGTGTATAGATGCATACAAATTTTGACACATCTACAGACTTATTTTTTCAAATTCAAATGAACGGCAAGTTTTTTTTTCTTTTGAAACACATGGCCAATTTGTTTTCTTTAGGAACCGTACCCACGGGTCGGTATCAACGGAGGGCGGATAGACACCGGTCGCCGTCAGAGTCCCGGCCGAGCACGACGCCGCGGCCGGCCCAAATCGGGGACCAAACAATCCCACGGGCACCAGAAACCCGGCCAGCCGCGCGGACGACGACGAAACCCTCATCAACACACAAGGTCCCCCATCGCTCCTCCGCCGACGCCGCACCGTCCTCCGCCCCCATTGCCCGCCCGAGCCGCGAGCATGGCCTCCTCCTACTACAACCCGCCGCCCTCCTCCTACGCTGCCCCGCCCCCTCCCCCGCCGGGCACCTCCGCGTACGCGTACCGCCACCACGCCGCCTACCTGCCCCAGCCTCCGCCCCCGGCCTTCGCGGGCTACTTCGACCGCGCGGAGCCCCTGGCGCCGCCGCGCGACGAGCTGCGCACCCTCTTCATCGCCGGCCTCCCCGCCGACGTCAAGCCCCGCGAGGTCTACAACCTCTTCCGCGATTTCCCCGGATACGTCTCCTCCCACCTCCGCGCCGGCAAATCAGCTCAGGTTTTCGCCCCCTCTCCCCTGCCTCAAGTCTTCAAACCCCTCCGTTCGCTCCACTCCAGTCTAGGGTTTGCAAACTCCTGGCATGGGACGGGAGTCTCCTTCTGCTGATCCTTGTCTGAATGCTGTACTTAACCAACCTGATTTCCCTGCGTTGCAGTCGTACGCGTTCGCTGTGTTTGCAGATCAGCCTTCTGCGTTAGCTGCAATGAGTGCCACAAATGTAAGATCTCGATTAAGCATGGCATTCAGTTATGTTTTCTCCATTATTACTATAGCTGCCACTGCCTTATGATTTGGATACGCTACTGTTTCGAAACTAAGAGTGCTGATCTTGTGAATCATTTCATTTTGCAGGGATTGACATTTGACCTTGAGAAGAATTGTTCGATCCATGTGGATCTTGCAAAATCCAATTCAAGATCAAAGCGCACCAGAACAGGTTGCATACTTTGTGCTTCTAGATTATCATTATGTGATTGTTGTTTATTCTTCTGTTGCTCACAACCTCACCCTTTCTTTTTCGTTTAGATTATGATTTTCCTAAATCTACTGGGAAAAAATCTAGAAACCCGAGGGAACTTCCTGATTCAGGTATTATTCTAGTATCTTAGATCTAGTATTGTGGGGAAAATATTTATCATTTTTACACTAGATTGATCCGCCCACTAGCATGTATTCATGTTGATGGTTACTGTAGTTACATTACAGTCATACGAGCAATGTGTAGACTATTCCAAATCCACAATTCTATAGCAACTCCTCTTTGTGGAGCTCCTATTTTTTTTCTTTGTGTTCATGTCCAACTACGCCTGTTAATCTGTGACTTCATATCCTCGGCGAAATGACACTTCATCTTTGCAAAACACTCACCTTGCACATCTTTGGCACACTTTGCGCCATATCAGGTGCTGGAAGCAATATTCACATGTCCGGAATTGGTAATTCTTCACACAGCTTGAATGGTTATCCTTCTGCACAAAGGTTATGGCACACTACTTGAGCACAGTCTTATTATGTGATTTTGTTAGGAAAATCAGCTCAGGCAATCCCGCAGCTGATACTAGAAAGAAGACATCAGTACTAAATCGGACATCTATATTCATGAAATTTCATATTTCTAATTAATACCATTTTCATCTTGCAGTTACACAAATTTTGGCTCTAGTACCGCCTTAAGCAAGGTGAGTTGATTCTTGCATCTTGTTACGTGTATCTCTATCATGTACAGGATTTGTTGGATTAAAGTAGTAAACCAAGATATTCAAATGGTGATCCCAGTTTTAGGTTATTGTAGTTTCATATGGAGGGGGATTTACTAATGTTTCTTGATAATTTCTTCTTGACCGATCTTTAGGAAAACAGTGATCTAGTTCTGACATAAGTTCTTAACCATAAAACAATTTTGAACAATGCTGCAAAGCTTATTAAGCTTATTGGAAAGCTTGTTATTATTATTTTAATTCCATTCACAAGTAAATTACTGAAAATGAAGGAAGCCACTGTTTTCTTTCTTTCTATTTGTTCCGCATCTCAGCTCTGCAGTTACCGTAGTTTAACGGCAGTGATTTCAATGGTAAGACAAAAAGTATACTAATCTCTTGTAGTAAGCTATTAACTTCTTGAAGGAAATGCTAGTTTTTTTTCCGAATAATTAACCATTGCTCCTGATTTCATTCATAGAACGAAACCGATAAGACAACCACCATCCCCAGATGTTCTGCCAGAGGTAGTCATTGAACAAAGAAAGCAGAAAAGCTACTAACATCTATCCCATGTCCTAGGAAACCATACATGCCAGGCCTAATATAAACTTCTATTACAGACCAGGAGAACACAACTTTTTCTGACTGAATAGCAATTCAAACAACTACTGAGTAAACACCAAACGCTCTCAGGGAAACGCCAAGGCATCCTTTTGTAAGATTTTTTAGTCAATCCCAATCCTCTGCCTCATCAGCGCCCAACCTTGTCATGCATTGAAGATTTCCACCGCCACCTTAGCCAACAATTGCGCTGACCTGATGTTGTCAGACGCTTGTTCTCTGAAAACAGTGAGTGATCCAATATGATACTTTACATATTACACTAACAGGATCATTAGGGAAAACTCTATCAAAGACAGCAGCATTCCTAGTCTTCCATATTGTCCATATTGACCACATCGCCACAAATATTTGGCAAAAGAGCAATGAGAAAAAGGAAATCGACCGTCTCATCACAATCACAAAACATGCATCTAGTCCCTCTGCCGTTCCAACCCCTATGAATTAGCACATCTTTAGTTAGAATACTATTCTGCGCAGCAGCCACAAAAACACTTTTACCTTTAGTTGGATTTTAACAAACCACAGCTTCCTATGCGGCCATTTAACTTACCCATCTTTTAAAGCCAGATACATTGATTTAACAGAGAAAGTGCCAGATTTTGTTAAAGATCACCTCAAGCTATCCTCTACTCCGTTAGCCTAGTACCAGCACATAAAGCTTGTAACTGCCCCCTCATCTGGGCAAGGAAATGCCAGTTATTAACTTGAATAACTTAAACTGGTATTTTAACTCTTGAGTGCAAGTGAGTTGATCCATTCAGTATGTTGTTACAATGTTGCATAAAGTTTTGATAAACTAAATTAAAGTAATTCTGTCCCAAATACGAAAACTGCTCTATGATCTGCAGGGTTACTTTGGGTCATGTACTGGTAGACTTGTGTAATTGTGCTCTGTTAATAACATGCTGAAAGAAATAAGATGTGGGGCTGAAAGGTAGTGTGCTATGGGTTCTGTTGCTGTTATATACTGGCACGCTTGTATGAACTAACATGATTTTACATTTTCCTGTGTAATTTTTTGTGCCTGCCTACTTATATGGCCCTACATATTATTATTATTTTGGATCAGGCACGAGGCTTACTTGTTTTTTATGTGCACTTGACTGCAGGATCCATCAATATTTGCCCCTCAAAACAATCCTCCATGTCCTACGCTCTTTGTCGCAAACCTTGGTCAGTCCGTTTCTGATCATGAGCTAACAGATGTTTTCTCAAGGTATTTCCTATAACCTCATGATATGGGATGGATAACGATTGTGTTTTTGACATGCTTATTTTCATGATCAGTTGTGAGGGATTCATAAAGCTAAAGATGCAAAACAAGTCTGGAGGACCAGTTGCATTTGTTGATTTCAAGGTATCATGAACAAAATTGCTATTCTCCCTTGTCGCAATTAATTTTATCTGTATGAATTATATACTCCCTCCGTCCTAAAATAGATGTCTTAGATTTGTCAAAATTTGGATGAACCTATATACTAAATAATGTCTAGATTCATCTAAATTTTGATGAAGTTGAGACATCTATTTTGAGACGGAGGGAGTATATCATATTATCAACGAAGTATGCTGCTTATGATAAGGAGCTACTACTATTTATTCTATATCTTCGTATAATGGGTGCTAAATCAACTTTTTGTTCTTTTGTGCTCGTTGCTAGCTATCTTGATTGCACATTTTTCAATATGACAATCATAACTTGCTATAGAAAACTTACCTTTTATTGTGCTGGTTCACTATGTCCATCAGTAAGTACTCCACATAGACCAAGAAGGTGCAAACCAGAGTTTCCCACATTCTACTTTTCTTAATTTTAACTCATTAAAGACTATCTCTAACATTGATTTATTCCTGTTGATAAAATTCTGGGAATACTCCCTTTTTCTGGATTTGTTTTGAGTCTTAAATTGAACCATTGTAGATCCAATTGTTGTCTATTGGTGAACGTCTAGTTAAGTGGTTATTGGGAGGAAAGCATACCGTATTTGCCTGATAATGTTAGCTTGTCATGTTAACAAAGGAGAATTACTAATTTAGACCGTGTTACTTCATACAACATGGATGGTTCCAGCTTAGCTATTATTTTACGAGAGGTCACTTTCTTCCTATACTTTATAGTTTAATGTTCCTGTCATGTATAACTACTATTGACCATGTGTTACATAGTTCATTCTGCATGCTTAGGAATCACACAAAGTTATTCTGGCGAAATAGTTATCACTGACTGTTGGACAGGCAGAACTTGGATTTTGTTCTTGTAACAGGATACTGCTAAATCACTTGGCATTTCCATTACTGTTGTTATCAATGAAATTTCCAGAGTTAATCCCAAAGTGTAATTTTTCTTTCTACAGGATGAGTACAGTTCAACTGAAGCCCTAAATCGTCTCCAAGGAGCTATTCTACGTTCTTCACCTGGCGAGGGCATGCGTCTAGAGTATCCTACATCTGGAGATCACTAACTTCCTTGCTGTTATATCTAATTGCATATCCTTTTCGTAGGGTTAATTTGGTTGAATTAACTCAGTGATAGTGATGGGAGCTGTTTACACTAAATTTGGCATCCATGATCTTTCAAGTCTAAAATTTACCTCACTAAGTGGAAGTAGGAGTATATCATTTGACACTAAATTTAGCTCACTGAGGCCAAATGCCCCAGAAGATGTTTGAGTCTGATTTTGATACATGTTTCAGTCTCACTCTCACCTCAACATATGAGTGTGTACAAATTGAGTCTCACTTCCACCAGCTCTCTATCAATTAACAATTATCATTTGTCTGACCCGTTAATGGGCACTTATCTGCACAACCGTTATGAGTAATTGACATGGTAGAGCTTATAAGAGTAATCAAATACATTGTCCATATTTTGCATCAGTTATTCCGCACTTCTTTTGCATTAGTTATTCCACACTATGATTTACTATACTTGATTATATTCCCTTAACATCTGTTAGATATGCTAAATCTCGGATGGGCCTGCGCAGGCGGTCCTAATGCAGCAGAAAGAGTGGTGTTCGTCGTCGACGGGTGTTCAAATGCTGCTCAGTCTGATGACATAATTTATGCAGTGAAATATCTTACCCTGATGTTAGATTGTTGAGGTCTTTAGTCTAGTTCAATCGCCTAGTCTTGTTTTGTGAATCATACGGCCTCCTGGATCATGTTTCTGTGTCCTGTGTAATTTTCAAGTCATATGTTTTCTTCAGTCAACTGCTGAATTCAGAGCGCAAATGATCAAGTATGTGGGGGTATGAGGGTACAGTTGTGTAGGAGTAAACCGAATGCTCTTGTTAATGGGTGGCAGAAGAGCGGGATATCATTCCGAAAGGTTAGACAGTGTACCATGGATGGTGGTATGGGCTGATGTTTGTAATCGTTTGCCAAATACTGTCTTGTGAGCTTCAGCTTGTGCAATCCAACTGCTCGTGTTATCTTTGTCGATTCGCGAGTTCCTTGCCTGGTTCGGCGTAGTTGAAGAAAAATTTGCCTCTTCTCCTTTATAAACTGGAGCAGTCTGTGGGATATATGGTGATCTTTGGAGGCATATATAACAATATAAAGTCAGACATACTCCCTGTTTTAAAATATAAGATGTTTTAGCTTTGTGAAACAAATGTATCTAGACTTCTTTTAGTATGTAGGTTCACTTAGATTTAGAGTGAATCTAGACACTAAAATAAGTCTAGATACATTTTCTTTACAAACCTAAAAAATAAATTTCGTCTTGGGGGCGAGCACTCACATCGAGTTCACCTTCTATCCCGCAGTAGGATGCATCAAGATCAGTTTTGCGTCCTGAGCAGGGAAATCGTTCAATCTTGGATGAGCTTTCGATCTTCAATCTCCCGAGAGGGGTCCTGAAGATGGTGCTGGTGAAGGGTACTGTGTGCGAGTCCCAAGGTCTGTCCGTGAACGCACCACCGAAGGAAGGAAAAGCAGGGCGTGGGGTATAGTACCCTGCGGCCGGCCTGCCTGCCTACCCTATAGTATGAGTTATTACCATTCGTGCATCTCATCAGAAAAATAAACGTGACAAAACCTTGAAGCCTAGCCTAGTGTTGCTTGCCATGAATGAATACTCTCCCCTTTCGGCTCTCCCCCCGTTCAGCACGTATAAAAGCGTACTGCTGCTCGCCATGAATCCTCTCCATCCGTCACGCGACAAAAACAATAAACCATCGAGCGGTAAAAACGAAGACAGATATTATTGTCACCGCACAAGTCGCAACGCCCCTCTAAACTCGTCTTGGTCCGAACAGCTGGCATAGTGATCATGTGATTTCATTTCATCACATACTACTCCGTAGTAATTATTTGTCATTTACTAGATATGAGGCAAATCGCTCGGGATGCGGACCAAACTTTATGAAACATGAATTCTCGGGTATAAAAGTCCATGGTAAACCGAGTACAGTGCTGAGACGATGATGTTGATTGGGCTTAGAATATTTGATTGCGTACTGCTGCTCGGGAGTAAGTATATTTGACACTGCCGAAAGGGCTTAGAATATTTGATTGCGGCCGAGACGATGATGTTGTGTCGTGAGAAGACCATATGACATGCCGGAGGCGCGGTCGGTAAACCGAGTACAGTGCTGGATCACAACACCGCGGCACGGTCTTTTGGACTGACCGACTGTGGCAACGTACGAGCCAATAACTCCATATCCAATGCAAGACTCGTCTCTACTCCACCGCTCACGGTCACGGTCACGGTCAGGCCATACCACCACACAGGTAGTACTCCCTCTGTTTCAAAATATAAGACGTTTTAGCCTTGTAAACAAAACGTATCTAGACTTGTTTTAATAAATAGATTCACTTCAAATCTGAGTAAACCTACATATTAAAAGAAGTCTAGTCTAGCGGCGAGGAGCGGCGGAGGAGAGGAGATGGCTCCCATCCGCCGCCGCAAAAAGGAGCCCGCCGACCAGGCCCTGACGTGTCTAGACGTCCTGCGTCTGCTCGATATCTCCAGGGACGCGCCGGCCCTCACGGGGAATGGGCCTGCCGGCAACGCCGAGGCCACCATGCCTCCTCCGCCGCAAGAAGTGGAGGTGGAGCCGCAGCCGGAGACCTCCAAGCTCCCCTCGCCGCCCCGAGAAGTTCAGGTGGAGGCGGAGCCGGAGACCCCCAAGCTGCCCTCGCCGCCGCCGCCGCAGGAAGAAGAAAAGGAGGCGGAGTCGGAGATGTCCAAGCACATCTTTCTTCTTCACGTGTCCAGCTCCAGTCCACCGCAACAAGTGGAGGTGGAGCTGGACCCGGAGACCTCCAAGCTCCCCTCGCCGCCGCCGCCGCCGCCCCGAGAAGTTCAGGTGGAGACGGAGCCGGAGACCCCCAAGCAGCCCTCGCCGCCGCCCCCGCCGCCCCGAGAAGTTGAGGTGGAGGCGGAGCCGGAGACCCCCAAGCAGCCCTCGCCGCCGCCGCCGCAGGAAGAAGAAGAGGAGGCGGAGTCGGAGATGTCCAAGCACATCAAGGCCGTCCTGCAGGCAATGCTGGCCATGGGAGGGCTCCCCGACTACGACGAGCGCTACGACTCCTACCTCGACGACTTCTTCAGGGCCTATATCCAGGCGCCCAGGCCGGTCGACCCGCCGTGGCTGCCCGACGCCGCGGGGCTGGGGCCGATCAAGGAACGCTATCCTTACCTGGCGGGCGAGATGGCCAGGATCGCCGACGCGGACACGGCGGAGCAGCGCGAGGCGCTGGGCGCGGGCCTGCTGCGGGAGGTGGACGCCGCGGAGCTGGCCGCCCTGGACGGCGCGTTCCACGAGGCCACGTGGGCCGGGAAGCGGGCGATGCTGGCCAAGCTCGAGGCGGAGGTGCAGTACGCCAGGGCCAGGATCGACGCGGAGGCCATGATCGAGATGCTCGGCGCTGCCGACAAAGCGTCCTCCTCTGTTTAGTGCCAAATTTAGCTAACTAGTACTCCCTCCGTTTCAAAATATAAGATGTTTTAGGTTTGTGAAGAAAATGAATCTAGACTTCTTTTAGTGTGTAGATTCATTCCAAAGTTGAAAGAACCTACATACTAAAACAAATCTAGATTCATTTTCTTCACAAACATAAAACATCTTATATTTCCCTCCGACCCATATTACTTCCATTCGGGAGGGAGTAGTATTATCAATCAGGCTTGGATGTAAGAAAATGCTGTTTCATGGAACCTAGTTCTGTTATTATGCCTAGCAATATTTAGGTTATTTGCATCGATCTGAAACAAATGTGACGGACTCCAATCAGTTTCAGGCTTTCAGCGTGTAAAGAGTAAATGACACTTTTTAAATCCCCTGAAGTTCTTGGGGGGTGGCCATTAGATACGTGATATGCATTTACCCTCTTTATTACTACAGTAATGCTACACCTACGGGAAAAATCCTACGGGACGAGCGCTACGCGCTGACGTGCGATGCAACGTGGAAGTGTCGCTAGATTAGAAAAAAGTCTCCAGTTCCCAATCGCTGCTCTCTCTGGCGACGGGCATACGACTGCGCAAGCGGCAGATCATCTGGGCAAGGACGTTCGATCCCAGGCCAGCCACCGTCGATGACTTCTTCATGTGGTGTCTCACCACCGTCGTTGCCTCGCTTTGGTCAGGTCGGTAAGACAGGCAACTACACCGGCGGTAGCAAATACAGGAAGTACCTAGACCAGCTCCTCGCTGGCCTTCCTGCGGACGCCGGAGGCAATGACTGTTTCTACAACGGCACGACGGGGCGCCAAGGACGCCGGACGGCCGACCAGTTCTCCCTACGGGAACGCACCGCGCCGCCTTGGAGGAGCTCGGTGCCCTGCTTCCAACGAGGAATAGGTAGCTGCGCGGGTCTCTTCCTATCGCCTCGGGTAGCTTTCTGCGCCACTTCCGACGAGGGATAGGTTTTTGTGGTGGCCGGCGGCCGGCGGCTCTGATCCGTTTCGTGATAAAGGGGACTTGCGACGCAACTGTTTCTCGCACGATCGATTTTCCATTTGTTTTTTTCTTTTTTGCTATTATTCCAAGGGAGCTCGAGAATCAGAGTCACCCTGGCTTCCACGTCCGTTACCACATCAGCCCGTAAGGTTTCCGTAACTGGTTTTGCCCGTAGGTGTAGCATTTCCGTTATTACTACTATCCCCTCTTTTGCGCGTGCAAAAGGCAGAAGTTCAAGACGCTGGTGGTATTGCTAGTGCAAGGTCACTGGATGTCATGCAGGTAGATATATAGTGAAGGCACCAACTGCATGCCATCACAGAAGCAAGGCAAGACTAGTAGATCGAGTTCGATCCATACGTTTAATTAGTAGGAGCTTACATATAAGAAACATCCATGAATCAAAATGAGCTCCGACCTCCTAATTAATCAGCAGTGACTTGCTTGCCTGAGAGCTGGCTGCTGCCAAATGAAGTACTAGTACTACTAGTAATTAAATTAAAGTATGACACGTAGTGGCTGGAATCAACGGCAGCCTTAATCATGATTTTTCACCGGCGGAAGAGGCAGCTCTGATCTTCTCGGCCATGGCCTCGGCCTGAAGCCTGGCCTTGGCGTACCGCACCTCCGCGCAGAGCTTGCCCACCATGGCCTCCTTCCCGGCCCACACGGCTTCCCTGAACCTCTCCTCCAAGGAGGCCAGCTTGGCGGCATCCGCCCCCAGCAAGCCTCTGCCCACCGCTTCACGCTGCTCCGCGGTCTTCAGCCTCGTCAGCCTCGCCACCTCGTCCGCGAGGTAAGGGTACGAGGCCGCCAGCTCCGGCATGTTGACGCCTGCCGCCGCCGACGGCGGGTCGACAGGCCTGGGAGACTGGAGGTAGGCCTCGAAGAACTCACAGGAGTAGAGGTCGTACCGCGCGTCGGGGAGCGCACGCATCTCCTTCAGCGCCTCCGAGAGGGACACGGTGTGGAGCTCCATGCGCGACAGCGGCGGCGGCGGCGGCGAGGGATGGTCTCCTTCCGGGCCGCGCAGCCCGAAGTGGGCGAGTATTTCCTGGGTCTCCTCCGGAAGGCCCCTGCGCGGCGGCCTGCTGAGGTGGACCTGGTCCTCCAGCGCGTCCAGGGCCAGCTGCTGCTCCTCGTGGAAGGGGCTGTGCCGTTCTTCCTCCTGCGGCTGCGCCGGCGAGGGGTCCCTGGCGAGCTCCGCCTCCACAATCCCGTCCTCCAGCATGATGTCGAGCGCAGCATCCCCGGGGTCTTCCCCCCTGGCGACCGCGAGCAGACGCAGCGTGTCGGCGAGCAGACCGCGTACAGACCTCTCCTCCTCCTCCTCCTCCTCCTCTTGGCCGCGGCGAATGGGGGCCATGGCGACCGACTAGCTAGCTTGAGCTTTGGTGTGAGACGGAGAGCGTCTGTGCGCGATGGATTGCAGCTTGAGGTCTGTCAGTCTGTCCATTCCAGTACGTGGGTAGGAGGTGTGCTCAATAAAATCACCCTGCATTTATTGTTTCGAGTAGTACAACTTCAAGTAGTCGGTAGATTTCTTCTGCACGTCTATATACATGTAAATTTTTACGAATTCACGTCACTTAATTTAAAATGAAGGGTCTACTTATCAACTACTCCCTCAAGAAAGACTAGCCCCAATGAAAATATCATACTCCCTCTGTCTCAATATAGATGTCTCAAATTTGTCAAAATTTAAATCTAGACAGATATTTAGTATATAGATTCATTCAAAATTTGAAAAATCCAAGACATCTATTCTTCGACGGAGGGAGTATGTGGTATATCATGCACTACATATATGCAAAATGCTTATGTGTTACTGTAATTAATGATGAGAGAGATGATCATAGTATCATATTACCTCTATTCCGGTTTATAAGGCAAATACGTATCTCGAAAAAATAGTTTGACTGGAAATTTGGTCAACAAAATACAAACTATATTTAATAAAAATTATACCATTAGATTCATATTCAAAATACGATTCCAATGATATAATTTTTATGACATATAATTCATATATTGTTTACCAAATTTATGGTCAAATTATTTTCAAATACGTATTAGCCCTATAATCCGAAATGAAAGGAATATCATAACACATAAAAATAGAAAACTTAGTGTCAAAAAATCCCGTACACAAATTTGTATTGAGATTATATAAAATAATAATACTATAAGTCTATGATACTAATACATGACACCATGCATTGTAAATACAGTATCATACAAGTATCATATGCATGATACTAACATACGACACTCTCCATTGCGACTAGTCTAAACAGTGATCTCGGCATCATTGGAACTAGGGTCGAATGGCGACCATCTTTTATTACCTCCCATCCTAGAGATGGCAAGAAGGACGACAGATCGACATCATCAGGGTGCTCATGCAACCGTCGTCAACGAGTTGTTGGAGGTGGGTGCGTGATGGCTCCGTGCCCCCAAGTGGTTGCATCCTCAGAGGGTGTGAAGCTGGTTCGGCGATGGAGATGAAGACTGCCTGATCGCAATTTCACCTTTTCCCTTCATGGTCCTCCTTACCCATTCCAGGGTCTGGAATGTAACTTTCATTCTTTTGTGTCCACTTTTGGGTTGTACTCTGTTCTGTTTCTAATATAATACGACCCTCTTATGTTGAAACGAACATCTTCTAGTGTGTAAGTCGTTGATAGATTTCATGAAGCACTCTTCCGTAAAATATTATATCCCACAAAGTGGTATAACAAAAACACTATAAGTAAAGTCTTACATATTTATTGTTACAAGGAAAAAGTGTACAAAATCTTCGATATCCTCCTCGGTCCAATGAGGATTTACGGTTAAATTTCGATTCAACTAAACTAGCTTTGGAATCAACGGTACTACTAAACTAGCACCATTGGAGCTAAGCAACTTATATAGTAACATTTTACGCTCATCTAACTCATTCTAGCCTATCTAATGCTTTGATTTTATGTCTTTGTCTTCAGTTCCGTAGACTATGTGATAATCCCCATGTACATGGAATCACGATAATACAATTTAATAAGTAAAAGAGTGTTGAACCCACCACGAACTCAAGATAAACTATTTATTCTCTAAAATCCTATAATCCAGTAACATAACGTTTTCTTCAACGCAATAAACTGCAATGTGCTTCTAACTAGTAGAAAAATGTAAAGTGGTATAAACTAAAGAGGTATATATACATTTAGTCCCACATCTTGTATCGTAGGAGCGTTTTAGTCTCACATCTTATAAAGTGAGCAAAACTAGTCCCACAACTTGCATCCTTAGAATATTTTAGTCCAATTTAATTAAATTTCAGCAAGGTTGACTAAATTCGTCCATAATTTTTTCAAAATAATCACTATATATTTTTTCTGACATTTATGTCCTTGACGTGGACAGACAGACCCACCTGTCAGTACAATACAAATAAAATAGTTTTAAAATTCTAGGCGTCAGAGGGACTTGAAATCAAGACCTCAATTAGCTAGACACCAACACAATCCACTACAATAAGAGATGCTATTGGTTAAATAGGAGGAGATAATTTTTTATATAACATGAAATGGTAAAAAGTGCAACTGAAAGTATCAAAAACAACTTTAAAAATATATATATATATATATATATATGTGGGCAAAGATGATGTACGGATTTTGATTATGCAAAATTTCAATCCAACTGATTTGTATTGGGCTACACACAAAAAAGACAAGATTTGAAGGTGCACACTTTGCAAACCTAGCTCTAATTTTTTTTCTTTTCTATGTAACCGAGAATACAAATTATCTTGGATTGAAAATTTGCATCTCTTCTTTTAGAACTTTTCACAACCTTAGAATAGTACTTTTGAGAATTTCATTTTGCCACGCCTCCGGAGGACCCCGGTCGCACCACCACAGCCGCACTCTCCTTAGTAGGTCGCCGGCCAAGGCCTGAGCGTCCTCGCCAAAAGCAGCCGTACCGCACTGAGAGCACGTGCCTGTCGCGCTGCCGCTTCCGTACTCTCCCTAGCAGGTCACCAACCAAGGCCTGAGCATCCCCGCCAGAAGCAGCCCCTCCGCCGCACTGCCCTGGGACCACGTGCCTGTCACGACGCCGCCAGACGAGTCCATCGTTAACTCCATGCCACACCACCACCACTAGCGCCACCCCGTGATGGCTCTCCAAGACCAGGTAGAGGAAGTTCCGCCACCTTCGGACCGCTCGAACTTTGTCGGCGGCGGCGGGGTAGGAGGGGAGGATGAGGGACGAGGCTGCAGGAGCTAGGGTTAGCGTCTCCGCCACCCTCGCGTGGGGTGACATGAGACACGATGGAGGGATTCCCCATCGCCAGGCAACACGCTAGCTAGCTCAACGGACATAAAACCAAAAAGTTATGTATACTAAACATGTGTGCACACACGGGTGAAGTGAATCTTGATTGAGTATATACGCCCAGGCTACATGTAATCCTTTATTTTGGATATTCAAAAATATTGTTCTAAAGTTGGGAATTTTTTAAAAAAATATGCAAATTTTCAGTCCAAAATAATTTGTATTCTAGGCTAGATAGAAAAAACAAAACTAGCGATCTAGGTTTGCAAACTGTATTGTGCGTCTTCATCATGTTAGAATTGTCTTTTTCTGTGTGTAGCCCAATACAAATCAGTTTGGTTGAAATTTTGCATAATAAAAATTCTTACATCATTACCCGCTTGTATATACACGTTTAAGGTGTTCTCGATACTTTCAATTGTATTTTTACCGTAGGTGTGTGCTTTCATCTTATATAAAAGAATTATGTCCTCCTATTTAAGCAATAGCACTTATTGCCGTAGTGGCTTGTGTTGGTGTCTAGCAATGCAAAGGTTTTGAGTTCGAGTCTAACTACGTCTGGAGTTTTAACTAAACTTGTTGAAATTTAATTAAATTGAACTAAAATGTTCTAAGGATACAAGTTATCGGACTAGTTTCGCTCACTTTGCAAGATGTGGAACTAAAACGCTTCTACGATAAAAGATGTGGGACTAAAAATGTATATACCTCTAAACTAAATATGTGAAGTAAAACTAGTGCAAGTAAAATAAAATGCTGCAAAGTAAATACACAATTAAGGAGCTAATGATTAATTCCAAGTCCACTTTCATGCGCAAGCAAAGAAGTTATTAAGACATCAAATTCAACAACCAATGTACTCCTATTTCTCTTCCCGTCCTGTCCGCGAACAAGCAAGGCGTGGAGGTATAGTACAGTACCCTTCGGCTTGATCGTGCATGTCATCAGAAAAGCAAAGGTCATAAAAGCCAACCATGATCTGAGCAACGCTGGCCTGGAGCGTATCGTAGAAGTTGATAGATGGACAGGATAAGTACGTACGCATGGGCGTGTACCGGATACTTCCCTGTTCCGGCTCTCTCCCGTTCAGTATAAAAAGCCAGCCGTGCTTGCATGTGATCGGTGAGGGTGGCCAGTCATATTTGCAAGTCATACTATAGCTTTATATATCACTGGACGCAACAGGCCTCGTGATCATATATTTGCAAGTCTACTCTCTTTCTTCTTCACGTGTCCAGTCCTTGTCTAGTCTATATCTGGGCATGGACAGCCCTGCGGCCCGGCCCAAAAAAAGCCCGACGGGATGGGCTTTTATGGCCCGTGGGCTGGGCCTGGTCAGCAGGTGAGGAGCTCGCGTGTGTCTTGGGCCGGTCCTGGGCCTAGGAAAAGCCTGTTTTGGATGAGCTTGGGCCTGGTTTTTTGGCCCGACGGTTGGGCTGGGATGGGCTGGGCTCGGGCCTGGGGTTTTCGCTGCGAGGAGAGGAAAATACCATGTATAGTCTAGTCTAGTGGCGAGGAGTGGAGATGGCTCCCATCCTCCGCGAAAAAAGGAGCCCGCCGACCAGACCCTGACGTGTGTTGATGCGCCGTGTCTGCTCGATATCTCCAGGGACGCGCCGGCCCTCAAGGAGAGTGGATCGGCGAGAAATTGAGGTGGAGATGGAGACCGCCAAGCACCCCCTCGTCATCGTCGCCGCTATAGGAAGTTGAATAAGAGGCGGAGTCGGAAATGCCCAATCACATGAAGGCCGTCCCGAAGGCAATTCCTGATAAGTATTCTGCTTGGTATTTAATTATGATTATTTTAACTTAATATTGAAATGACTGAATTGCTCCTTGGGCCCACTAGTAAGACCCAAACATGGTTAAGTTGGACCGAGCCACACTGGTTTTAGCGAAGACCGCCCAAAAATTATCCCCTTTCGTCGCTGGCATTGCCTAGCCTTCATGGCCGGCTCCTTCCACCTCCGAAGTCGCGGTTGGTCGCAAAAGGTTCCCCATGCTCTGCTCTACCTTCCTATCCCATTTGATTCGACTCTTGAGCTCCTCTGCAGGCGACGCCTAACCCTAACCCAAAATTAGGGTTTTGGTCGATTGGCATCGTCATCATCGTATCCTAGTAGTAGTGGTGGCTGCCTATGGATGAACAGTACACAATGGCGGATCTACTTAGTGCTAGGGGTTGCAGAGGATGCCGGGTAGGATAAAATTTCTTTGTAATTTTTCAAATTTTTTTACCATGCATGAACCCAAAAACACGTACACAATGGGATATACTTAGTGATGTACTAGTATGATCTAGCTCCCAACGTGCGGTGTCTTGGTAGCCGTAGTGATGGACCAAGACCAACCCTTTTTCCCTCTCCTGTGGCAAGTCACAAGTCACTCCACATATGTCACTTGACAAAATGATAAACATCGAGCAGTAAACACGAAAACAATTATTTCTAGCGTTTATAAGATACCCCGATTCGTCCGTGACTGCTCACGCCACACAGGTCACCACGCCACTCTGAACTTGTCTTCCTGGTCCACTACAGTAGCTGGGCGAGTGAGAGCAGAGCAGCACCACCTAGCTAAGCTCTCTGCCATGGCCTTCCTTGGCTTGGCCACCGAGCCGCGCTTCTGGGTCATCCCGGCCTTCGCCTTCCTCGTGGTGGCCGGCGCCCGCGACGACGCGGTGCGGCGCGAGCGCGACCGCGTCTGGCGGCTCGTCGTATGGAACTGGCTGACGGCGATGGTGCCGCTCCTCATCTACCAGGTGGCTACCGCCAACCGGGGGATCATGGACGTCGTGCGCTGGAAGCGGGTGCCGCTCCGCGGGCTCGTGCTGCTCATCGCCGGCCTCAGGGCCGCCTCCTGCTTCATCGTCCTCGACTCCGTCGCCCACATCCTCCTGCGCGGCGCCGGCAGCGAGTCCTCGGCAGCGGTGAGCGCCGCATGCGCCGTCGTGGCGGTAGCCTTGCATCTCCGTGACGGGTGCGCCGCCATCTTCGGGGTTTAGGGTAGATGGGCGTCTTCGAGCCACCCGGTGGATTAGCTAGCCTAGTATGCGTAATGTGTACTGTGTAGCAGTAGTGGTAATCAACTAATCATCGGTGAACTTCATTAGATAGTCCAGAAAGTTACTGTCCGGCCTCCTTCGAACTAAACCGGGCAGCGAACAACATCTAATTTTATTAGGCAGTGTGTGGTGTTTGTTTGTCTCCAAAATCTATGTCTTGGAACAGAGAATGAATTAGTGCTGTATGTATCCTTGTGGTCTCACGGTTGCTGTTGCGTACTGCCTGTCCTATGAACCAGTACTGCATTTTGTTTAGTCGCACCGAAATGGAACAAACTTATTGTAAGATCAGACGATACTTCTCACCTAGTTGCACTAGTTTTTGTAGGAAAGTACGCCGGCATATGTGCCGACCACGTTCGAATTTTTTTCATGTTTTTTTGTTTCCTTTTCCTTTTTCTTTCTGCCTTTTCTTCTTCTTTTACATTATTTTTTTCCTTTACATTTTTGTTTTTATTTTACGTTTTTATTTAGTAGTAAACAATGCTTTTCCATGTTGTGGAAAAAATGTTCATGACGTTTAAAAAAATCATGACTTCAAAAAAAATTGAGCGAGTTCAAAATAATGTTCATGGGTTTGAAAAATGATTACGAGGTTAAAAAAATTCTAAAAGTATGAATGGGAAAGAAAAATTACGGAGTGAAAATGCCAAGCTTTGTTGATACTCCGGAAAAATAGAACAGAAAATACAAAAAGGAAATTGGTCATTTGGTCGGGTCGCAACACGTTTACTGGCATATTAAGAGAGAAGAAGCATGTACAACACGTACTAATTTTTCCCAAGAGATCTATTCTACTGCTAGAAGTGTTTCAACTCTTTTGTTTGAGAAATTCTACAAAAATTTCATCTGAAATGTCTGCCTCCGCTCCTCCATATTTGTTCGCCTCCGTGGGGACGGCTCGAGTTGTCGTTACTCTTCACATGTGTGTTCCAGCAGTAAATTTTGAAGGCGCGGTGCCAAATATCGACTTGTAGAAAGCATAGTTTCCGCTATTATGACGCGGGTGTAAGATCTGGATGTTTCAATGTGCAATTGAGATTCTGTTCTCTACATTTAGCTTGACCTTCCAATGTTACGCAAATAGTGTAGAAGTTTTTGAGCATTTTTCACTGATGCAGCTCTCTGATGCAAGAGCACTTTGCTCTCTTCAACGCGGAGAGGCGCTAAACAAATCTTGTAGGCGTGCTTTCGTTTACTCACCGAACTAACCGCCGTCTCCAACTCGTAACGCGGTGAAGTGAATGAGAATAAAACTATTAATGTTAGCAGAGACAAATTTAGTGTCTGTCGTTGTCGCTAGGTGATCCAAGAATTTATTTGTAATTTTTATTACTCTGAAGCTCTTCCTACTGCTATTGATGATTTTTGGAAGAAAAAACACACACATATATGAAGCCAAATCCAGGAAAAAAATATCAGTCCACCACACATGCATGGACCCAAGTCGGTGGAATAGAACAAAATTCCGTCTGGGCCGGCGCCTAGGCCAATGGGCTTCGTAAACAACTAAACATGCGAGCTCCGTTTACTGGCCCTTGCCATTCACCTTTCGAGGCTTCTTTGCCCCCCCATCGACTAGCCTTTCGCAGCTAGTCATAAATTCAGTCCCTAAAAAAAAAAAGCTAGTCATGAATTGAGGGAACCTTGAGGATGGAGGTCCATACATAGGCTCAAATTATCCCAGCACGATGGAATGTGCTAACCTACAGTATAGGTTCGTCAAATGCCCGCAGGTAACAGCCCATCAGTAACAGGATGTCCTTGACTTGGCAACTGGCAAGCGATGTCAGACTGATCAAGAGCATAATGTGAAAGTCAATTGGGTGAAGATATATATCTGTCGGGATGTACATTGAAAAACTTCACGGCTGGCACTATGGAAATGGAACTTGCAACTAACCTGCTTCGCGAGGTTGCAAGCTTCATCCGAAGAGTTCAGAATCACGTCTGGCAAGCAGCCAAAGGAAGCATCTATTGCTACCATCATAAACATGACAAAAGGCTCATCGACGAGATGATCTAACCTGAGCTAAGCCAGTATCGTGCCCTTTTCGCCGCAGTTTTCTTCCTCTCGGCACCAGCCCTGAATTCAGCTTGATACCTGCCCAAAATTAGAGAATCTCCATGCTAGAATAGTGACTGCAAACATTGAATTCAGCACACAACATAGAGATATAGCTCAGCATCCCTGGGTTTAGGCAAGCAGTTCAACCAACCAAATGAGTTCACTGGATCGGTACGTGGCAGTGTGGTGATACTATATGGCGATCTTTCTTTGGAGATCGCCATGCAGTGGAAAAGGCTAAACAGTTCAGAAGATCAGAACCATAAAAGCGTAACACTACTTCCTTTGACCACCCTGCCTACTTGAACCATAACAACGGAGCACAGCACCGTCTCTTAATTATCCTTTCACCTTGTCTCATGATCAGCAGGTATTGCTACTCCTACATTTCATATATTACTAGTACAAAGTGGTACCACCACATCTAATCATGATGTTGCTGCTGAACATTACAGTACACCACTCTCACTTTCGATAGTATCCGCTGTCTGCATGTGCAGTTGAGCATCCGTCAGGTGGAGGCTTCTCAGCCTCCCCAGGTGTTCTGCCTTTGCTGCTCCATCCACTCCCAGAGGCCCAAACTGAAAGACCAAACAGGAGCAGTTTACAACCCTTCGATCAGGTCAACAAGAGACTGCAGCAGGTGCCTCAATAAGATCCAGATAACAAATTCCAAGCTTTCCATGCTCTAGCATTGCTTTTGATCCCACTAATTTACTAATCAAGCTTGCACTCTCACCACCGATATATAATGATAATTTACTGCCAGGTAGCTTAGCCAAGGACTAGCATCAACATTAATTTACTCATCAAAGCATGCACACTCACCACCGATCTAATGGTAATTTACTGTCAGCCTGCCAGGTAGAGTACTAGCTAGACTATCCCAGTAGCATCAAGGTTAGCGTGTTGGGACCAAGACATTCTCGGGAAGCCACTTTAATCCCGTCAATGTTAACACCGAGACACCATGCGTGCTCTCGCCTTCAGGCTCCACAAGCAATCGACACCTGCTGCCTGCGCTGCTGATTCCCCGTGCAGAGATTCTGCTTAGGCGATATTTTACGCTGTGTCGATGTACTTTTCTTGATCCGTTCGTGACAAGGTTCTACTAGATTAGATTAAGCTAACAGTGAGGTGATATCTTTTAGGTGCTTCTTGCCGGGGCTTCACTCTAAGCCTAGCTAGTGAGTATCATACAGTTTGTTTCTTTCTGGAGTCACAGATACTAGTATTTGGTAGGCCTGTTTTAGAGAAGGTTATTTTTTAAGCAAGGTGGTTATGTCAGGTAGAGTAAATCCATCTGATTTATGGTTGAAGCAAAGTGGTCTACATCTAGTCTGAAGTGTGAGTTATATGTTTTTGCTACCTTGGCACATAATTGACTTCACCTGCTAACCACCTTTTCTTTTAGAATTGCTATGGTAACAACTTTGTTTTAAGAATTGTGAACTTCAGCACAAGGGCACTTTTGTATACTAGCTAAGCCCATAGTCTAGGGAAGGAGGGGTATGCACTTTTGGCGTCGATCCAACTCGTTACGTCCTGGCTCTCGCAGAGTTCAGCTCGTAAGGTAGATAAGAGAGTTGTTTCATTCTGGAGTCTAGAGTCTAGACTGAACATATACGATTTGGTATGCCTAGCTTGCAAAAGGGTTGCACATTTTTTAACTAAAGTAGTTGTATCAGGTGGAGTAGATCCTTTTATTTATGATCGAAGCGATGTGGTCTACATTTAATCTAAAGTATGAGTTAGATGTTTTCTTTATCTTGTTATATTGGCTTCGCCTACTATTAACTGCTACTCTGTTCCATAATTCTTGTCGTGGTTAAAAAATTGGAAACTGTTGAAACTAGACAACAATAGGTCTGTAAATTTGCTTTTAGCCATATTTTTATTGTCAAACTTCCGACTTCTTGGTTTTGGTATCATATTTGAGTTCCTTACTCTAGCCTCTCTACAAAAGCTTAACATTGTTTCTTTCGAAAAGCTTCACATTGTCTCGGTGCTAGTTTAAACAATGACCAAGACCAATAGAGTTCGGGTGTCCTATAGAAGACAACAAAGGGAGAAAGTTTCTAAAGAAGAATGCAAAAGTTTTGCCCTTTCACTAATTGAGAAAAAGAACAAGAATTGTACGAGTATAATATGCTCAAGGACAAAAACGCCCAAATGCCCCAGAGGGGCAAAATCAGAGTCATACTCTCCTGACATTATTAGGTAACTCAAATGGTTTCAGAAGGGGTTACGGATTTTTAAAGAAAGGTATTTATATCAGGTAGAGTAAATTCGTCTGATGTATGGTTCAAGCAAAGAGGTCAACGTATAATTTGCAAGCAGTACCAGTGTATATGTCAAGTAATGAAAGAACAGAAGATGGTCATCACCAAAACATCTTCAAGTGGAAGCATCGGGTTTTAGCATCTAATTAGGCTATCTCCACCGGGCCGACCCATCCGGTCCAAGCGTTACGAACTTGTTCGTGCGCACGCGCGAGGCGTGCGCAGCGCTCCAGCGGACTGACCAGTCCGGACAAACGCGTCATGCTCAACCAATCCATGCATCTAATATGTCCCTCGGTGCGTCGGCCCGGACGCGCGCGAACAGAGGTCGTGTCCTGCTCGTTGATGTTGCTGGCCCACCCGTCAGCTACCGCGGCATTGATTCAGACGCGCGAAACGACATCGATTCAGACGCAACCGCGGCAGCGATTCAGAGGCGCTGGCGGAAGGCTGGCCGACGGTAGCCTGCACTACAGGAATGCGAAGCTACGCCGACGGCCAAACGTCGGGGCCGTCGGTATAGTCATCGTCTAGGCTAGCCCCGTCAAGCAGCCGTCGGCGTAAATTGCCCTCGGCATATCCTAAGCTACGCCGACAGCTGCCCTCGGCGTAGCATACGCCGACGGCTGCCCTCGGCGTAGCTATTTTTTATTTTATCTCATTAAACTTTGAAAAATCATAACTAAATCATTCTAATTCGGAAAAATACAAATAATATATCAAAATTTGCAGAAAAATAATACCTATCTATCTACACTCAAATATTACACATTTGTAAATAAAAATTAAGTAAAACATAAAACATTATATATAGTTTGAAACGGGCATAAAAAATTCAAAAATGATTGAAACATTGCGAAACCTTCGCGTGGTGTTATATTTTGTGACATAGTTAGAAGGAAAAATATAAAACTTGGTATATTGATTATGTCTCAAAGAAACCTTCACAAAATGACCTATCTTATTCGACGTTTCTTGGCTTTCGGGTCAAATGACCAATGTTATGGCTAGAATCAAGACATAGTTTGTGATAATATCCCCATATTGTGCATACATGTGCATCATAGGATGGCGGACAATGTTACAGGAGGAAGATTTCCTTTTTGTCGCACCAAAAAGCCATTTTCCATTTTTCGAGAATAAAAAACGGACGGTTTTGTGAAGCAACCACCAAATGGCTAATTCAAAATACTACCACCAAATTTTACAAAAATAATAGACCATATTATATGGACAATGTCCCAACAGGGGGATCCAAAACCTTTCCGTCCACCTTTGGTGAAAAAGACAAATTCCTATCGAATCGGCAGGAAGTGGGTCAAATATGAACTACAGGTACATGATCCGATGCTCATGTTTTTTTTACAAAAATCATTTTTAGGTTCACAATATGCTATTTTATCAAATATCCAATACAAGTTTAGCGAGGCTCGGCCCCGAGCTAAGAATCTTCATGGCCGCCGTTTGACAATAGTTTAAAACGGGCATAAATTTTTTAAAAACGATCGAAACAATGCGAGGTGTCATATTATGTGACATAGTTATAAGTAAAAATATCAAACTTGATATATTGATTGTGTCTCAAAAAAACCTTCACAAAATGACCTATCTCATTCGAGATTTCTTGGCTTTCGGGTTAAATGACCAATGTTATGGCTAGAATCAAGGCATAATTTGTGATAATGTGCCCATATTGTGCATACACATGCATCATGGGATGACGAACAATGTTGCAGGAGGAATTTTTCCTTTTCGTCGCATCAAAAAGTCATTTCCTATTTTCCAAGCACAAAAAATGGACGGTTTTGTGAAGCAACCACCAGTGGCTAATTCAAAATGCTACCACCACATTTAAAAAATATAATATACCACCTTATATGGACAATGTCCCAACAGGAGGATTCGAAATCTTTCCGTCCACCTTTCGTGAAAAAGACAAATTCATGCCGAATCGGCAGGAAGTGGGTCAAATATGAACTACAGGTACATGATCCGATGCTTATGTTTGTTTACAAAAATCATTTTTAGGCTCATAATATGCTATTTTATCAAATATCCAATGCAACTTTAACGAGGCTCGGCCCCGAGCTAAGAATCTTCATGCCCGCCGTTCGACAAAGTTTGACGATAGTTTAAAACGGGCATAAAAAATTAAAAAACGATCGAAACAATTATAAACCTTCGCGTGGTGTCATATTATGTGACATAGTTATAAGTAAAAATATTAAACTTGATATATTGATTATGTCTCAAAAAACTTCATAAAATGACCTATCTCATTCGAGGTTTCTTGACTTTCGGGTCAAATGACAATGTTATGGCTACAATCAAGACATAGTTTGTGATAATGTTCCCATATTATGTATACACATGCATCATAGGATGGCGAACAATGTTGCAGGAGGAAGTTTTCCTTTTTGTCACAGTAAAAAGCCATTTTCCATTTTCCGAGCACAAAAACGAACGGTTTTGTGAAGCAACCACCAAATGGCTAATTCAAAATGCTACCACCACATTTTACAAAAATACTATACAACCTTATATGGACAATGTCCCAACAGGAGGATTCGAAACTTTTTCGTCCACCTCTGGTGAAAAAGACAAATTCCTGGCGAATCGACAAGAAGTGGGTCAGATATAAACTATATGTACATGATCCGATGCTCATGTTTTTTACAAGAATCATTTTTAGATTCACAATATGCTATTTTATCAAAGATCCAATGCAAGTTTTACTTTTAATCGCACCAAAAAGTCATTTTTTATTATCGGACCGCAAAAAAGGAATTTTCTAAAGCAACCACCAAATAGATAATTAAAAAACGGAGGGTTTGTGATTAGTTGATATGGAAATCATATTTGGATTCCTCTCATTTTTTTGATCAATTTAGACATATTATTTATTAAATTCTGGTTTTCAGATTTAAAGATATTAATTATTCCATATTAAATAGAAAAATACAAAAAATTAAAATTATTATATTTTTATTTGAGTTCAATAATATTTTTACTTATTCATTAATGTTTACTTAAATAATTGTTTGTAATTTCAAAAAATACAAACATGTGATATGTTGATATAAGGGTTAACAGGAGTGATATCATAGTATTAACAACAATGTATGAATAACTTTGCGGAAACAGATTCTGAAGGAACGAGGAAGTTAAGCGTGCTGGAGCTGGAGTAGTATTAGGATGGGTGACCGGCCGGAAAGTTTGACCAATACTGCAATTTATTTAAATATGAAGTGTAATTAGTATTAAAAATGTTCAAAGTGAGAAATTAACGAGTCAAATAATTTGAAGATTCAAAATTAAGAAAAAAAAATATTTTTTTTAAAAAAATGTTTTACACTCTGTCAACAAGCTATGCCGACGGCATTGCCCTCGGCGTAGCATACGCCGACGGTATTTTGATACGCCGACGGCCTTTATGTGCTCCGCCGAGGGAGTCCTTTGCCGAGGAGGCTACGCCGAGGGCAGCCGTCGGCGTACCATACACCGAGGGCATTTTAGCCTACGCCGACCACTTTTTGCCCTCGGCGTAGCGCGCGCGTCCTATAGTGTCGCGTCATCAATGGCGACGAGATGACACGCTGACTGACTGGACGCCACGCTCACCACCGCCGCTGCAGGTCGCCACGCACCAATGCGAGCTGGTCCCATCGCAGGTATTCCGACAGAAAGACGCGTTCCGCCACCGCCATCGTGAAAGGGTCGCCGGTGTTCACGTGACGGTTGTAGAAAGGGTGACGCGACGGGGTGTGCATCCTGTAAATACGCGAGCGACCCGGAATCGTAGGAGGCAGCACGTACGGTAACTCCGACAGGTTCCATGGGGCAGCGGCCGCTCGGGCACCTCTTCTCTGCCGGCGTTGGGGGTTGCCGTGGAACTTGTCGGGCCGACGCCGGCGGTCAGACATGGTGGTTTCTTGTGTTGTGGGTGGTGCGGGACTGATCATAGATAGTTCGGCGATCTCTCCTATTTATGGTTGCGCTGGACGCGGCGAAAAACGCCAGAACTCGCGGAAAGTGACGGGAAAGAAATACGGGAGACAGCGGAAAGACATTGGAAATACGCCGGCGTTGACGATGGCCAAGCACGACAGATGGATTGTGCCGCTGGACGCGATCGGCCAGACAGACGGTATACCGTTCCTATATTGACCGTGGACTAAATCGGACAATTAGATCGATGCCAATGCCAAAAACTCGGCTCCGGAACCCACGTTTGCCACGGCCCGGCGTCTCAGGCGAACCAGCATGGCACGCACCGGTGCTCCCGCCAGTGCGCAGGGCCGACTCTGACCCATGGCCAACATGGGCGGCACCCTAGGACCCATGCCTTTCGGGGGCCCATGATTTGCATGTTTTTTTATTAGTCAGCTGTTTGGTTTTGGGTTAGAAAAATTCAGTTAAAAGGCCTAGCATGGAGAAAGAATGGAAAACTCAAATCAAGAATCGATCTTCCATGTAGTCTAGTTCGTGTTCGCCTGTTTGTATCCCCAATTTTCTACTATTATCTATTTAGCTGCGGACGGTCCTAGCCTCCCTTCTCTAGATTGGAGATCACCAATTCGTCATTGCCTATTAGAAACCAAAATTGATCATTTAAACTTGTGAATCCATCTGCGTCCTTTCCCGCTCCTCATGGCCTTTTCTCTGCTGTCCTAGCCCCTGGTACGTTCAATCGCCACATAATCCAATTGCAATGTGAGATTAGGGACTTGGAGCTTTAGTTTTATGTACTATCTAATTCCTTCACAATTATAGGTGTTCAAATGTTGTCCGAAGAACACAAGTCCTGCTTTGAGAAAATAAATTAAAAACCAAGAGTCGGTTTATTGAATCACAAAGAGGTGTTTTAAAATAAGTATTTTTGGTCAATTTTGATATCAACGCCGATAATCAATTGCAAGAATCTGATTTGGGAGAAGTTGATTTTGCAGCAATAGGTTATTTAACTACTCTTTTATTTTATCTGTCATTATATGACATGGTTTAAGACTTAACAATAATGTCTTGAATTAAGAATGTGTTGTCAGATGTTAACTCTTAATACTTTGCAAAAAAAATAGTCATTCATACTTCTTTACATATTAATATATACGTGTGCATATATATAGTCTTATAAGGGCCCATGTTGTCGACCTCGCCCTAGGGCCCTCCAAAACATAGAGCCGGCCCCTGCCAGTGCGCAGTCCACGCCGCCTGGTTCGTTCGATCTCTGCTGCGACCTCGAGCACTTGAAGGCGACGCAGAGACGGATCCATGCAAATGCAAGTCGGGTGGGCTGGGCGTGTCAGGCGCCGTGGCTTAAATTCCAAGCGTACGCTGGCTACTGACAACATCTCCGCGTCTAACCGCATTCAAGAGCCACCTGCTGCTTGCTGCTACATATTTTCGTTGCTAGCATGTTTCTGCTTGGCACCAAACTCTGATGGCATGCCTCACAATAACTTCATTTCTGACGTGTAACAAGAAGGGTAGCATCTATACGACTATACGACACGACTATGGCTGGCAGCATGAGAAAGAAAGGCATTCTTTCCTGACTTTGAGACAGGGTATTTTTTGTCTCTATTGATCCACCTTCGAAGTAACCGGCGATGGTTTACGTTGCAACAAACCCTAGCAAACATGCTCGGGCTTACCGACCGTTTTATGCCTTAGTAAAAATCCAGGAGAGGGAGCGGTCTCTTCGAAAACCACGTCGTTCCGGTGGCGCCATAGCGTCTAGCAAACCAAAGCGGTCCCTGTCCAGAGACCGCGCTCGCGGCCCTTGCTGTCCCGCTTATCTTGGAGCCAAGCAACAAACTTGGAATCATGCTCCGGCATCCAGTGTCTCTTGTTCCACCAGCCCAGGCAGGCTGCCCAAACCTCGCGGGCCAGGACGCAACCCATGAAAAGATGATCGATGGTCTTTCCACACTGGTCACAGAAGGGGCAGGCCGCCGAATGTTGGAGGCCAGGCCGGCTAAGCCGATCGGCGGTCCAGCACCTGTTTCTCACGGCTAACCAAAGGGTCACCTTGCAACTAGCGGGGCCCGGGAGCGCCAAATCTGAAGGGCCCCTGCCATAGAATTCCGCCCGGCAAAGAGTGCCAGGTAGCAAGATCGGGCCGTGTAGCAGTTACTTGGGTCTCAGTTCCACTTGAGGACGTCATGCGATCTTTCTGTCAGTGTGATTGCTCCAATACAATCTGCCACTTCAAGGAGCTTCCTGATGGCTGTTGCGCCAAGATCCGGGGTGACATCATGCAGCCAACCCCCTGCAAGACCTCCACGCACACGCCGCGTGGAGATTGCACTCAGTGGGACCGCAACGAAGAGGCTTGGTGCCACGTCCGCCCGCATGGGAGCCACTTGTCTGTCGAGAAGAAAGTAGATGAGCCATCCCCAATCACCGAAGTAGATCCCCCATCTAGGTGACATCTTGTTTATTTATTTTTTGCGAAAAGACATCTTGTTTACTTGGTTGCATATCGGCTGTATCCGTCTAAAACTGCAGATGCCGTATGAACACGGTATGCATGCTGATCCCGATACTTCGTACTGGAACTGATTTGGTTTAGCTGCTCGACCTAGACGACCGTGCAACGTCAAATCCGCTTTCCCTGGGTGCTGTGCAACTCAAGTGAAGACCTACGGAAAGCGACGACGCGCTTCTCTCGTGGATCCATCGATCCATCAATCGGCTTTTCCGTCACGTCCAAGCCAAAAAAAGATGGAGCCATTCATCGTGACCTCAGTCAGCAGTCAGCACGATACCACGAGTAATGTTCCACGAGGCGCAAGTTGCACGATAGTACGATGATAGGGCCAGACCCGATGTGCCTATATGCCCTCCACAGTCCAGAGTCCAGACCCAAGTCCACGCCGGGTTAACACGTCGCTCGCGTCCGCTCGCTGCTAAAACGTTGTGATCTGTTTTTTATTGCGGGCAAAACGTTGCGATCTTGAACGAACTCCCATGGAAATGGAGTGGTAATCACGCACGCCGATGAGAAACGGTAGCTTTAATTTCCATCCTTTAATCTTTTATCCTCACTTTCATAGTATTAACAACGATTTGTTTTACAAAATATATTAATAATCATCAACAGTAATACAAAGAGCGTTAATAAAAATTACAAAAGGACTTTATACCGCATAACGTCAACTACAAACACTAGCGTGAGCCAAAGACACGCCGTCGTCCTCGCTCTGCATCATCGGAGTTAGGATAAACAAGTCGTAGTAGAGCTTGTTGTAGAATAGGGACCGAATGTCGACGTGCTACGGTCCTAAAGGACCAGCACCTGAGCAATAACTATCGACAGTGATGCAAACCATATATCGAAATAAATTGACCCGAAACCACACCAACAAAAACAAAAACGAACAAGATCCTAGACACACGACTTCACGTGTCCTCCGTGAATGCTAGATGCAACACAGGAGTAAGGATAGAGCAACGAGAAACTTATTCCAACATTAGGATATAGCCGTCGCCCAACCATTCCAAATAAGACACAGAAAAAACATAAACAGAAAAAGGGGAAACTCTACTGACGACAAAAGGCCGTGGTCTGTCTCACCTCCAAGACACCAAGGTCACCAGAGGTCGAGCGGACCAGCAACATCGCCGAGGAGGGGACGAAACACTAGATGAGTTTTAGGGTGGCCTCCAACAGTCGCCTCTCCTTTCCTGAGTACTGATTCAATATCTAGTTTGTATTATCGGTGATAATAATTACTTTTGAGAAGGTGGTTTGTCTTTATTAATCCACCCTTTGCAGTAACCGGCGATGGTCCAATGTCAGCCATATATGCAACAACTCTAGCTAAATACTCTCCGTATCGAAATAGATGTTAGAGATTTCTCTAAATTTAAATGTCCTAATATACTAAAATGCATCTACATATCTGCAAAGTTAGACAAATCTTCGACATCTGTTTCAAAACTGGAAGGGGTATTTTATTTTACTTGACAACTCTAGCTAACACTACTAGGAAAATGCCTGTTCGTGGCGCACCTGAAAAGGCCTTCCGTGGCGCACTAGCAGTGCGCCACTAGCCTCGCGCTGCGGCTATCTCCTAGCTGTGGCGCACTGCATGGTGCGTCACGGTTGTGTCGAGATAGGCGTGGCGCACTACCAGGTGCACCACGGGTAGGGGTACAGGGTGCGTCACAAATATGTTTTTCAAAAAACAAAAAAAATGCAAAAAACACTCTCGTTTTGAATTGCAAAAGCAATCAGATCCTGCATCGCCTCCGTCGTGTCACCTCGCCGGAGCATGGTCGTGGCCAGGACCTACCACCGCAGGGAGGTGCGGGAGGCCGTGACCGCTCTAGTCCTCGCCGGTGTCGAGGTGGTAGGAAGGGAGTGGTTGGAGAAAAGGAGGTAGGAAGAGAGGGAGGTAGGAAGAGATGGAGGAAGAGAGGGAGGAAGGGAGGTCGGTAAGGAGAAGGATGCCGCCGTCGCCCGTTGTCACTGCGAGGAGGAGGAGAAGGCCGCTGTTGTGTTGCCGTCACTGCAAGGAGAGGAGGAGGCCGCCGTCGCGCCGTAGAAAGGACGTGGCCATGGAAAGAGAGGAGGAGGCCGGAGAACGGACGCTGGAGCAAGGTGGCCAGAGAGACGAGAAGGGGAAGGAGGATAAGGAGAAGGAAGAAGGGGAAGGGAGAAGGAAGAAGGAGAAGGGAGAAGGGAGAAGGAAGAAGGAAGAAGGAAGAAGGAGAAGGGAGAAGGAAAAGGGAGAGGGAAAAGGGGAAAGGAAAAGGTAGGTGTGGGCGTTGTGGGGATTCAAATTTTGAATCGTGCCCAACTTACCCGTAGCGCACCACCTAGTGCGCTAGGGGTAAGTTGCCCTTTATTTTTTTCTGCAGGAAAAAACGGTTTTTTGATTAATAGATGATCATGTAGAGATACCGACGATCAAAACCTCGGATAAGTAAACTATCGTGAGACAAAGGGAAATTGGTATCATATGTAAGTGGTTCATTCGATCGCAAAGTAACCGTAGAAATATGTGGGAGCCATATGAATTTCCAGATTCCTCTATTGGTTATTGATCGGAGAAGTGTCTCGATCATGTCCGCATAATTCACGAATCGTAGGGAGACACACTTAAGAATTCGATGTTGTTGAGTAGTTATGGAATGATGAGTAAGAGACCGAATATTGTTCGGAGTCTCAGATGGGATCCGGGATATCACGAGGAGATCCGGAATGGTCCGGAGAATAGGATTCATATAAGGAAAGTCTTGTTTCGGAGTTGGGGAATGATTCCGATGTTTTCACCGGGAATGTTCTAGAAGGGTTCGGAAGGTCCGACACTTCGAAAGGGGAGGGTACATGAATGTGTCATGACAATGTGGAATGGTAGCATCATGTACTAGGTAACATGGCTGGGCAAAATAAAGGGAGAAATCAAATCCGAGTTTGAAAGTCAAACGCCAATTTAAAAAAGTCAAACGACAAGTTTTGCTTGGTGGAGGGAGAGTAGGAAACCTACTTGGGGAGGAGTTCCTCTCCCTCCACCCGCCGGCCAAGGAGGCCGACTTGGGGGAGGACTCCCTCCTCCCAAGTCGCGCCCTCCCACCTATATAAGGAGGGGCAGGGCTGCCCCTCTTCCCTACACCCAACTCACCCCAAAACCCTAACCCTAGCCGCCGGCCACCTCCAAGTCGTCGCCGCCCCTAGGGTTTCTCCTAGCCGCCGACTTGGGGCTTCCCCAAGCCCTAGCCGCCGGCCAAGCTCTACCCCTTGGTGCCCTCTAAACCCTAGATCGCCAAGGCCTCTCTCATAGTCCACCATACTCGCTTCGGCTTAAGGCGAAGTCCTGCGAGATCTCCCCTCTACTTCCGGTACCACGCCGTCGTGCTGCCGGAATCGCGAGGAGAGTGCTACAACCTCCGCTGCCTGCTAGAACAAGGGGGAGGAAGGTCTTCATCGAGTGTCGAACGTGTGACCGACTGCGGAAGCGCTGCTGGAACGCAGCGCCGGAAGGATCGTCTACGCGATCTTGAGATCGGCAAGAGTGGGACTACATCACCCACGAGAATCTGCTCTCGTTAACCGCTTTGGAATCTTCGAGGGTGAGTTCCTCTTTCGACTCGTTGCTATAATCTAGTAGATAGATCTTGGCTTGTTTGTTTGCATGCGATAGAAATTTTTTGTTTTCCATGTTACGAACCCCTACAATATATTCAAATCTAAATAAAATAAAATCAGTTATTCGTAGACGGAGAGAGTACAAGGTTTTAATGATAACTCAGCAAAATTGGTAACGCGGATTTTCATGACATAGTTACTCCTAGATGATTATACTCATCAACATTAAGTTACTTCCTCCGTCACGGTTTGGAGGGCGTCTTATAAAAGTAATCCGTTTCCAGAACTCCTCTTCTCCTAGGCTCGTTAGACTTAATTACAGAATTAATGTCCTCATTTTTCTCCCCACTTACTACTCCATACAACCAAAGAATTAATTCTTGCATGCAACTCCACCAATGCATGCGTCTAAACTCTTCGTTTCCATTGAGTAATTATGTTTAATAAGACGCCAAATAATTAATAGGCGTATGGTTTTGGCATAAATCTAGCGCCAATCAGCTTCTACCTAGTTATATGAGCATTAAGTTACAACTTGCAGTTCTTTCTTACTATTTATTTTGGAAGTTTGTAATTTTTTCCTAAGCTATATAGTTTTGACTTTCCGTGCACAAAAAATACCCATATATACACATGTAGAGATGGCGGTTTGAAACCTTTAGCTACCCTCTTTTTTAGTCTAGTACACATAAATAAACTAGATTTCTTAAAAAGTTGTGATTTGCAAAAAACTAGTTCATTTCTTTGTACTAAAGAGGTCTTCCATCCTTACATGACACATGGTGCCTCTACCTACATGCAAATATTTATTTATAATTTTCTAAACTTCATATATTACCATTTTTTATCTTTAAAAAATGTCAGGATCGGGAGTACTCATGCTCCATCACATATTTTCCGCAAAAAGTAGGCATAACTCTAGTGGTTAAGTTTCTCAGGGTGAATAGAGCCCACCTACACTCACTTGAACATGAGTGGTCCAATTTATCTAGATTTTTTGTAGAATTTTTGTCATGTAATGTGTTTCTCAAAAGAAAAAAAATACTCATATACTATTTATATTCTTCTTTTAGTTGGCGCCTTCTTTTCGGCAGCTTGCTTTTTGGTTGTGTGCGTCTCAAACTGTAGAAGAAGTACAAATACGGTATGCTGCTTCCTCTACTTCGTACTACGTATTGATTTGGTTCAGCTGATTGACCCGGACCGTCTAACACCCAATCAGCCCTTTTTCCCTGGGTATTGTGCAACTGAAGTGAAGACGGAAAACGACGCCTTCTTTTTTTTTTCTCGCAAAAAGGGTCAAAGCCATGGCTTTTGTTGGCTCAATCAATCGGCTTTCCGTCCCGTCCAAGCCAAAACGTGCCATTCGTCGTGACCTCACAACATCAACACGAGGAGAAATATTCCACCAAGCCCAAGTTGCACGATACGATGATAGGACCAAACCCGATGTACGTATGCCTTGCAGACCCAAGTCCACGCCCTGATTAACACGTCGGGCCGCGTCCACTGTTAAGACGTTGCGATCCTGAACGTACTCCCATGGAAATGGGTGGTAAACACGCACGCAACGATGAGAAACGGTAGCTTTCCATGTAGTATTAACCTCACTTTCCTATTACCAATTATAATAATAATTACTGCCTCTAAATATAAAATCTAATCCTTCCCTCGTCTTAAAATAAATATCGTAATTTTTTCTAAATTTTTGTCATCTACTTTGAGACGGGAGAAGTATTATGCTTGCATTGAATAGTAAAATAGCTATGCTCACTTGTAGCATCACAAGTGTGAATCCATTTTTGGTGGAGAATGATTTGGTTTTAATCCAAATGGCATACAATCGGGTTCCAGTGGCTCAACTCGCATATATATATTATTATGGAAATAGACATTGATTGGGAAAGACGACCGAAGGCGAAGAGAATCCAACAAATAAGATTGACATCCGTGCTATGTGCCATGTTATTGATTTACTTCCGTTATACTTTTGTCTCTACAAAGTACACCTAAAATAAATCCATCGCCCGAGACTCTTTTTGCTCTTGATATGTGGCTGTCTTAAATCAAGATCCACCGTCTTCTATTGACGAAGTCGGAGAAGAACGACAAATCCATCACCTCTAGACCAACTCGTCGTTCCAGACGAACCACCTCAATCCGTCCGCCAGCCCCGTTGCGGATAGCAATGAACGCCAACGCTACACCAAAAACTGATATCGCTAGATCTGAAAAACATCGGAAGACCAAGCTGTCGATGTGAAGGACCAAGCAGCGCATGTTGCCATTAACTCTAACACACTGCCGTCAAGGTCGACACCGGTGTGGGAGTAGAGTTAAGACATACACTAGTGCAAATAGGGCCATGTATCCCGGTTGGTAAGGGGCTTTAGTCCCGGTTGCCCAACCGGAACGGGACAATCGGGACTAAAGCCTCCACCCTTTAGTCCCGGTTCGGCCACAAAATCCTATTAAGACTAGTATATCAATCCTATTAACTCATATCAATATGTGACACATTTTTATTTTATTTTTAAATTAAGAACAACTATTTTTAGTAAACAACAATAAATAAGTAATAATAATATTTTATTCTAATGAAAGTAAAAACTAATTAAATTTATATTTTATTCATTTTTTGCCATTTATTCATTTAATATGACATAAATAATATCTTCAAATCTGTAAATCGAAATTCGACAAATAATATATCCATAATTATCAGAAAAATGCGAGGAATTCAAATATGACATAAAAATACTAAAATAATTTAATATTTGAAATATTTTTTCTTTTCGAATTTTAAGAATCCAAAACGGCCTAAGGATGTTGAAATCAAAGACCTAATTTTTTCTGCATGTTTTGATAGGTTGTAATTTTTTTTACATTGTATGCAAAAGTTATGGCCATTTAAATTTTTCATAACATTTTTTGTAAATTATGTTGAAATTTATATTTGTCAATTTTTGTAACAACTAAATCACTTAATATAACTACAGTTCGAGGGATTTTATTTTTAGAATTTTTTATAATTTTTTGGCATGATTTTGAATCTAGAAAAGACAATTTTCAAACGAATTTGTGCCCGTTTTACAGCCACGGCAGAACTTGAGAATTTTTTTGCCCACTTTCTTTAGTCCGGGTTGGTAATACGAACCGGGACTAAAGGTGTGACCTTTAGTCCGGTTGGTGATACGAACCGGGACTAAAGGGTTAGCACCAAGGGCATCCCTTTTAGTCCCGGTTGGTGATACGAACCGGGACTAAAGATTGCTGGCATTCTAGCCGTTGGAACCGGAACTAATGCTAACATTAGTCCCGGGTCCAACCATAACCGGAAGTAATGCTTCAAACTAGGATGGACGTATGACTCTTTTTCTACTAGTGATATTTATTTTTCCGGAGGCTACTCCCACAACACCATCGGCGCACCAAGTCAGGGAGGCCCTTACCGTATCTACTAGGCCAGCACAAAGGAACACGACCCCTCCCTCCTACTGTCGGAGCGACAAACCGAGGGAGAGGGGACCAACAACCTGGTCGGGTGGGGAGTCTAGAGGAGTCGGTAGCCGCTTTGTTGTGTGGGAGACGAGAAAGATGTCAAACTAAACTAAATTAGATCCACCAAAGCAATGTTAATAAATTGTACTCCATCCGTCTGGAAATAAGGAATTTCGATTGTCTAGATTCGCATGGATATATACACTAAAACACGTCTATATACATAGGAATCTGAACAAATCAAAGTCATTTATTTCTAGAAGAAGGAAGTAATATGTTTTCACCAAATAGCAAAATAACTATACTCTCTTGTAGCATTGGTATTGTTCCATTTTCTCGAGGGAGAATGATTTGATTTTAATCCAAATGGCATACACTCAGGTTTCGGCAATTTAACTAATATTTTTTATTACGAAAATAACTAGGTATTGATAGAAAAAATCAGCCCAAGAGAATCCAACTGATGAGATGAACATCCGTACTATGTTGACTCCACCAATATAAACACCACTCGTGTTAGAACGAGATGATGCCAATAATGTTTTGAACATACAATGCAATTTCTACTAGCAGTACTTACTCTACAATTATTTGTCGATTGTTCAGCAATAATTTATTAAAAAACTACAGTACTACTGTATATTGTAATTTCCACATGGCAAATGGCTACCACTGGATTGTTGAATTGATCGACTTTCAACAGCACAGTTCAACACCCACAAATTGAGCTAAGCCATGATACCTAACCGTCGCACGGATTAATTCTTGTGAAAAAAACTAAAGTAATTTCCAAATGAAAAATCGCTCAGAAAACCAACATGACAAATTGCTAGTTTTTTTTTTATTTTGAGAATGGTTTTTATTTATTTTAGGAAGCTTTTTTGCATGGTATTTATTTTAGGAAGCTTTTTTTGCATGGTATTTATTTTAGGAAGCTGCTGCTCCTTGGGTTGCTTCAGATTTTGACTTGCGAAGACCTTCCGACTGGATTTGCCAGAAATACATACGAAACCGACCCGAGACCCACCGCAAATCCCGGCGGGATTAAGCTTCCCTTCAACCTAACCCAGTCGGCCGCGAACAATCCCCATCTTCCCCGTCCTCCCCTCCCCTCTCCCCCATCCCTCTCCTCCGCCCGCATTCCTTCTCCTCCACCTCACCTCCCCCCATAACTATCCCAACTCGCTCACTCGCTCGCAGTCACTAGGAGGAGCAAGCAGATCGGTCCGGGAGGGCAGTCCAGATTTGGTGTTTTCTATCTTGGCCGCCTGCGCCATTGGATTCCTCCAGAGGTTCTTTGGTGTGGTGGGGAGGCGGAGGTGGGTATGAAGGGGCTGGGCGGGCAGAAGGTGCTGCTGGTGCACTCGTCGTCGAACAAGCCGTCGGGCGGCGGTCCGGGGTCGCCGGGGATGGGGCGGCGCCGGGTGTGGCTGGTGGTCTTCCTGGCCCTCTTCGCGTGCGTGTCCCTGGCCTCCATGCTCTCCTCCGCGCGCGACGCGTCGTCCGCCGTCGGCGGCAGGCGGAGGGCGTCGGCGGTGGTGGCCAAGGTCGCGGCGTCGGCGGCGAAGAAAGGAAGACGCGGGGACGCCGATGCCGCGCTGGGGCCGGGTCTGCCCGGGTACGTGTTCGACGCGCTGGTGCAGTACGCGGCGGTGGGGGGCAACACGTCGGGGAGCATGCCGGCGGCGGACGTGCGCGCCATCGCGGCGGCGCTGAAGCGGCGCGGCACGCCCTGCAATCTGCTGGTGTTCGGGCTCGGCGGGGAGACGCCGCTGTGGCGCGCGCTGAACCACGGCGGGCGGACCGTGTTCCTGGACGAGAACCAGTGGTACGTGTCCCACCTGGAGGGCCGGCACCCGGGGCTGGAGGCCTACGACGTGGCCTACACCACCACGGTCCGCGAGTTCCCGGACCTCCTGGAGGCGGCCCGCGCGGCCCGCGCCGCCGAGTGCCGCCCCGTCCAGAACCTCCTCTTCTCCGACTGCCGCCTCGCCATCAACGACCTCCCCAACCACCTCTACGACGTCGCCTGGGACGTCATCCTCGTCGACGGGCCGCGCGGGTAAGTACTGCCATATCCATCCAAGATCCGCTTTTTTTCTTCTTCAGGGGAACCAGATATAATCTCGCTCGAGCGGAGCGGAAGGGGCTGAATCTTAACAAACAGTGCGTTGTGAACTGAACTGAAGGTACACGGCGTCGTCGCCGGGGAGGATGTCGGCGATCTTCACGGCGGGGGTGCTGGCGCGCGCCCGGAAGGAGGAGGGCGCGGCGACGGACGTGCTGGTGCACGACTACGAGCGGGAGGTGGAGCGCGCGTGCTCCCGGGAGTTTCTGTGCGAGGAGAACCGCGTGAAGGAGACCAGCACGCGGTCGCTCGCCCACTTCGTCATCCGCGGCGGCAGCGCCGTCCGGCGGGAGGCCTTCTGCGGCGCCACCGCCACCGCCGCGCAGTAGTAGATTTTTCTTTCTTCTTTTTTACTACTGCTACTGTTACTCCGTAGTAGTAACTCCCCTCTTGTTAATCTTTCTACCGTCTTCTGATGGATGGCCAATGATGATGTCGGCGCGTGGTGAAAAGGAGAGAAGGTGAAAGCTTGATCTAATCAAGGCTGTAAAAAATCTGTGAGAGGAGGAACTGTGTTGGAGGCTCACTCAAAGCCATGGCCTTCATTTTTAAATCTGCTTCGTTCTTCTGCGCTGTCGATTTTTCACGTCGCCTGTAGTAGCGTGCTAGCAGTAGCAGTAGCATCAAACGAAACAAGATCTGGAAAGGCCAAAAAAAAAAGTTGATGCACTACTCTGCTACGCTAGATCGAGGTAGGAGCAGGGTGCCTCTCTCAGCAAACCAAGAGCTGAATAAAAATGGCGTGGGTATTGTGCTGCCTCCTGAGAGATGGGTATCGTGTTTTGCTAAAAAGAAACGAGATGGGTGGTATTGTGTTGGATTGGATTGCATTGATGATCACGCGACGGACGGTCGGTGAGGACGGGGAAGGGAGAATCTTGTTCGCGGCTGCAATGAATGTGGTAGAGAGCGGCCATGGGGACACTGATGTGCGTGCCGACCGACGGATGCCGGTGCTGCCGTTTTCAGAATTCTTTGCATCTTTTACTCCGAGTTAAATACAGTAATAGTGCACGTTACAGTAATAGTGCACGTACTTGCTAGACTGGTTTTATTTAGAACCGCAAGTTTTTTGCCTGGATACGCCTAGTCCACTCGCGTACCCAGGCCGAGTTCCTGGGTTGTCCGTTTTTACTTAAATTCGGCTCAAGTTCGTTCAAATTTTAGCATAGTTCGTCCTACAATGAATACAGAACACTTTAAGACCAAAGTTCGGCAAAAATTTAAACAGAGTTCGGCGTAAAATGTAAACATAGTTCGGCCTACAATAAAAGTACAATATATTTCGGCCAAGTTCGGCCAGTTCATGCTCAGCATCTACGTCGTGTTGACTCTGCGTATCCATAGGTGCTCGACAAGATCATCTTGCAGCTATTGATGCATCGCCGGATCTCGGATCTCCTGACGCATTGCGATGAATGCAGCCCATGTTGGAGGCACCTAATGATCAGGCTCGGCAAGAGGACCCTGTCTGTAGTATGGCCCGTCCTCCTCGAGCAAACTCATTGGATCCTTCCTCTCATCCTCAATGAGCATGTTGTGCAAGGTCACACAACAGTTCATCACTTCCCATATCTGATCTTTCGACCAGGTCATAGCAGGAAACCGGACAACTGCAAACCTCTGTTGAAGCACACCAAATGCCCGCTCCACGTCCTTCCTGCAAGCTTCCTGTTTCTTGGCAAAGTGAGAATGCTTGGGGAGCACTGGGCTTGAGATAGTCTTCACAAATGTTGACCATCTTGGATAGATGCCATTTGCTAGATAGTATCCCTTGTTGTAATGGTGTCCACAGATCTCAAATTTCACAGGGGGAGCATGACCCTCAACAAGCTTGGAAAAGACAGTTGAGGAGTTGAGGATGTTGATGTCGTTGTTCGATCCTGCCATGCCAAAGGAGGAGTGACAGATCCAAAGATCATGTGTAGCAACTGCCTCAAGTATCATAGTGCATTCTCCTTTGTGGCCTTTGTACATTCTTTGGCATTCAAATGGACAGTTCTTCCACTCCCAATGCATGCAATCTATGCTTCCAAGCATACCAGGAAATCCTCTACTTTCATTGACTGCGAGGATCCAAGCAGTGTCTTCAGCAGTGGGTGATCTCAAGTACTCTTCTCCGAACACTGCAATCACTGCCCTGCAGAACCTGTACAAGCAATCAAGGGCGATGGACTCGCCGATGCGGAGATAGTCATCGGCACTGTCAGCCGGCGCTCCGTATGCAAGCAACCTCATCGCCACGGTGCACTTCTGAAGCGAGGAAAACCCAACCAAACCGGTGCAGTCCTTCTTGCAAAGGAAATATGGGTCGAACTCCCGGATGGTATGCACGATCTTGAGGAAGAGCTTCCGGCTCATCCTGAAACGGCGGCGAAACACGTCCTCTCTATGGAGTGGCTGGTCGGCGAAGTAGTCGGCGTACAACATGCAGTATCCCTCTATCCTCTGTCTCGCCTTGCACTTCATGCGACCTGGCGCCGAACCACCGCGCTTCGGCTTCGCCATCTGCATGTATAGCTGGGTGAGCGATGCGAGTATCTGCAAGTGTTCTTCACCTTCGGAGACCTCGGCGCTCTCCTCCTCCAGGAGTACGGCGAGCAACTCCTCGTCGTTGGAATCCATGGCGAGTATCTCGTCCTCGTCAGAGTCAGTGGACAGTACCTCGTCGCCGTCGGAGTCCATGGCCGATTCCGGCCAAATGTCGAACACCTGGCGGGCGTGGTGGTGGGCGCACACAGCGAAGCAGAACTACATCGAGGCTAGGTCGGCGAAAGAGGCGGTGGAGAAGGCGTGGAGGTGGGCGGCAACAACGTCGAGCGTAGCTAGAGGCGTGGGCATGTCTCGGCGTGGGGGAGCTCCGCCGGCGAAGTCATGGCAACAGAGCTCTTCGCGGCAGTCTGGGCGAGTGGGTTCGGCCTGGGTAGGACGGACCAAAACACGCGGAAATCCGGCCGAAAACAGATCCCTGGGTACGCGACTGGGCCGATTTTCGGCGTCCGGACTGAATTTCGGCGTCCGGATCGGCGTCCTGGGTAGGCGAGTGGAGATGCTCTTAGTCCTTGTACTTAGAAATTGGGTTCGATTTAGTTCCAAATCATGTTTGGCGTCGCAATTGCACCGACTCGGATGCAACGTGGACAGAAATCTTGCATGAACACCCTCCCACATCTAAACTTTTTTTTCGCTATCAGATATCCGCACATATCCCCTCCCTTTCTGGTCCATTAGGCAGCGCCCCACACCATTACAGATCCTTTTAGCCGAGAGAGGTCCGTTTAAGGAGAAAAAAAAGAAAGGACTCGACGAAGGCGGCAATCGTTGGAACGGAAGGTGGAGCGACGGTTCATGGAGGAAAGACGACGACGAAGCGACCCCAGTTGTCATGTTGATCGCAGCCGGCGGTGATGGCCCCAATCCACCGCCACGAAGGGGAACCACTACCCTCTCTTCGGTAATGGTGCATGCAATTGCTTTTCGGCGTCAACGTTTAGTTGTTTGAACTATGTTAAGCTCAAGTTACTTCACTCACGGCATTGTTGCATCGACTGCACCTGATGTTGGGCAGGTGCCTTTTCGGAACACGGGTACTGCTTCTTTGTCCCTGAGCTCAAGACGCGGAGCCGCTCGCCATTCACGAGCTCAACTACATGGGCCGCTCGTGAGACAGGAGATCGGGCGGAGGTGAAAGGAGCTAAGGGATGAACTAGGGTTATGGAATTGGGGATTTTAGAGGAGAAAGACTACAAAGGATGCATGCTTTTTTTTCCCGCATATTTATAGTGGGAGGTTAACTAACGGTAACGAAGTAACACGGGAGGGGCTAACTGCAAATTTATAATCCATTTTCTCTCGTGCAAAGTGGGACTCGTCTCCACGTGGCATTCGAGTCCGTGCAATTTAGACGCCAAACACGAATTAGGACTAAATCAAGTCCAATTCACAAATACATAAGCAAAATTCGATAAATTATAAGTATAAAGACTAAATCGAATCCGGTCTGGAGACGCAACGGCGGCGATCGAGCGGGTCTCGGTGCCTTTACGTCCGTGCAATGCGAGGCGGTCGACATGGGCGTGAGGCGTGTCGGGGAGCCAGGTGTCGTTGGCCTCTCCCGGTCCGTCTTCCCCGCAGCAGCTGACGCGATGCCGGCTCGTGCGGGGCAAATGTGAGTGTGGCTCGTGGATGGATGGTGATCGGCGACCGGCCGTCCTGATTTATTTTTTTGTTCTGAGAAATCGGCACCGCCGCCTCGTGGCCGAAGAGCGCCGAGCAGTCTGGAATGGGCAGGACCTGTGGTGACAACTGACGTGCTTAACATAATTTTATAGGAGAGCGTACGTGGCGGATCGCGAGCTTGATCATACTAGTACAGTAGTGCACTTGTTCTCGTTACAGTCATCGGCGGTGACAGCTGCAATAAGGAAGCGCTCTGCTCACCGGTAGCTGCATATACGAAAAATGAAAAAGAAATTTATTCCTGCTGCAGAGACCAAATAGAAATAGGGCCTCTGCTTGCGAGCGAGTGCGATCCATCCAGCCACAACTCTGCTCTCCTCCCCGGCAGTTCCATTCATAGACTGTTGCCATTTTGGAAAACCAGCACGTGTTGGACAAAATTTATGCGCGCGGGGTATTGCGATTTCTTGCGCCCCAAATATGCCGTGCTAGCTCCAGCGCGCCGAAACTCACTCGCTCTCGCGTCAACTCCAACTGCGCTGAGAACTCCCCTACGTCCGTGCTGTCCTCGTCTTCCCCATTCGCTATCGCGCACTCCGCCGTGCCAACTAGTCTCCGCCGGCATCCTCCCGTTGTTGATTCACCGCCCGTCGCGCCTCCACATGGCTTTCTCGGCGCTTGTGCCGCAGTAAATCGAGCTAGCCGCCGCCACGCCTCCTTTTCCCGCCACTACCGCCGCTCGATACAGTGACTATGCGCGCCGCCGAGTCGATTCAGGGCACCACGCTGCTGTGGCGCCGCGCCGACGATGTCTTCAGGCAGACGTGAAAAAACTTGGCAGCAAGGTAGTCGACGACACCGCATGATACGTCCCGCCGCCGACGTGCCTTTTTTTCCTAGATTCTAGTTTGGTTTAGTTGGTGGCTGAAGAAAAGATGAACTTACATGTTTGTAGTTGAGTTAGACGTACGGATTCATCGGACCATGAATTTGATATTGAGGAAGAAGAGATGCTATGCATGGTTTTAGCTTGGCGCGCCAATAAGAAGCTGAAGCACGGTGGCTCGGTTTTTGGTAGAGTGAAGTTGTGGAGGGAACGGATCGAATGCCACAACAAGTTGATGCGAAGCTATTTCATTTAAAATCTGATATACTCCGAAAACTACTTTCGTCTGTGTTTTCGGATGAGCATCAACTTTTTCGTTAACATCGCATAAGAGGTGACAAAGTTTGACCTTTTTTTTAGCAAAGGAGGAATGCCGCCCAAGAACTTGGCCATAGCACCTATCCGAAGGTGACCCCCGTGTGGCATCCCGCAAAACCACTACTAGAAAATCGCGTTGTTTTTGTGCATTGCATCGTCATGACCGCATGCTCATGTCATCATGCCACATTGCATTTGAGCATCGTCATCATCTTGCAATTGCTTGCATGAAACTATTTTTGAAAAGCCGGATTTTGTTTTCTAAAACGCCCCATCTTCATTCAAACACGCAAACCCGGGTCGCCGGATTATTCTGTTTTGACTAAATATGTTTTGCAAACGGTCCGTTTAAATAAATAAAATATTGTATTATTTTTGGCGGGGCAGTCGAACGGGCCGATTGACCCGAATGACCACCCCAGAGAAAAATACAAACGGGTCAATCTAAATCCTAAACTCACCCAACTAACCTACCCAGCTCAACCCTCCACCTCACCCCAACCAGTAGCAGGCTGCCACCTCACCTTGGCCATTCCCCCACCAACCACACTCTGCCACCTCAGCAGCCCTGGCCTCTCCTCTCTCTCCCCCTCAGCACACGCGCAGGCCACACATGCCCCCGGCCCCACCTAACCCCCACACCACGCTGCACACACGCCAGCTGCCCCCTGGGTCCCACCACCCGGCCCCACCAGAGCAGCCCCGTGCCCCTGTTCTTCTTCCTCCCTGGCCCTCTCTCCCCCGCGCCTCCTGCCTCGCTCCCTTGCCCCCAGCGACCACGCCGCCCCTTCCTCCCCTCTGCGCCGCTCCGCCCGCTCCGGCCGCCGCAACCTCCGCGCTTCCCCGGAGCCCCGCAGCTCCCTCCGAGCGCGCCGCTCTACCCCGCTCCCCACCGCCAGGCCCCGCAACCTCCACGCTCGCCCCCGACCCTCCGTCCTCTCCGCGCCGCTCCGGAGCCGCCCCCCCTCTGCGCCTCCTCCGGCGCCGGCTCCCGCCTCCGCGCTCGGCCGCGCGTCCCCGAGCCGCGGCCCCCGCCTCGCCGCCGCCTCCACCGCTTCCCGGCTCGCCTCCGCCCCCGCAGCAGCCCCAACCGCCTCCGCCGCGCCCCGGCGACCCCTCCTCCCCTCCGCGCGGACCTCCCCTCGCCGCCCCGCTGACCTCTGGCCGCCTCCCGCCGGCTCCGCGCCGCCCGTCCGCCTCCCGCCGGCCGTCCGCGACCTCGTCGGGCCCGCCTCGTCGCCATCGGCCCGTACACCGACCTCGCCCTGCCGCTCCGCCTCCGCCCCAGCGTGCGCCGGTCGCCTCAAGCGCCCCCCGGGCCCGAGCCGGCCCGTGTCCCCGTCGCCATCGCCCCGTGCAGCCCGTCGCCAAGCCACCCCGGGCCCGCGCCTTCTGATCCCGTCGTCCTCTGTTCCGGCAGGAGGTGCAACGATGTGTGTTGGTCGAAGGTTCGCAACGCCACCGGAGATGCAAGACCGAAAACACGTGACACACCAAGATCTTCTACATAGATGCGGATCCGATGCCCGTTCACGGACTTCGAAGACCGATCCCGGCGCGCCCGGACCCCCTGTAACCGTGGAGTCGACAAGATCGACCGCACCGACGCCATGACCTCCCTCACGGAATCCGAAGACCGTACCGATTCCTCAAACCCCCTCCGAGCCGCCAAGATCTTCCTGGATAATCCACACCCAGTTCCGCTAAAGACTGTCCACAGGAGATTGCGGAACCTCGAGACCGTCACGGAACGCCAAGGCCTTCGACACGGAACACTGAACCCCGCCGAACCCTCGACACGCCAAGTTCGCCAAGAACCGTTCCCGGAGTCCAGTTGTCGAGCCGAACCCGTGGAACCCGAACCTCCCCAAGATCTACGCTGCGGACCGACATGATCTTCTTCTCGGACGCCAAGGTTCGTCGAGAGTCCGGAACGCCAAGTACTCCCCCGGACGACAAGTTCTCCATCCCGGAACGGCAGGATCGGCCGCATAGCACACCAAGATCTTCCAGTACCGAGACCCGAGTCCGACACCGACAATCGAAACCGCTGAGCCGACAAGACCGGCACCGACCCGGAAGCATCCGATGCGCCCCGACACCTACCCAAGTCCTGCTTCCCGGAGGCGACAAGAACTACCCCCGATATCCGAGAACGATCCCGGAGTCCGAGAACGTTTCCGTCGAACCCTGGACCCTGAGACCGACCCCGAAGCCCGGAACCTCAAGATCGTCGAGACCCCTAATATGTGAACCCCTCCCCGAAAACCCTATTTGATAATATATTAAAGTTACATATTAAATCATTCATCTCGCATGCATATCATGTGGTTTGGGGGCCTTATGCCGAATCACTAATAATTAAATATGGGGCCCATATGCGGGCAAATCTAGCCCTATATTGGTCTCATTTAAATTTGTGTAGCGAACCGGTGTCATTGTTTTGCCTTGTCTAAACAACATTTACATTGTGGGGTAGATAAACAACATGAACCCTATAATTAATTGTCGGGACCCCGGTTCCGCTTAATATGACCTAATTGCATCGCACTTCTGCCATGTCATACATCATTCATGCATCATGCCGATCTTCTGCCGTAATCTTAAATAGTGCATCCGGTGTTTCTTCTAGTGATTTGGTTCTTCACGGATAAGGCCGTTGAGTTGATGTGAGCTTCGCCCCGTTCTTCGGTTGAACCTTCGACAATGTTTTCAGGCGAGCATCTCCCCCTTTCTACCCATCTTACTTTTATAGTATTTACTCCCTCCTGTTGATCTATTGCTATCTGTGTTGCGATGCTCTAGTTTTCGTACCCGTGATATCCCTTGCAGCCCTATATTGCCTTGGACACACCCTATTACCTGTTGTTTGGTAGATAGTTGGACTTGCGTGTCGTAGTCGCTTGCTCAAGTGCTGTTGCGTGTCGTCAAATGCCACAGTTGTTGGAGCCTTGCCGCATGTCTGATGTTGGAGATGATCATAGTTTTACTTATTGTTCACTTTAATTCCTGTTTAACAACTAAAATTGAAGTAAGCAGAGGCATCGGTGGGTGATAGATAATATTTGGTTTCCGAACGCCCACTTGTGTCCCGTAGGGCCCGAGTACTTGATACCTGTTCCTTGATTTATCGCGCTATCCACATCCGGGAGGTATATGGGACCCCCCTGAGCCAGAGCTTGATTCAGTCTTATTTCTTGGGGCCACAACTAGTTTGAGGATTTATTTACTATCCTGTACCTATGCCATGCTTTACTGCTGTATTTACGATTGTGTGAGGAGCACGCTGTACTGTTTAGGAAGCGGAGTGTTTTCGCGGTATCGACAGTCCCCGTTTGGGGATTTGCTGTCGCTTACAGCCATTGTCGCAAACCTTGAGTCCGTCTCGGAGCTTGCTTACTTCGTTGCGGGTGTACTCCAAGGGGTGGCCCCCTGAAATAATTCTGAATCCTGTGATTGCTTTGTCGTGAAGGCCTCGTTGGGTTTTGTTTTGGTTTTTCCGAGGTTGATCGAGTGTGTGTTGCTATTGGTGCACCCCGGCCGGGTAAAACTTTCTGAAAGCCGTGTCCGCGGATATGGACGACTTGGAGCACAGTATCTCGACCATAGACAAGCATAACTAAAGTTTATTGCTATAAATTTGACTTTATAATGACTAGTAATCAGCTTCACTATAACGGAATGGCTAATTAATACTGCCCACAATTGCTTGTTTGGAGTGTCGCTTGCGACCATTGTACCTGACTAGTAAGTATTGCAACTACAACGGAATGGCTAAATAACAGTACCAACAACTGCTGGGTTTTGGGTTATCTCACGCTATTGTATCTGATTAGGAAGCGTTGTAACTATAACGGAAGGTTTAACTAAAAGTGCCCACTGCCTACTTTATCAGGACGAATATTTAAACCTGACTAGTAAAGTGCCGCAACTATAACTGAATAAGTAAAACTGCCAACTGTGTGAGTTCCTCGGTTGACTTCCTCGTTTGGTAACGAGGGGAAAACGCCAGGATGGGTTTGTTTGATGGTAGTATCAGGTTGGTTCCGAATAGGTCTTTCTTACCCCTCTCTGATTGCCGCCAGTTGCATCGAGTCTCTATAGGTTGTTCAGTACATGCTGCCGCTGCCGCTCAGTCCACCATACCTATGTAGGCGAGGACCGCCGAATTCTAGTCTCGCCGTGTACTGGCCTCAGTACTGACGCTCCTCTTTTTCCTTTGCCCTTGTCGGCACCCCTTTTGTTAAGCAGGTTTTGAAATCGACGCCGTTAGCAGGGTTACCCTTCCGGCTTGGCCTGGGCAGGGTTATGGACGCCATTGGTTATTCTTCAGGGCTCTTAGCCCCATTTGCATCTTGTCCGTAGTCGGACGCTGTATCGTTTTACAGGTGATTTGGATCTTTGTATTGTATATCTGTATTCTTGACTCTTTGAGTCGCTGTTGTATATATCTGTTCTGTGGATCCCATCGAGGACTGTTGTGTAATGTTATTACTTCGTTTTCCACCCGCACGAAAGTGCCTGGTGGGCACCTTTGAATCGTTTCTATGCGGGTTTGGCGGGTTTCGCTAAAACTTGCATAGGGTCGATTCTGAGGGTGTTACACCCCGCCTTGCGTTGCTTGCATAAGGTATTCTGGCGGATCTAGTAGATGACCATTTGGCTATGGGTGAGATCCAAACTATCAAATGTGTCAAGCGCTTAGTAAAAATTGTGCGAGTATTTGGCCCCCCATACCTGAGATCTCCCAATGCTGAAGACATGGTTAGGCTTTTGCAGGTGAACAAGGCTCGAGGCTTTCCAGGTATGCTTGGCTCAATTGATTGTATGCACTGGAGTTGAAAAACATTCTCCTGCGGCATGGCATAGACAATTTAAAAGCCACAAAAAGAATTCCACCATAATCCTTGAAGCCGTGACCGATCACGAGACTTGGATTTGGAAAGCATTCTTTGGAATGTCCGATTTGTGCAATGACATCAATGTTTTTGAATGATCACCACTTATGACAAGGATTGCATTGGTGAAATTTCACCAGTGGAGTTTGTAGCAAACGACCATACATACAAGTATGACTACTATCTTGCCGCCGACATCTTTCCAAGGTGGCAAACATTTGTGAAGCCTGTTCATTCCCAAAGCTAACAAAAAACTTGGCTTTAATAATGCGCAAGCGGTGGCCAGAAAAGATGTTGAGATAGCATTCCGGATTTTGCAAGCCCAATTTATTATTGTGAGAGGATCGACTAGATTTTGGGACCAAGATATCCTTTTGTATATCGTAAATGCTTGTCATCACGTATAACATGATAATAAAGGACGATCGTGGCAAATATGTAGATTACTCCTACTTTGACTTAATAGGGGTTCCCGTGCAAGTGAGGAATCAAGAGAGGGTGGCTCGTTTTTTTGCATCGTATCATTCAATTCGTTGCACGAACACACATGATGATCTTTAACATGGTCTCATCGAGGATTGGTGGAAATAGAACGGGCAACAAAACAACTAGTGTCTATTTATTTGTATGTTTGTTGTATTGGTGAAAAAATAATTTGTTGTATTGTTGATGGACAAATTGTTGTAACCATGGACAAGTTGTTGTATTTGTTGTATTTATTTTGATGTGTTTGATCTTGTTGCTTACATATGTGTGTGTGAAAGCTGTCTATGGCGAGAGCGCTAGCTGTAATATGCCAATGCGTATACACGCTGATGAGTCATGACAAAGCTACCAAGGATTAAGATGCACGATGAGCAGATGCTGATGGTCAAAGCTATTCCAAGGCAGGTCGAATCTGCGGCTCGTATTCTCGCAAAAAATAAATAAATCTGGTGCTCATGTACCTACCACTACCACCAGCAGCGCACGTACGTACGTATGCGCAGAGCATTTGTTCGAGCGAGAGGAGGCACAGATGCCTCGATCGGCAATCTCGCTGTCCTTGAACGTCCAAGTCATCAGGAAGTCAGACGCCGTCACTTCACTGTCTGATCTGCAGGTACGAACAACAACGAGAGCTTGGCATTTCCAAATTGTATTTCTGAGCCAACAACGACATGGAACTAACTCTGTACTATTTTTAGCTTTGACTAATCGGTGTATATAGGGATTTGGTTCGGTTGGCCAGTCAGGGAAGATTTGATTACATGGTGCAATTCTGAATTCTTGAACTTGACCAAGTGTTATTTCTTGCAAAAATAGGTTAGAGTTATGATAACATATACAGTATAGCTTGGGGATTTCAGGAGATTCCTTTTCTTTTAGATTATTTCAGGAGATTCTTAGTTGCAAAAATTATGTTGGTTTCATGTTTTCCTTTTTCTGCTAGCTAGAAAATAAGGAAAATCTTTTTTCTAATTTCTTTTCTAGGAGAAATTAAGGTAATATACCTTGTAGATTATGAAATGTGATTTTTTTAATTATTATATATTCTGGTATAAAATGCACTTGCCCTCATTGGCAAGGTTGTTTTTATGGTTTAGGAGGTAAAATCTTTCTTAAATAATTAATTTTCTTGGAAAAATATTTATATAAAATAGTTTCAAATATTTCTTCTTGATTGACAGGTCCAATCCTCCACATTTCGAATCATGTTTTGCAAGTAGGAGTTTTTTTTTTTGCGAAAACTCCATCGATCTATTAATCATCGACCAGGTCAACATATCCAATAGGCATTCTTCACTCCATAACTCAAAAACCGATTTTTTTATTTTATCCTTATTTTACTTTTACAAACGCTTGATTTTCAAAACGTCGAATTTCTGGATGTGATAGAGACCCATATCGAAAATGCACCGTTTACATTGTGGTTACATCAGCAATATGTTCAAGTAAAAGAAAAAGTACATCAGCAATATGTTCAACCGTTTTACGTTTTAAAGTGAGAATCTTGCATTTAGTAATCTCCACAGATTTTGTAGCACATAATACAAATTTCATAAACACAAGACACATATGTTACATCATGACATTTTTTATCACAACAAAAAGTGAAAAAAAGAAGGCATGGGTATTGTACTGCCTCCTGAAAGTGTTGGAATTATGCCCTAGAGGCAATAATAAAGATGTTATTATTATAATTCTTGTTCATGATAATGTTTATATTCCATGCTAGAATTGTATTAAGCGGAAACTTTAATACTTGTGTGGTTTGTGAACAACATCGTGTCCTAGTACGTCTCTATGGACTAGCTCATTGATTAATGATGGTTAAAGTTTTCTAACCATGGACATGAGTTGTCGATTACTAATGAGATCATATCATTGGGAGAATGATATGGTGGACAGACCCAAACTAAGCAAAGCAATTAGATCGTGCAATCGTGTTCGTCTTTGCGAAGCTTTTCTTATGTCAAATATTGTATTCCTTAGACCATGAGATAATACAACTCCCTGGTATCGGAAGAAAGCTTTGAGGTCATCAAACGTCATCCTATGAGAGGGTGATCATAAAGGTGTCTCTCAGGTGATTGGAAAGTATCTGTTGGGTTGTATGTATTGAGATGGGATTTGTCCCTCCCAAGTCGGAGAGATATACTTCGTGCCCACTCGGTAATCGATATCAACACCGCTTGCAAGCATGTGGTTAAGGAGTTAATCACAAAGTGATATCGGATTACGGAACGAGTAAAGTACTTGCTGTGAACGAGATTGAACAAGGTATGACGGTACCGACGATCGAATCTCGGGCAAGTAAAATATCGCGAGATGGAGGGAATATATATATGGGATTGATTGAATCCTGGCATCGTGGTTCATCCGATATGATCATCGATGAATGTGTGGGAGTCAATATGGGTTTCCAGACCCCGTTGTTTATTATTGATAGAAGATCATGTCTGCATATTCTCGAACCCGCAGGGTCACACACTTAACGTGTCTCGACGCTAGGATAGATTGGATAATTGGTTTATGAGGTTTTTTTCGGAGTCTCGGATGGGATCCGGGACATCACGAGAGGTTCCGGAGTGGTCCGGAGAATAAGATTCATATAAGACAGTGCAGTTTTTGGAGTTCAGAATTGTTCCGGATTAATCGGTATTGTACCGGAAGCTTCTAGAACCTTCTGGAAGGGGACCAACGTGGCTCCACCTTCCGGGAGGGGGCATGGGCCTATGAGGGAGTGCCCTGGACGCATTGGGCCAGGGGCACAAGGCCCCATAGGGCCCAGCCGGCCAAGAGAGGTTTAAACTCGAGATAGACCTTCTAGAAGGGGGGGTTTCCTTGCCCCCCACTCCTTATCCTTTGGGGCCGCCGGTTTGGGCTTGGGGGAGGGGCTAGGCCTGCGCCCCCCTCTATATAAAGAGGGGTGGGGGCACACCAACCTCTCACACCTTCCCCTCCAACCCTAGCTGCCCTGCTGCCCTCCTCTCTCCCTCCCGACTGCTTGTAGGCGAAGCCCTGCTGCAGAAATTCTCCACCATATACACCGCGCCATCGTGTTGTAGATCCAATCCATCTCTCCACCATACTTGCTGGTCCGAGGAAGGAGGAGACGTCGAGGTGCTGCACGTGTTCATCTCACGGAGGCACCGCCACTTGTGGTGCTAGATCGGATCGGATCGCGAGGAGGAGAAGCGAGTACGACTACATCACCCACGTTCCGACGAACGTTCCGCTGTGCGAATCTTCAAGGGTATGAAGATCTAATCCAATCTCTCTCGTTGTTTGCATCTCCTAGATTAGATCTTGGCTTTCCCTCTGTTCGCATCCGTAGAAAATTTTGATTTACTATGCCGCGAAACCCTTCAGTGGTATCAGAGCTAGATCTATTCGTAGATGTGTTTCACGAGTAGAACGCATCATGGTTGTTGCGGGCGTTGATGTTTTCTGTTGCAAGCCTCTTGTTTGTGTTCTTCTTATGACGCGGGATAGTGAGATTGAAGCGGTCCAGGCCAACCTTATGCGACGTCGTTCGCGAGACCGGCTCCGCACTTGACGTGTGGCTTGTTCCACACATGCGGCTGGTGGATGTCAGTTTCTCTCACTATAGTTGTCATGGGATTAACACCGGAGTTTGGCAACCATAATATCACCGTTGTGGCTTTCCGTAGGTAAGAATCGTTCTTAGCATCTCCTATAAGCCACGTAAAACATGCAACAACAAAGTAGAGGCGTCTAACTTGTTTTTGCAGGGAGTGTTTTCTGTGATATGGTATGTCCCAAGATGTGATGTGTATAATGTATGCGATGATCATGTTTTGTAATGTTTCACGACTTGCATGTCGATGAGTACACAACCGGCAGGAGCCATATGGTTGTCTTTATAATTGTGTATGACCTGTGTGTCAACTTCTTATGCGCCATGTAATAGTTTCACTTTATCGCTAAGTAGTTAGTAATAGTTGTAGTTGCTATTCGTGGTGGAGGCAATCATGGTGGAGTGATGGAGATCATGCCGGAACACACAAGATGGAGATCATTGCGCGAAGATTGGCTATACCATGTCACATTAAAGTTATATGCATGTGATGTTTATCCTTTTATGTATCTTATCATGCTTAGACCGCGACGGTAGCATTATAAGATGATTCCTCACTTAAAGATCAAGATAAAAACTATGTTCTCCCCGAGTATGCACCGTTGCGAAAGTTCGTCGTGTCCAAGCATCACGTGATGATCGGGTGCTATAGACTCTACGCTCACATACAACGGGTGCAAGCCAGTTTTGCACACGCGGAAATACTTGGGTCTAACTTGACGAGCCTAGCATGTACAGACATGGCCTCGGAACACATGAACCGAAAGGTTAAGCATGAGTCATATGAATGATATGATCGACACTTCGTTGTCCACCATTGAAACCACATCTCTTCTCGTGAAGATCAGATTAGGTGTGGTGAATTTGGATCATGTTCACTAAACAACTTGAGGGATGTTGAATTTAGTGGGAGTTCATCTAGTAATTTGATTAAAAGTTGAACTAGTTATCATGAACATAGTCTAATTTGTACTTGCAAATACTGTAGATCACATGGCTAAGTCCAACTTCAACTTCAACGTTTTCGCTGAGAAGGAAAAGCTTAGAAACAATGGGTCTAACTTCACCAATTGGTTCCGCAATCTAAGAATCATTCTCTCTGGCGGTCAAAAGGACTATGTCCTTGGGAAAGCGTTAGGTGACCCCCCTGCTGCAACTGCGCCGGCTGATTAGAAAGCTGTCTATCAGTCGCGCAAAGATGATTATGGTGTGATTAAGAGCACCATGTTGTTTGCTCTGGAACCGGAACTTCAAAATCGTTTTGAAGACTATCCCGGGCCCTTTGAGATTCTCGAAGAGCTGAAAACCATGTTTCAGACTCAGGCCCGTTCTGAGAGATATGAGATCTCTGAGAAGTTCTTTAACTGCAAGATGGAGGAAGGGAGTTCCGTTAGTGAGCACGCCATTAAGATGACGGGCTACACTCAACGCCTTGAGCAACTGGAATGCACGATTCTAGAGGAGCTCAAAATTGACAAGGTTCTGCAATCACTCCCTCCCAGCTACAAAAGTTTTGTAGTGACTCATAATCAGATTGGTTCCACTGATACGATCAGCGAGCTCTTCGCAAAGCTGAAGGCTGCGGAGGTGGACATCAAGAAGGATAATCATGTGTTGATGGTCAACAAGCCCTCCTTTAAGAAAGGTAAGGGAGCAAAGAATCCCTTCAAGAAGGGCGGCGGCAAACGCACTTCCCCTGCTGAGAAGAAACTCCATTCTGATGGACTTTTGTGTAGGGGTTCGTAGCATGGAAAACAAAAAATTTCTATCGCATACAAACAAACAAGCCAAGATCTATCTACTAGATTGTAGCAACGAGTCGATGGAATAACTTACCCTCGAAGATTCCAAAGCGGTTAACGAGAGCAGATTCTCGTGGATGATGTAGTCGTACTCTTTCCGATCTCAAGATCGCGCAGACGATCCTTCCGGCGCTGTGTTCCGGCAGCGCTCCCGCAGTCAGTCACACGTTCGGTACTCGACGAAGACCTTCCTCTCCCTTGTTCCAGCAGGCAGCGGAGGTTGTAGCACTCTCCTCGCGATTCCGGCAGCACAACGGCGTGGTACCGGAAGTAGAGGGGAGATTAGGACAACTAGTGTCTCCAACCTTTTGCAAATTCTCATCAAATATGAGAACATGACTTTTGCCATATTATACTCTATCATGTTGTAACCAAAACTTCGTTTCAGATATCACAATATCTTCCACACATCATGGTTTCTGAAACAACTCTTTCAGATCCTAGATAACCTTGATATTAAGACAATCCTTTGAATATCAAGATTCATGGAGACAAACATGATACTTATACACTAACACTTGGAATTGTCACTCTTGTTTTAATACCAATTATTAAACTTCATGGAGTAACCGAAACTTACTGAAAGTTTACAATAGGACTTTTAAACTTTAGATTAACACTTCAAAACAATACGATACCAGTTCGTAAAGTAACTAACCAGAATTCTATAGTTCTATCATCTCAATTATAACTAAGCGTAAGGTGGTAAGCGGATGCCAATGACTACAACAACTATGCAAATTCACTTTGATTTAATTTATGATAAATTGAGTTCTAATTAATAATTAAATTAATCTAGGTGAACTCCCACTCAAAACAATATCCCTCACATTGTTTTAGTGATCACACGAACCAAATCCACCATATCAAAACCGATCATCACGAGAGTTGACATAGCTTCAATGGCGAACAATCAACATGTTCATCATATCTCCTATATGACTCATGCTTTACCTTTCGGTGATCCGTGTTCCTGAGACCATGTCTGTACATGCTAGGCTCGTCAAGATCAAACCTTAGCTTCCGCATGAGCAAATCTGGCTTGCCCACGTTGTATACACTTGCGGAATCTAACACACCCGATCATCACGTGGTGCTTCGAAACAACAAGCTTTAGCAACGGTGCCAACTAAGGGTGAACACTTTATGACTTGAAATTCATGTGCATGAGGGATCATCTTATAATGCTACCGTCGTCTACTAAGCAATACAAGATGCATAAAGGATTAACATCACATGCAATTCATAATATGTGATATGATATGGCCTTTCTTCTTGTGCTTCCGATCTCCATCTTCAAGCGCGAACATGATCTCCATCATCACCGGCATTGCATCAAGGTCAATGACGCTGCTCCATGGTTGTCGTCCACCGGCTTCAACTATTACAACTACTTTGAATAGACACGCGGGTTTTAACAGAAATTAAAGACAACCATATGGCTCCTGCCGGTTGCCGACTTACAATAAGGAACATTGCATACATCATATATAATCACAATTATGGCCATATCACATCACTGCACACCCCTGCAAAACAAAGTTAGACGCCTCTACTTTCTTTGCATATTTTACGTGGTTTTGGGCTTTCAATAAGTGTCGTTCTAACTTACGAACAAGAACCACAACATTGATACTAGTATTGTTAATCACCCGTTGTAAATTGGATCTTAACTATGCTAGGAGAAACAGGCACCCGCAAAGCCACTTATGCAATACAAGTTGCATGTCAAGCGTGGAGCAAGTCTCATGAACGATGTCATGTAAGGTTAGCCCGGGCCGCTTCATCCCAACATACCGCAAGATGCAAAGTACACAAGAAGCAATCGACAATAAAAGCATCAACGCCCACAATGACCATTGTGTTCTACTCGTGCAACAGATCTACATATAGACACGGCTCTGATACCACTGTAGGGGTTCATAGCATGGAAAACAAAAAAATTCTATCGCATACAAACAAACAAGCCAAGATCTATCTACTAGATTGTAGCAACGAGTCGATGGAATAACTTACCCTCGAAGATTCCAAAGCGGTTAACGAGAGCAGATTCTCGTGGATGATGTAGTCGTACTCTTTCCGATCTCAAGATCGCGCAGACGATCCTTCCGGCGCTGCGTTCCGGCAGCGCTCCCGCAGTCAGTCACACATTCGGTACTCGACGAAGACCTTCCTCTCCCTTGTTCCAGCAGGCAGTGGAGGTTGTAGCACTCTCCTCGCGATTCCGGCAGCACAACGGCGTGGTACCGGAAGTAGAGGAGAGATCCCGCAGGGCTTCTCCTTAAGCCGGAGCGAGTATGGTGGAGTATGAGAGAGCTTTAGTGGTCTAGGGTTTAGACACACCAATTAGAAGGCTCTAAACCGAAGGCTAGGGCAATTAGAAGCTCTAAACCAAAACGGCTCTGAACCGTAGGCTGTGGCTAGGGTCTAGATTTAGAGGATAGGAACTTGTGTCTTGGAGGGGCAGGCCTGCCCCTCCCTTTATAGGTGGGAGGTGCGACCAAGGGGAGGGGAATCCCTCCCCAACTCGGCTTGGAGGTGGGCCGCCGGTTGGAGGAGGGAACTCCTCCCCAACTCGGTTTCAATCAAACCTCCTTCTCCTCTTTACCAAAATTAGCCGTTTGAATTTTCAAACTAGCCGTTTGACTTTCCAAACTAGGATTTGAATAAATCCTCTATTTGGTACAACGATGACACTTAGTACATGATGTAATCATACCAACTTGATATAACACATTTATGTACCCTTCCCCCCCGGAGTGCCGGACATTCCGGAACCTTCTAGAACATTCCCGATGAAAACACCGGAATCATTCCACAACTCCGAAACGGGACTTTCCTTATATGAATCTTATTCTCCGGACCATTCCGGATCTCCTCGTGATATCCCGGATTCCATCCGAGACTCCGAACAACATTCGGTCTCTTACTCATCATTCCATAACTACTCAAACAACGTCGAATCCTTAAGTGTGTCTCCCTACAGTTCGTGAATTATGCGGACATGATCGAGACACTTCTCCGAACAATAACCAATAGAGGAATCTGGAAATTCATATGGCTCCCACATATTTCTACGATTACTTTGCGATCGAATGAACCACTTACATACGATACCAATTTCCCTTTGTCTCACGATAGTTTACTTATCCGAGGTTATGATCGTCGGTATCTCTGCATACCTAGTTCAACCTCGTTACTGATAAGTAATCTTTTCTCGTTCCCGTGATATGTGATCCCTTGTGACCCAGTCACATGCTTGCAAGCTAATTGGATGACATTACACCGAGAGGGCCCAGAGTATATCTATCCGTCATATGGATGGACAAATCCCACTCTTGATCCATGTGTTTCAACCAATACTTTCCGAACACTCAATGCCACCTTTATAGCCACCCAGTTACGGTGTGGTGTTTGATGTCATCAAAGCATCCATCCGGCAAAGGTTATATGCATGATCTCATGGTCGAAGGAATTAGGTTACTATGTATCAGAAAGCATATAGCAATTGAACTATTTAAAATGACTTGATCTTTATGCTACGCTTATCTATAGGAGTATGTCCATCACATCATTCTCCCAATGATATGACCCTGTTGTTAATAACATCTCTATGTTCATGATTAGGAAACCATGATCATATATTAACCAACAAGCTAGTTTAACAAGAGGCTTTACTAGGGACTCTTTTATGTTTACAAATCACACAAGTATTAATGTTTCCTGTTAATACAATTATAGCATGGTATGTAAACATTTATCATAAGTATGAAGATATGATAATAACCACTTTATTATTGCCTCTTGGGCATATCTCCAACAGTCTCCCACTTGCACTAGAGTCAATAATTTAGTTTCAAACCTTTGTGTATTCAACACCTATGGCTTTCCGGTGTTGTATGTACACGATTGCTAGTGGTCAACTGATCTCCGGATCTGACACTTCTAGGTCCGTGTGTAATTGCATGTATTTGCGTCTCTACGCATCACTCATTCTCTAATGAGATGGCTTCGTACAAATTTGGTCCTTTGGTGTGACCTTTAGTTCTTTGGGGTTAAAAACATGTTGACAATATTGTCGTACAATATATCTTCATAGTATTATCCCACTGTGAACTACACCTAGTTTGATAACAAACTACTTGACACAAATGCCCTCTTTTGCTGCTATAATAGCAGTCATATACTTAGCCTTTTGTTGTAGTATCTGTCACAATGTCTTAACTTTGGAACTCATCCAAATCCATTATGGAACTTACTTTCCATTATATTGTGCCACCCTTAGTTTAGATTGAGATAAACTTAATTTGTACTTTGTGAAAAAACTAGTATCAATGTAGTACTTTTACAATGAACTAACCATCTATTTGTCACTTCTACAAACAATATATTCTTAGTTCTTCCAAAAGATCATAAGAATATCCTTACTATTGTCCAATGATCATCTTATGAATCATTCTGGTATATGCTCATATCATTTAGTGTTGGAATTATGCCCTAGAGGCAATAATAAAGATGTTATTATTATAATTCTTGTTCATGATAAAGTTTATGTTCCATGCTAGAATTGTATTAAGAGGAAACTTTAATACTTGTGTGGTTTGTAAACAACACCATGTCCCTAGTACGCCTCTATGGACTAGCTCATTGATCAATGATGGTTAAGGTTTCCTAACCATAGACATGAGTTGTCAATTGATAATGAGATCATATCATTGGGAGAATGATATGGTGGATAGACCCAAACAAAGCAGAGCAATTAGATCGTGTCATCGTGTTCGTCTTTGCGAAGCTTTTCCTATGTCAAATATTGTATTCCTTAGGCCATGAGATAATGCAACTCCCTGGTATCGGAAGAAAGCTTTGAGGTCATCAAACGTCATCCTATGAGAGGGTGATCATAAAGGTGTCTCTCAGGTGATCGGAAAGTATCTGTTGGGTTGTATGTATCGAGATGGAATTTGTCCCTCCCAAGTCGGAGAGATATACTTCGGGCCCACTCGGTAATCGATATCAACACCTCTTGCAAGCATGTGGTTAAGGAGTTAATCACAAAGTGATATCGGATTACGGAACGAGTAAAGTACTTGCTGTGAACGAGATTGAACTAGGTATGACGGTACCGACGATCGAATCTCGGGCAAGTAAAATATCGCAAGACGAAGGGAATATATATATGGGATTGATTGAATCCTGGCATCGTGGTTCATCCGATATGATCATCGATGAATGTGTGGGAGTCAATATGGGTGCCCAGACCCCGCTGTTGATTATTGATAGAAGATCATGTCTGCATATTCTCGAACCCGCAGGGTCACACACTTAATTGTATCTCGACGCTAGGATAGATTGGATAATTGGTTTATGAATTTTTGTTCGGAGTCTCGGATGGGATCCAGGATATCACGAGAGGTTCCGGAATAGTCCGGAGAATAAGATTCATATAAGGCAGTGCAGTTTTTGGAGTTCGGAATTGTTCCGGGTTAATCGGTATTGTACCGGAAGCTTCTAGAACCTTCCGGAAGGGGACCAACGTGGCCCCACCTTCCGGGAGGGGGCATGGGCCTATGAGGGAGTGTCCTGGCCGCATTGGGCCAGGGGCACAAGGCCCCATAGGGCCCAGCCGATTCTAGAGAGATTTGACTCGTTTAAATCTCGGGATAGAATTTCTAGATAAGGGAGAGTTTAAATCGTTTAAACTAGAGATAGGATTTCTAGATAAGGGAGAGTTTAAATTGTTTAAACTAGAGATATGCTTGGAGGAGGGGCAAGGGCTGGCCGCCCCCCCTCTATATATAGAGGGGTGGTGCGCCCCCTCCCACACACACCTTCCTCCAAGCCCTAGTAGCCTTGCTATCTTCCTCTCTCCCTCCCGACTGTTTGTAGGCGAAGCCCTGCAGCAGAAATTCTCCACCATATACACAACGCCGTCGTGTTGTAGATCCAATCTATCTCTCCACCATACTCGCTGGTCCGAGGAAGGAGGAGACGTCGAGGTGCTGCACGTGTGCATCTCACGGAGGCACCGCCACTTGTGGTGCTAGATCGGATCGGATCGCGAGGAGGAGAAGCGAGTACGACTACATCACCCACGTTCCGACGAACGTTCCGCTGTGCGAATCTTCAAGGGTATGAATATATAATCCAATCTCTCTCGTTGTTTGCATCTCCTAGATTAGATCTTGGCTTTCCCTCTGTTCGCTCCGTAGAAAATTTTGATTTACTATGCCGCGAAACCCTTCAGTGGTATCAGAGCTAGATCTATGCGTAGATGTGTTTCACGAGTAGAACGCAACATGGTTGTTGCGGGCGTTGATGTTTTCTGTTGCAAGCCTCTTATTTGTGTTCTTCTTATGACGCGGGATAGTGAGATTGAAGCGGTCCAGGCCAACCTTACGCGACGTCGTTCGCGAGACCGGCTCCGCACTTGACGTGTGGCTTGTTCCACACATGCAGCTGGTGGATGTCAGTTTCTCTCACTATAGTTGTCATGGGATTAACACCGGAGTTTGGCAACCATAATATCACCGTTGTGGCTTTCCGTAGGTAAGAATCGTTCTTAGCATCTACTCCCATAAAGCCACGTAAAACATGCAACAAAAAAGTAGAGGCGTCTAACTTGTTTTTGCAGGGAGTGTTTTCTGTGATATGGTATGTCCCAAGATGTGATGTGTATATTGTATGCGATGGTCATGTTTTGTAATGTTTCACGACTTGCATGTCGATGAGTACACAACCGGCAGGAGCCATATGGTTGTCTTTATAATTGTGTATGACCTGCGAGTCAACTTCTTATACGCCATGTAATAGCTTTACTTTATCGCTAAGTAGTTAGCAATAGTTGTAGTTGCTATTCATGGTGGAGGCAATCATGGTGGAGTGATGGAGATCATGCCGGAACGCACAAGATGGAGATCATTGCGCGAAGATTGGCTATACCATGTCACATAAAGTTATATGCATGTGATGTTTATCCTTTTATGTATCTTATCATGCTTAGATCGCGACGGTAGCACTATAAGATGATTCCTCACTTAAAGATCAAGATAAAAACCGTGTTCTCCCCAAGTATGCACCGTTGCGAAAGTTCGTCGTGTCCAAGCATCACGTGATGATCGGGTGCTATAGACTCTACGCTCACATACAACGGGTGCAAGCCATTTTTTGCACACGCGGAAATACTTGGGTCTAACTTGACGAGCCTAGCATGTACAGACATGGCCTCGGAACACAAGAACCGAAAGGTTAAGCATGAGTCATATGAATGATATGATCGACACTTCGTTGTCCACCATTGAAACCACACCTCTTCTCGTGATGATCGGATTAGGTGTGGTGAATTTGGATCGTGTTCACTAAACAACTTGAGGGATGTTGAATTTAGTGGGAGTTCATCTAGTAATTTTATTAAGTTGAACTATTTATCATGAACATAGTCTAAATTGTACTTGCAAATACTGTAGATCCAATGGCCAAGTCCAACTTCAACTTCAACATTTTTGCTGAGAAAGAAAAGCTTAGAAACAATGGGTCTAACTTCACCAACTGGTTCCGCAATCTAAGAATCATTCTGTCTGGCGGACAAAAGGACTATGTCCTTGAGAAAGCGTTAGGTAACCCCCCTGCTGCAACTGCGCCGTCTGATGAGAAAGCTATCTATCAGTCGTGCAAAGATGATTATGGTGTGATTAAGAGCACCATGTTGTTTGCTATGGAACCGGAGCTTCAAAATCGTTTTGAAACCTATCCCGGGCCCTTTGAGATTCTCGAGGAGCTGAAAACCATGTTTCAGACTCAAGCCCGTTCTGAGAGATATGAGATCTCTGAGAAGTTCTTTAACTGCAAGATGGAGGAAGGGAGTTCCGTTAGTGAGCATGCCATAAAGATGTCGGGCTACACTCAACGCCTTGAGCAACTGGAATGCACGATTCCAGAGGAGCTCAAGATTGACAGGGTTCTGCAATCACTCCCTCCCAGCTACAAAAGTTTTGTAGTGACTCATAATCAGATTGGTTCCACTGATACGATCACCGAGCTCTTCGCAAAGCTGAAGGCTGCGGAAGTGGACATCAAGAAGGATAATCATGTGTTGATGGTCAACAAGCCCTCCTTTAAGAAAGGTAAGGGAGCAAAGAAGCCCTTAAAGAAGGGCGGCGGCAAGCGCAATGCCCCTGCTGAGAAGAAGCTCAGGTCTGGTCCCAAGCCGGACACTGAGTGCTTCTATTGCAAGGACAAGGGTCACTGGAAGCGCAACTGTCCGAAGTACTTAGCGGACAAGAAGGCTGGCACCATCAAAGGTATATTTGATATACATGTTATTGATGTTTTCTTTACTAGCCCTCGTTGTAGTGCCTGGGTATTTGATACCGGTTCAGTTGCTAATATTTGTAACTCGAAACAGGAGCTACGGAATAGACGGCGGCTTGCGAGGGATGAGGTGACGATGCGCGTGGGCAACGGACCAAGAGTTGATGTGATGGCCGTCGGCACGCTCTCCTTAGTTTTACCTTCGGGATTAGTTTTAAACCTTAATAAATGTTATTATGTGCCTGCGTTGAGCATGAACATCATTTCCGGATCGTGTTTATTGCAAGACGGTTATTCATTTAAATCGGAGAATAATGGTTGTTCTATTTATATGAGTAACATCTTTTATGGTCATGCACCTCTTGTGAATGGTTTATTTCTTCTAAATCTCGAAAGGGATGAAACACACATTCATAACATTGAGGCTAAGAGATGCAAAGTAGATAGTGATAATACTACTTATTTGTGGCACTGTCGTCTAGGTCATATTGGAGTAAAGCGCATGAAGAAACTCCATTCTGATGGACTTTTGGAGTCTCTTGATTTTGAATCATTTGACACATGCGAACCATGCCTCATGGGCAAGATGATCAAAACCCCGTTCTCCGGTATGATGGAGCGAGCAACGGACTTGTTGGAAATCATACATACCGATGTATGCGGACCGATGAGTGTTTCGACGCGCGGTGGATATCGCTATTTCCTCACTTTTACCGATGACTTAAGTAGATATGGGTATATCTATTTAATGAAACATAAATCTGAAACGTTTGAAAAGTTCAAAGAATTTCAGAATGAAGTGGAGAACCATCGTAACAGAAAGATTAAGTTTCTACGATCCGATCGTGGGGGCGAATATTTGAGTTATGATTTTCCCGCGCATCTTAAAGCAAGCGGAATTGTTTCGCAACTCACGCCACCCGGAACACCACAGCGCAATGGTGTGTCTGAACGCCGGAATCGAACCCTATTAGATATGGTCCGATCGATGATGTCTCTTACTGATTTGCCGTTATCATTTTGGGGTTATGCATTAGAAACCGCTGCATTCACTTTAAATAGGGCTCCATCTAAATCCGTTGAGACGACACCGTTTGAACTGTGGTTTGGTGCTAAACCTAAGTTGTCGTTTCTTAAAGTTTGGGGATGCGAAGCTTACGTCAAGAAGTTGATGCCGGACAAGCTCGAACCCAAAGCGGAGAAATGCGTCTTCATAGGATACCCTAAGGAAACTATTGGGTATACCTTCTATCACAGAACCGAAGGCAAAGTGTTTGTCGCAAAGAACGGTTACTTTCTTGAGAAGGAGTTTCTCTCGAAAGAAGTGAGTGGGAGGAAAGTAGAGCTAGACGAGGTTATTGAACCTTCTCTTGAATTGGAGAGTAGCGCAACACCTGAAATTGTTCCAGTGCCGCCTGCACCAACAATAGAGGAAGCTAATGACAAGGATCATGAAGCTTCGGACGATGCTGCTACTGAACGTCGCAGGTCGACAAGGTCGCGTGCCCCTCCTGAGTGGTACGGCAACCCTGTCTTGACTGTCTTGTTGGTAGAAGACAGTGAACCTACGAACTATGAGGAAGCGATGATGAGCCCAGACTCTGAGAAATGGCTGGAAGCCATGAAATCCGAATTGGGATCCATGAGCGAAAACCAAGTATGGACTTTGGTGGATCCTCCTAGCGACCGAAAGGCCGTTGAGTGCAAATGGATTTTCAAGAAGAAAACGGAAGCGGATGGTAATGTTACCGTCTATAAAGCACGGCTTGTCGCAAAAGGTTTTCGACAAGTTCAAGGTGTTGACTACGATGAGACATTCTCTCCCGTAGCGATGTTTAAGTCCATTCGGATTTTATTAGCAATTGCTGCGTTTCATGATTATGAAATATGGCAGATGGATGTCAAGACTGCTTTCCTCAATGGCAACATTGATGAAGAGTTGTATATGATGCAACCCGAGGGTTTTGTCAATCCTAAGGATGCTAGTAAAGTATGCAAACTTCAGCGTTCCATTTATGGACTGAAGCAAGCATCTCGGAGTTGGAACCTTCGTTTTGATCAAGTGATCAAGAGCTTTGGATTTGTTCCAAATTGCTACGAAGCTTGCATCTACAAGAAAGTGAGTGGGAGCTCGGTGACATTTCTGGTACTATATGTGGATGACATATTGATTATTGGAAATGACATCAACATGCTTAACGATGTGAAGAGTTATTTGAACAAGTGTTTTTCAATGAAAGACCTAGGTGAAGCTGCTTATATATTGGGCATCAAGATCTATAGAGATAGACAAAGACGCCTGATAGCTTTAAGCCAGAGTACATACCTAGACAAAGTTCTGAAAAGGTTCAGAATGGATAAGGCAAAGAAAGGTTCAGTGCCTATGTTGTCAGGTAAGATATTGAGCAAGGCTCAGTGTCCAGCTACGGTAAATGATAGGGAAGCTATGAGCAAAGTGCCTTATGCCTCGGCCATAGGTTCCATCATGTATGCCATGTTGTGTACTAGACCGGATGTGTCCAATGCTCTTAGTTTGACGAGCAGATATCAAAGTGATCCAGGAGTGGAACACTGGACAGCCGTGAAGAACATCCTAAAGTACCTAAATAGAACTAAAGAAATGTTCTTAGTCTATGGGGGTGATGAACAGCTTGTCGTAAAAGATTAAGTCGATGCTAGTTTCGACACCGACAAGGATGATTCTAAATCTCAGACAGGATACGTTTATATTTTGAATGGAGGAGCTGTGAGCTGGAGAAGCTGCAAGCAAAGCGTGATCGCGGGATCTACAGTAGAAGCGGAATACATGGCTGCTGCAGAAGCGTCAAGTGAAGGAGTTTGGATCAGAAACTTCATCACTGAGCTTGACGTGGTTCCAAGTGCATTGGACCCACTGGAGATATTGTGTGACAACACTGGCGCCATAGCACTCGCTAAGGAACCAAGATATCATCCAAAGACCAAGCATATCAACCGCAAGTTTCATATAATCCGAGATTATATAGCAGATGGAGATCTGAAGATTAGCAAAGTACATACGGATCTGAATGTCGCAGATCCACTGACTAAACCTCTTCCACGTGTAAAACATGATCAACACCTCAGTGCCATGGGTGTGAGATTGTTGCCAAATGTAAACTAGATTATTGACTCTAGTGCAAGTGGGAGACTGTTGGAATTATGCCCTAGAGGCAATAATAAAGATGTTATTATTATAATTCTTGTTCATGATAAAGTTTATGTTCCATGCTAGAATTGTATTAAGCGTAAACTTTAATACTTGTGTGGTTTGTAAACAACACCGTGTCCCTAGTACGCCTCTATGGACTAGCTCATTGATCAATGATGGTTAAGGTTTCCTAACCATAGACATGAGTTGTCAATTGATAATGAGATCATATCATTGGGAGAATGATATGGTGGATAGACCCAAACAAAGCAGAGCAATTAGATCGTGTCATTGTGTTCGTCTTTGCGAAGCTTTTCCTATGTCAAATATTGTATTCCTTAGACCATGAGATAATGCAACTCCCTGGTATCGGAAGAAAGCTTTGAGGTCATCAAACGACATCCTATGAGAGGGTGATCATAAAGGTGTCTCTCAGGTGATCGGAAAGTATCTGTTGGGTTGTATGTATCGAGATGGAATTTGTCCCTCCCAAGTCGGAGAGATATGCTTCGGTCCCACTCGGTAATCGATATCAACACCGCTTGCAAGCATGTGGTTAAGGAGTTAATCACAAAGTGATATCGGATTACGGAACGAGTAAAGTACTTGCTGTGAACGAGATTGAACTAGGTATGACGGTACCGACGATCGAATCTCGGGCAAGTAAAATATCGCGAGACGAAGGGAATATATATATGGGATTGATTGAATCCTATCATCATGGTTCATCCGATATGATCATCGATGAATGTGTGGGAGTCAATATGGGTGCCCAGACCCCGCTGTTGATTATTGATAGAAGATCATGTCTGCATATTCTCGAACCCGCAGGGTCACACACTTAACGTATCTCGACGCTAGGATAGATTGGATAATTGGTTTATGAATTTTTGTTCGGAGTCTCGGATGGGATCCGGGATATCACGAGAGGTTCCGGAATGGTTCGGAGAATAAGATTCATATAAGGCAGTGCAGTTTTTGGAGTTCGGAATTGTTCCGGGTTAATCGGTATTGTACCGGAAGCTTCTAGAACCTTCCGGAAGGGGACCAACGTGGCCCCACCTTCCGGGAGGGGGCATGGGCCTATGAGGGAGTGTCCTGGCCGCATTGGGCCAGGGGCACAAGGCCCCATAGGGCCCAACCGATTCTAGAGAGATTTGACTCGTTTAAATCTCAGGATAGAATTTCTAGATAAGGGAGAGTTTAAATCGTTTAAACTAGAGATAGGATTTCTAGATAAGGGAGAGTTTAATTTTTTTAAACTAGAGATAAGCTTGGAGGAGGGGCAAGGGCTGGCCGCCCCCCCTCTATATATAGAGGGGTGGTGCGCCCCCTCCCACACACACCTTCCTCCAAGCCCTAGCAGCCTTGCTATCTTCCTCTCTCCCTCCCGACTGTTTGTAGGCGAAGCCCTGCAGCAGAAATTCTCCACCATATACACAACGCCGTCGTGTTGTAGATCCAATCTATCTCTCCACCATACTCGCTGGTCCGAGGAAGGAGGAGACGTCGAGGTGCTGCACGTGTGCATCTCACGGAGGCACCGCCACTTGTGGTGCTAGATCGGATCGGATCGCGAGGAGGAGAAGCGAGTACGACTACATCACCCACGTTCCGACGAACGTTCCGCTGTGCGAATCTTCAAGGGTATGAATATATAATCCAATCTCTCTCGTTGTTTGCATCTCCTAGATTAGATCTTGGCTTTCCCTCTGTTCGCTCCGTAGAAAATTTTGATTTACTATGCCGTGAAACCCTTCATTTAGAGCATAGGACATATCTGGATTTGTACATATCACAGCATAATTGATATAAATACTCTTTGTGATTTCATACATCAAGTATCAATCTATACTTGAATCTTTGTTTCACTTACCAAGCGTCAATACACTTGAATATATCATTAATATTGAACTCATTCAATCCTTTCTGTGCGACAAGAAACTTTCTTGTAGTTTCTATATTGATCTCATTCAATATCTCGTCTATGTACTTCTGGCACAACCATATTAGCGTCTATTCATGCCAAATATTTGGGTTTTGCCTAAGTCTTTCATCCAGATGAAATTCTTATCCTGTGTTAATAAAAGATACATTATTTCCAATCAACAATATGTCTTCCACATAATGTATTAGAAACATATCTTAGCGCTCCCACTTAATTTCTTGCAAATGCAAGCATCTTCATTGTCTCTGATGAAATTAAACTCTTTTAACAGTTTCATCATAGTGAAGATTCCAACTCCACTATGCTTACTTCAACCATTGACGTTTGCATATGCTTTTAGCATCCTTTTGAATTAACAAAACCCTATGGACCATGTGAAGCACATGTCCTAGGTGACAATTCTATTAGAAGAACTTGTTTGGTTTATTCAACTACCATATAACAAAATTATATGTAGTGGTTGCTACATTAATCCGTCTAGACTAAATATCGCTATGAAAGATCAAATCTTATCATAGTCAACCTTTGAACATTGTTGTGAACTTTTTCCCAACATGTCGACTATTTCATAGATGTAAAACATCCATGTCTATTTCTTTATAGATCCAAACACGACTGTAAGGTCTTACACCTTTCTCGAGGGTCCTTCAAGTTCAAAACTTTATTTCTCGTGTATGGAACTATCACGGATTTTATGGCTTCAAGCCATTTGACGGAGTCAGGGCCCATCATCGCTTCTTTGTATGTAGTCGGTTCATTATTCTCAAATAATGATTCAACCCTCAAATCTTGGCATTTGATTGTTTACCTGACCTACTTGTTTCAATAGGAACTTAGATCTCCGTGACCACAACCTTTGAGGCACGTGAGCCATGAGCATTGTTGCTGCCTTCAGAACACTTTTGGCGCTGCGCAACTTTGCACATATAGCTAAGGTTCTTTTAACCCTATCAAAGTTCTATTGTCCTCCCACTTAACTTTTCACGAAAAATTCCTTCTCAAAGAAACTTGACATTCTAAGCGACAAACACTTTTGTCTCTGGTGTTATGGAGGAATACTTAACAGTTATTAGAAATAACATACAAAGATAGGTTCATCCGACTTTGGTTGCAAACATCTTTCTTATGCAAAGCATACCAATGTTTTAAGAAAGGACAACTTGGGTTTTATCCCAAACCATAACTTTATATGGTGTCATTTCAACGGATTATGATGGAGCTCTTTTCAGTGGAAAAACGGTAATCTCTAAAGATTTTAATCTTTAAAATATAATGGCAGTTTTATGAATTACATTTTTGATCTTCCCATGTCAAACAAGGTTTAAGTACATATCTCGAACGCTCCATACTCTTATGGTGTTTCGGGAAATGCAAATCCACGGAACGATTCCATAAATCTTAGGTATTATGCTAAACTTTGTAACTTAAATATCTTCCTTTATGATCCTATCATAAACTATTTATATTCTTGTTACAATGATTTTGAATTCATCTTGAAAGTCTTTGAACTTTTCAAATATTTCACACTTCATCCTTATTAAGCAAATATTCATATATTCACTCAAATTTTCGGAGAAAGCATATGAAGTTGAAATCCATCGCTCTTGACTACACATAATGGATTTCGTACAACAATATGTACAAGTTCCAATAAGCTAGTCTATCGTCCCCTTTTGGCCTATGAACGAAGTTTTAATTATCTCTAGGAAAGTTTTCACTAGCGTCATGTGATCAAAGATCAAAAAGACTCCAAAATTCCATCCACATGGAGTTTCTTCATGTTTTCTTTCCAATATAATTTAAACGGCGATGTCACTTACTAAGTGATCTTTCAATCAATTTGTCTTTCGACATTTTTAGCACTAGTTTTATGGATGTGATTTCTCCAACGAGATTTGTGAATCATCCATCTTTTATGGATTAAGGCAATTATTTGAACAACCCTTTTGTTCTCATAATACCTGATGAAACAAATCTTGAAGGAAAGCTTCGAGCAACACAATAACCCTTTATTTGTTCTCGATGAACATCACCACATATTCTTTTGCTAGTTACTTAGGCCATTGTAGTTCATGAATTGTGTTGTTTCGTATGACGATTCACACCAACAAATTCAATATCAAATACTTAAGAACCACATTGTTTAATAAGCAAAGAATATAGCCATAACATGTATATCATCTATATACTTAAACTGAACAATTCTAGTCTTTTCTTTTCTGCCATATATTTATGAGATTCTCTTTCAGTATTTCCTTTTCTGTTTGAAAGAATCTATCAAGATCAATAGTGGAGTCATACATATGACACATAGTCCAAAGCGTGTATAATTAAATACCAATGTCTTTGGACTTGCACTTTGAAGTAGACCACCATCATCAAATGTTTGGTGTTCTTTCAAATTCCTTTCTTTAGTAATCTTTTGGTGTAGTAAACATTTTACCTACATCAAATATCCACCCTTATCATGGAATCGCCCATGATCAAGCTGCTTTTAGCTTATAACGGTGAATTGCGAGTATAATGTTGCTCTCCAAAACCTTTTGGTGGATTAGGACAACTAGTGTCTCCAACCTTTTGCAAATTCTCATCAAATATGAGAACATGACTTTTGCCATATTATACTCTATCATGTTGTAACCAAAACTTTGTTTCAGATATCACAATATCTTCCACACATCATGGTTTCTGAAACAACTCTTTCAGATCCTAGATAACCTTGATATTAAGACAATCCTTTGAATATCAAGATTCATGGAGACAAACATGATACTTATACACTAACACTTGGAATTGTCACTCTTGTTTTAATACCAATTATTAAACTTCATGGAGTAACCGAAACTTACTGAAAGTTTACAATAGGACTTTTAAACTTTAGATTAACACTTCAAAACAATACGATACCAGTTCGTAAAGTAACTAACCAGAATTCTATAGTTCTATCATCTCAATTATAACTAAGCGTAAGGTGGTAAGCGGATGCCATGACTACAACAACTATGCAAATTCACTTTGATTTAATTTATGATAAATTGAGTTCTAATTAATAATTAAATTAATCTAGGTGAACTCCCACTCAAAACAATATCGCTCACATTGTTTTAGTGATCACACGAACCAAATCCACCATATCAAAACCGATCATCACGAGAGTTGACATAGCTTCAATGGCGAACAATCAACATGTTCATCATATCTCCTATATGACTCATGCTTTACCTTTCGGTGATCCGTGTTCCTGAGACCATGTCTGTACATGCTAGGCTCGTCAAGATCAAACCTTAGCTTCCGCATGAGCAAATCTGGCTTGCCCACGTTGTATACACTTGCGGAATCTAACACACCCGATCATCACGTGGTGCTTCGAAACAACAAGCTTTAGCAACGGTGCCAACTAAGGGTGAACACTTTATGACTTGAAATTCATGTGCATGAGGGATCATCTTATAATGCTACCGTCATCTACTAAGCAATACAAGATGCATAAAGGATTAACATCACATGCAATTCATAATATGTGATATGATATGGCCTTTCTTCTTGTGCTTCCGATCTCCATCTTCAAGCACGAACATGATCTCCATCATCACCGGCATTGCATCAAGGTCAATGACGCTGCTCCATGGTTGTCGTCCACCGGCTTCAACTATTACAACTACTTTGAATAGACACGCGGGTTTTAACAGAAATTAAAGACAACCATATGGCTCCTGCCGGTTGCCGACTTACAATAAGGAACATTGCATACATCATATATAATCACAATTATGGCCATATCACATCACTGCACACCCCTGCAAAACAAAGTTAGACGCCTCTACTTTCTTTGCATATTTTACGTGGTTTGGGGCTTTCAATAAGTGTCGTTCTAACTTACGAACAAGAACCACAAAATTGATACTAGTATTGTTAATCACCCGTTGTAAATTGGATCTTAACTATGCTGGGAGAAACAGGCACCCGAAAAGCCACTTATGCAATACAAGTTGCATGTCAAGCGTGGAGCAAGTCTCATGAACGATGTCATGTAAGGTTAGCCCGGGCCGCTTCATCCCAACATACCGCAAGATGCAAAGTACACAAGAAGCAATCGACAATAAAAGCATCAACGCCCACAATGACCATTGTGTTCTACTCGTGCAACAGATCTACATATAGACACGGCTCTGATACCACTGTAGGGGTTCATAGCATGGAAAACAAAAAATTTCTATCGCATACAAACAAACAAGCCAAGATCTATCTACTAGATTGTAGCAACGAGTCGATGGAATAACTTACCCTCGAAGATTCCAAAGCGGTTAACGAGAGCAGATTCTCGTGGATGATGTAGTCGTACTCTTTCCGATCTCAAGATCGCGCAGACGATCCTTCCGGCGCTGCGTTCCGGCAGCGCTCCCGCAGTCGGTCACACATTCGGTACTCGACGAAGACCTTCCTCTCCCTTGTTCCAGCAGGCAGCGGAGGTTGTAGCACTCTCCTCGCGATTCCGGCAGCACAACGGCGTGGTACCGGAAGTAGAGGGGAGATCCCGCAGGGCTTCGCCTTAAGCCGGAGCGAGTATGGTGGAGTATGAGAGAGCTTTAGTGGTCTAGGGTTTAGACACACCAATTAGAAGGCTCTAAACCGAAGGCTAGGGCAATTAGAAGCTCTAAACCAAAACGGCTCTAAACCGGAGGCTGTGGCTAGGGTTTAGATTTAGAGGATAGGAACTTGTGTCTTGGAGGGGCAGCCCTGCCCCTCCCTTTATAGGTGGGAGGTGCGACCAAGGGGAGGGGAATCCCTCCCCAACTCGGCTTGGAGGTGGGCCGCCGGTTGGAGGAGGGAACTCCTCCCCAACTCGGTTTCAATCAAACCTCCTTCTCCTCTTTACCAAAATTAGCCGTTTGAATTTTCAAACTAGCCGTTTGACTTTTCAAACTAGGATTTGAATAAATCCTCTATTTGGTACAACGATGACACTTAGTACATGATGTAATCATACCAACTTGATATAACACATTCATGTACCCTTCCCCCCGGAGTGCCGGACATTCCGGAACCTTCTAGAACATTCCCGATGAAAACACCGGAATCATTCCACAACTCCGAAACGGGACTTTCCTTATATGAATCTTATTCTCCGGACCATTCCGGATCTCCTCGTGATATCCCGGATTCCATCCGAGACTCCGAACAACATTCGGTCTCTTACTCATCATTCCATAACTACTCAAACAACGTTGAATCCTTAAGTGTGTCTCCCTACAGTTCGTGAATTATGCGGACATGATCGAGACACTTCTCCGAACAATAACCAATAGAGGAATCTGGAAATTCATATGGCTCCCACATATTTATACGATTACTTTGCGATCGAATGAACCACTTACATACGATACCAATTTCCCTTTGTCTCACGATAGTTTACTTATCCGAGGTTATGATCGTCGATATCTCTGCATACCTAGTTCAACCTCGTTACTGATAAGTACTCTTTTCTCGTTCCCGTGATATGTGATCCCTTGTGAACCAGTCACATGCTTGCAAGCTAATTGGATGACATTACACCGAGAGGGCCCAGAGTATATCTATCCGTCATATGGATGGACAAATCCCACTCTTGATCCATGTGTTTCAACCAATACTTTCCGAACACTCAATACCACCTTTATAGCCACCCAGTTACGGTGTGGTGTTTGATGTCATCAAAGCATCCATCCGGCAAAGGTGATATGCATGATCTCATGGTCGAAGGAATTAGGTTACTATGTATCAGAAAGCATATAGGAATTGAACTATTTAAAATGACTTGATCTTTATGCTACGCTTATCTATAGGAGTATGTCCATCACATCATTCTCCCAATGATATGACCCTGTTGTTAATAACATCTCTATGTTCATGATCAGGAAACCATGATCATATATTAACCAACAAGCTAGTTTAACAAGAGGCTTTACTAGGGACTCTTTTATGTTTACAAATCACACAAGTATTAATGTTTCCTGTTAATACAATTATAGCATGGTATGTAAACATTTATCATAAGTATGAAGATATGATAATAACCACTTTATTATTGCCTCTTGGGCATATCTCCAACATTTTGGAGTCTCTTGATTTTGAATCATTTGACACATGCGAACCATGCCTCATGGGCAAGATGATCAAAACCCCGTTCTCCGGTATGATGGAGCGAGCAACGGACTTGTTGGAAATCATACATACCGATGTATGCGGACCGATGAGTGTTTCGACGCGCGGTGGATATCGCTATTTTCTAACTTTTACCGATGACTTAAGTAGATATGGGTATATCTATTTAATGAAACATAAATCTGAAACATTTGAAAAGTTCAAGGAATTTCAGAATAAAGTGGAGAACCATCGTAACAGAAAGATTAAGTTTCTACGATCCGATTGTGGGGGCGAATATTTGAGTTATGATTTTCTCACGCATCTTAAAGCAAGCGGAATTGTTTCACAACTCACGCCACCCGGAACACCACAACACAATGGTGTGACTGAACGCCGAAATCGAACCTTATTAGATATGGTCCGATCAATGATGTCTCTTACTGATTTGCCGTTATCATTTTGGGGTTATGCATTAGAAACCGCTGCATTCACTTTAAATAGGGCTCCATCTAAATCCGTTGAGACGACACCGTATGAACTATGGTTTGGTGCTAAACCTAAGTTGTCGTTTCTTAAAGTTTGGGGATGCGAAGCTTACGTCAAGAAGTTGATGCCGGACAAGCTCGAATCCAAAGCAGAGAAATGCGTCTTCATAGGATACCCTAAGGAAACTATTGGGTATACCTTCTATCACAGAACCGAAGGCAAAGTGTTTATCGCAAAGAACGGTTCCTTTCTTGAGAAGGAGTTTCTCTCGAAAGAAGTGAGTGGGAGGAAAGTAGAGCTAGATGAGGTTATTGAACCTTCTCTTGAATTGGAGAGTAGCGCAGCACCTGAAATTGTTCCAGTGCCACCTGCACCAACAATAGAGGAAGCTAATGACAAGGATCATGAAGCTTCGGACGATGCTGCTACTGAACGTCGCAGGTCGACAAGGTCGCGTGCCCCTCCTGAGTGGTACGGCAACCCTGTTTTGACTGTCTTGTTGGTAGAAGACAGTGAACCTACGAACTATGAGGAAGCGATGATGAGCCCAGACTCTGAGAAATGGCTAGAAGCCATGAAATCCGAATTGGGATCCATGAGCGAAAACCAAGTATGGACTTTGGTGGACCCTCCTAGCGACCGAAAGGCCGTTGAGTGCAAATGGATTTTCAAGAAGAAAACGGACGCGGATGGTAATGTTACCGTCTATAAAGCACGGCTTGTCGCGAAAGGTTTTCGACAAGTTCAAGGTGTTGACTACGATGAGACTTTCTCTCTCCTAGCGATGTTTAAGTCCATTCGGATTTTATTAGCAATTGCTGCGTTTCATGATTATGAAATATGGCAGATGGATGTCAAGACTGCGTTCCTCAATGGCAACATTGATGAAGAGTTGTATATGATACAACCCGAAGGTTTTGTCGATCCTAAGGATGCTGATAAAGTATGCAAACTTCAGCGTCCATTTATGAACTGAAGCAAGCATCTCGGAGTTGGAACCTTCGTTTTGATCAAGTGATCAAGAGCTTTGGATTTGTTCCAAACTGCTACGAAGCTTGTATCTACAAGAAAGTGAGTGGGAGCTCGGTGACATTTCTGGTACTATATGTGGATGACATATTGATTATTGGAAATGACATTAACATGCTTAACGATGTGAAGAGTTATTTGAACAATTGTTTTTCAATGAAAGACCTAGGTGAAGCTGCTTATATATTGGGCATCAAGATCTATAGAGATAGACAAAGACGCCTGATAGCTTTAAGCAAGAGTACATACCTAGACAAAGTTCTGAAAAGGTTCAGAATGGATAAGGCAAAGAAAGGTTCGGTGCCTATGTTGTCAGGTAAGATATTGAGCAAGGCTCAGTGTCCAGCTACGGTAAATTATAGGGAATCTATGAGCAAAGTGCCTTATGCCTCGGCCATAGGATCTATCATGTATGCCATGCTGTGTACTAGACCGGATGTGTCCAATGCTCTTAGTTTGACGAGCAGGTATCAAAGTGATCCAGGAGTGGAACACTGGACAGCCGTGAAGAACATCCTAAAGTACCTAAATAGGACTAAAGAAATGTTCTTAGTCTATGGGGGTGATGAACAGCTCGTCGTAAAAGGTTACGTCGACGCTAGTTTCGACACCGAGAAGGATGATTCAAAATCTCAGACAGGATACGTTTATATTTTGAATGGAGGAGCTATGAGCTGGAGAAGCTGCAAGCAAAGCGTGATCGCGGGATCTACAGTAGAAGCGGAATACATGGCGGCTGCAGAAGCGTCAAGTGAAGGAGTTTGGATCAGAAACTTCACCACTGAGCTTGGCGTGGTTCCAAGTGCATTGGACCCACTGGAGATATTGTGTGACAACACTGGCGCCATAGCACTCGCTAAGGAACCAAGATATCATCCAAAGACCAAGCATATCAACCGCAAGTTTCATATAATCCGAGATTATATAGCAGATGGAGATCTGAAGATTAGCAAAGTACATACGGATCTGAATGTCGCAGATCCACTGACTAAACCTCTTCCACGTGTAAAACATGATCAACACCTCAGTGCCATGGGTGTGAGATTGTTGCCAAATGTAAACTAGATTATTGACTCTAGTGCAAGTGGGAGACTGTTGGAATTATGCCCTAGAGGCAATAATAAAGATGTTATTATTATAATTCTTGTTCATGATAAAGTTTATGTTCCATGCTAGAATTGTATTAAGCGTAAACTTTAATACTTGTGTGGTTTGTAAACAACACCGTGTCCCTAGTACGCCTCTATGGACTAGCTCATTGATCAATGATGGTTAAGGTTTCCTAACCATAGACATGAGTTGTCAATTGATAATGAGATCATATCATTGGGAGAATGATATGGTGGATAGACCCAAACAAAGCAGAGCAATTAGATCGTGTCATCGTGTTCGTCTTTGCGAAGCTTTTCCTATGTCAAATATTGTATTCCTTAGACCATGAGATAATACAACTCCCTGGTATCGGAAGAAATCTTTGAGGTCATCAAACGTCATCCTATGAGTGGGTGATCATAAAGGTGTCTCTCAGGTGATTGGAAAGTATCTGTTGGGTTGTATGTATCGAGATGGGATTTGTCCCTCCCAAGTCGGAGAAATCGATATCTCAAATTTGGATGAATCTAGACATTACTATTTAATATATAGATTCATCCAAATTTTTAAAAATCTAAGATATCTATTGAGAGATGGAGGGAGTAGATTTTTTTTACACGACCCCAGTTTTTCAGCAGATAGTTTAAATTTGATTTGTCCATCTACCCAAATAGTCAATATGACAACAACTCAGTACAACAAATGCTCTGATTTGGCTCACGAGTGACCAATTTTACATTAGATGGCGTGGCTCGGTTGTCCAAATATGAACAACGAGTAGTTGGTTTGAAGGATGTTTAAATTTCACATACAGAAGGCATGGAGACATTTTTTTCCATGATGGTCTATATTTGACTTAGACTATCAGATACACTAGCCACTGGAGATGCTCTCCGCTTCAACATGAGCTTGGGGTTGTAGCCAAAAAATTGTACACATCGCGCCTCATAACCATTGTCCGTAGATTGGGCCATCCAACAATATGTCTGGCACCCTCTTGCCGCCCCGACACGTAGAAGCCGGGCTTCTGACACAAAACACGCTCTTATGATGGCTCGCCTTTCGATGTTAGAGCGCTATAGACATCTACTCTTCCCGACGCTTGCTTTCGTTTCTTGTCGATTCTCGCCCATGTTTTCCACCCCACACCCCGCTGCTTCTATCGAGTTTCCAAACTCTTCTTGCCGCCGGCTATAAAAGGACCGAGTCGTGGAGATGGCTCACCGTACCATTCGCTATGCCTCGCCGCCGACTGGGCTTACCTCTCAGCAGCCGATCGCGCTTGCTCCCCCCATTGTCGAAGCAGGACACATAAGAAGGGGTAGAGGAGGTCGACTTTGACTTTGGTGACGGCTACATGCCGAGGAGCCAATTGACCAGCAGGTACGCCGAGAGGCCACGGAGGAAAGAGCAGTGAGGGCGAGACACCGAGCCGGCTTTGATGCCGAAAGCACATGTAGTTTCTATTTTCCGAAATAAAAGTTCTATGCCAAACAAATTATCTTGAAAAGATCCCAAAAAATCTAACTCTGTTTTACGTAAAGTTACTACAGTATGATTAACCTCTGGATTTGAAATCACTGAGATCACTAGGACCGGAATCAAGCATTGGGTTGAACTTGCGTTTTAGAGCATGTTCCGGCTTTTCAAACTGAACCAAGAGCGCCTTCTTTACTAACGGGAGATAAAGCAGTATAGAGAAGGATGATTTTTAAAGTTTTTACATCTAAATTTGTTTGAACACGATCGTGGAGATGTTCTTACTCCTCACTGACGCAACTGCGGGCGGGGCCTCGCTGCCGTCCGACCGTACGTCCTGGCCAAGGCGGTCGACATGGTCGTGACTCGTGAGGCGTCAAGGGGAGCCAGGTGTCTGTCGTTGGCCTCTCCCGGTCCGTCTTCTCCGCAGCCGACGCGATGCCGATGCCAAGCGCTGCCGGCTCGTGCGGGGCAAAGCGTGAGTGTGGCTCGTGGATGGATGGTGATCGATCGGCGACCGGCCGTAGCGGCATGGCGTGGCATGCCTGCAGTTTTTTGTTTTGTTTCGAGAAATCGGCACCGCCGCCTCGTGGCCGAAGCGCCGAGGCTGGGATGGGCGTGACCTGTGGTGACAACTGACACGCTTAACATAATCTTATATAGGAGTACCTACGTGGCGGATCGTGAGCTTGATCGTACCAGTACACTTCTCGTTACAGTCAGCGGTGGGAGCATTGCCGGTAAATAGCAAACCATAAACGCTCAGTTCGATACGCTGAATCCGCAATTCTCCGCTTTGCAGGAGGCGGCACCGATCGGTCTTCTGTTTTACGATTCCGGTTTACGGGACTGCTCTCGGCGGAGTGAACTGCAAACAAAACCGTAAATATTTTTTCTACAGTTTTAGCAGTAAAAGACAGTTTCGACAGCAAATGCGACAATTGTTTAAATCAAATAATATAACACAAATAAATCATCCAAATTATAATATTCAACGAAGATACTTTTGGCAAACATCCGGACACTAGAAATAGTGGTATCTTCTCCAATGCGAAGATACTCATCCGTTTTATCGGCCGGGATGCCATACGCAATGACACGCATGTCTGCCAAGATTTTTTTGGTAAGCACTAAAGCCTATGATGCCGGCGGCATTTCTCTGGTGAGTAAAAAGAGGCAATTTGCTTCGCAAGATTGTACTATGCTCACGAACAAATTATGGCACATCTGAAACCTTCTACGAAAGAGAGGCGGGTATGTTGGTACCTCAACGAAGTTATCTTGCATGAGCATGGCGTGGCCGAGGGCTCGGTTCCACGGGATACAAGCGCGGCCGAACTATGAACCGCGCCGCCGGCGCATGAAGCCGATCTTGTCTTGGATCTGCTTGGTGGCGAGGATCATGACCATCATCTCCGTGTCGTCGTCGTTAAGCTCCTCGAGGTCTGAGTCAAAGGAGGACGATGACGAGTCGTACATCAAGAACTCCATGGTCAGCGAGGTCGACATCACGTCGCCTAGCTCACCGAATCCGGTCGCCGCGCGAGATCGAAGCATCCGTGGACGCGGCGAGATGCAGGGCGTGGTGGGCGCGTGGCGGCTGCGGCCTGAATCTATGGCGGCTGTCGATGGCAACGGCGGCGAGGGGAAATGGATTTGGGGAGAGTTGGGAGAAAGAGGATAGGGTCGGATGAAACTCCACCGCGCCAAAGCTCCCGTGCGGATAGAGGCTGCCGCTCGGTTCGCCCTCTCGCCTCGTGTATCACAGGTTTCGCGAGCGATATTTGGCGCGGCCCGTAAAACTTTTTTCGGGTCGGGAGTGTTTGCGGGCACTGATCGGCACACGATTTTTTAGGCCACTAATAAACAACGGTTATTTTACGGTTTTAAGTTATTTACGGACAATGCAATATTATACTGCTCTCCGGTTCCTTCCTCTCACGGTGCATTTTTTATGGAAAATAATTCCATGGCATCTGGTCTATAAGGGCATCCACAAAATTGCTATAACTAAATTTGATAAAAAAAATGAATTTAGCTTTACCATACAGTTAGATCAGAGCTTCATAATATAGCTATTCTAAAAATATTATCATACAATCCCACCACTGGCAAGAATAATCTTATTTTTTATCTAAAATATGAGAGCAGAAAACACATGCCATACATAGGTTGTCTATGCAATTTGAAATTACATTTAGCATCAGAGCATCCTTATGTTCCACTTCCCTCTTTTTGCTTAATTTGGAACCACATCCACAGTGTAAGGAACCAGTCCTAAAAGAGAAAAAACAAATATAGAACCACTTTTGGCTATATAGCGTAGATGTCCTAATTAGACCAAAAAGATGATTACACTTGGCAATTTAAATCTAGAAAGCCAATCTTGTTTTTTTCTCTTTGGTTTAAGTTTGTCCACGCTTTTAAATCTATGGACCAGGTCCGATAGAAATATGACTTGGTCTATAATCGGACCAATTCACATTATTTACACGTGGAAATTTGAATCTAGAAAACGGATGGCAATCTTATCTTGTTTTCTATTTGAGCACATGTAAGTCTGTGAACCTGTAGAAATATTTTTCCTCCTCCAGGGTCAAGCACATGATACTAGTTCCACATCCATGTCACTTGCGTTCGCCCTCGTGTACTCGTATGGAACGAACCGAAGCAAAATGAAAAAGAATTTTATTCCTGCTGCAGAAACCAAACGGGGCCTCAGCTTGCGAGTGCGATCCCGACAGCCACCACTGTGCTCTCCTCTCCTGCCCTGCATCTCTTGGTTTCATCCATCCATTGTTGCCATTTCAAAAAACCTGAACTTACACCCTTTTTCCTGCGAACAAAAAACCTGAACTTTCTGCTGTCCATGCCAATGCGTACACACAGCTGATGACAAAGCTACCAAGGATTACGACGCACGGTGAGCACTGAGCACGCATTGGATGCTATTCCAAGGCAGAGGTCAAATCCGGTGCCCGTATACGTACCACCAGCTTGGCCAAGCATTTGATCGAGCGAGAGGAGGCAGAGACAGATGCGTCGGCAATCTTTTTTTTTTTTGCAACGGAGACAAAAGCTTTGCCCCATCCATTAATTAAGAAGAAAGCGTCCAGTTTTTTTAGGAAAAAACCGGACAAAAACCTACAATACAAGGCCAAGCCCACCCAACACCAACAACACACGGGCAAACACCCACACACACCGACCACGACACACATCGACAACAAAACCTAAGAGAAGATCCAAATAGCCACAGGAAACAACACACCAACCACGACACTCCTACGCTGCACCGACAAAGATATGCCGAGAAAAATAAATAAATCTGGTGCTCATGTACCTACCACTACCACCAGCAGCGCACGTACGTACGTATGCGCAGAGCATTTGTTCGAGCGAGAGGAGGCACAGATGCCTCGATCGGCAATCTCGCTGTCCTTGAACGTCCAAGTCATCAGGAAGTCAGACGCCGTCACTTCACTGTCTGATCTGCAGGTACGAACAACAACGAGAGCTTGGCATTTCCAAATTGTATTTCTGAGCCAACAACGACATGGAACTAACTCTGTACTATTTTTAGCTTTGACTAATCGGTGTATATAGGGATTTGGTTCGGTTGGCCAGTCAGGGAAGATTTGATTACATGGTGCCATTCTGAATTCTTGAACTTGACCAAGTGTTATTTTTTGCAAAAAAATAGGTTAGAGTTATGATAACATATACAGTATAGCTTGGGGATTTCAGGACATTCCTTTTCTTTTAGATTATTTCAGGAGATTCTTAGTTGCAAAAATTATGTTGGTTTCATGTTTTCCTTTTTTTGCTAGCTATTCCCTCCGTTTCAAAATATAAGATGTTTTAGCTTTGTGAAACAAATGCATCTAGACTTAGTATATAGGCTCACTCAAGTTTGGGATGAATCTACACACTAAAACAAGTCTAGATACAATTTATTCACAAACCTAAAACATCTTATATTTTGAAACAGAGGGAGTAGAAAATAAGGAAAATCGATTTTTTTTCAATTTCTTTTCTAGGAGAAATTAAGGTAATATACCTTGTAGATTCTGAAATGTGATTTTTTAATTATTATATATTCTGAGAGAAAATGCACTTTCCCTCGTCGACAAGGTCTTTTTAATGGTTTAGTAGGTAAAATCTTTCTTAAATAATTAATTGTCTTGGCAATATATTTTTAGAAAATAGTTTCAAATATTTCTTCTCGATTGACAGGTCCAATCCTCCACATTTCAAATCATGTTTTGGAAGTAGGAGTTTTTTCTTGCGAAAATTCCATCGATCTATTAATCATCAACCAAGTCAACATATCCAAATAGGCAGTCTTCACTCCATAACTCCAAATCATATTTTTTATTTTATCGTTATTTTACTTTTACAAACGTTTGATTTTCAAAACGTCGAATTTCCGGATGTGATAGATGTTGGATTATTAGGCATAATTTCCACGATTAATTTTAGAATATAAATCATGACAAAACCAGCTACTAGCTCATGTAACTTGAACATACTAGATGTACTAAACAACAGGATGATCGGAAACAAACAGCAGCTTAACATGTACTCGCAGAACATGATGACAGGATCACGTTGTTGGAGATATGCCCTAGAGGCAATAATAAACGTAGTTATTATTATATCTTTGTGTTTATGATAAATGTTTACATTCATGCTATAAATAGTATTAACAAGGAAACATTGATACTTGTGTGATTTGTAAACTTAATTTGAAGTCCCTAGTATAGCCTCTATACTTCACTAGCTTGTTGGTTGATAGATGATTGTGGTTTCCCTATCATGAACATTGAGATATTATCAACAACAAGATCATATCGTTAGGAGAATGATATGGTGGACATACTCCTATAGATAAGCGTAGCATGAAGATCAAGTCATTTCAATAGTTCAATTGCTATATGCTTTCTGATACATAGTAACCTAATTCCTTCGACCATGAGATCATACATATCACCTTTACCGGATGGATGCTTTGATGACATCAAACACCACACCGTAACTGGGTGGCTATAAAGGTGGCATTGAGTGTTCGAAAAGTTTTGGTTGAGACACATGGATCAAGAGTGGGATTTGTCCATCCATATGACGGATAGATATACTCTGGGCCCTCTCGGTGGAATGTCATCCAATTAGCTTGCAAGCATATGACTGGCTCAAAAGGGATCACATATCACGGGAACGAGAAAAGAGTACTTATCGGTAACGAGGTTGAACTAGGTATGCAGAGATACCGACGATCATAACCTCGGATAAGTAACATATCGTGAGACAAAGGGAAATTGGTATCGTATGTAAGTGGTTCATTCGATCGCAAAGTAATCGTAGAAATATGTGGGAGCCATATGAATTTCCAGATTCCTCTATTGGTTATTGTTCGGAGAAGTGTCTCGATCATGTCCGCATAATTCACGAACCGTAGGGAGACACACTTAAGGATTCGACGTTGTTTGAGTAGTTATGGTATTATGAGAAAGAGACCAAATGTTGTTCGGAGTCTCGGATGGGATCCGGGATATCACGAGGTGATCCGGAATGGTCCGGAGAATAAGATTCATATAAGGAAAGACCCGTTTCGGAGTTCGGGAATGATTCCGGTGTTTTCATCGGGAATGTTCTAGAAGGTTCCGGATTGTCCGGCACTCCGGGGGGGGGGGGGGGGGGGTACATGAATGTGTCATTACATATTGGAATGATTGCATCATGTACTAAGTGTTATTGCTGTCCCAAATAAAGGATTAGATTGAATCCTAAAACAGAAAAGTCAAATGTCCAGTTTGAAAGTCAAACGGCTAAAACAAGAAACTGTGGGAAACAAGCAAGAGGAGTTGGGAACCGACTTGAGGGAGGAGTCTCCTTCCCAAGCCGGCGCGCCAACCAAGGCCGACTTGGGGAGGGACTCCCCTCCCCTTGGCCGCGCCCTCCACCCATAAAAGGAGGGGCAGGGCCTCCTCCTCTAGACACACAAGTTCCTATCCTCTAATCTCCGGTTTAGAGCCGTTTTGGTTTAGAGCTTCTAATTGCCCTAGCCTTCGGTTTAGAGCCTTCTAATTGGTGTGTCTAATCTCTAGACCACTAATAGTACTCTCTCATACTCCACCATACTCGCTCCGGCTTAAGGCGAAGCCCTGCGGGATTTCCCCTCTACTTCCGGTACCACGCCGTTGTGCTGCCGGAATCACGAGGAGAGTGCTACAACCTCCGCTGCCTGCTGGAACAAGGGAGAGGAAGGTCTTCGTCGAGTACCGAACGTGTGACTGACTGCGGGAGCGCTGCCGGAACGCAGCGCCGGAAGGATCGTCTACACGATCTTGAGATCGGGAAGAGTACGACTACATCACCCACGAGAATCCGCTCTCGTTAAACACTTTGGAATCTTCGAGGGTAAGTTATTCCATCGACTCGTTGCTACAATCTAGTAGATAGATCTTGGCTTGTTTGTTTGTATGCGATAGAAATTTTTTGTTTTCCATGCTGCGAAACCCTACAGTGGTATCAGAGCCGTGTCTATATGTAGATCTGTTGCACGAGTAGAACACAATGGTCATTGTGGGCGTTGATGCTTTTATTGTCGATTGCTTCTTGTGTAATTTGCATCTTGCGGTATGTTGGGATGAAGCGGCCCGGGCTAACCTTACATGACATCGTTCATGAGACTTGCTCCACGCTTGACATGCAACTTGTATTGCATAAGTGGCTTTGCGGGTGCCTGTTTCTCCTAGCATAGTTAAGATCCAATTTACAACGGGTGATTAACAATACTAGTATCAATGTTGTGGTTCTTGTTCGTAAGTTAGAACGACACTTATTGAAAGCCCAAACCACGTAAAATATGCAAAGAAAGTAGAGGCGTCTAACTTTGTTTTGCAGGGGTGTGCAGTGATGTGATATGGCCATGATTGTGATTATATTTGATGTATGCAATGTTCCTTATTGTAAGTCGGCAACCGGCAGGAGCCATATGGTTGTCTTTAATTTATGTTAAGACCCGCGTGTCTATTCAAAGTAGTTGTAATAGTTGAAGCCGGTGGACGACAACCATGGAGAGGCGTCATTGACCTTGATGCAATGCCGGTGATGATGGAGATCATGTTCGTGCTTAAAGATGGAGATCGTAAGCACAAAGAAGAAAGGCCATATCATATTACATATATATTGAATTGCATGTGATGTTAATCCTTTATGCATCTTGTATTGCTTAGTAGACGACGGTAGCATTATAAGATGATCCCTCATGCACATGAATTTCAAGTCATAAAGTGTTCACCCTTAGTTAGCACCGTTGCTAAAGCTTGTTGTTTCGAAGCACCACATGATGATCGGGTGTGTTAGATTCCGCAAGTGTATACAACGTGAGCAAGCCAGATTTGCTCATGCGGAAACTAAGGTTTGATCTTGACGAGCCTAGCATGTACAGACATGGTCTCGAAACACGGATCACCGAAAGGTAAAGCATGAATCATATAGTAGATATGATGAACATGATGATTGTTCGCCATTGAAACTATATCAACTCTCGTGATGATCGGTGTTGATGTAGTGGATTTGGTTCGTGTGATCACTAAAACAATGTGAGGGATATTGTTTTGAGTGGGAGTTCACCTAGATTAACTTTATTAATTAATTTGAACTCAATTTGTCTTAAACTTAGTCTAAACTATTGCAAATATGTTGTAGATCAATGGCAGCCCCTACCATCAATTTTAATGCGTTCCTAGAGAAAGAAAAGTTGAAAAACAATGGAAGCAACTTCGCGGATTGGTTCCGCAATTTGAGGATTGTCCTCACAGCTGGTAATTTGACCTATGTGCTGGATGCACCGCTAGGTGACCCACCTGCAGCTGATGCTCCCGATGAAGTAAAGAATGTTTACCTCGCTCGAAAGAATCAGTACTCCATAGTTCAGTGTGCTATCTTGTATGGTTTGGAATCGGAGCTTCGGAAAAGGTTTGAGGATTCAGACCCATATGATATTGTCGAGGATCTCAAATTGATTTTTGAGACTCATGCGACAATTGAAAGCTATGAGGCTTCTGAAAAGTTCTTTAACTGAAGATGGAAGAGGGCAGCTCCGTCAGTGAGCATGTGCTTAAGATGTCTGGGCACGCAAACAAACTTCAAAGCTTGGGTATAGTGATTCCTAATGCTTTGGGGATTTATCGTGTCCTCCAATCACTACCACCAAGTTACAAGAACTTTGTGATGAACTACAACATGCAGAACATGAATAAGACGTTGCCAGAACTCTTTGCCATGCTGAAATCTGCAGAAGTGGAGATCAAGAAAGAGCACCAAGTGTTATTGGTCAATAAGACCACCAAATTCAAGAAAGGCAAGTCTAAGCAAAAGGGACACATCAAGAAGGGTGGTAAGAAAGTTATCACGCCGACGAAGAAGACCAAGGCTGGACCTAAGCCTGATACTGAGTGCTTTTACTGCAAGGGAGAAGGTCACTGGAAGCGGAATTGCCCAAAGTACTTGGCGGATTTGAAGAACGGCAACATCAAGAAGAAAGGTATATCTGATATACATGTTATTGATGTGTATCTCACTAGTACTCGTAGTAGTGCCTGGGTATTTGATACTGGTTCGGTTGCTCATATTTGTAACTCGAAACAGGTGCTGCAGAATAAACGGAAGCTAGCGAAGAACGAGGTGACGATGCGCGTGGGAAACGGATCAAAGGTTGATGTGATCGCGGTCGGCACGCTACCCCTTCATCTACCATCGGGATTAGTTTTATACTTAAATAATTGTTATTTGGTGCCTGCGTTGAGCATGAACATTATATCGGGATCTTGTTTATTGCGAGACGGTTACTTGTTTAAGTCCGAGAATAATGGTTGTTCGATTTATATGAGTAATATGTTTTATGCACATGCACCTTTGATAGATGGTCTATTCTTATTGAATCTCGATAGTGGAAATACACATATCAACAACATTGAGGATAAACGTTTGAAATCAAGCGATAATTCGACCTATATGTGGCACTGTCGTCTTGGTCACATTGGAGTGAAACGTATGAAGAAACTCCATTCCGATGGACTTCTTGAATCACTTGATTTTGAATCACTTGAAAGATGCGAAGCATGTGTGATGGGTAAAATGACTAAGACTCCATTTTCTGGTATGATGGAGCGAGCTACGGACTTATTGGAAATCATACATACCGATGTGTGTGGTCCAATGAGTGTAGCATCGCGCGGTGGTTATCGTTATGTTCTTACCTTCACGGATGACTTGAGTAGATATGGGTATATCTATTTCATGAAACATAAGTCCGAAACTTTCGAGAAGTTTAAGGAGTTTCAAAGTGAGGTAGAGAATCAACGTAACAAGAAGATTAAATTTCTACGTTCTGATCGTGGAGGTGAATATCTAAGTTACGAGTTTGGCGAGCATTTGAAGAAATGCGGAATACTTTCACAATTGACACCGCCGGGAACACCACAGCGTAATGGTGTGTCCGAACGTCGTAATCGAACTCTCTTAGATATGGTTCGTTCTATGATGTCACTTACAGATTTACCGCTATCATTTTGGGGTTATGCATTAGAAACAGCCGCATTCACTTTAAATAGGGCATCATCTAAATCCGTTGAAACGACACTGTATGAATTATGGTTTGGGAAGAAACCTAAATTGTCGTTCCTTAAAGTTTGGGGATGCGAAGCCTATGTAAAGAAGTTACAGCCGGACAAGCTTGAACCCAAAGCGGAAAAATGCGTCTTCATAGGATACCCGAAGGAAACTATTGGGTATACCTTCTATCATAGATCCGAAGGCAAAATCTTTGTTGCCAAGAATGGATCCTTTCTAGAGAAGGAATTTCTCTCGAAAGAAGTGACTAGAAGGTAAGTAGAACTCGACGAGGTTGTCGAACCTTCTCTCGAAATTGCGAGTAGCGCAGCACCGGAAGAAGTTCCTGTGGTGCCTGCACCAATAAGAGAGGAAGCTAGTGATGGTGATCATGAAACTTCGGTTGAAGTTGCTACAGAGCCTCGGAGGTCAACGAGAACTCGTACCACTCCAGATTGGTATGATTTCGTTATGAATGTCATGTTGGTGGATAACACCGATGACCCCGAGACATATGAGGAAGCGATGATGAGCCCAGATTCCAATAAATGGCAAGAAGCCATGAAATCCGAGATTGGATCCATGTACGAAAACCAAGTATGGACTTTGGTGGACTTACCGGATGGCCGGAAGGCTGTCGAGAACAAATGGATTTTCAAGAAGAAAACAGATGCTGATGGTAATGTTACTGTCTATAAAGCTCGACTTGTCGCAAAAGGGTTTCGACAAATTCAAGGAGTTGACTACGATGAGACTTTCTCACCAGTAGCGAAGCTAAAGTCTGTGAGGATTATGTTAGCAATCGCTGCATATTATGATTATGAGATATGACAGATGGATGTCAAAACAGCATTCCTCAATGGAGACATTGATGAAGAGTTGTATATGATGCAGCCCAAAGGTTTTGTCGATCCTAAAGATGCTAACAAGGTATGCAAACTTCAACGGTCCATCTATGGATTGAAGCAAGCATCCCGAAGTTGGAATCAACGTTTTGATAAGGTAATCAAAAGTTTTGGTTTTATACAAACTTATGGAGAAGCTTGTATTTACAAGAAAGTGAGTGGGAGCTCTGTAGCATTCTTAATACTATATGTGGATGACATATTGTTGATTGGGAATGATGTAGACCTTCTTAATAGTGTCAAGGAATATTTGAATAATAGTTTTTCAATGAAGGATCTTGGCGAAGCAGCTTACATATTAGGCATAAAGATTTATAGAGATAGATCGAAATGCCAAATATCATTGTCACAGAATACATATTTGGACAAAGTTCTTAAAAGGTTTGGAATGGAAGAAAGCAAGAAAGGGTTCTTGCCCATGTAGCCCAATACGACCTTGAGTAAAACTCAAAGTCCGACATCGGCAGAAGATAGAGAAAGGATGAGTAAGACTCCCTATGCCTCAGCCATAGGATCTCTAATGTATGCCATGCTATGTACTAGACCCGACATTGCATATGCTGCTAGTTTAACTAGCAGATATCAAAGTGATCCAGGAGTGGATCATTGGACAGCGGTCAAAAACATCCTTAAGTACTTGAGAAGAACTAAGGATATGGTTCTTTCTTATGGAGGTGATGAACAGCTCGTTGTTAATGGTTACACCGATGCTAGTTGGAACACCGATCCGGATGATTCTAAATCACAATCCGGATACGTATTTATTTTGAATGGTGCAGCAGTTAGCTGGAGGAGTGCAAAGCAAAGCGTTGTGGCGAGATCTTCAACTGAATCGGAATACATGGCTGCTTCGGAGGCTTCACAAGAAGCGATATGGATGAAAGAGTTCATTACAGAGCTGGGTGTGGTTCCTAGTGCGCTGGACCCAATGTCTATCTACTGTGATAACATGGGCGCCATAGCCAATGCGCAAGAACCAAGGTCACACAAGAAGCTGAAGCACATCAAGCTACGTTTTCACGCTATTCGAGAACATATCCAGGATGGGGATATAAAGATTTGCAAAGTACACACAGATCTGAATGTGGCGGATCCGTTGACTAAACCTCTCCCGAGGGCAAAACATGACCAACACCAAACTGCCATGGGTGTTCGGTATATTACCATGTAATCTAGATTAGATGACTCTAGTGCAAGTGCGAGACTGTTGGAGATATGCCCTAGAGGCAATAATAAATGTAGTTATTATTATATCTTTGTGTTTATGATAAATGTTTACATTCATGCTATAAATAGTATTAACAAGGAAACATTGATACTTGTGTGATTTGTAAACTTAATTTGAAGTCCCTAGTATAGCCTCTATACTTCACTAGCTTGTTGGTTGATAGATGATTGTGGTTTCCCTATCATGAACATTGAGATGTTATCAACAACAAGATCATATCGTTAGGAGAATGATATGGTGGACATACTCCTATAGATAAGCGTAGCATGAAGATCAAGTCATTTCAATAGTTCAATTGCTATATGCTTTCTGATACATAGTAACCTAATTCCTTCGACCATGATATCATGCATATCACCTTTACCGGATGGATGCTTTGATGACATCAAACACCACACCGTAACTGGGTGGCTATAAAGGTGGCATTGAGTGTTCGGAAAGTTTTGGTTGAGACACATGGATCAAGAGTGGGATTTGTCCATCCATATGACGGATAGATATACTCTGGGCCCTCTCGGTGGAATGTCATCCAATTAGCTTGCAAGCATGTGACTGGCTCAAAAGGGATCACATATCACGGGAACGAGAAAAGAGTACTTATCGGTAACGAGGTTGAACTAGGTATGCAGAGATACCGACGATCATAACCTCGGATAAGTAACATATCGTGAGACAAAGGGAAATTGGTATCGTATGTAAGTGGTTCATTCGATCGCAAAGTAATCGTAGAAATATGTGGGAGCCATATGAATTTCCAGATTCCTCTATTGGTTATTGTTCGGAGAAGTGTCTCGATCATGTCCGCATAATTCACGAACCGTAGGGAGACACACTTAAGGATTCGACGTTGTTTGAGTAGTTATGGTATTATGAGAAAGAGACCAAATGTTGTTCGGAGTCTCGGATGGGATCCGGGATATCACGAGGTGATCCGGAATGGTCCGGAGAATAAGATTCATATAAGGAAAGACCCGTTTCGGAGTTCGGGAATGATTCCGGTGTTTTCATCGGGAATGTTCTAGAAGGTTCCGGATTGTCCGGCACTCCGGGGGGGGGGGAGGGGTACATGAATGTGTCATTACATATTGGAATGATTGCATCATGTACTAAGTGTTATTGCTGTCCCAAATAAAGGATTAGATTGAATCCTAAAACAGAAAAGTCAAATGTCCAGTTTGAAAGTCAAACGGCTAAAACAAGAAACTGTGGGAAACAAGCAAGAGGAGTTGGGAACCGACTTGAGGGAGGAGTCTCCTCCCCAAGCCGGCGCGCCAACCAAGGACGACTTGGGGAGGGACTCCCCTCCCCTTGGCCGCGCCCTCCACCCATAAAAGGAGGGGCAGGGCCTCCTCCTCTAGACACACAAGTTCCTATCCTCTAATCTCCGGTCTAGAGCCGTTTTGGTTTAGAGCTTCTAATTGCCCTAGCCTTCGGTTTAGAGCCTTCTAATTGGTGTGTCTAATCTCTAGACCACTAATAGTACTCTCTCATACTCCACCATACTCGCTCCGGCTTAAGGCGAAGCCCTGCGGGATTTCCCCTCTACTTCCGGTACCACGCCGTTGTGCTGCCGGAATCACGAGGAGAGTGCTACAACCTCCGCTGCCTGCTGGAACAAGGGAGAGGAAGGTCTTCGTCGAGTACCGAACGTGTGACCGACTGCGGGAGCGCTGCCGGAACGCAGCGCCGGAAGGATCGTCTACACGATCTTGAGATCGGGAAGAGTACGACTACATCACCCACGAGAATCCGCTCTCGTTAAACACTTTGGAATCTTCGAGGGTAAGTTATTCCATCGACTCGTTGCTACAATCTAGTAGATAGATCTTGGCTTGTTTGTTTGTATGCGATAGAAATTTTTTGTTTTCCATGCTGCGAAACCCTACACACGTAGCACGTACCGTTTGATTGTCGTAGTAGAAACTTTGGGGAAGAGTGATCGCAGTAGATGGCGACGAAGACGGCGGTAGGCAGCACCGCCTGACTTGGATGGAAGACGACCCGTGATGGAGAACTTGAGCAGTCGCGCGGAGCGCTTCCAAAAAACCTTATTCGCCCTCTCCCGTACAGGATCACAAGGGCGAGTGGTTCCGGTGACCTGCTCTCCCGTCGGCCGGTGCACGCCTGCAAGCGGGATGGAGTAGACTACGATGACGGCGCAAGTAGAGAGGATGACAAAACCCTAGATTGATTTTCGGTGGTGTTGTGGCGGTAGCCGCGCAGGACTTTATATAGAGCGGCTCAGGGCCCACGATCCGGGAGCGACCCGAGTAAGCTAACTGTTTGACACGTCTGTCAAAACCTCATAGTTTTTTCTGAGCAGCAAAATAAAGCTCGGCTTGGCGAGATTCCCGCAACCCGCGTGCGAGCGGTGTCGTCGGAGGAGAAGCGCGCGCGTGTATCTCTTTTATTGCTACTCACTTACAAAGTGGTGCAACACTCCACCTTATAAGATGGTGCAACTCTCCTCCAACTTTCCATATGAGACTAAACTTGAGCTCTCACTCCACTTCCATGTGAGCTACCAAAACATGGGCCCAAACACATATGGGCTGCCACAAATTTGGGCTTTAAGATTTAGAAAAAATCTAAAATACACATGAGCCTAAATGGATTAGCCCCATTATTTCTAACAATAGAGACCCATATAAAAAATGCACTGTTTACATTGTGGTTACATCAGCAATATGTTCAACCGTTTTACAGTTTAAAATGAGAATCTTGCATTTACTAATCTCCACAGATTTTGTAGCACAAAATACAAATTTCACAAACACAAGACACATAATGTTACATCATGACATTACAATAACATTCCATTCGAATTATAGTGAACACCCCATAGACGATCGATGCCATGTTTACATATATTAAATTATCATGTTCGCAATCCCTAAATACACGTATAATGAAAAGGAGGGGAAAGTGAAAGTGAAAGCTTGATCAAGGCTGTAAAAATCTGCGAGAGGGACTATGCTGAAGGCTCAAAGCCATGGCCTTCATTTTTTTACTTCGTTCATTCTTCTGCGCTGTCGTTTTTTCACGTCGCCTGTAGCAAACGAAACCACTACTTCTACTTCGAAAAAGAAGATCTGGAAAGACAAGAAAATCTGATCCATAGCAACTACTACTACTACTATGCTAGATCGAGGTAGGAGCTGGGTACCTCTCACCAAGAGCTGAATAAAAAGGAGTTAAATACATCAACAGTCCCTATACTTGTCAGGCTTTCTCAATTAAATCCTCATACTTGGAATTTGCTGAATTTTGGTCATGTATTTGTAAATCAGGCTCAATTTAGTCCAATGCAATGTTTGTCGTCGAATTTGACCTGATGCAGATGACGCATGGACTAGAATCTTACAAGAACGTCCTACCATATCCAAGAAAATTATAAAAAAACATAATTGGGACTATGGGTTAAAAAATAGAAGACAATCATTACACGACTTGCTTTGTTGGTCGTGTCCCTCATCAAGACAAGTCAACATGACTTCTCCTTTGAGAAGCTTAGGGCAACCACAATATATAGCCAAATCTAGTTCTAAATTGACCTTTTAGATTTTAGAACTATCCTTGGAGAGAAAAGAATGCTAAATTCATTTTATCCAATAGAATATTGTATTGTCAGGCCGGGACCAGATGAGCTCATGCATGATGTCTGAGATGAAGAGAGAGATCGTAGGTATTTAAGTAGCATTTTAATCTGCAGTGGGTCCTGTTAAGGAAGAATTGGGAACCAGACACCGGAGCTTGTGAGTTAATTTGGCATCGATGCCAAAAGGTATAGGCTTGAAAAATTTGGCCACGAGTACGTTGTGGCTGCGGGTTGGAAAAATTGCTTGTCCGAGCAATGGCGGCGACGACGCTTGAAAAAATCTATACGTACAACAAAAACGGTTGCGCCTCCTGACACGTGGGCGGTGACGCGCCCGTCTTGTTTCCGTCAGGTTTGCTCATGTGGGTGAATAAGAGCGCGGCCTCGCACCTCACTAGCAAAGCATCAGTGTGCCGCCAGCGGGTTGCAGGGCATGGGTGTTGCCGTGCAAGCTCAAGTAGAGAGGAGGGGCGGCGCGCCTCACCGAGCTCCGGCCGGAGGAAGGAGTAACAATGGGGATGAGGTAGATGAAGGGATTAAGGAAAAACGAAGAAAAGGACGAATAGAGAAAAAAAAGGGTCAGTGTTTAGTTTGTCTTTTACAATTTCCTCAGATGCTAGAGGGTGTTTTTGCAAGATTCCTGTCCACGTGTGGCCCGTGTTAGCACAAATTTAACGGCAAACATTAAACCGAACGAAATCGGAGCTAATTCATCAGTACACGGGCAAAATTAGTAAATTCCAAGTACAATGATCAAATCGAACCAGTTCTACAAGTACAGGGACCGTAACTATATTTAACTCATAAAAGGGCATGTGTGTTGTACTGCCTCCTGAAAGATGGGTATTGTGTTTTGCTAAAAAAACAAGCATCTTGTTCGCGGCTGCAATGAATGGGGGTGGAGCGGCCTTCGGGCCATGGGGACAGTGATATGCGTGCCGACCGACGGATGCCGGTGCTGCCGTTTCCAGAATTCTTTGCATCTTTTACTCCTGATGATGCAACGGCGGGCGGGGCCTCGATGCCGTCCAACCGTCCTAGCGGTCGACATGGTCGTGAGGCGTGACGGGGAGCCAAGTGTCGTTGGCCTCTCCCGGTCCGTCTTCTCCGCAGCGGCTGACGCCATGCCGACGCCAAGCGCTGCCGGCTCGTGCGGGGCAAAGGGTGACTGTGGCTCGTGGACGGATGGTGATCGGCGACCGGCCGTCGCGGCATGGCACGCCTGCATTTTGTTTTTTTTCAGAAATCGGCACTGCCTGCCAGCCGTCGTGGCAGAAGCGCCGAGGCTGGGATGGGCAGCACCTGGTGATGACAACACGCTTAACATAATTCTAGATAACGTACGTGGCGGATCCCTCGTCCAGGGTCACGGACATGCTGCTTCCTCCACATCCGTTTCCTCACGTGTGACTTCGGCGGAAACCAAACAGGGCCTCAGCTTGCATCCAGCCACCACTGTCCTATCTCCCTCCTACACTGCATCTCTCGGTTCCATCCATTGTGATTCTTGCCATTTCAGAAAACCACAACTTACTCTCGCTTTTTTCCAGCGAACAAAAAACCTCAACTTACGCATTGGATGCTGAACCTGGTGCTCGTATACGTACCGCCAGCCGCGCACGCACGTACAGTACGTATGCCCAGAGCATTTGAACGTCCAAGTCGTCAGGAAGTCAGACGCCATCACTTCACTGTCTGATCTGCAGGTACGAACAACGAAGGCCTCGCATTTCCATTTGTATTCTTGGCGCCAACAACGACAACGAAAAAGGTGGCTCCACTACTCCTTGGTCGATCATCACCACCGCTCCTCGGATCTCTTTCCCTTCTAGTCTCCACCTCTGTGCACAAGAAGACAAAAAAAATCGAAGAACAACAACAACTCACCAGGGGCGGAGCTAACATGTAAGCGATGGTGTCAAATGACCCCAGTGGATTTTTGTGATCTCTTCTAAATCCAATAAAATACTCTCTCAAATATTCCATGGTGCTACTACACAAAGAAGAGTGACCCCCATGATATTTTGTTCTGGCTTCGCCCCTGCAACTCACCACCAGGATCCGCTGAATCTGCTCGAGGAAATCGATCTCCTTCCTCAGAGCTCCTGCCCGAGATGAGGAAGAGAAACCGAAGAAGATGCAGACGCAACGAATCCAATAGCTAGTACAGCGCCAACTCCAATCAGCAGGAAGCGACTCTGCACAGCGACTCTCCTCCTCGCCACCACGGCCGGCCAGGAAGGCCAGAGCAAAGTCTCGAATCCCGCCTCGAATCCTCTCCCCCTCGCCGCCACGGCCGGCCAGGACAGGAAGAACGAGGCGGAGCTCCCGCATCTAGAGATAGCTCCTATACCAACGGCTTTATTGACGAAGAAGCTCTCCACATCACCCCCCGCAGCCACCGACTCCGCCCTCTGGAGCACCACCACGAGAAGCCATGGGAGAAGGCAGATCCAGATCTAGCCGAGAAGACTTGGAAGCTTCTTCTTCCGGGCAAGACGCCCACACACGACACGAGGCCAAACCCTACATCTACCACTACTACTAAAACCTAGATCTATGCCGACGCCAACCTCCCGCCGCCACTCACCGGCTAGTCTGGCGAGCGAGGGAAGGGAGGGTTGACTCTCAAGTGCTTCTCGATTCATGCAGGGGTCGAAGCGCCAACCCAATGAGGGGAACATGAATATGTGCTTAAGTGAGGCTTTCCTATATTGAGTATGAGGAAGCAATATGCGAGCCTTCATTAAGCAAGCATAATCAAGAAAGTGTTCCAACTTGAAGTGGACAAGATCGTCATCACTTAGCTCAAGGAAAATGCGCAAGGAAAAGGTAGGATCTTGATAGGTCTTCCATTTTATCGGTCTCTTAGTGTTGGTTGAGAGACCGGGTTATAAGATAGATAGCCGTATAATCAAGAGGGCTCTCGGGTGAGTAACTGCATCGTTCAAAGAGAGCTCAAACCTTTGCATCCTTGACATCATCTTTATTGGTTGTTATTTCGATTTTATCCTTGTGAAGTTTTAGAGCTTGTGGAAAGTATCATAACAAATTGTCGTTCATTAAAAACAAATTTCACCTAAGGAGGTTTGTCACCTCTTTCTTCTTTTTTTTCCTCCCATGTTGAACTATGATGTTTCTCTGCACGATCATTTTATGCTCTTTGAAGCGAGGCCAAGTTCATCGAAAATGGAGTTCGGAAGAAAAAGTTATGGCAGTTTTCATATAGGTTTTTCTGTCAGTGTTTTTTTGGAGGAGGGTGTACTGGGAGCATCTAGAGGCTTGTTCGGACTCCTGGCTCAAGTCTGGACCCTAGAAACTCCGGAGTAAGTGTTCTACAACGACTAATTGACATGGGGGGCCTATAAAAGGCCCCCTTCTTCCCCAAGTGGTTGTAACTCTTTCCCATTCGATCTCCTCCATTGTTGACCTTGAAGACCTTGCTCTTTATCTCCATCCTCCCATGATTCTTGCATATTCTTAAGGGAAAATAGAGAGGAGATCTACACCCAGCGGTCTCTTTTGGGTCGTGGTCCGGCCTATTCGGCCAATCGCACCCGGTGGCACGAACCATCTGTCAGTCTCCCCCCACTGTCACCGTTTGGCACCCTCGCCGATGGGATGTTAATGGCGACGCGACATCGGCTATTAGCACCAGCAGCTTCCCGAGTGGCCGGCGTTTCCCGCCATCGAAGCTTTCCGTTTTGCTCGCACGCCTTGCCTCCCAGCGTTTCGGTTTTCATGCGCTACCAAAACTTATATAGTGCCAATTAACTTTTGTTGATGAGGCTAAATGGAAGACTATCTTAGATAGGTCTAATATAGACATGTTCCTTTCTCCTTGCCTGACTCATAATGGTCCCGAGATCTTTTCAAGATGAAAACCCCAACAAAACATAACTATCTATGAGTTGATGCCAAAGATAATTCACCCATTTATACTAAATGCTTTTACTTTGTATCAACTTAACTTAGAGGTTTTTTTTTGATGTTTTTTTATTATTCCTAGTCTAGAAATAGAATGTCATGTTCATTTTGAGATTTACCCGTGACCAATAATTTTGTCAGTAATATATGAATTATGTTATATTATCGATTAACATTTTGAAATGGTATATTGTTTTATCAACCTTTATATAGGTGTACTAATTGTTTCGTTAGAACATAGTATTGAAATATATGCATATCCCTATGTCCAATTTCTGGGTAGAGGGACCACTATTTTACTTATATAACCGACATATATGTATAAACATAAATTTTAGTGTGCTAAACTATAACTATAATTTTTCAAAGTATTTCAATTGAGTTCAGTTGGCATGTTAAGAAAATATTTTGTAATCATGGTTTTCGCACTAAATCTAATAAAAGTATGTCCCATTTCCCACAAAATAATTTATGCCTCTTAATGTGCTATAGTGTGTTTCTATGTGCCATTAGATATCTATAAGAACTTGGTGGAGTGTTTTAGAGCTTAAGAAACTATCAAAATTTGACAGATATTTCTAGGAATAAGGGCACATATGGTTCATAGCCTCATATTTTCCAACTCTGCCACGTGTGTGGCAAATGTATCTGTCTACTGTATCAACGTCAACAACTATGACATGTAAAAAAAATCCTTATATACTTGCCTTATCCCTTGTAGACTCATTGATGTGCATAATCTTTTGTCACCGTAAATTTTCTTGATTTAAACATTCAAACATTCAAACCTTTGTATATATATATATATATATATATATATATTTATTTATTTAAACATTCAAACCTTTGTAACCCTTGGTCTTTGCATGGAGTAGATAGATATAGCGAAACCTTATTATATATTGACTGTCCAATAAATAACAAGCCTATCATAGAATTGGACAAACCTCACAAAACATATGAAGCACAAAGAGGCTTGTGTGACCATAAGAAGCTGATAGGTGTAAAATGTATCATGAATTTTATAGTTTATTGTGTTATATTCCCACATATTTGCATCAAATGTATATAGTTATGACCATGTACTTAACGATTTTGGGGATTTTCTAGAAAATCCGCTTTCTTATGGTTTTAACTTTGCAGAACAGGAAAACTTGTTTTGTGTAATTTTGGTTTTTAGGGATTTTGGCGAACTCAAAAAGATATGAGATTTTCTCTGCGCAAGTTTTTTATCTGGAACGAAAACCGAGGAGCTTTGGATGGGCCTCAAAGCCACCTTGAGGACCAGAAGCCCACTATTGCTCGACCATAGATATCTGCCGCAACATGGAGGAATCCGGGCACCTAGGAGGTGCAATGCCGTCAATTATTTTTGTGCGTCTCTCAGTCTTGACTTAAAACCGACTATATGGTTTCAACTTCGCATAACAGGAAAACTTGTTTTTGTGTAATTTTGGTTTTTAGGGATTTTGACGAACTTAAAACCAGCTATATATATGTTTATTTTCGTAAATTCTATAGGAGACAACCACGTACATAACTAACCTTGGGCATTCCCGGTTTCTGCCGGTTTCTTCGGGTTCCTCAAACCAGGCCGTTGGCATAGGTTTAATTGGGTTGGTCTGGTGTAGACTGTTAAAATAGGACATGCCATAGTGGGTTTGGTGCGGGTTGGTTTCCAGTTTCTACTGGTTTGACACCGGCTGAAAAGAATCAACACGCATGCAAAGACAAAACAAAACACACAGAACATGTTGCTGTTACACCGTGGCCTCGCTTTCCCCGACGATCGACGCCAAGCTCTTGTTCATGCGCACCTTCAACTGCGGCTAGTGCGGGCTCGACGTCGACCGCTATGTCGAGGCGCTATCGGCGGACCTCCTACTAACGAGTTCACTTACGACACGTCAGATGACGCAGACGGGCGCTGCTGCTTCGTTCTCGTCGTTAACATGATGGGCAGCAAGACAGTGTCATCGGCGACAGAGCGGCGCGGACGGCGTCCATCAACAGGGTGTACAATTCATGGCCGTGGTGGAGCAAGCCGAGCAGATCAAGGTCGCCATGCTCATGCTCGAGAACAAAATCCTCTTCGATGTCATCAAGCTGCTGGTCGCCGCTTGCGGCAGGCTGAAGCTCCGGCATTCTGTCGAGCAGGTCTTGCTCGGTTGCTTTGAAGACGTTGCCCAAAAGCTAGCGCGCCTCTCCTGCCATGCCGCTCCACGCCACTCAGGCTCCTTAAGATCGAGAAGAAGTCGGATCAGCTGTTCCCTTGCTGGATGGAGCTATGGCAGTCGGCGGTGTAGTTTCGGCCGGCGTAGGGCGTCGAGCGAGTCAAGATGTGAAAGCGCCTTCACATGTCGAAGGCGGCCAGCGAGCCCCCTGGCGTGTTGAGCATCACGTACTTCCACGCCCATGAGTAGAACGTGCTCTTCCAGTGAGCGCATGACTGCATCACCGCGCACGTAGCGCGGATGGACATGGACAGACGACAAGAGTTGTGTGCAAGGCGGGAGGTGCGTGCTTACTGATGACGGGTTGGTCGGTTTATCCAGTTATAACCTGTCTCAAACCAGCTTAAAGACTTTTTAATTGTGGTCTGACAGTTTAACTCGGCGAACCCGGCATAAACCAGTGATCCGGTGCGGTGCGGGTTGGGCTCACGGCTTAACAAGTTCGAAACCAAATTGTGCCCAGATTTATACATAACATCCAAATAGAGGCAGAACTTCCCCGAAAAAAAAATAGAGGCAGAACTACTCCGAGCAACTTCTTCATTTTTTACTTGCTTCATCCTTGTGCGCTTACGATTTTTCTCGTCTCCGGTAGCGTAGTACTAGTAGTATCAAACCAAAACCAGAAAAGTTCCTTAGAATAGAAGATCTGAGAACACAAAAAGGGATTATCCAGAGCAACTACTACTACCAAGCTAGGTCAGGCGACGGGTTCGTGTTGGATTGCATTGATGATCACGCGGCGGATGTTCGGTAGCACGGAGAAGGGAGAACTTTGTTCACGGCTGTCAATGAATGGGGGTGGAGCGTCCATCGGACCACCATGGGGGAGAGCGACGTGCGTGCCGACCGGCGGATCGGATGCCGGTGCCGTCGTGCTCAGCCGTTTCCCGTATTCTTTGCGTCTTTTACTCCTGACGCGACGGCGGGCGGGGCCTCGATGCCGTCCATCCGTCCTGGCCAGGCCAGGCAGGCAGTCATGGTATTGTAATGAGCCGTGACGGGGAGCCAAGTGTCGTTGGTCTTCTCCGCAGGTGGCGCGATGCCGATTTGGAGCGCTGCCGGCTCGTGCGGGGCAAAGCGTGATGAGTGCGGCTCGTGGATGGATGGTGATCGCCGACCGGCCGTCTCGGCATGGCACGCCTGCTTTTTTTGTTTCTTCAGAAATCGGCACTGCCTCGTGGTCGTGGCCGAAGCGCCGAGGCTGGTATGGGCAGGACCTGTGGTGACGACTGACACGCTTAACATAATTTTCGGAGAACGTACGTGGCGGATCGCGAGCTCGATCATAGCACAATTGTCGTTACAGTCATCGGTGGTGAGACAGGTGCGACAAGCAAGCGCGCTGCTCATCGGTACCTGTTACCTCTCGCGGTGCATCACTCAGTCCAGTGTCACGCACATGCGACATGCTACTACTTCCACATCCATTTCACTCGAATTCTCTCTCGTGTAGGAGTAGTCGTGTGGAATTATAACCGAAGAATAACTGAATAGGAATTTATTCCTGCACAGACCAAACAGGGCATCTATAATCTATTGGTTTCATCCAGCCAGCCACCACTGTGCTCTCCTCCCATGCATCTATAATCTATTGGTTTCATCCAACCAGCCACCACTGCGCTCTCCTCCCATGCATCTATAATCTATTGGTTTCATCCAGCCAGCCACCACTGTGCTCTCCTCCCATGCATCTATAATCTATTGGTTTCATCCAACCAGCCACCACTGCGCTCTCCTCCCATGCATCTATAATCTATTGGTTTCATCCAGCCAGCCACCACTGTGCTCTCCTCCCATGCATCTATAATCTATTGGTTTCATCCAGCCAGCCACCACTGTGCTCTCCTCCCATGCATCTATAATCTACTGGTTTCATCCAGCCAGCCACCACTGTGCTCTCCTCCCATGCATCTATAATCTACTGGTTTCATCCATTGATCGTCGCCATTCTGAAAAAAATTGGAAGTTAGGGCATTTCCACCGACCCCATATAAAATGCGTGTGGGGTCGCAGAGGCACTTTGGGAGTGCCTGCACTAAAAGCCCATCTTTGGGATTGCCTATCCACACCCACGGTGCCTCCATCCCCCCTCCCCCGAAATGCTCTCCCAAATTTTTAATTTTTTTTTAAGAAACGGCGAATTTTCATTTAAACACTTAGGATTTGATATGAATTTCAATGAAATTCGCTAAAAAGTAGGCTAAAACCTACATCTACTAGCGACGGCGGATGAAGGGGCTTAAGTCCTTTTAACCATTGTCGTCGCCGTCGCCATCATCGAAGGGGCCGAAGCACGTGTGTCTCGACGAGGGTCGATGTATGACTCGAGATCATCGTCGTGGGGAATAGGCGGGACGGCATAACCATCTGTGCTGATGTTTTCGTCAAGGGGAGGAGGAAGGGGAGGAGGGGGCACCAATCCGGTGGCATGCCTCTTCATCGTTGTGGCTATGGTTGTAGCGTGGGAAAGAAGACGAGCAAGGGAGGGAGATGATGCCGGTGTGGCCCCCCTTTTTTATGACCGACTAGAATGTCAGTGGAAGGGTTGGTGCGCCACTAACTACATCGGAAGATGAGCTGCCCACACATTAGGAACTGTCGTTGACGGGCACGTCTCCTCTATGTCGCTGCTAAAGGCGTCCAGCGGACCGATCCGACATGGCCTCGGTTTAGACCACTCCGGCTGTCGGCACCTATCAGCGCCGGCATTGTGGCCCGATTATTGGCCATTGAGATGCCGTGCCCCGTGAAGATGCCCTTGCTACTGTCTATTAGCCAAAGCGTTAACACGCTGATGAAGTTATACCAAGGATTATAATGTACTCTGAGTACGGATGCTGCTGGCCTGTTCTGCTCGTATTCCAACTTCGGCAGGTAGAATCTGATGTTGGAATTTTGCCTAAATAGGCCTAGCCCATTTATTATATGTCAATAAATTCCTGAAATCCTAGAGGCTCATTTGGCTCATTCATGCAAGGCAAGAGCTGAGACAAATGTTTAGTTCCACATTGCTAGTTGAATGGAAGTTGGACCAGCTTATAAGGTGAGCTCTCCTATCACTTGGTAAAAAGATGAGAAGGAGAAGGAGAGAGTTTCACACGCGCGCTCCTCCTCCTCGCTCGCCTCGCCTCGCCGAGCCGAGCTTTATTTTGCCACGCATGAATGGTATATGAACAGTCGTACAGAAGTTGAAACGTTTTGCTCGAGTGGACTTTTAATACGAACTGAGTGGAGGCTGTCTGGTGGGCTGCCGTCTGTTCGCTTCAACTTCCGTCCGTTCGTTTCATCTTCTGCGCAGCCTGTCTGCCTACCCCTCTATGTCTATATAAGAGAGAGGTCGCGCCTCTTCTAAGATACACCGCAACACATCGTCGCATACTCCTTTGCGCCTCAAGTTCCAGAGCACTGCGCTACCTAGATCTTCCCCATCCCGTCTTGCGGCGTGCACCGTGAGCCGGGACAGTAGGCCTCCGAGACCCCGCTGCTTCGAGTCCTGTACGGGAGAAGGGCGATAAGGTTTTTGGAGAGCGCTATCGGCGCGACTACTGGCTTCGTCACGGACTCCCACACGGATAGCGACTGCGGCGACGTCTTTCCCGACGAGGACTTCTTCCCCGACATCAGCACCCTCTTCCTCGACGACATGGCTAACGACGGTGCCAACACGAACACCGGTGGTTCCTCTTCTGCTGCCGCTGTCATGTATGTTTTCTTTATCAATCTTGTTCTGATCGCATCTCAAGACTTATGTCTTGCAGTCTGTTTGGTTAACTGTCTTAATATGTTTTCGCTATTTCACATGATCAGTATTTTATCTTTTATTCTAATCATGTTTAATCTAGCATTTATTATGGGTAATTCGCTTGGTAAATTGCTCTATTATTCAATAATCCAAAAACCTTATTTCAGGCAATTTGCCCCAAGTGGCTTTGTTGCTTCTATGAAGCCATCTGTGTTTGAAGGTGTGAATTAAAAACGATGGCATGCGAGAGCAGTGCTCTGGTTTCAGACCATGAGCTGCTATAACGCCATCTATGGCGCATCTGAGGGAGAACTTAATCCCGCTCGGGAAGAGGCGTTCCAAAAACTTGATACCACTTTCAAGGCTGCCTTGATCAGCATCCTTGGCGACAATATTGACGATTCATATCTGTCATTTAGCAATGGCAAAGATATGTGGGATGCGTTCGAGAGAAAATTTGGAGTCTCTGATGCTGGCAGTGAACTGTATGTCATGGAACAATTTTATGACTATAAGATGATTGATGACCGTCCCATTGTGGAGCAGGCTCATGAGATACAGTCACTTGCCAGGGAGTTTGAGCACTTCACTTGTGTGTTACCGGACAAGTTTGTTGCCGGATGCATCATTGCCAAACTTCCCCAGTCAGAGGAATTTTGCTACTTCTCTGAAGCACAAGAGACAAGAGTTCTCCGTGACGGATCTCATTGAGACTCTTGATGTGGAAGAGAAGGCGAGAGCAAAATACACACGTGCTCGAGGTACCGAGGGAGGTTCTAATGCCAACCTGGTACAGAAAGAACTTCCAGCCTCACAAGTTCAAGAACAAAGGCAAGTTTGATGACAAAGGAAAGTTCGATGGAAAGAACAAGGTCTCACAGTCCACCAGCTTCAAGAAGAAGACTGATAAGAGGAAAGGTGCTTGTCATGTGTGCGATGATCCTAATCATTGGGCTCCTGCTTGTCCCAATCGCTTTGACAAGCGCCAGCATGGGAAGAACAGCAAGATTGCTAATGTTGTCATGGGCGACGTTGAGATGAAATATGTTTGGTATGGTATATTACATATTGTTCTTTCATTATGTCATTCTCCTGATTGGTGGGTTGACACGGGCGCTAATGTACATATCTGTTCTGATATTTCCATGTTTTTTTCATATCAGGTCAGAGGGACTCAAACCGTGTTGATGGGGAACGACTCGCATGCTTCTGTTCATGGTGTTGGTACGGTCGATCTGAAGTTCACTTCGGGAAAGACCGTGCGCTTGAAGAACGTGCATCATGTTCCCTCAATAAATAAAAATCTTGTCAGCGGATCTCTTCTGTGTCGAGATGGCTACAAGATTGTATCCGAGTCCAATAAATTTGTAATTTCGAAGTATGGAACCTTTGTTGGTAAAGGCTATGAATGCGGAGGCTTGTTCCGCTTATCTCTGTCAGACATTTGTAATAAAGTTGTTAATCATATTTACACGAATTTTGAATCAAATGTCTGGCACTCTCGTCTTTGTCATATTAATTTTGGTTGTATGAAGCGGCTAGCCAAAATGAATTTAATCCCTGATTTCTCAACTGTTAAGGGATCTAAGTGCCAAGTCTGCGTGCAAGCTAAACAACGTCGCAAGTCACATACGACTGCAGAAATGAGAAATTTAACACCACTAGAGCTCATACATTCTGATCTTTGTGAGATGAATGGTGTGTTGACAAAAGGTGGAAAGAAATATTTCATGACTTTGACGATGACTCTACGAGATATTGTCATGTGTATCTTCTGAAATCAAAAGATGAGGCTTTGATTTTCTTCAAAATCTATAAAGCCGAGGCAGAAAATCAACTTGATCGAAAGATTAAGAGGATTAGGTCTGATCGTGGTGGAGTGTATTTTTCCAACGAGTTTGATTCCTTTTGTGTGGAACATGGCATAATTCATGAGAAGACGCCTCCCTACTCACCCCAGTCAAATGGAGTAGCCGAAAGAAAGAACCGTACTCTAATAGATTTGGTTAACGCCATGTTAGACACATCGGGTCTTTCTAAAGAATGGTGGGAGGAGGCACTATTGACCTCGTGTCATGTCCTAAACCGAGTTCCCACAAAGAACAAATAAATTACTCCATTCGAAGAATGGGAGAAGAAAAGATTAAAACTCTCTTACTTACGTACTTGGGGTTGTTTGGCAAAAGTTAATATACCAATCCCCAAGAAGCGCAAGCTTGGACCTAAAACCATTGATTGTGTTTTTCTGGGCTATGCTTTTCATAGCATTGGTTATAGATTCTTGATAGTAAAATCTGAAGTGCCTGACATTCATGTCGGTACAATCATGGAGTCGACTGATGCGACTTTCTTTGAGGATATCTTTCCAATGAAGGATAAACCTAACTCATCAAATCCGAAGATACCTAGTTCATCTAATTAGGAGTTTGCTATATTCTCTGAACCTACCATTCCAATTGAACACTCTGAAAGTCCTAAGGAGGATGACAATGAAATTCCTAAAAGGAGCAAGAGACAAAGGACTGCAAAGTCTTTTGGTGATGATTTCATTGTGTATCTTGTCGATGACACTCTCACTTCCATTTCAGAAGCTTATGCATCTCCTGATGCTGACTACTGGAAGGAAGTTGTTCATAGTGAGATGAATTCCATCTTAGCTAATGAAACATGGGAGATCACTGATCGTCCTTATGGATGCAAACCTGTAGAATGTAAATGGGTGTTTAAGAAGAAACTAAAGCCTGATGGTACTATTGAGATGTACAAGGCAAGGCTTATGGCCAAGGGTTATACCCAAAAGTAAGGTGAAGACTTCTTTGACACTTACTCATCTGTAGCAAGGTTGACTACCATTCGAGTACTACTTTCTCTGGCTGTATCACACGGCCTTCTCGTTCATCAAATGGACATTAAGACGGCTTTCCTAAATGGAGAGTTGGATGAGGAAATTTATATGGATCAACCATATGGTTTTGTAGTAAATGGTCAAGAAAGAAAAGTGTGCAAGCTACTGAAGTCTTTATGGTCTTAAACAAGCACCTAAGCAGTGGCACGAAAAATTTGATAAAACCTTAACCGCTGCAGGCTTTGTTGTAAACGAAGCTGACAAGTGTGTATACTATCGCCATGGTGGGGGTGAGGGAGTCATCCTTTGTTTGTATGTTGATGACATACTGATTTTTGGAACCAACCTTAATGCAATTAAGGAGGTCAAAGATTTCTTATCTCGTTCCTTTGAGATGAAGGATATGGGAGTAGCCGATGTCATCCTGAACATCAAGCTATTGAGAGATGATGATGGTGGGATTACACTGCTTCAGTCCCACTATGTGGAAAAGATCTTGAGTCGTTTCGGGTATAGCGATGTCGATTTTTCTCCTACACCGTATGATCCTAGTGTGTTGCTTCAAAAGAATCGAGGAAATGCTAGAGACCAACTAAGATACTCTCAAATAATTGGCTCGCTTATGTATTTAGCTAGTGCCACGAGGCCTGACATCGCCTTTGCTGTAAGCAAACTCACTCGATTTGTTTCAAATCCAGGAGATGATCACTGGCATGCTCTTGAGAGAGTTATGCGATATCTAAAAGGCACTGCGAGCTATGGCATACACTATACTGGGTATCTGAGGGTACTAGAGGGTTATAGTGATTCAAATTGGATATCTGATGCTGACGAGATAAAGGCCACGAGTGGATATGTTTTCACACTTGGTGGTGGCGCTGTTTCTTGGAAGTCTTGCAAGCAGATCATCTTAACGAGGTCAACTATGGAAGCAGAACTCACAGCACTAGACACGACCATTGTTGAAGCAGAGTGGCTTCGTGAACTCTTGATGGACTTACCTGTGGTTGAAAAACCTATACCCGCAATTCCAATGAACTGTGATAATCAAACTGTGATTATTAAGGTGAACAGTTCTAAGGATAATATGAAGTCCTCAAGACATGTGAAGAGGAGACTAAAATCTGTCAGGAAAATGAGAAACTCCGGAGTTATTGCATTGGATTATATCCAAACATCTAAGAACCTGGCATATCCCTTCACAAAGGGACTATCACGCAATGTGATAGAAAATACATCGAAGGAGATGGGTATGAGACCCACACTATGAGTTTTCCACAGTGGCAAACCAATCTATGTGATCGGAGATCCCGTGAATTAGAATTGGGAGACAAGCTATTGGTAGACTGAGAGGAAAGTATTCCCACTTTAATGAACATCACTCCGTGAAGATGCAATACTTTCCTATTCTGCCCGACATGTTGATTTTATCTTAATGTGTTCTAAATGGCTTAATCTTAAGCAGAGATGTTGTCCTGCAGAACATCTATTGAAGAACACACCTATATGAGTCTGACTGTCAAACGTCACAGTCTATGAGAGTTGGGGTGCTCTCTAATAAACTCATGAAAGGTCATGAAGTATGACGTATAAGCTCCACCCGCGGGGAAGTCCCACGGTAGCCTAGTATCGATCAAGACTTTTTGTGAAGCTAGGTTCGCAGCAAACTTACAGTTCAAGGCATAGTCCACTGTACAAGTTGTAGCCTAGTATAACATAAAGTTCTAGGTGGAAGTTCAACTTAACAGTCTCCACTACAGTACCGGTATATAAACAATGTTTTGAAACCAAAGGCAAACTTCATGTGCCTCTGGGATCTGGTGGAGGATTGTTGGAATTTTGCCTAAATAGGCCCAGCCCATTTATTATATGTTAATAAATTCTTGAAATCCTAGAGGCCCATTTGGCCCATTTATGCAAGACAAGAGCCGAGACAAATGTTTAGTCTCACATTGCTAGTTGAGTGGAAGTTGGACCAGCTTATAAGGTGAACTCTCCTACCACTTGGTAAAAGGATGAGAAGGAGAAGGAAAGAGTTCCACACGCGCGCTCCTCCTCCTCGCTCGCGCCTCGCCTCGCCTCGTCACGACGCGCGCGCGCCGCGGGTTGCGGGAATCTCGCCGAGCCGAACTTTATTTTGCCACGCATGAATGGTATATGAACAGTCGTACAGAAGTTGAAACGTTTTGCTCGAGTGGACTTTTAATACGAACTGAGTGGAGGCTGTCCGTTGGGCTGCCGCCTGTTCGCTTCAACTCCCGTCCGTTCGTTTCATCTTCTGCGCAGCCTGTCTGCCTACCCCTGTGTGTCTATATAAGAGAGAGGTCACGCCTCTTCTCAGATACACCGCAACACATCGTCTCATACTCCTTTGCGCCTCAAGTTCCAGAGCACTGCGCTACCTAGAGCTTCCTCATCCCGTCTTGCGGCGTGCACCATGAGCCGGGACAGTAGGCCTCCGAGACCCCGCTGCTTCGAGTCCTGTACGGGAGAAGGGCGATAAGGTTTTTAGGGAGCGCTATCGGCGACATGGCTAACGACGACATGGCTAACGACGGTGCCAAATGGCTTCCTCTACATACGTGGCTTTCTTGACGACATGACTAACGACGGTGCCAACACGAACACCGGTGGTTCCTCTTCTGCTGCCGCTGTCATGTATGTTTTCTTTATCAATCTTGTTCTGATCGCATCTCAAGACTTATGTCTTGCAGTCTGTTTGGTTAACTGTCTTAATATGTTTTCGCTATTTCACATGATTAGTATTTTATCTTTTATTCTAATCATGTTTTATATAGCGTTTATTATAAGTAATTCGCTTAGTAAATTGCTCTATTATTCAACATCTCATACTCGTAATAATCTCGTACGATACCACCAGCCGCGCAGGCAGGTACATACGCGCTGAGCATTTGAGCAAGAGGCGTATACAGATGCCTCGGCAATCTCACTATCTGGGGACGTCCAAGCCACCAGGAAGCCAGACGTCATCACTTCACTATCTGAACCACAAGTACGAAGAACGAATGGCTTGGCATTTTCAACTGTATTCATGCCGCCAAAGGTGACATGCAACTAACTTTACATTTTTATATTTGTGTTTTGACTAATCGATTTTCCTGTGTTGAATCCTACGTATATTAACCACCTGAAGTTGACTCATTTGTTTCATTGTTCGACTATTATTATGACTCGGTTCAGTTGTGCACCGTGCAAGAATATTCTCCTCTTCTATTCGAAAAAATTGCAGGAGTGTCCTCACTCGATGGCTACTCGTTTGTCTTATTAATCAAGGCATCAGACGTTCTCTGCGCTTGATGGTTAAATATTGGGGTGATAGATACAGGACATAACTGTTTCCATCTCGTGATCCCGTCGCGCTCCTCTCGCCCCCCGAGGTGAGGGAGAGCGCCGCCACCCACTCCCCTGGCCAGACCACCCCCTCCCTCCTTTCCCCGTCGCCGCCGCCGGCAAGGGTCACGGGATGTTGCCTGGGAGGCGTCGGCGGCGGCGGACAGCTTCTCCCCGCGCGCTCGGAGGCAGACTTGGGGCTCTCCCATCCAGGCGGCTATGCTCATAGGGCGGCGGTGATTTGGCTCTGGCTAGGTGGCGACGGCACGGCGGCGAGTTCGTGGTGCTGCGGGGAGGCACGACGCTACAGAACGGTGGGTTGCGGCAGGGCGGCACTGGCTGAACCATACGGCCTAGATTTGGGCCCTTCGGCAGCTGGGTTGGGTCGGGCGGAGTGGAGGTGAGCAGAGTGCAGCAGCAATGGCGGCCAACCCCTATTGTAGTGTGGCGACGGACTTCATAGCCCCAAATCAGGGCCTAGATTCGATTGGGTTGGTTTGCCTCCTCGGGGGCTTTACGGGCCTGCTGGGCCTAGCCAGGCCCAATGGAACTGGTGTGTCCTACGACCGTGTACGGTCGACTACCGCTCTTGGTGGTGGAGGCAGTTCCCTCTCGCGTGGCTATGGAACTTCTGACCATGTTACAAACTATTCTTAATCGCCGTCGTGTAGGCCTAGTGACGTAGCTTCCATGAGATGACGATGGCGGTTTCGTGACAGTTGTGGCGCATGTTGGTGGGCGGCAAGCTTGGTGGTGTCGAGGCCTCGAACTTGCAAGGTTCTTGTGCAACGGATCGTCTAAGGGTTGTGAATAGGTTTTTTTAGAGAAATCTTATCGACTGGCCTGACACCGACACGGTGCCGACGTGCCGCCCTCGTGTGGCGCCATTCCTTGCTGGAGGGCGCCGTGGCTACCATATGTCCACTTCCCTCAATGTGTCGAGGGAAACCCTAGGACCAGTGCATTGGTCCGGACAACAACGTCCTCGCTCTCCTTGTTGAAGATGTTGCTTGATACTTAACGATTCGGTGCTAGGAGCATTGTGGAAATTCTCCGTAGGGCGCAGTGGTTCCTAGTCTCCGTCATGTAGTCGATCCGCTTATGTCTCTGTTTTGTTTCTTTTTTTTGGGGGGGGGGGGGGGGGGGGGGGGGGGAGGGGGAGGTTTGCTATTGCCCTAGCATTTTCATTCGTATCGAGACTCGTTGGTTGTATCATGTGAGTGCTATATTAATATAGCAAAGCAAAAGCATATTTCGAGGATGGTTAAATATTGCTCACGCCATTGGCAAATAAAATGATCTTAGCTTCAAATAAATAGTTTCACAAACTTAATAGAAATCAAGTGATAACATTTAAGAAATGCCAACTTAGTGGAGGTGGCTGGTAGGTATCCAATGTGTGATTCATTAGAGTCGGCTCTATTGTGAAACCGTCACAAGAAGAGAAATATGCGAGAAAATGTTTAAGCAGAATTTTTATGCAAAATTGTGAAACTAGGTTTCTCTCATTTGGGTCATTGACACGAGCATGAGAGTCTTTTTTAATAAATTAATATATTAATACCACAGAAAGATAGCAATTACACACAGCTTGTGCACCAGCAGGATATCCGAAGACATCAAAGATGCACACAGTCAAAAAAGGAAAGAAAAAACGCCACGTTGACCAATCACCTACACCAATACTCTCAAGTCATTGACACGATCAAGAATGTCATGGTTGAAGACAAGGTTGTGTTAAAAGCAAAAAAAAAAATTGAACCGTACTTCACTACTAACACTAGAGTGAGACAACATGACCATCTTTTCCCCCTACTTTTTAATATTGCTATGGAAATGTTCTTGATTAGTTCATACCATCGACATTCTATGTGGTTTGTCTCTAGATTTACATGATAATAGGATACTGCAATATGTAGACGAGGCGCTTGCTAAAAGAGAAAGAGAAAAATGCTAGAAACTTTAAGGGTATTTTTATCCGTTTGAATAATTATATGAACTGAAAATTGGAGAATAACCACGACTAAGTTTAGAAATTCCGCACGCCTAAGCTCGCATAGTGACTCGCATAATCTAAAAGTGTAAACGATGCAACCCCACGAGCTCCTCTCACATCGATTAGCCTCTCTCAGCCATTGGATGGAGCCTCGGGCGTTGGGCCGTTTATCCTTTGCGGAGCACATCAGTGCGTTCTCGTCGCGCTAGCTAAGTTTGGTTGCTGTTTCTGTCCACTTCGTTCTCAGGAAAGTTATACCCGGTGTTTGCGGTGGGTTGATTGTATTCGTCGCTGACCATGAACCCGTAGTGTCCTGGGGTCACATGTATGTGATCAACTTGTATCCATCTTCAATAAATGTTAATCAATAGTTTTTCATCCTCTAAAATCCGGCAATTGAAGCATTGCATATTAAATTAGAAACTATCCTAGCATGTATGGACCAGAAAGACAAGCTATAAAGCATCACCTTTGAACAACATCGTGCATAATTTAGAAATATGTAGGTGTCACATCAAGGGAATACGATCCAACTAAGGATAGAACGATTAACGGACACCCAAGTTGATGCCATGATCTTTCTGTATAAAGCCGACTGCCAGCACGTTCACAATAACTTTGTTGCTTCAACAGTTGGTAATTGGATGATCTTATAATGATAGATGATCCTAACCTTTCATAAAAAAGAGAAGGTTCACCTAGGTAACCTCGTGACAAACTTAATTTGACAGCACTTGTAAAGCAACGACCTGTTATACCTAACATGATATAGATATGTACAATAGTTGAAAAGAAACGAAAGCAACGCTCTTTTGACATCGTGCTTCAACTTACTTACGTAGAGAAGAAGAAGAGCGGTACTAAACATAAATTGTGAAGGAAATGAAAGGTGTCATACTGTATTATCACATCCCAGGTCGCACATCCAGGGAACTGGAAACCAGGAGAAGTCACCTTGGCAGCTAGGCTACAACCATAGATTTAACACATCAGTTCAGGAGCCATTGATTTGTACCTCTGAAAGTCGTTGCATCAGTTCTTCAGAGTAAAGGACACCGAGAGAGACAATTGAGATGGAGTATTGAAAAATATCGTGAAACTATAGCTCTTCAACCAAGAAAAAATGTATGCTTATGATTTAGAGCTAGACTCACATAATAATAAAAACCTCACACTTTAAGCTAATCATTATAACAGTAACTATGGAGTTGCACAGAAAAGATGTGCATTAGACTCTAGTACTTATATAAGGACTCATAAACAACATCCAGTAACTTCACTCGGTCGCAACACATGGCTCCACAAGGTACTAGCTACTATTGACATGTCTCCACAAGGTACTAGCTACTCAGTCCTGGTTGAGGTGCCAGACGGTCGGGAGGGATCCATCCCTATGGCTGATGCTCCGGCCCTACCTCCACTGGCTCTCGCACTCCACAACACGGAAGTATCGCCGGCTGCGGTGGTCCCGCGGTGGCGGGGTAGTCTCCCACGGGGCAGCTCCTGAACTCCTCGGGCTGTGGCGGAGACGGCATCGCAGTGCTAGTTGCAAGAGCCAGATGCCTCGTGGTCGTTCTTGCTCCTTCCTTTCTTTAGCCATGATGGCATATTCATCGTTGGTGGTGGCGGTGGCTGCTAGGGTTGCGATGGCGAGATGTGAGAAATGCGGCACCGACGAGCGCAGGTTAAATAGCCCCTTCGTTCGTGAACACGCGCAGTTTCTTGCTCCTTTGCCATTAATGCTGGCGCAGGAACGCAAGAGGCGTCCAGTCAGTCATCGTGTCGTCTCATCGCCATTAATGGCGCATGCTACCACCGGTCAACCTTTCGCTAAGCGGTGGCTGATGGGTTGGCCAGTGGCACACGCGGGCAGGACACGCCCTCCGTCTGCACATGTCCGGGTCAACACAACCGTTGCTCACATTGGTGCACGGATGGATTGAAGCGGACATGTCCGTCCGGATGGGTCGTGTCGCTGAGATGTCGTGCATGTCCCGCGCGTCCACGCGGACGAGTTCAAACACGCTCGGAATTATCGCAAACATGTGTGCATAATATGGACACATTATCGCAAATTATACCACGATTCTAGCAATAACATTGGTCATTTGACCTGAAATCCAGAAAACCTCGATTGAGATAGGTCATTTTGTGAAGGTTTTTGAGACTCAATGAATATACCAAGTTTGGTATTTTTCCATGTAACTATGTCACATAATATGACACCACGCGAAGGTTTTGCATTATTTCGATCGTTTTTGAATTTTTATGCCAATTTTAAACTATCGTCAAACTTCCTAAATCGAGGGGCATGATGATTCTTAACTCGGGGATGAGGCTCACTAAAATTGCATTAGATCTCTAATGAAATAGCATATTGTGAACCTAAAAATTATTTTTGCAAAAAATCATGAGCAACATATCATGTACCTGTAGTTCAAATCTAACTTATTTTCTACCGATTCGGCAAGAATTTGTCTTTTTCATGATAGGTGAACGGAAAGGTTTGAGATTCCTAGGTTGGGAAATTGTCCATTCAATATGGTCTAGTATTTTTGAAAAATTGGGTGGTATCATTTTGAAACTTCCATTTGGTGTTTGCTTCACAAAATACCCCGTTTTTTACACTCAAAAAATGAAAAATGGCTCTTTGGTGCAACGAAAAGAAAAACTTCCTCCTGCAACATTGTTTGTCATCCCATGATACACATGCGTGCACAATATGAGAAAATTATCACAAACTATGACACGATTCTAGCAATAACATTAGTCATTTGACCTAAAATTCAGAAAACCTCAATTGAGATAGGTCATTTTGTAAAGGTTTTTTGAGACAATCAATAATGAAATAGCATATTTAGGTTTCTCTAACCAAGGCCACCAGGAGCAATGGCCAGACCCCATCGAGGTGCAACACATGGGTCGAGCAATGGCGTCTCTAACCAAGGCCACCGGGAGTTTCCTGGCACGCCGCAGCAGCAAACACATCATCACGAGACTACTACTATCCCTTAAGGTATACATGACCGGCAATCGCCCACGTGACATCGGGTTGCTGGTTAGCGATGCCGTTGACAGGGAGATGGTAAAAGAGCTGCACATAGCTATCATCGACGAGAAGGGGCCTAGCGACTGCGAAAACGAGGATATGCGAAGGCAGGCTCAGAGGGTCCATGCGTTTTTCGGCGCCTACCCTAGCGTGCTCCGTTGCCTCGTGAGGCTCCATCTGCAGAACGCCCGTTTTGCTAAGTCGGATATACGCCACCTCCTGTTTGACTGCTGCAGGGAGCTGCAGCACCTTAGCATTGAGCAGTGTGATACTGGGGACTGTTCTGTGTGGAAGATCAATGCGCCTAATTCAAAGCTTAGAATCCTAGAAGTCTACTTTCCCTGCTGGAAGAGAGTTGAGGTGCTCTGCCTTCCAAAACTAGAGAGGTTGTCTTGGGATGGTTGGTTTTATTTCCATGCCCCCCTGCATTTTGGTATTGTCCCAGCTCTTGCAGAATTGCGCCTCGTAAACCCGGCATCTATTTGTCAGAGAGGCTGTAGTTTAGCGGAGGTACTCGACGGAACGACAAATCTAAATACGCTGACATTAAACTTCGTAGGAGAAAAGGTAAGTTGATGTAGTACATTTTTTTTTCATGCATTTCACGTGTTTCTATGGGTTGATGATATATATTGTGAATGTGCTTCTTATTAGGAATAGATAACTTGTATTCCTCTAGAGGCCAAAGGCCACAATATATAATACAGGTACAGATGCAAATATGCAGGAAGCCCCCTAACATACGGAGAAACTATAATATACAAATATATACATCTAACACCCCCCTTAAACTCATGGTGGATTCACAACACTAAGTTTGGAGAGTAAGAAATCATGCTGCGCTCTGGTCTGTGCCTTCGTAAAGAAATCCGCCAACTATAAATCTGAAGACACATACTGAAGCACAACAACCTGAGCCTGTACCTGAGCACGTGTATAGAAAGCATCAACACTAATATGCTTGGTAAGCTCATGCTTGACCGGATCACGTGCAACACTAATAGCACTTGTACTGTCAGACAAAACCAGAGTGGATGTGGTAATAGAGACCCCAAAATCTGCAAGTAACCACCGTAACCAGGTCACATCAGCAGTCAACAAGGCCATAGCACGCAACTCAGCCTCAACACTCGAACGGAAAACCACTGTCTGTTTCTTTGTCTTCCAAGCAATGAGTGAACCACCAAGAAACACACAGTAAGCAGAAAGTAAACGGCGATCTGAAGGATCACTCGCCTACGTAGCGTACGAATAGCACTGGAGCTGGAGGGAGCTAGAACAAGGAAATAAAAGGCGACGAGTGATCGTACCACGAAGATAACGAAGAACACGGAGAACATGACTATAGTGAACAGTGGTAGGAGCAGAAACAAACTGACTCGGAATATGAACAGGATAAGAGATGTCAGGACGAGTGACAGCAAGATAAACAAGACTCCCAACAAGATGACGATAACACGTCGGATCAGGAAGAGGATCACCGTCAGTAGGTTGAAGCTTAACATTAAGCTCCATAGGGGTCTCAACAGTGCGCTCATCCCAAGAGCAACACGAGCAAGCAGATCCTGAATATACTTTTCCTGGGAGATGTAAAAGCCATCAGAAGTGGAGGAAACCTCAATCCCAAGAAAGTATTGAAGAGGACAAAGATCAGTCATAAGAAACTGATCACGAAGACGAGCCTTAACAAAGGCGATATGCTCATAATCATCACCAGTAATGATCATATCATCGACATAGAGAAGAAGAAGAAGAAGAAGAGTGCGTCCACGAGGAGAAGTGTGAACAAACAGCGCTGGATCATGAGCACTAGGGGAGAAACCAGCAGTAGTCACTACAGAAGCAAAGCGCTCAAACCAGGCACGAGGAGCCTGTTTGAGGCCATAAAGAGAACGTCGAAGATGACAAACCATCCCCTCGGGAACAGAATACCCAGGAGGAGGCTGCATATAAACCTCCTCACTCAACTCGCCATTGAGAAAAGCATTCTGAACATCAAGCTGGGACACAAACCAGTGACGAACAGAAGCAACAACAAGAAGAGTACGTAGAGTGGTCATATGAGCCACATGAGCAAAGGTCTCATCATAGTCACAACCATGCTCCTGCTGAAAACTGCGAGCCACAAGACGCGCTTTATAGCGCTCAAGAGATCCATCAGAGCGGGTCTTAATCTTATAGACCCACTTACACGTGATAGGACGAACACCGGGAGGGGGAGAAACAAGATCCCAGGTGCCAGTGCGCTCAAGTGCAGCAATCTCCTCAGCTATGGCCAGCTGCCATTCAGGATGATGCTCAGCATCCCGATAAGAAGTCGGCTCGGAGGCAACAGAAAGACCATACTGACTAGGAGAGTAACGGTTGGGGGCACGACACTGACGAACAGGACGAGTAGAGGGAAGCTCATCAGAGGAAGACGACTCAGGAGACGACGAGGAAGAAGAAGGAATAGCAGAGCAAGACTCCGGAGAACGAGGAGAACTAGGAGAACTAGACAGAGCAGAGGAGGACGGTGTCGAAGAAGAGACATCAGGGGGAGGAGATCCTGAAGAAGGCACAATAGGAGTAGAAGGAGGTGTGTCAGGAAAGAGGAGAAAAGAGATATCTTCCACTGGGTAGGTACCAGCGGTGGGACGAGGATAGAAAGGACGCATCTCATCAAAAGTAACATCACGAGAGATACGCATGCGACGACCAACGGGATCCCAATAGCGATAGCCCTTATGCTTATCACTGTATCCAAGGAAGACACACTCAACAGACTGAGCGGTCAGTTTGGTGCGTTCGCGAGGAGCAAGGAGAACATAGCAAACAAGTAACACCCTCAGAATCGGCCCTATGCAAGTTTCAGCGATTCCCGCCAAACCCGCATAGAAACGATTCAAAGGTGCCCACCAGGCACTTTCGTGCGGGTGGAAAACGAAGTAATACCATTACACAATAGTCCACGATGGAACCCACAGAACAGATATATACAACAACGACTCAAAGAGTCAAGAATGCAGATATACAGTACAAAGATCCAAATCACCTTGAAAATGATACAGCGTCCGACTACGGACAAGATGCAAATGGGGCTAAGAGCCCTGGAGAATAACCAATGGCGTCCATAACCCTGCCCAGGCCAAGCCGGAAGGGTAACCCTGCTAACGACGTCGATCTCAAAACCTGCTTAAACAAAAGGGGTGCCGACAAAGGGCAAAGGAAAAAGAGAGAGCGGTCAGTACTGAGGCCAGTACACGGCGAGGCTAGAATTCGGCGGTCCTCGCCTACATAGGTATGGTGGACTGAAGCGGCAGCGCAGCATGCACTAAACACCCTATAGAGACTCGATATAACTGTCGGCTATCAGAGAGGGATAAGAAAGACCTATTCGGGACCAACCTGATACTACCATCAAACATACCCATCCTGGTATTTCCCCCTCGAGACCAAACGAGGAAGTCAACCGAGGAACGCACACCGTTGGCAGTTTTATTTATTCAGTTATCGTTGCAGCAATTACTAGTCAGGTATAGATAGTCATCCTGATATAATAAGCAGTGGGCACTTTTAGTTAACCATTCCGTTGTAGTTGCAACACTTACTAGTCAGATACAAATAGCATGAGATATCCCCAAACCCAGCAGTTGTTAGTACTTTTATTTAGCCATTCCGTTGTAGTGAAGCTGATTACTAGTCATATCGGATACAAGTCAAATTATAACAGTAAACTTTAGTTATAGTTGTCTATGATCGAAAACTGTGCTCCAAGTCGTCCATAACCGCGGACACGGCTTCTCGAAAAGATTTAACCCTGCAGGGGTGCACCAAAGTTTCCACACGCACCTACACCCTTATTGTCGGATCAGGTAGGTACAAGATCACAAAACATACACCCAACGGTATGTCGACGGGGTTTTGGACACGACGTTTCCCAGACCCAAAGCAAGCACAGGGGGCCACCCCACTAAGCTACCCGCAACAAAGTCGGCCGATCTCCGAGACGGACTCAGGGTTTGTGTAGACGGCTGTAAACGACTGGGAACCCGAAACTCTCGGGCTTGTCGATACAGCGAAAACGTGTCACGATCCTAAACAGTACAGGTGCTCCTCGCACAATCGTAAATAAAGCAGTAAAGCATGGCATAAGTACAGAATAGTAATAAAGCCCCAAACTAATTGTGGCCCCCAGTACAGTACTTGGAATCAGGTACTAAATCGATGGGGGTGCCCATACACCCCACCTGTGGTTAGCGCGCTCGATCTCGGAACAGGTGTCAAGAACTCGGGGTCCTACGGGACACAAGTGGACGGTTAACAACCAAATAACATCTATTGCCCACCTGTGCCTCTGCATTTACCTACTTTCAATTTTAGTTATTAAATAGTAATTAAAGTAAACGGTAATTAAAGCCATGATCATCTCCAACATTAAACATGCGGCAATACTCCAACAACTGTGGTGCTTGACGACACGCAACAGCACTTGAGCAAGCGACTACGACGCGCAGGTCCAACTATCTACCAAACAACAGGTGATAGGATGTGTCCAAGGCAATATAAGGCCGCAAGGGATATCACGGGTACGGAAACTAGAGCATCGCAACACAGATAGCAATAGATCAACAGGAGGAAATAAAGACTATAAAAGTAAGATAGGTAGAAAGGGGGAGGTGCTCGCCTGAAAACATTGCCGAAGGTTCATCCGAAGATCGGGTCGACACTCGCATCAACTCATCGGCCTAATCCGCGAAGAAGCAAAACACTAGAAGAAACACCGGATGCACTATTTAATACTACGGCAAAAGATCGGACATGATGCATGTATGATATATGACATGGCAAGGATGCGATGTGATTAGGCCATATTAAGCGGAACAAGGGTCCCGACAATTAAGTATATGGTTATAGTTGTTTAGCTACCCTGCAATTTAAATGTTGTCTTAACAAGGCAAAATTATATCACCGGTTCGCTACACAAATTTAAATGGAACCAATATGAGACTAGATTTGCCCGCATATGGATCCCATATTTAATTATAAGGTGAATCGGCATAATGCCCCAACCCACATGATATGCACGCGAGATGAACAATTTAATATGCAACAATTTGATATTACATTTATAAAATAGGGCTCGAGAAAGGGGTCACACATTAGGGTTCGGCGAACTTGGGCTCTGAGGGGTTCGACAGGGGCAGAAACGGCTCGACAGGATCGGTCTCGGATAACGGAAGTAGATCTTGTCGCATCCGGGAAGAAGGACTTGGCTTGGCGTCGGGGCGCATTGGATTCGTCCTGGTCGGTGTCGATCTTGTCGTTGCGAAGATCTTGTCGGGTCCGCGCCATCGAGTCGGTCTTGACATTCAGGGTGAAGAACTTGGCGTCCTCGAGGAAGTACTTGGCGTATCCGAGTCGACGACCTGGGCGTCCGGTTTCTCGGGCATCAGATCCGGGAAGAAGTACTTGTCGCATCTGCGGTCTTCGGGTTCAGGTAGAAGAGCTCGTGGTCCGGGGATTCTCTGGGTCCGTGATCTTCGGGCTCCGTGTAGAAGTGCTTGATGGTCCGAGAGGGAGAAATCGGGGTTCGACGACTTCATTGTCGGCGTCGGGTGGTTCATTGGTTACGTCCGGGTGGGTGTCGATCTTGTTGTCGATATGCTCTGAAGTTCTTGTTGTGGATTGCACAATCACCATGCCACACCACATCAGTATATCCTTGCAGGAAACATGTGGTCTTGGTGTTGAATAAACAACGGTGGCTACTATCAGAGGCACTTCTAGAGGTTGTTGAGCTCACAGGGCTTCACGGTGGCTTCGGCTTGACACGGAAGAAAGCCAGCGGCGCCGGCTACGAGGAGCGACGAGGTTGATGAGGGCGGTGCCGCTCGCTGACGACGGGGAGGCGGCGGTGCCGTGGCCCGGGTGGATGGGGCCGGCGGCTAGCAGAACAGGGCAGAGGAGGGTCGTGCCCTGGTCGGCTGCAGGGCGGCGAGGGACGATGAGGTGGCCAGAAGGAGGACGATGTGTGGAGGATCTTGGGATGGCGCGGCGACACGACTTGCTGGCAGCCATGAACGGCGAGGTGGTGGCGCTCACCGGCGGCACCAGCGGGAGGCTTCCTGCGGCGGGTCCGACTCGAGAAGGAGGGGCGCGGGAGGGTCGGTGACGCAGGCGGACGCGGTGGTGTGAGGCGGAAAGGAGGGAGGCGGGCAAGGGACAGGCGGCGGCGCAGGCGTCTGGCACGGGAGGAAGGGAGAAGGGTCGAGAGGTTGGGGGTGAGGGGGACGCGTGCAGAGGCGGCCGGGCGACAGGGGCGAGGCCAGCAGCGGCGCTATCGACGGGCGGCGGTCATCGTGGTCGCTGGCGGCGGCACAGGCGACGCGGGGTGGCCGGATGCAGAGGAAGGAGGCGGCGGGGAGCAGCTCGGGTGGAGGGGCCGATGCAAGGAGGAGGGGCGGCGCCGCCATCGGGCTTGGGCTCCCGCGGCCGCAGGCAGGAGCTCGGGGAGGCGGCGTCCAAGGCGGTGGCGAGCGTGACTCCGGCGGCGGCCGGAGGACGGGGTGGAGGCGCGGGACGGCGAGGAGAGCGAGGCCCAGGGGGTCCAGGGCGACGCCGGGGGTGCGGCGCTCAGCGAGGGGAGGATCGAGGCGTGGCCACAACGGCCAGAGGTGGTGAGGCGCACGCACGGCGGCGCTGCAACGAGCGAGGAGGGAGAGGTGTGAGGGGAGAGAGGGGGTGCGGGTAGCGGCCTCGCGAGGGAGACGGGGTGGGACCAGGCAGAGGAGTGGGTCGCGGTTGGTGAGGAGCGGGGGTCAGGAGGTGGGGTCGGCCTGGCAGGGAGCGGCCAGGGGCGTGCGTGAGAGAGGGGCCAGGTGGGCCAGCAGGTGGCGGCTGGGGGGAGGCGGCAGGTGGCGGTTGGCTGGAGGAGGAAGGAGAGATGAGGTGGCGAACCGTCAGTGGTGGGGGTGAGGTGGAGGCAGGGTGGGTAGATTAGGTTGGGTAGGAAAAGGGTTTAGGGTTTCTCTGGTTTTTGCACTGGGGGTGGCCGACTGGGTCAGATCGGCCCGGTACGGCTGCCCCTAAAAATAAAATAAATATTTTAATATTTGAAACGGGGCTTTTGAAATCCATTGGTAGACGAAACAAAATAATCCGGAGACCCGGGTTTTGGATTTTGAAATAAAGGCGGGTTATTGAGAAAACCAAATATGTCTTTTCGGAAATAGTTTCAGACAAACAAATGCATGATGATGACGATGCTCAAATGCAATGTGGCATGATGACATGAGCATGCGGTCATGATGATGCAATGCACAAAAACAACGCGATTTTCTAGTAGTGGCTTTTGCGGGGCGCCACAATTCGACACCACTATCAATGGATCTCGCCCTCGAGATCCGCCTCATGGTACCGGGAAGAAGGGCGGCGATCTGAATCTTCTCGCATCGTGTAGATCCTCGCGACACCACTAACAAGAGGTCGTTGTCCGTGATCGATGAGAGACACTCCAGGAAACAAAGGCGAAGGTAGAGGTATCAACCAATCAATCCACCTCTAACTTCGATAGAAAGAGAGAACCGATGCATTCTCATCCACTTCAATGTACACAAGCGAATAGAGTGAGTAGTCGGCATGGGTGCCAGTCCATCACACACCCAAACTATTACTCTGCACAATCAGTAGAAAAGCGTGCGACCATTCTCGGAATCAGACTGAAGATCTCGACAATCGAGGTTCGGAACAAAGGAGTGATGCAGGCTCTGCATCGGACCTGGCGTAGATGATGTCGTCGCGTCGGAAAACACCGGAAGGCACGAGAAGGAACAAAGAGAAGTCCACCAGACGAAGGGTTCCTCGGATAGCATGAAGACCAGATGTAGCAACACCGTTACCAAAGGAGGAAGCGAAACCCTGAAGGTACGATGGAACCCAACCACGAGAAATCCTGGACTCGGAGAGGGAGAAGAGAGCGGATTCAAAACACGCAGAGGTGAGAGGAGAGCAGCAGAGGGGTAAGGAGTAAAATCAGACCTAATCAGAACTATCCAACCGATTTTTCAAAAATAGTTTTGACACTCTACTTCGGCCGTTAGCTAGGTTATCCTACAGGCTGGACTTGTGAGGTATCGCAACTGCTGAGCTCTGATACCACTCTGTAACACCCTCAGAATCGGCCCTATGCAAGTTTCAGCGATTCCCGCCAAACCCGCATAGAAACGATTCAAAGGTGCCCACCAGGCACTTTCGTGCGGGTGGAAAACGAAGTAATACCATTACACAATAGTCCACGATGGAACCCACAGAACAGATATATACAACAACGACTCAAAGAGTCAATAATGCAGATATACAGTACAAAGATCCAAATCACCTTGAAAATGATACAGCGTCTGACTACGGACAAGATGCAAATGGGGCTAAGAGCCCTGAAGAATAACCAATGGCGTCCATAACCCTGCCCAGGCCAAGCCGGAAGGGTAACCCTGCTAACGACGTCGATCTCAAAACCTACTTAAACAAAAGGGGTGCCGACAAAGGGCAAAGGAAAAAGAGAGAGCGGTCAGTACTGAGGCCAGTACACGGCGAGGCTAGAATTCAGCGGTCCTCGCCTACATAGGTATGGTGGACTGAAGCGGCAGCGCAGCATGCACTAAACACCCTATAGAGACTCGATATAACTGTCGGCTATCAGAGAGGGATAAGAAAGACCTATTCGGGACCAACCTGATACTACCACCAAACATACCCATCCTGGTATTTCCCCCTCGAGACCAAACAAGGAAGTCAACCGAGGAACGCACACCGTTGGCAGTTTTATTTATTCAGTTATCGTTGCAGCAATTACTAGTCAGGTATAGATAGTCATCCTGATATAATAAGCAGTGGGCACTTTTAGTTAACCATTCCGTTGTAGTTGCAACACTTACTAGTCAGATACAAATAGCATGAGATATCCCCAAACCCAGCAGTTGTTGGTACTTTTATTTAGCCATTCCGTTGTAGTGAAGCTGATTACTAGTCATATCGGATACAAGTCAAATTATAACAGTAAACTTTAGTTATAGTTGTCTATGATCGAAAACTGTGCTCCAAGTCGTCCATAACCGCGGACACGGCTTCTCGAAAAGATTTAACCCTGCAGGGGTGCACCAAAGTTTCCACACGCACCTACACCCTTATTGTCGGATTAGGTAGGTACAAGATCACAAAACATACACCCAACGGTATGTCGACGGGGTTTTGGACACGACGTTTCCCAGACCCAAAGCAAGCACAGGGGGCCACCCCACTAAGCTACCCGCAACAAAGTCGGCCGATCTCCGAGACGGACTCAGGGTTTGTGTAGACGGCTGTAAACGACTGGGAACCCGAAACTCTCGGGCTTGTCGATACAGCGAAAACGTGTCACGATCCTAAACAGTACAGGTGCTCCTCGCACAATCGTAAATAAAGCAGTAAAGCATGGCATAAGTACAAAATAGTAATAAAGCCCCAAACTAATTGTGGCCCCCAGTACAGTACTTGGAATCAGGTACTAAATCGATGGGGGTGCCCATACACCCCACCTGTGGTTAGCGCGCTCGATCTCGGAACAGGTGTCAAGAACTCGGGGTCCTACGGGACACAAGTGGACGGTTAACAACCAAATAACATATATTGCCCACCTGTGCCTCTGCATTTACCTACTTTCAATTTTAGTTATTAAATAGTAATTAAAGTAAACGGTAATTAAAGCCATGATCATCTCCAACATTAAACATGCGGCAATACTCCAACAACTGTGGTGCTTGACGACACGCAACAGCACTTGAGCAAGCGACTACGACGCGCAGGTCCAACTATCTACCAAACAACAGGTGATAGGATGTGTCCAAGGCAATATAAGGCCGCAAGGGATATCACGGGTACGGAAACTAGAGCATCGCAACACAGATAGCAATAGATCAACAGGAGGAAATAAAGACTATAAAAGTAAGATAGTTAGAAAGGGGGAGGTGCTCGCCTGAAAACATTGCCGAAGGTTCATCCGAAGATCGGGTCGACACTCGCATCAACTCATCGGCCTAATCCGCGAAGAAGCAAAACACTAGAAGAAACACCGGATGCACTATTTAATACTACGGCAAAAGATCGGGCATGATGCATGTATGATATATGACATGGCAAGGATGCGATGTGATTAGGCCATATTAAGCGGAACAAGGGTCCCGACAATTAAGTATATGGTTATAGTTGTTTAGCTACCCTGCAATTTAAATGTTGTCTTAACAAGGCAAAATTATATCACCGGTTCGCTACACAAATTTAAATGGAACCAATATGAGACTAGATTTGCCCGCATATGGATCCCATATTTAATTATAAGGTGAATCGGCATAATGCCCCAACCCACATGATATGCACGCGAGATGAACAATTTAATATGCAACAATTTGATATTACATTTATAAAATAGGGCTCGAGAAAGGGGTCACACATTAGGGTTCGGCGAACTTGGGCTCTGAGGGGTTCGACAGGGGCGGAAACGGCTCGACAGGATCGGTCTCGGATAACGGAAGTAGATCTTGTCGCATCCGGGAAGAAGGACTTGGCTTGGCGTCGGGGCGCATTGGATTCGTCCTGGTCGGTGTCGATCTTGTCGTTGCGAAGATCTTGTCGGGTCCGCGCCATCGAGTCGGTCTTGACATTCAGGGTGAAGAACTTGGCGTCCTCGAGGAAGTACTTGGCGTATCCGAGTCGACGACCTGGGCGTCCGGTTTCTCGGGCATCGGATCCGGGAAGAAGTACTTGTCGCATCTGCGGTCTTCGGGTTCAGGTAGAAGAGCTCGTCGTCCGGGGATTCTCTGGGTCCGTGATCTTCGGGCTCCGTGTAGAAGTGCTTGATGGTCCGAGAGGGAGAAATCGGGGTTCGACGACTTCATTGTCGGCGTCGGGTGGTTCATTGGTTACGTCCGGGTGGGTGTCGATCTTGTTGTCGATATGCTCTGAAGTTCTTGTTGTGGATTGCACAATCACCATGCCACACCACATCAGTATATCCTTGCAGGAAACATGTGGTCTTGGCGTTGAATAAACAACGGTGGCTACTATCAGAGGCACTTCTAGAGGTTGTTGAGCTCACAGGGCTTCACGGTGGCTTCGGCTTGACACGGAAGACAGCCAGCGGCGCCGGCTACGAGGAGCGACGAGGTTGATGAGGGCGGTGCCGCTCGCTGACGACGGGGAGGCGGCGGTGCCGTGGCCCGGGTGGATGGGGCCGGCGGCTAGCAGAACAGGGCAGAGGAGGGTCGTGCCCTGGTCGGCTGCAGGGCGGCGAGGGACGATGAGGTGGCCAGAAGGAGGACGATGTGTGGAGGATCTTGGGATGGCGCGGCGACACGACTTGCTGGCAGCCATGAACGGCAAGGTGGTGGCGCTCACCGGCGGCACCAGCGGGAGGCTTCCTGCGGCGGGTCCGACTCGAGAAGGAGGGGCGCGGGAGGGTCGGTGACGCAGGCGGAGGCGGTGGTGTGAGGCGGAAAGGAGGGAGGCGGGCAAGGGACAGGCGGCGGCGCAGGCGTCTGGCACGGGAGGAAGGGAGAAGGGTCGAGAGGTTGGGGGTGAGGGGGACGCGTGCAGAGGCGGCCGGGCGACAGGGGCGAGGCCAGCAGCGGCGCTATCGACGGGCGGCGGTCGTCGTGGTCGCTGGCGGCGGCACAGGCGACGCGGGGTGGCCGGATGCAGAGGAAGGAGGCGGCGGGGAGCAGCTCGGGTGGAGGGGCCGATGCAAGGAGGAGGGGCGGCGCCGCCATCGGGCTTGGGCTCCCGCGGCCGCAGGCAGGAGCTCGGGGAGGCGGCGTCCAAGGCGGTGGCGAGCGTGACTCCGGCGGCGGCCGGAGGACGGGGTGGAGGCGCGGGACGGCGAGGAGAGCGAGGCCCAGGGGGTCCAGGGCGACGCCGGGGGTGCGGCTCTCAGCGAGGGGAGGATCGAGGCGTGGCCACAACGGCCAGAGGTGGTGAGGCGCACGCACGGCGGCGCTGCAACGAGCGAGGAGGGAGAGGTGCGAGGGGAGAGAGGGGGTGCGGGTAGCGGCCTCGCGAGGGAGACGGGGTGGGACCAGGCAGAGGAGTGGGTCGCGGTTGGTGAGTAGCGGGGGTCAGGAGGTGGGGTCGGCCTGGCAGGGAGCGGCCAGGGGCGTGCGTGAGAGAGGGGCCAGGTGGGCCAGCAGGTGGCGGCTGGGGGGAGGTGGCAGGTGGCGGTTGGCTGGAGGAGGAAGGAGAGATGAGGTGGCGAACCGTGAGTGGTGGGGGTGAGGTGGAGGCAGGGTGGGTAGATTAGGTTGGGTAGGAAAAGGGTTTAGGGTTTCTCTGGTTTTTGCACTGGGGGTGGCCGACTGGGTCGGATCGGCCCGGTACGGCTGCCCCTAAAAATAAAATAAATATTTTAATATTTGAAACGGGGCTTTTGAAATCCATTGGTAGACGAAACAAAATAATCCGGAGATCCGGGTTTTGGATTTTGAAATAAAGGCGGGGTATTGAGAAAACCAAATATGTCTTTTCGGAAATAGTTTCAGACAAACAAATGCATGATGATGACGATGCTCAAATGCAATGTGGCATGATGACATGAGCATGCGGTCATGATGATGCAATGCACAAAAACAACGCGATTTTCTAGTAGTGGTTTTTGCGGGGCGCCACAAAACACAACCAAACAAGCGAAGCATGGAGTAGTCTGGAGACTGTCCAGATAGGCGCGCAAGAGGGATACCACCCTGCAGAGCGGCAGAAGGCTGAATATTGATGAGGTAAGCCGACGTAGAGACAGCCTCAGCCTAGAAATGCGGCGGAAGAGAAGAAGCAATCATCATGGCACGAGTGGTCTCAAGAAGATGGCGATGCTTACGCTCAGCAACACCATTCTGGGCATGTGCGCCAGGACAGGAGAACTGAGCAAGGGTACCCTGCTCAGCAAGAACACCTCGCAACATCTGGCAGATATACTCACCAGCAGAATCAGCACGAAACACACGAATGGGGGTAGAATATTGAGTACAGACCATGACCGCAAAACGCTGATATATGGAGAGCACTTCACTGCGAGAGCGCATAAAATACAACCAAGTATACCGAGAAAATTATCGATGAATAAAATATAGTAGCGATGGCCTCCTTTCGAAGCGAAAGGAGCCGGACCCCAAACATCGGAATGAACTAAATCAAAAGGTCGCTGAGATACAGAAGCACTAGTAGATAGGGAAGGTGAATTTGTTTATCCAACCTACAGCCCTGACAATGTAAAGACCCATCTCCTGAGACAGACCCCAGAAGACCATGATGAACTAATGACGACAGACGAGAGTCACAAAGGTGACCAAGACGATGATGCCACTACTAAAAGGAGCTAGTTGCAGAGGCGACGATCGGAGAAGAACTGGCAGATGAAGTAGCAGCAGAAGGAACACGAATCCAGTATAACTCCCAGAGTCCTGAAGAGTCACGGCTGCGAGGGCTAGCTCCAACCAGGGCCTGTGTGCGACGGTCCTGGACAACACAAGAATCAGCATCAAGAATGACGCGACAACCAAAGTTAGTAAGCTGGCTAGCAGAGAACAGATTCATCTTAAGAAGAGGGACATGAGAAATATCAGGAACAGAAAAGGAGGAAGTAGAAAGGGTGCCCCGACTAGAAACAGGAAGAGAGGTACCATCAGCCGTGAAAACACGGACATGAGAAGGGAGAGAACGAAGAGCGGACAGAAAAGAAGACTCAGAGGTCATATGAAAGGAAGCTCCAGAATCCAGATACCACCGGGACGTACCTGACTGTGTAGAAGGTGGTGGTCGCGCAGGGCCTGAAGAATCAGTCACAGAACCAGCGGTGCCTGTCGAAGAAGAGCCTATAGCAGAAAGCAGACCGCGAAGACTCCTGATAATATCCTGATCTAAGAGAGCAACTGCTGAAGATCCGGAAGGAGCCGACTGCCCACGAGCCTAGTGCTGCTGACGTAAACTGGGATCCCGTGTATAACAGGTGGCCCAAGTGTAGCCATCCTTGTTACAGTAAGAGCAGTGACGAAGAGAACCACGACGACCCTAACCACGAGCCTGCTGGGGCTGACTCTGACCCTGAGACGTTTGGTGCTGACTCTGACCCTGACCTGGAGGAGTGGGTAGTATCGGCGGCGACACAGAGGACCGCGACTAAGTCGAGGGAGCAGACGTCATAGGAGGACCACGAGTAGCAAGCACAGATGGAACCGCTAGAAGACCAGCACCACGGAGACGGGTCTCCTTAGCCCGAAGCTCAGACAATACCTCAGAGAGCGGAACACGACCACGAGCATTCAGCTGAGCACGCCGGGGCTCAAACTCCTGGCGGAGCCGAGACAGAAACTCATAGATGCGGTGAAACTCCAAATCTGAGCTCACAATCTGGCAGCAAGAGCAGGTGCCACAAACAACAGTACGGAGAGAATCAAGCTGACGCCAGATAGCAGCACTCTGAGTATAGAAATCATCAATAGTGGAATCACCCTGCTGAAGAGCATGCTCCTGGCGAACCACAGACAGGTAAAGAGCATCCCCAGACTGCTGATAGCGCTGACGAAGATGTGCCCGCTGAGCGGCAACAGTAGGGAGACTCATGAACTCAGCAGCATACTGGGGCAGAACACTGGAGGTGAGAACAGCAGCAGCACGAGCATCCTTATCGACCCACTGAGTGTAGGCAGTCAGATCGTGGCGATAGGCCTCGAGATCAGAAGAGTACTGCTTAAACTTTAGGTCATAAGCAGCAACAACCCTATCATCAGCACTCTGAGCAGCATCCTTGGCCTCCTGAGAAGAATCAGCGCCGAGAACAATCGGCGTCGGCGGAAGAGGAGCCACAGGAGCAGGGGCACGGTGGACAGGAGACCTCGCCAGAGAGCACACCCCAAATACGGAGACCACGCATGTGAACGCGCATAAAGGCAGCGAAATCAGGGTAATTCGTGCCATCGAAGATCACCGGGCAGCGAAGAATCGCAACATAACCCAAGGAAGAAGACATCTCTCTCTCTCTCTCTCTCTCTCTCTCTCTCTCTCTCTCTCTCTCTCTCTCTCTCTCTCTCTCTCTCTCTCTCTCTCTCTCTCTCTCTGGATCTAGATCTAGATCTGGGTGCTGAAAGTCAACGCTCGCGAGCGGCAATCTCCAACCAATTCCTCCTAGAACAGGGCACCACCAGTGATCTGAGCACTGGGATAAGATAGATCGGGGCGACGCGAACCTATTCCGGGGGAAATCGAGACCGGAAAAGAAGGTGGCTGAGACGGGCCCGCCGGCGGCTAGAAGGCTCGGGACGTGACGGCAGGAGCAGCTGGCGCTCGAGGCAGGGGGTGGCGTCGAGGCGGGCAGGAGGGCCTGCGACTTGCAGGAGGCGGCGTGCGTGCGCGTCGATCTGGCAGCACGGGGTGAGCAACAGGTGGCCCGAGCGTGCTGGCGTCGAGCGACGGGTGGACTGGCGTCGGGCGACGGGAGGACCGAGGCGATGGGTGGGCCGAGCGTGGGCGCTGCCAGCATTTTGCAGACGGGATTGAGACGGGATTGACCAGCTGTTTGCAGACGAGATCGTTCTGTGCGTCTGGCTTGCAGTAGATCACAGGCTGCAGGCGGCCCGGGCAAAAAATCTGAAGACCGATCGGGATCTGGAAACCGATCTGCAGACAGGCAAATGGAACAGGCAACAATACCAGACGGCCAGAAACTCAGCGGAGACAGGCGGCGACAGGGACGGTGGCGGCGACGAAGTTGTGAGGAGAAAAAAAACTAGACTAAACGTGACTCTGATACCATGTTAGGAATAGACAACTTGTATTTCTCTGGAGGTCAAAGGCCACAATATATAATACAGGTATATGTGCAAATATGCAGGAAGCCCTCTAACATACGGGGAACTATAATATACAAATATATACATCTAACACTTCTAACTAGAATGATATGATTCAGAATAAAATCGGTATGAATTTTTATCATGCTAGTTTTACCCGGAGCTTTTTATTTACAGTCGCCAGGAAGCATCTGATCTGTTAGCTAGCAAATGTGTTAACCTTGTCAGCACATAATTTCCCTACATATTACATGCAAACTGTGTCATTCTTTACTTTTATATATTGCCAGCTTTGGATACTACCGGAAGAAAAGCTACTCCGTAGTGCATTCAGCAAGCTTAGGAAGTTCTGTATTCATGGCATCTATGTTGAATTTGACCTGTTCTGGACAATAAATCTCCTTGAAGCTGCTCCATCTATTGAGATGTTTGATGTTGAGGTATTTTTACTTATTTATTATTGCTTTTCGATTTTTTACTGCAACAGGTACAAGGAGTGGTAAGTGTTAGGTACCCTACGACACCCTTTATATAATTAGGTGTTTATGCTTCATACACGTATATGAACATCCATGTGAGGATGTCACGGAAGGGCGATCAAAAACTTTTGGTAACCAGAGAGAGAAACCTTCATGGGAGATGCCTCTGTTCGCAAGCTCTAAAGAGTGACAGTTGAAAGTTCTCCAATTTGTTGGCTTTAGGCCTGGCCTGGAGCAACATACGTTGTTTATTCGTGCCATCATAGATTTTGCTCCAAGTTTGAGGACGGTTCTTATCAAAGACTATGAAGGGTCATGTGAGCGTTCCGAGGCATTGGTTCCACATCCTTCTCCGATAGGAGGCACCTTTCCAAGGGACAAAGCTGAGCAAGAAACAATTGTCAAGCAGCTTAGAGACAGAGCATGTTGGTCCTCCACGCAGATCATATTTAGCAGTAATTTGAATTGTGATACGTACTGAAATTTGAGTGGTTTCCTTTTCATTCTATCACTACAGGAGAAGCTGAAAACGCCGACGGTCGGGTCGCGTCGGCGTAGGCCCTAAATGCCGTCGGCGTAGGCTGGCCCGACGGCTGCCGTCGGCGTATGGCCCCGTAGGCGTAGCCTCTTCTCCCGTCGGCGTAGAAAAGCCGTCGGCGTATATAGCTACGCCGACGGCTTGACCCACCTAGATGACTAACGGCCGTTTGTCTACGCTGACGGCTTTACCGTCGGCCTAGATTTTTTCAATTTTTTTTCCAATTTTTTTTTCAAATTTTTTTTCAGATTTTTTTAACATTTTTGTATTGTTTAACTTGTTAATCTCACATGAACATTTTTAATTCTAAGTATACTTAGTCTCAAGTCAAATTGCACAATTAGTCAAACTTCCCAACCGGTCACCCATCCTAATACTACTACAGCCCCAGCACGCTTAACTTCTTCGTTCCTTCCACATGAGCTTCCGACAAACAAACTAAAACTTGTTATGATATTATCATATCAAACCTATTAACCATTACACTATAATGTTAGACATATTTGTTTTTCTACATTCCATACAATTTTTTGAGTAAACAACAATAAATAAGTAATAATAATCTTGAATTCAATAAAAATAAAATAAATTTTATTTATTTTGCTTTTTTTATTTAAATTTGAATAATTCATATCTACAAATCCGTAAATCACAATTCGACAAATAATATATCCAAATCGATCAGAAAATGAGAGGAATCCAAATATGACATCCCTATCATCTATTTAATTATATATCATAAATTTTAAATATTAGACCAACTGAAACTATGTCAAGATTCATGAAACACCCCGTTTTTGGCACTCGAAAAATAAAAAATGGCTTTTTGGTGCTACGAAAAGGAAAATTTCCTCCTGCAACATTGCTCGCCATCCCATGATATAAACGAGTGCATAATATGGGCACATTAGCGCAAACTATATCGCGATTCTAGCAATAACATTGGTCATTTGACCTGAAATCCAGAAAACCTTGATTGAGATAGGCCATTTTGTGAAGGGTTTTTTGAGACACGATCAATATATCAAGTTTTATATTTTTCCATGCAACTATGTCACATAATATGACACCACGCGAAGGTTTTGCATTGTTTCGATCGTTTTTGAATTTTTTATGCCCGTTTCAAACTATCGTCAAACTTTCTAAATCGAGGGGCATGAAAATTCTTAGCTCGGGGCTGAGCCTCACTAAACTTGCATTAGATATCTGATGAAATAGCATATTTTGAACCTAAAAATGATTTTTTCAAAAAATCATGAGCATCATATCATGTACATGTAGCTCAAATCTAACTCATTTCCTACTGATTCGGCAGGAATTTGTCTTTTTCACGAGAGGTGAACGGAAAGGTTTGAGATACCCCGGTTGGGAAATTTTCCATTTAATATGGTCTAGTATTTTTTAAAAATATGGTATTATTATTTTGAAACTTTTATTTGGTGGTTGCTTCACAAAAACACCCCGTTTTTTGCACTTGGAAAATGAAAAATGGCTTTTCGGTGCGACGAAAAGAAAAACTTCCTCCTGCAACATTGTTCACCATCCCATGATACACATGTGTGCATAATATGGACACATTATCGCAAACTATACCGTGATTATAGCAATAACATTGGTCATTTGACCTGAAATCCAGAAAACCTCGATTGAGATAGGCCATTTTGTGAAGGTTTTTTTAAGACTCAATGAATATACCAAGTCTGGTATTTTTCCATGGAACTATGTCATATAATATGACACCAGGCGAAGGTTTTGCATTGTTTCAATCATTTTTGAATTTTTTATGTCCGTTTCAAACTATCGTCAAACTTGCTAAATCGAGGGGCATGATGATTCTTAGCTCGGGGACGAGTCTCACTAAACTTGCATTAGATCTCTGATGAAATGGCATATTGTGAACCTAAAAATGATTTTTACAAAAAATCATGAGCAATATATCATGTACCTGTAGTTCAAATCTAACTCAATTCCTACCGATTCAGCAGAAATTTGTCTTTTTCACGAGAGGTGAACGGAAAGGTTTGAGATACCCCGGTTGGGAAATTGTCCATTCAATATGGTCTAGTATTTTTGAAAAATATGGTATTATCATTTTGAAACTTTCATTTGGTGGTTGCTTCACAAAAACACCCCCTTTTTTGTACTCGGAAAATGAAAAATGGCTTTTCGGTGCGACGAAAAGGAAAACTTCCTCCTGCAACATTGTTGACCATCCCATGATACACATGTGTACACAATATGTCCACATTATCGCAAACTATACCGCGATTATAGCAATAATATTGGTCATTTGACCTGAAATCCAGAAAACCTCGATTGAGATAGGCCATTTTGTGAAGGTTTTTTTAAGACTCAATGAATATACCAAGTCTGGTATTTTTCCATGGAACTATGTCATATAATATGACACCACGCGAAGGTTTTGCATTGTTTCGGTCATTTTTTAATTTTTTATGCCGTTTCAAACTATCATCAAACTTCCTAAATCGAGGGGCATGATGATTCTTAGCTCGGGGACGAGTCTCACTAAACTTGCATTAGATCTCTAATGAAATGGCATATTGTGAACCTAAAAATGATTTTTACAAAAAATCATGAGCAATATATCATGTACCTGTAGTTCAAATCTAACTCATTTCCTACCAATTCAGCAGGAATTTGTCTTTTTTACAAGAGGTGAACGGAAAGGTTTGAGATTCCTAGGTTGGGAAATTGTCCATTCAATATGTTCTAGTATTTTTGAAAAATGTGGTATTATCACTTTGAAACTTTCATTTGGTGGTTGCTTCACAAAAACACCCCCTTTTTTGCACTTGGAAAATGAAAAATGGCTTTTCGGTGCGACGAAAAGGAAAACTTCCTCCTATAATATTGTTCACCATCCCATGATACACATGTGTGCACAATATGGACACATTATCGCAAACTATACCGCGATTATAGCAATAACATTGGTCATTTGACCTGAAATCCAGAAAACCTCGATTGAGATAGGCCATTTTGTGAAGGTTTTTTTAAGACTCAATGAATATACCAAGTCTAGTATTTTTCCATGGAACTATGTCATATAATATGACACCACGTGAAGGTTTTGCATTGTTTCGATCGTTTTTAATTTTTTATGCACATTTCAAACTATCATCAAACTTCCTAAATCGAGTGGCATGATGATTCTTAGCTCGGGGACGAGTCTCACTAAACTTGCATTAGATCTCTGATGAAATAGCATATTGTGAACCTAAAAATGATTTTTACAAAAAAACATGAGCAATATATCATGTATCTGTAGATCAAATCTAACTCATTTCCTACCGATTCAGCAGGAATTTGTCTTTTTCACGAGAGGTGAACGGAAAGGTTTGAGATTCCTAGGTTGGGAAATTGTCCATTCAATATGGTCTAGTATTTTTAAAAAATATGGTATTATCATTTTGAAACTTTCTTTTGGTGGTTGCTTCACAAAATACCCCGTTTTTTGCACTTGAAAAATGAAAAATATGTTATACGAAAGTATTTGTATTTTTTATGTATTTTTTTTAATAAAAATATATAATATTTGAGTTTATATAGATATATCTTATTTTTCTGCAAATTTTGATATATTATATGTATTTTTCTGAATTTAAATGATTTAGTTGTGATTTTTCTAAGATTAATGTGGCAAAAAAAGAAAAATAGCTACGCCGACGCAAAGCCGTCGGCATAGGTCTGAAACCTTTGCCGTCGGCGTAGACTTGACGCCGTTGCTCTGCCGTTAGCCCAATGGGCTACGCCGATGGTCATGTTTACGCCGACGGCGGCCGTCGGCCTATTTATTCTACGCCGACGGCAAAACTGGGCCGACGGCCAGTCAACCTACGCCGACGGCCCCGACATTTTGCCGTCGGCGTATAAAAAGGCCGTCGGCCTATTTAGTTATTCCCGTAGTGTATGTTGAACATGAGTACAAATTTATTTGTTATTTGCTCATGCTAAAAAGTATCTTGTCTTGATTCTTGGTGTTCTCCAGCTAATCTAGGATAGAGATGAAATACTACTCCCTCCATCCCAAAAGGATGTCATGTATTTATCCAATTCTCATATATCTAGACGCGTTTTAGTGTATAGATAAATACAAATTTAGATAAATCTCTAACATTCTTTTTAGGGACGGAGGGAGTAAAATAAGTTACAGTTGACTTGTTTACTGTGATAGCATTCTCGGACCCGATTCCTTCCAGCGAAATCTAAACACTCACCAATGTGCGCTGGTTTAAAAACAAGTTTATGAGAGGCGATTTGGCTCCCTCTGGAAATAGGCTCTCGCCCGAAAGCACGGCGGAGAACCTGCTCAGACTAGTCACAATGGGGAGTATCATGTATCATGTATATGATACTATCTCTACAATGTATAGTATCATATAGTAGTACTATAGTCTTAGTGTATTTATTGTTTTGTAGAATTTTTTAATGTAAAATTGTGGACAAGATTTATTTATGATTATTTTATCTAGTTCTATGTGCTATGGTACTATATCTACCTATGATACCAATTCAATCTCTTTCATCATTAATTATAGTGATACATAAGCATTTTGCATGCATGTAGTGCATAATAGTACTTATGATACCTCGTTGGGGCATTGGGGCTAGTCTCACTCTTCCACCTCACCGTCGTTCAAAACCTTGTTATTCTTACCCTCTAGACATAGCATTTAATGTATTCTTTCCCTCTCAAAATATCCCTCTAGACATCACATTTAATGTATTCTTTCTATCTCAAAATAGATGTTTGTAAATTTGTCAAAACTTAGACGTTTCTTATCTCTCAAATAAAAGAAAAACTTAGACATATCTAGACACCATTAAGGACCAGATGCATCCAATTTTCAAGATGGAGGGAGAAGTGTTTTTTCATTTCAAACAAAAACTACCACTAGATAAACATGCGAGTTTTGCCTCGCCGCCTTCATAACGTTGTTGCGCAACATGGCCATTATGGTTAGGGTTGAAAATGGTAAGAAAATTTTCTATACGTTTCCGAGGAAAAAGGAAACGAAGAGCTAAAAAAAGGAAACAAAATGGACATTTTGCAGAAGAGAAACAGAATATTCTAAAGGAAAATGAAGAAGGAAACGGGAGATCCATTTCCGGCGAAAAGGGAAACGTAAGAAATTTCCGGAAAAAAATACAGAAACTTTTCGAAAATATAACCAACCAGGCCCATGTACGAAATAGTACCACGCGCCGATGATTTACCTTGCTCTTGTGTGTTAGTTTATGTTTAATTGTCGCTTGTCAAAGTTGTAAACTATTCCTTGTCTATTGTGTGTTCATTTGTATTTATATACCAAGATATTATGTCACTCTTATATTTCGCCAAATGTCTGTGTTCTTATCTTATCCATCCGGTATCCGTTCTTATCCATTTCTGGTGATTTCCAATTTCATATTCGTTTTAGAGTTTTCTATTTCATTTCCGATTCCAACGAGACAAGCGGAAATGAAAACGATAACGCTTGTTTTCGTATGTTTCTATTCCGTTTTCAACCCTAGTTATGGTACAGTATGATGGTGCTCTGTTGTATCGTTACTTTTAGGTATTTGTACTTTTAAGTATACATATGATAAATATTTTTGGAACATCTATTACACATAAAATATTGAAATAGAAGGGATAGGAGAATTTTGTAGTCCCTCTTGACAGATCATTAGAAACATACAAAAGTTTCATGCAGTTGGTCATACTTACTAACATACACTCCATATCAGGTTAACTCGATCATAGAGTAGGAAACATTGAAGTCAAAAAAAAAGAGTAGGAAACATTGATACTCCATCAAGAACTATTATATTATATCAAGGCTTAAGGCCTATAACTTTTTTGAAAAGTCAAGCCATGTAAAATTTGACCAAACTTTTAGAAAAAACTATCAAGAACTATTATATTATATAGATAACATGTAAAAATATGTTTCATAATGTATGAAAGAGTAGGGTTTACATATTGTGAATATTAATATTTTTCTCTAAAAACTTGGTTAAACTTTAGTTAGTTTGACTTTTGAAAAAATTTATAGGCCTTAAACCTTGGGACAGAGGTAGTAGGTTTTAACAAAAACCAGTTATTGTGTTTATACATAGCAGGTTGCACGGTACACACAATGTCATACGCCCAAAAATAAATCATATGCTAGCTCATGTTCCTTTGATCAACATCAAGCACCTGAAGCTGCTCCATATGAAGCAAGATATATGCATCAGGACATTACCTTGCAGGAGTTCACCTAAGAGGAAGTCAAGTGACAAATAGAGCTAAAAAATAGAAATCTATCCAAAATAAGTTACAATTGGAAATCAGAAATACCTATGAATGGTTAAAAATACGTCAACAGAATCACATATTTGTGTGGACATATAGAAAAACTTATGGTGATTTTTCCCACACTATCTTAAAAGGAATATTAACTAAACGTGAAGATTTTTTGGGAGTTTGCAAGGTCAATCCTCATAAGCCCGGTAGAGAAATACACCTCATTCATCTCAGTCATAGAATGTGTCTTTTCACTATCATGTGAATTTGATCTACCAGTGCCTATCATTAATAACAAATTTTGCACCTTTGATAGAGGAGTACCTGCTGGAGGAAGTTTCTAGTATTGTGATATCAATATCACTGGTATTAGAAGCAAGACCGCCTACAAATATAGAATGATATGAACCAATATTGGAGCGCTTATCATCCATGCTAAATAAATCTCAGTTTATCCTAAATGGCTTGTCAGCATTTGGCATTCTATGACTAACATAATCATGAAGTATTCCACAAATCTATATTATTCAAATTGTATGGTTCCTATTCATGTGTTGAACTTTGGACCGATTAAATTAGCAAAGGCATGGAACAATCACGGACATAAATATCTAACACACAAAGAGTGTAAGAATGGAAAAGGGAAAAATGTTGAGAACACTATTCCATCATGGTGGCAGTAAATTCAACTAGACAAAAATCTATATGGGGGAAGAACTAAAAAATATTTAATGTATGGGCTAATCAATGATATCTCAGATGACTGCACCATGACGCATTGTTTCATGGACAATTAACGTTGGATATGAGAGGGATAGGGGATAAAAAGTGAGCGATGATTTTGTTCAAGTACAGAAAGAGCAATTTCACCCAATTCAGTAGAAAGACTACAAGAAATTTCAGGAAGGCCATGAGAAGCAGCAATAGCACGGGACTACTGCTGCTTCTCACGTCCTAGTTAACTCTCATGGCCTAGCAGCAGTAGCATCCTCTAGGATCTCAGCTCTCTTCCTAATATCCCCAGGACAATGCATCCTAGAACTGATCCATAAATTTTTTATTCTATCCAGCAATTTTGAATATGAAACCCCACCTTGTGCATGTAACCAGTAATAACATACATGAAAGCAAACCTCTAACAATCTTTGCCCTCTGCTATGCATATTCCAACATGATTCACCAGAGAGGACACCACAAACTGGCCAATGCGGTTATCACATGGCCCTCCAGATCATTGGTGATGATTCAAAGGGTGAAGGGAGAGGCCACAACTCTTTGGGTACCAGCACGTACAGTGTCATTGTTGACACCCTCCTTGAGGACCACCAAGATCACATGGAAATTTTTTTCTGTGCAAACAGCTAACGAAAAAATATAATGGTATGTAATGCTTGTTTGAATCAGGTTAGTCAGACTAAATATGAAACCTATATGAATTAACAAACACACATGTGGAAATTAGCATTCTTTGACATGCTAGATCATGTTGGAGTTAACTTTAGAGCCATGTAGAAGTTAACTTTCAAGCAACTATCTATAGGCTAGATTTAGGAAAATAGAAGTAGATAAAAAGCGCTATAAAAAAGAGTACAAACCAGAACTACAATACACATTTACTTACAAACAATTTGTAAACATTAACTATGCTTATTGATGCAGGATAAAATAACCGCACTACTTATGCTACAATACCTATTCTTTTACACTTATTTATATAGCATAATCAGATAAAAAATAGGAACATCGGTAACTTATATTCAAAGCTTTAACCAAAAAATATGACAAATCTAACCAGTTTTGAGTCCACAATCAGTAGAAGGATATGACACTAACTGGATACAGTTGCTGCGAGAATCCAAACAACACAAAAATTACCGTATTGTTGGAGGCCCGAATCAGCATATGTATGCAAATACGTTGGTTTTCACGGATCACATTTTATCATCCAGCAAATACAACATCAAGTAAGTACCAAATCCATCTAGTAACTCTTTTGACAACAGTGAGTGTATCAGAAATGACTACAGAAAAACGATTAGCCTGTCAAAACTGAATACGTAAACATGACGCTCTAGCATTTCAGCCTATTGTCGTTTCAATTTAGTCGTAGTTTTTCTCCTTCAATTAGTTGAATAAGTGATCAGTTTTAAGATGCTCTAAATTTATTTGTACTTTGATAATGGCTTATCCAACTTAAAAAAATTACAGAGCACAAGTATATGAACGTAAGGATAAGAAATGCATATGATATGAACCAACATAGAGTATGATAATAAAGAGAAAGCAATATAGAAGAAATCAAAATAAATTAGCAAGTCAAAATTAAAAATAAACATGTGAATAACCATGAACCATGAAGAATAGACCACACAAGTCTCAAATGGCCAGCAGACCCTAGAAGAAAAGGCGGCACCTGCCGGAGAGACGGCCTGCCCAGCTGTCCTCAACAGCAGCAACAACAGGAGAACCAGACTCCATAGATATAAGATCCACCAGAAAGAACGACCGCCTCCAGAGATCAGTCCAAATCACGGGTCGAAGTCATGGAGGATCCTAGGAGATGAAACCCCACTGTCAGGTGGAAAAAGCAGATCTAGAAACCCACTGGTAGCCCCAAGATGATGACGAACAAGCCCCACACGAAGAAGGGCACCTAATTAACCTCACGCATATAGAGAAAACAATCTTAAGAAATCGCCTAAGCGAGCAAGATAGAGGCGGCGCCGCTGGTTTTAGGTCGCCGGAGAAGCGGCGACTAGCGGTGCACAACGATGGACTGTGATGCAGGAATGAACCAGAGAGGGAGGGTAGGTGTAGAGTGGTGGTTGAGAACCGCATGCTCACCAACAGCGCGATGGAGGGATTAGCGAAGGGAGGCCGGAATCGGCAATGAACGGCGGCAGCCGACATCGGAGAGGATATGGCGATTCCGTCGATTGAGGAAGCTTCAGCTTGCGTGCTTTATGTAGGAGGACAAGGCGAGCACGATGATCCTAGCAGCGAGCTCAGAACAGCGAGGGAAGCTCGGGAGCGGTGAGATGGCGGAGGACCTGCGGCTAGGGTTCCAGCCATGCCGCAGGGAAGTGGGGGAGAGGGGAAGGATGGGGCCTAGGGTTTGTTTGGCGGCGGGTCGGGAACTTGTAAAATTCAGGGGGCGGTGGCACGAATCCTGGCACGACGAACGGCGGCGCTGGCAACAACGAGGAGATTCCTTGATACACCGGCGAGGGATACGACGAGGAAGAGAAAACAAAGGGGTATGGGCTACGTGTAGGCTTTCTTGGGCTGGGAATAGGCCGCTGGCTGCTGCGATGCGCAGAAGAGAAGGGAGAGAAGAAGCTATGGGCCGGTCTGGTTCTCCTGCTAGCTCTATTTTTTGACAGAAACTCTTTTTATTTTTCTAAAATCTATTTGGTGTTTGTATTTCAAATTCCAACTCTGATTTGTATATTTCAAAATCACCAGAACTTTTGTAAACATATAAAATACTATGGGTCCCTCATAACTAATTGGGCTCCACACTTTTGGTTTTTGAAATATCAAAACCATTTAAGAGGGTTTTCAAGAGAGGGAGGAAATTAGGGTTTTATGGTTTTTGCATTTATTTTTATTAGCATTATTTGCCTTGGTAAGATACATGATGCTCATGAATGCACAATCAACCCTGATTACTATTAACTAAAACTGGGGTGTTACAATCGCCGATGAATTGAGCCCCTTTCTTGATGAACTGAAAAACCATGCTTAGGACAAAGGTGGACACAAAGATGCTAGCCATGGTATGGCGTTCTTCCTTTGACACACCTATCAAGCATCGACACATATCAAAGAGGCACATCAACGGTTGCTAACAAGTCAGTGGAGGTTCGCACCTTCTTCTACTGCACAAATTGAACAACCACAGTAAGCATTTAATCTAAGTACTTATGTATGTGCCAAGAAAATCACAAATGTACAAAACAATGCGCGCAGTGGCAAGAGTGTTAAGTATTCTTCTTTGCATGATGTCATGTCTAATGGGATAGCTGGTACAAGGAGAAAAACTATACATTTAGTACTAATCCTCATACCAACTATACACCTCGCACATGGACTACGCAACAATGAAGATCAGTCATCGAGCCTAACACTACCACAAAACATTCCCCATGAAACGTGACTGCCAAAGTGCACCATACAACATCTAGATCTATTGCAAGCGACCACATGCTAACAAATCAACTATGAGCGACAACATGCTAACAGATCTAAATTTGCATAGCTAGGGTTAAATGTCTCTTACAGCGATCAGAACATCGGATGATGAGGACGATATCTCAGAGAAGTGGATGAACAAGACTTGTCGGAGATGACTCGATCGATTGGAGTAGGCGACGTTGCTTACCTGTTCGTCGGTGAAGAAGAGGATTTAGAGGGAGAGCTAAAAAGTGGAAAAATCGTGCTGTGGGATTCGGCGGCGAGGCGGGGCGGCGTAAATAGGCGGTACGAAACGGCAAGCTCCCGCCCTCTCTCTCTCTGACATCCGGTGCATCGTTTTTCTTAGTGAGTGCAAGAAGAAGTTAGCTCCATAGAAACGACCGATTTACCATTCCTCTTGAGCCTAACTAAGCAGTGCTTTAAGACCCATGTGGTGTAAAGATTTTTTTTTCAAAAGGAACCAAAGGAGCTAAATTCTTTCGGACGGATGTGAAAAACGACTTGGTGGACACGCCCCGTAGACTCCATCACCTGATTCCCAGCTGTTCGGCAACAAGGATTGGCATGAACCAGCGTGAACAGTTCTGAATGTAAAGCATTAGTGCCAAAAGGAAAACTGCCACAAGCAGCAAATACAGGTTTGTCCAAGAAAGCACCATCAGTATTTTTTTTCCAGCGTACGATCTAAGCGTCAATATTAATTTTAATCGCATCGGGCGAAGGCAAATTCCAGTGCTGGCTAAGAACACATGACTGGTTTTGGCTGGAAGAAAAATTCATGATCAACATATTACCTGCAGGCGTCATATTAATATGGTCATGTCTACTTTTTCCGTACCAAGATGGTGTGCCAGACTTCTAACTTTTCTTAGTGGCGAGAGTAAATGACGGAGAACTACCACATTTGTGGCACATTTGTCAAGTTGCTATCGCTTTTGCGCAAGTTTACATATAAAGACCGTTTTGGGGACAGGTCATGGATAGAAAGCACTGATTGTGTGTTTTGCTAGCCTTAACCTATTTTCTAGTAGTTGGGGTCCGCTGTCAGGCGTGGCGTACCATCCACTCTGACGGAAGGACGCCACGACCGTTAGGTCTACGTTGAACGTAACATATCCCCCGCTTCCGACCGCGTCGGTCGCCTCCTATAGTTGTCTTGCTCGCTTTCTCGCTCGCTGTAGGTACAGCCCGTCTCCGCCCGTCACTGATGCGCTTCCGTCTCACCCCACCGGCAGCAATGGTTTCATGGGGCGATGGAGAGAAGTCTTCGACTGATCTGAGCACCGATTCGGAGGTATTTCATCCATTCCTCTTTATCTAGGGTTAGGTCTCATATATATTTGGGGATTTTCGATTTGGGCTCGAATTTGGTGTAGTTACTGTGTACAAATCAATGTTAGGGTCCAACTACAATGTACGACTCCGATTACAACAGATTAGCCAATGAAAATCCAATCCGCTGTAAATGCAATGTCGTGGCTACCAAAAATGTGGCCTTCGAGGGATGTTGGACCGGCAGGAGGTTCTTGACCTGTGCAAGCCAGGTGTGTGCAATTTTTGAAATGGTTTTCAGATAAATTGATGCAGATCTAGCTCTTTTAGGCTCACGGATTGTTCTTTGTATAACACTACAATTGTTGTTTGGTGAACGTTGTGACTTTCTTTATTGGGTTGATGATGCATGGCCCGATTCACTATGCAAATGCCTCACAAAGCTCTGGGAGATGTATTCAGAAGTGAAAGAAATAGAGTTCATGCTGCACTAGACCATGTTGAAGCAAAGTACAAGTACCAGGATGAGATTTCCAATCTGCACACTGACCTGAGGAATGCCCAAGATGATCTCAAGCTTGTGGTTGAGGAAAAGCAGGTGACACTAGCTCTCAAGGACAAAGTTGAACAAGCAATGCTGGAAGCAGTTGCTGAACTGGAGCAAAATAAGTCTCTGGATGCATGTACTACTAACATGCACAAATGCTTGAGGGTGAAGGCTGAGAAGGATAGGGATCAGATGAAGGAAGAAAAAATGAAGGCTGAGAAGGACAGGGATCAGTTTAAGGAAGAAAAAAGGGAGCTTGAGTTCATCATTGCTGAACTTGTCAAACAGAAGGAAGGAACCAGGGCTAAACTCGAGAAGATCAAGGCTATATGTGATGACCCTGCTGTTTGAGAAATGTTGCATCATCAAGTGTTGTCATCTATGTTTAATGAACTGTTTTCTTAGTATCAATTATTTGTGAGTTGGACAAGTACTTAATTTGAGCTCATGTTGTTAGCTTGATGAAGCAGCCATCCAAACCAATGAATGGCCTACAACCTTCTAGGAAACCCTCTCTAGCAGTACTAACACAGAAAACAAGGATTTTTGTCTATGACAGTCTGCAGGTAATCTCTGATCCTGTAGTACTGCTTCTTATGGTCTCCCAACACTATCTGTCTGGCTTTAGTCCTAGCCCTGTAGGCCATCCTCTTGGGCACATTCAACCCAAAATCCTTTTCAGCTTTATATTGCAATGAGTATATGACTGTGGTAATGTCTGACCTGAACTTGTCCACATAAGTAGTGCTCAACCACTTGGAATTTACCATACTGTTTACAGGCTCAGTTGGACATGTGTGTTCCAAATGCAATTTCTTAATGCAAAATGTTTTCTAATGCTTTATTTTAGATGTTTTCATGTAAAACTCACAACCAAACTTGTCCTTCTGACTGCACCAAACAATAATCCTATCAGGTGTGTTCCTATGGAAATGGAAATTTCTAACCTACACTATGTGAAGTCTACACAATGGTTCTCTGAATTGGTATACATCTTTGAAACATAGGGACAACATGAATTGTTGCTCTGCATTTTCCTTTGCTTCATCATACCAAATCCTCTCATTTGGCTTCTTAACTCTGCTCTTTATTCCTTTTGGCTGCACAAATGGCAATGGCTCATACCCATCACCATCTTCAGGTTTCAGAAAACCTTGCTCTTCCTCATCATCAGAAGGAATCCACTATGGGATTTTATCCTTTAAAATATGAGAATGTGATCTCTCTGTTGGCCCTTGCCTATTCTCTATCTACTTAATTGGTTTTGATGCTGCTATCTATACTGGATCATCTTGTGTCTCAAAGATGTCCTCTATGTCTGTCTCACCCTCACAGTGTAGCACTGCATCATTCTTCCTCCTCCTCATCTCTACACAATTTCCTTGTACAATTCCTCTTCCTCTATTCTTCCACTTTCCTCTGCCTCTTCTGGGTTGTATTGGCATGGATAAGCCCAACTGTCATCATATGATTCCTCTTCTACCATAGCAAATGGTTCCTCTTCTACCTCTTGGTTGTCATAGCACACACTATCATGTGTCAGGAACTGCATTAGAATGTACTCATCTATTTGTGTGCACACATTTTGACAGTACACATTGTCTTGAGTTTGCATCTGGTATGGTATAGGCTGTTCGTCCTCCATGTCAATATCAATATGACTGTAGGTTTTTTCTTCATTAGGGACATCACAATTTCTTGAGTTCTCTTGTCCCTCACCACTGTCAACACAACTTTCCTAGATAAATCATACTTCCTCACCATTTCTTCAACCTTTAAGTTGCTATCTACAAGTGCAAGCCCATTCAGCCCCTCACCTTCATGCTTAACATAGTATTGTGAATCACCAATGCCATATCCTTCTGACTCCATGACAGGCAACAAATTAAGATTTCTAATATCTGCTCGGCACATTTTTTGCACAAACTTGGCACCATCAAACTGAAAATAGAGGTAACTTATGATTCTAGCCTAAATTTCAGAAAAGAACAATAATTTCAAGCTACTATCTCACGAAACCCTATAAATTTCGATCCAAAAATTCAGAAAGAGGAGATAAATTTCTTACCCATCTTTGGAGACGTAGTGGCTCATGGGGTCCTTGCTAGATGTGCTCCTAGCCGATGTCCATGCCTTCTCCCCTATGGGCCGTGGGGGATGGAGGCACATGCCGCTCTGGTTCCGAGACACCGCGACACCCTTCTCCTACACCCTCCTTGCCCGCCGAAGAGCCTTGCACGTACGTGTCAGTCATCACCTATGCCGCCTCCCCCATCTCCATCTCCGCCAGGATGGCGGCGCCGGATGTCGCCGCCAACTCCAGTCGCCATTGTCTTTTCCAGCGGGGGAGAAGGGGAGGCAGTGAGGAGACTGGGGGAGAATGGACTCGTTAACACAGACCTAACGGCCGTCACCCCGGGTCCGTCTCAACCACGCCAAATAGGACTGACTGGTGGGCTAGGGTCATCAGAAAACGGGTTAAGGCTATCAAAACATGCAATTAGTGCTTTTGTCCTGACCTGTGTCAAAATCGGTCTTTATGTGTCAACTCGTGCAAAAGTGGTAGCAAACTCAGAAGAGTGCCACAAATGTGGTAGTTCTCCGTCATTTACTCTAGTGGTGAGCTAATTTAAAACATTGTATTTCATTAATTTTCGGTTTTCACATTGGTAATGATATTAAACTTGTTGTGTGATTTGGTGATATACGTCCTAAATTACACTCGCGTGGCACGTGCAGTTTTACTAGTTACATACAATGGTTCCATGTAATTCATTTTGGTTGGTTGCATAGCATTATCTCAAATTGCTTTGCTGAATACACATTAGAATTACAGCCTAATTCATCTTTTTTTAGGGAGCCTAATTCATCTTTTTTTAGGGAGCCTAATTCATCTTTGATGATTCCTAATCCATAGCTGCATGATGTTTCATCATATATACAACTACTGAACAAGATGGCGTGGATAAATCTGAAAAGGTACTCCTCAAGATCTGGGACAAGTCTGAGACGACTGACTAACTGACTGAGAGCTAATTAAGCAACTGTTCAACGTCGCATTGGCACGTATTTGGTGGCGAAATAGTTAGTTATTCTGAGGACGTCAATGTCGAGCCCGTCGTAGATGTCGCCCACTCCCAGCTCCCCGGTCACACAACGCCTCGACGCCGGCTTCGCGGGATCCGCCACCGACTTGCCGCCGTCGTATCCTGCACAAAGGAGATCCGCAAGAAGGGTTTCATCATGAGCCCGTCTTGCATGCAGCAGTGTCGACGAATAGTTAGAAGTTAGACAAACGTACCGTCGCAGGAGGCGCTGCGGCGGTGGTGCGGGACGGCGGCGCTCGAGGTGCACGCTGGCGCCTCCGGCAGCCACTCGAGGAGCGAGACGTCCCGGCGCAGAGCCGGGCGTTTGTAGCGCGATGCCTCCTCTGGCCGATCGAGGAGGCCGACGTCGAGGCTGTGCGAAGGAAGGGGCGATGACGTGCCGGTGCCGCTGCGCCGCCCGCTCTTCGTCTCCTTGCAGTACGTGATGGCGGTCGCGACGGCCTCTTCCCTCTCGCGGGCGGTTCCGTCCACGACGCGCCGGTCCGGCTTCGTCGAACGCCCCTTCTTTCGCCCACGTCGCGCATCGGGCCGCACGTCGTCGGCCCCGGTGGCGCGCCGCAGCCTTCTGGCGAGCCTGCTCAGGCACAGCCTCACCGCGTCGCCCTTCGGAGTCGCCGGACCGCCACCTTCCTGTCTCTCCGTGGAGGGCGCGATGTCTGGGGAGCCGCAGCGCGAGCCGAGTAACGAGGAGGTGGACGACGACGTGGTAGAGGAGGAGGCCGAGGGCGAGGAGCCCGGGTCCGCGCCCGCATTGACGCCGCCCGCGCTGAATGCCGGTGACGGCGCGCTGCCCTCCTCGACGCCGTCCGTTGCCTCGGCCATCGCCGCCGCAACGGGCGCCATTGTCGCGAACACGGCGCACGAGAACAGCCACGTCGAGGCGAACTGGAAGAAATGCATCGCACACGGGTTGTGGGATTTTGGTAGCGCTAGGGTTTTGCTTGAACTCCGGTCTGCTTTTGCATTCGGTGGGGGGCGTCTTATATACACACATCGCGATCGCCTCCGCCGCCGCCTCCGGTGGCGATTCAATGCACGGCGGAGTCTCCGGCCGCGTGATTTCCGAGATGACAGCTGTGTTTCCTAAATCCTTTCAGCAGCGCCCGATTTCAGGAGCTCCTGGTCTTGAGAACAGAAATAGAATGCCCCAGATTTCGGCCGCGTTTCGAAGTTTCCATTGATGCCATAGATGTCTTTTCAGCAACGCCACCTCTGAACCAAATTCTGATCGATGGATTTGCATCCCGAAATGCGATTGTCATTTGTGTGACTTTGACCAGGATCGGCACATTGATGACAAAAAGATTTTAGACCATAGCATGCACATGGGTTCTCTCTTTGCTGTATATCTCATTCCCAAGAGTCATGTACTCCCTCCATCCCAATTTATGTTGCATATATATTTTTATCAAAGTCAAACTTTATAGCTTTTGATCAAATAGTTTAATATAATATGAATCTATACAATGCAAAATTAATAATATTAGAATTAACTTAAAATATATATTTATATTATATGCATTTTGTATTATACATATTTATATTATTTCGTATATTCTTAGTCAAACTTTGCGCAACATATTACGGGATGAAGGGAGTATCTGCAACATTTATAATTTCCAAAAGTAAAATGCACCCACGATGCTTAAATTTTGCACCTAAAGTCGATACATCACCCGCATTTTCAATACATACTACGGTGCCTAAATACGGCTTAGTGTCCAGCTATGTCACTCACTCACGGTAGAGTTATGTATCCACTGACGTGGCACTATATTAACGGGTCTCGAGCTTTAATTTTTACAGAAAAGCCACTTGACAAAAAGATAGTTGTAAATAGATCGCTTGTCTTCTATCTCAGGACAGGTAGGCAGTTGTCATCATGTCGTCTGTTGATCCTGTCGCACTGAGATTCTCGCCGCCGCCCTGGATGCCCGGGTAAGGGCGTTGAAGCCCTTTAATCTATCCCATTTGTCATATCCCTTTTCCCCTCTCTCCCATGCTCCCTATCGTCGTCCCACCTAGCTCCTGAAACCCTAGCAGTGGTGGCAGCGTAGCGCCGTCGTTGCAACCTTTCTCGCAATCGTCCGAGTAAACCTCTATCACCACCACCTCGTCTGCGTCCTCCTCGCCGACTCACGCAATCCGTCACAACCAGAATTGATCGAATCAAGACCTTCATCTCTGCCCCAGGTCGTCGTCTATCGCCGTTGTTCCTGTCCTTCCCCGACATTGTTGGTCGCTCCATCATGCTCAGGGCAAGCTGTCAGTCCTCAAGGACATCTCCTCCTTCTCGACTGCATTCAATAGAGCACCGACGCCATGCACCGTCGTCCGCCTCCGCTCGACCTGGCTGTCAGCGTCGCACCAGTGACCGTTAGGTAGCGACGATGCCACCAAATGGATTAGAGCGAAGAGCCGCTTTGAACGGGCCTAGTTTGGCATCCCACATCTCTCGAATTAGGTTTTTGCCCCGCTATATTAATATAGCAATCACCCAATACACTACAAGAAATGTGTTAGCGTGCGTTTGGTTGATGATCAATAAAGGAATGGGATTGGATCATCCACCTTTTGATGGTGTTTGGTTATAGATAGGGTGGATGGAACCATCCACTAGAGGGGAATATTCCCTAGAAAACGTGTATCAACCGGTCCGGCAAAAACGACCGGATCATCGATCCCACTTTTTTCTAAACGATGGACCAATTCCTAAGAGCATCTCCACTAGCATTCCCAGGACGTCAATTCGGACGCTGAAATTAGGTCCGAACACCGAAATTTGGCCCAGTCGCGTTCCTAGGAACCTCTTTTCGTCCGGATTTGGGCCAACTTTGGTCTGGACTTCCCAGGCCATTCCCAGGATCCCGGGAACGCCCTGGAAACGCCGGGCGGAGCAAATTTGCCGAGTGTACCAGCCTGTCAGCGACAGAAGCCGAGTCGTCTTCATCCTTCCCGTTGTTTCCCCTTTTCCCCTCCCTCGCCGCTACACCCTTCCCGCCCTCGCCGCTGACCTTGGCCTATAAAAGGTGTACATCTCGCTATCTCCCTTCACACTATCTCACACCACCTCCACAACTCCGCCGAAAATCCATGGCCGAGAGATTTCCCGGCGACATCGCGTCGCGAAAGGCCGCCGCACGCTGCACACGTGGGAAGCCCGGATGCTCCACGACGCGGGCTATACGGCGCCGCCGGACTTTCGTCTCCCCGTCGGCTGGAATCTCAGCGCCGGCGGGATCCCTATTTCGCCGGTGCCAATCGACGAGGACATCGCTGGAGTGATCTAGGCGGCTATCGCCGCCATGGAAGACCGGGATCTCACCGAGGATCCTGGCAACCTGGTCTTCTGGAGACAGTTCTTTGTCGACAGGCGCCTCTAGGATCTCGCCCGACACGAAGGACCGTCGGCTCTCCGCCGACGCGTCACAATGCGGCATTTCGCCGCCGCTAGTGGAGCGTTCCAGGGCGAACTCTCCCACCATGATGGAGCACATCCAGGCCGGCAACCACCTCCGTCTCGGCCTGTAGAAGCGACGTCCGGCATCGGCCACGGTGGTGGCCTTTTCCTAGTTTGAATTTAATATTTTCCTAGTTAAATTCGATGTAATATGTATGTCCTTACCCTAATTAATGAAATCCGCCTATATTCGCCAAATTTCGCCATGTTTAACTGAATTTAGTCGAACATGGGACGTTCCTAGGCCGAAAACGAGTTTCATCCGGCCCAAACTTGGTCCGGATTTCGGCCTAAGATCGCCCAACGAGTGGGAATGATCTAATCCTCTATCCCTCTCACTAAAATCGTTCCCCATTGCCAGGACGCCAGCGCCACCACACCATCCCCATCACCGGCATGGCCAAGACCCACCACCACTTCATCTTCCCCACCGCGAGCTCCATTCATGTGTCATCCAGGGCCGGTCGGTGAACCCCCGTTCCCTTTGTCCTAGCAGACGTCCGACGAAACCCGGCCTCTAAGCGCTCAAGAGGGCGGCCAGCTAGCATCCTCCTTCGTGCGTAGCAGACAACCGGCGACACCTGCCTCCTTGTGCTCAAGGGGCGCAGCGAACCTCCCATCTCCGAGCGCTCCAGGGGATCGCCGGTGAGCCCCCACCTTCGTCCGCTACAGGGTCCCCGTCGCAGGCGGCCAGGACACGCCGCCTCCCACCCGTCCATCCTTGATCCTAGAGCTCTCTGCTCGCGCGGACGCATTGAGCTTGCATTAGTGCGCTACCCGAAGATCGCAAGCGGGGTATTGCTTTGATTTAATCAAAACATAACAAGGAGACACGGCGGAGCTCCGGCACAGACGACATGGATGAGGGGGCCGTTGATACGTCGGAAACGTATCTATAAATTTTGATGTTCCATGCTTGTTAGTATCTACTTTGCTTTGTTTTGTCTACACTTTGAGGCGCTTTTTACATGTTTTCTGGTACTAACCTATTAACAAGTTGCCACAGTGTCAGTTTTCTGTTTTCTGTTGTTTTTGGTTCTAGAAAAGCTAGTAAGAAAATATTCTCGGAATTGGACGAGACAAACATCAAAGTCAATAACTTTCCGTGGGGAACAAGAAGTCCAGAGGGGAGACAGAGAGGCGTGCCAGGGCAGCCAACCCCCCTCCCTAGGCGCGGCCATGGATGGGCCCGCACTTGGGAGGGGTGTGGCCCCTCTGGCCGCCTCCTCGGCCTCCCTCGTCGCCTATAAGAAGCCCCCGATGCAGAAACCCTAAGAACCCGATCAAATATTCACGAAACCGTTTGTAGCCGCCGCCACCATCGTCCCTAGATCGAGGGGATCTGAAGTTCTTACCGGCACCCTGCCGGAGGGTAGATCATCCCGGAGGCCTTCTCTCCGGTATGATGCGTGAGTAGTTCCACCTTGGACTATGGGTCCATGTAGTATCTAGATGGTTGTATCTCCTCCTTGTGCTTTTATGTATAGATCTTGTGAGCTCCGTTCATGATCAAGATCTAATCTATTTGTAATCATGCATGTTGTGTTTGCGGGGATCCGATGGATATTGAGATTATTATGTTGGTTTGATTAATGGTTTTGTCTTTATGATTCTATCATGTCTGTGTTGTTTGTGATCTTGCATGCTCTCCGTTGTTAGTAGCTATCTTGGCCAAGTAGTTGCTAGGGACTCCAAGAGGGGGTATTTATGCTCAATAGTGGGTTCATGCCTCTAGTTTCTAAGGGAAGTGACATAAATCTCTCCGGTTGTAGATGTGTTGTTGCTACTAGGGAGAAAACAAGGGTCTCTTGTTCATGGAACATATGGACTGTTTACCTTACACACTTTGCTTAAAGCAGTTGTTTGTTGCTTGCAACTTAATACTGGAGGGGGTTCGGATGATAACCTGAAGGTGAATTTCTAGTCATAGATGCAGTTGGATGGCGGTCTATGTATCTTGTTGTATTGCCCAATCGAATCTCATAGGATCTTTCTGACTAGTAATTGCATTTTTATGCCTTGCTCAGTTCCTGTCAATTGCCCTGCTGTAATTTGTTTATCCTTCATGCCATGTTGTTTATCTAAGAAGATCACCTCTAGTGAACAATGGACCCCGGTCCAATATTTTCCATTGATACATCTTCCACTGTTACTTGTTTACTTGCTGCAAACCATTACCTTCCACACCATACGTTTAATCATTTGTTACAGCAAACCGGTGAGCTTGACAACCTCACTGATTCGTTGGGGCAAAGTCTTGAGTTTGTGTTGTGTAGGTCTCTGCGTTGCTAGCAACACTTGTGTGACGTTTCCTTCCTCCTTCTGGTTCGATAACCTCGGTCTCTACTGAGGGAAGACTTGTTGATGTGATCATCACACCTTGCTCTTGGGGTTTTCAACGAAGTCCTCTCTGTCAGGCAACAGCCGTTGTGGCGGCGTGACACGACGCTGGCGATGACAGCTCTCGAGAGCGTGTGGGGAGTACACGGGATAGGAGAAAGATTGCGTGGTGTTCTAGGATCGATTGGAGCACCGAGATGCCGACCAGATCGAGGACTACTGTCGCTACCGCCCTAACGAATCCAATCGCGGGACTACCATTGTTCAATATGTTTTGGTTAAGCTAATTACAGTTTAATCTGGTTAACCGGCTACTAATAAAATTATAAGCTAAACATATTTTCATCTTATCCCTCAAATCCTTGGAACCAAACAAAAAATGGAATCATTTGTCCATCAAGCAAACGCACGCTTATTCTATGACCTTCTAATGGTGACCATGAACAAAATCGTCATAGAGTTATGACGATTTTGCACTAGATGGTCGTAAGCCATTCACGAGGTTCAAAACCTTAGAAAATTACGACGATTTTGCTCAAAAACATCGTAGTTTCATTAGATGAAATCATCATAACTTAGTGAATATAGTCTACGGCGTTATCTGTAGCTTACTATGAGAATTTTATATCGTCCAAAATTAGGATATGTTGAAATGGATAGTCCGCCACATCAGCACTTGCACATAATATCTACATAATATCTAGTCTATGTATCAATTTTTGACTATCGTGTCATATCCACTCCTGGAGAACATAGTGAATATAGTCTAAGCCACATCAGCACTTGCATATAATATCTACATAATATCTAGTCTATGTATCAATTTTTGACTATCGTGTCATATCCACTCCTCGCCACACCAATTTTGGTATCAAATGCGTGCGCCGCGCGCGTTTTATGTGTATAATTTTTTAGCCGGACTCGAACCCGCAACCACCTTCATAGCGCCATTCCAACTGATCACTACGCCACACAAGTGTTTGTATCCAATGACTGCACGCGCGTCTTATGTGTATCACTTCTTAGATGGGCCGGATTCCCATTTGCTCCTAGTTGGGCCTGGCCATAGCGGAAGGAGCCATTTAAACTTTTTTTCCTTTAGCTATTGCATCAACGAATGGGTCATTGACCCAAAACCGTTACAAGAAATATGGCCCATAGGTACTTCAGTTCTAGTATGTTTTAACTTTTTTAAAACTTTAAATGGTTTTGAGTAATTTCATTATACATTTTGCATATCATCTTGGATTGAGGTGAACCAAAAATCAATTTGGTTCATCTCGATGAGACAAAAACTACAGTGTTGGTAAATTCTTATGTTTACATTGCTTGGTTGACTTTTATTTTATTCACTTGTGTTGATTTAAAAATCTGGTCACAACAGCGGGCGTGATCATTCGTAGGTCCGGGATGACCCTCGCTAAATTTGTATTGGATCTACGAGGAAATAGAATACTGTGAGTCTAAAAATTATTTTTTCAAAAAAACATGAGCATTAGATCATATACTTGTTCAAATCGGACTCACTTCCTACCGATTCGGCAGGAATTTGTCTTTTACATCAGGGGTGGACTAAAAGGTTTGAACTCTCCCGGTTAGGACATTGTTCATGTAAGTTGGTATATTATTTTTGAAAAATAGGGTGGTAGCATTTTGAAATAGCCATTTGGTGGTTGCTTCATATAATGCCATGTTTTTGGCGCTCGGAAAATGGAAAAAGGCTTTTCCGTACGACAAAAAGAAAAAAGTTACACTTACGACATTGTTCGCCATCCCAAGATGCACATGCGTGCACAATATGGTCATATTATCACAAACTATGCGACGTTGTAGCAATAACACTTGTCGTTTGGCCCGAAAGTCATGAAACCTCGAACATGACAAGTCATTTATGGGAAGGTTTTCTAAGATGCAATCAATTAATCAAGTTTGGTATTTTTATTTGCAACTAAGTCACATAACATGACTTCACGCAAAGGTTTCAAACTATGGTCAAAACGGCGGGCATGAAGGTTCTTAGCTAGGGTCGAGCCTCGCCTAACTTGCACTGGATCTCTGAAGAAACATCATATTGTGAGTCTAAAAATGATTTTTACAAAAAATCATGGTCATTAGATCATGTACTTGTAGTTTAAATTGGACCCATTTCCTACCGAATCGGCAGGAATTTATCTTTTTCGCCAGGGGTGGAAGGAAAGGTTTGAGATCCCCCGATTATCACATTGTCTATGTAAGGTGGTCTAATATTTTTGAAAAATGGGTTGGTATCATTTTCAATTAGCCATTTGATGGTTACTTCATAAAACGCCCTGTTTTTAGCGCTCAAAAATATAAAATGGCTTTTCCGTGCAACAAAAAGGAAAACTTCCTCCTACGGCATTTTCCTCCATACCATGATACATATGGGTGCATAATATAGACACATTATCACAGACTATGCCGCGATTCTGGCCATAAAATTGATCGTTTGGCCCGAAAACCATGAAACCTCGAACATGATAGGTCATTTCTGAGAAGGTTTTTTTTGAGACACCTACAATATACCTGCAGAGAGAAATATCAGTAATACATGTGTTCGATTTGCTTATATTACATGTTTACTTAATTTTATTTACTTATGTTTGTTGCAGAGAGAAATATCAGTAAACTATTAGACCTCTGATGTGTTTGCTATTGTTTGTGGGCGGTGTAGGACAATCTGCAGTGGAACAACCTGGAGCTAGAGAACTTCCAGGACAAGATCAAGAAGAACCAGGACAAGAGCAAGCTCAACAAGCAGCTAGCCTACACCTTCAACTACATCCTCGATGAATTTGTTGTGAGTTCTCCGCCCGCTACCTTCCGATCCTTGCTGATCCTTACCAGTAGTAACTTGTTCAACTATTTGTGTAACTTTAGCTCGTTCATATAGTTTCTACTTTCTAGCATGAATAGCCTATAGAAATTTCAACTAGCATTTTCTATGCTATGCTCCAGTTTATTTTCGAAATACTATGCTCCATCTTGTTGTATTATCTGTCAATGCTTTTTACAATCCTTTCATATTGATATGTTTAGAATATTGTACTGTGCTGCTCTATTACTATTACTAGCTAGCAATATTGTATAGTCTGTACTGATATGATATGTTTCATAGTGTGAAAATATTCTCTGGCTAATGTAATCAACTGATCCAATAACTATGGTTGATCGACACAAATCAACGAGTGTTGTTGATCAATATTAGAGGCAGCTAGCAAGCTTTGTTGTGTTTGGCTGGAGCTAACTAGCTTTCCTTTAGTGTTTTAACTGTCGTCTGACACAACTGATAGCCATAATCAACATTTCCTCTCTTTTACAGGAGCTCCAGGCTAGAGGTGGAAGAAGTCAAGGCTTCATTACGCAGCAAAGAGTAGTTAGTCATATTTTTTGAAGCTATTTATATTTTCATGGGTGATTTGAACAATGGAATAGTTGTGATATCATTCATGAAAATTAATGTGATTTGGGTTGTGCGTATGAAATATTTATTGTTTATTGCTTGCATGTCTTAAATGAAACAAATACTAGATGAGCTCTAAAAAGGCCTTGTCCCACACACAATTTTAGACTGGAAAAGTGCACAATTTCAAAAAATGGTTCAAAATAAAAAAGAGAAATATCCTAGAATGCAAAGGCCCTAAAAATAGAGAAGGCCAATATGTTGGGCTTGGCCAAATGAATGAACTGAGATGATAGAAAAAAATTAGTTGACCAAGTTGTTGGGCTTAGCCCATATAAACATTAGACGTGGACTGGGCTGATTTCGTGCCACGTTGGATCTGACCTGGCTAAGGCCTAATTGCCCGTGATGATATCAGATCGTCATAATGTCTATGACGATCCAATATCATCATAGACGGTTATGACGATTTCATAAAAATCGTCGTTATAGTTCGTTTGCGACGCCCAGCTTTCGACGATCTTAAAATCGTCATAGAATCGTCATAAACGGACTACTATGACGATTCTGTGACGAAAATGGAGGGCTATATTGATACGTCCAATTTGCATTACCATTTTGTATCATAATTTGCCTCTATTTATTGATATATTTCATATTAAGAGGTGTTAGTTATGTCTTTTCATCTGTTTTTGCATGTTGGATGATTCTTGGAGGATGAACTGCCGGAGTCAGGATTCTGATGGAAAAGGTGGTGTTTTGATGCAATTTCGCGAAGCATAAAATACCAAAAAAACTACAGGAAATTATATTTTCCTAGAAGACGAAGCATGCCAGAAGGGGAGGCGGAGTTGGGCCACAGGAGGCCCACACCCCCCAGGCACGGGCCACCCTAGGCTGCGCCTACAGGGGTGTGGCCACCCTAGCCCACCTCTGGCTCCGCCATCTCGCATATATCTTCTCCTCGAAACCCTAAAGTCGGGGGAGCGACCACAGAAAGATTCCGTTGCCTCTGTGGGGTGGAAAAGACCAAGAGAGAAAGAGCTCTCCGGCAGACATATTTCTGCCGGGGAAATTCCTTCCCAAAAAGGGGAGATCGTCGTCATCAACACTATCATCAAAGCTAGACTTCATCGGGATCATCATCATCCACACCATCATCTCCACCAGCACCATCATCATCACTCCATCCCGATGTAAGAATTGTGTTGAATCTTGCATAGCTCTTAGGGGAAACTTTCTATGTGTTGATTACTATTGTAGTTGATGCTTGTGAGTGGAACCATTGAATTGTTGTTTATATTCAGATTGTTATTCATCATCATATCATCTCTGATCTTGATCCATATGATGTCTCATGAGTAGTTCGTTTAGTTCTTGAGGACATGGGAGAAGTCATGTGGTTAGTAGTGGAATTGTGTTGAGGTATTATTCAATGGTTTAATATTTAAGTTGTGGCGCTTTTCTTCTAGTGGTGTCATGTGAACGTCTACTACATGATACTTTACCATTTATGGGCCTAGGGGAATGCATTGTGTATTTGGTTACTAATTGTGGGGTTGTCGGAGTGACAGAAACATGAACCACCATTAGGAAACCATTACACAAGGGAGCGTAGGATCTCAGAGTTTAAGGTTGTGGTTAGGTTTATATCTTAATTGCTTTCTTGTAGTAGCGGATGCTTGCAAGGTGTTTAATCACAAGAATGTATTAGTCCAAGTAAGGTCGGTACATTAGCACATGTTCACCCACACAACACTTATAAAACCCAAGAAGATTAATCATCTATATGAAGCGAAAGCACTTGACAGTATTCCCATGTGTCCTCGAGAACGTTCGGTCCACATTAGTATTTCCTCCGGCTTGTCCTTTTCTAAGAAAGGATTGGGACACTTGCTGCAATTATTCTTGTTGTCTTTATTTACTTGCACTTTATTTTCTTGTTTAATAAAAAAAAACCTAAAAATCCGTTTGCTAAGTATTTACAGAAAACTCTTGAGCCAGTATCACTAGTCAGCACCTTCTGCTCCTTGTTGGGATCGACACTCCTATTTATCGAAAGTACTACGATACACCCCCTATACTTGTGGGTCATCAAGACTATTTGCTGGCGCCGTTGCCGGGGAGTGGAGCACTATTGAAGAGTGGAACTGGTAAAGGAAACTTCTACTATGAGTATTGCTTTTTATTTCTGTTTGTTACTTTGTTTCCAATATGGATAACCCACTTAGTTTCCTATTCGGGAAAACTACTACCACTGTTAGGATAGTAGATGAACCACCACCTATTGAGGTAGATCCTTTTAAAATACCTAGAAGTATTGTTGATCGTGTTATGGATAATTATTATTTTGGGGATGGAACTGTCCATTCTAGTGATCACTTGCTTTTTATCCATGAATTATGCGGGTTGTTTAAGATTATAATTGTTACACTTATCACTCATCCACCTGGCACATTCACTATCACCATGAACTGAAACTCCCCGCGCCTACTTCGTCATCTGCAGAAAACAACAAACAAATCGTTCTTTACTTTTATGCTTTTTATTTCTATAGTTTACATTCTAGTTTTATGAAGTACTTTCGTTTAATCCAAATCATATTCTCATTTTCAACACTTGCAGTAAATTCACTCGAAGACTTGTGACAACTTTGGGTGTGACAGAGACTTTACCAATAAACATTTACCTTTGGGCTCCTCGTGGGATCGACATCTTAACTTCTAAACTAGCTACAAACGATATGTATACTTGCAACCATCAAGCTATTTTTTGGCGATGTTTCCGGGGAGCCAAACGCTAAGTGTGTTGTCTCTTGACATTTCAGGTGTTAGTATTACAAGATGGTCTCCCTAGGAGACAAAGGATCTACACGCTTTGGTAGGTCTTATCTACCAGATTATCTTGATCGCGTACCTACTCAAAGGCGCGAGGAAATTATTAAAAAACTTTTGAGGTTGAATAAAGTTGAAGTTGACAACCTAACTGACTTCATGGAAATCATGTTCATTCATAGGACAAACCCCAAGAAACCCGAGAATACTCTTAGAGAATATAGTGCTCCAAATTCTGCATTTCTTAAACAACCAATTAGAATTTCCTAATCCCAGAGTTAGGGAATATGGATTTGATGGTGAAATTATTAAGATTTTGCAGGAAAAAACTTTTAGTGGAATGGAAGATGAAGACACAGTAAGGCATCTTAGGGAGTTCGACGATGTGATAACATCACTTGGACCAAAAGTTTTTCCAAGAGAATTCTCTCGTCTCAAACTATTCCGTTGGTCTCTAAAAGGTAAAGCTCTAGACTGGTTATATTCTCTCCATCTCCATTATATTAAATGTTGGAAAAACTACATTGTTAAAACATAAACATGTTTAATCCTTTTACAAAAGTAACAGAACTTAGAAAGAATATAGGCAATTTTAGTCAGAACATGGGAGAAAATTACCCACAAGCCTGGGAAAGATTCTTTGGAATGATCAATAGTATTCCTAATCATGGCTATTCTGAGTCAACTGTTTGCCACTTATTTTACCACGGTCTTAATAACCAATGAAGAGAGTTGCTGGATTCATCAACAGGAGGATCAATAAATACTTTAACTATTAAAGCATGTTTGGAATTAATGGCTACTAGGGCTAAGAATGATTCTTTATATAATCCTGATTTTGGCACTAAGCTAGAAAAGGGAATGCTTTGTATAAATCTTGATCGTATGCCTGAAGTATGCAAAACCATGAAAGAAAAAGATATACCTTCTGACCTTGTCAAGGAAAACAAAGTAGATTTGTTACAAGTTTTTACTGAAGAGGGTGAAACTAGAAAAGTTTTTCAAGAATTGAAACATCGACAGGCAAATTCTTATAATAACTTGCATAAGAAATTTCAAAGACATAAAAATATTTTGGCCAAACTTACAGAAAATTATGAGGAGATTGTCCAAGAAATAAAAATTATTTAACAAGTACCTCAGTATGATTGAAACCCAATGTGAACAAATAGCATCTGGTTATCAAATTCTTCTTCATGATGATATAAATATTCCTGTTTCTAGTATATAATAGATGTTGTTACAAGAAGAGGTGCAGTTATTAAAGGACCTTTAGGACCACCATAATATGAAGCTGAAAAAGATCGAAAGTAAAAAGCCTTGCTGAAAGCAAGCCAGGAAGATGATACATTGGTGGATCCTCAAGATGAGACTGCTCAAGACACACAAAATCAAACCTTGGAGGAGAAGAATGGTGCACATGATGACAGTTATAGCTCTGATGTAGAGATTGTTGATCCAAGAGAAGAAAAAGACACAAGCAAAGAAGATGAAGTTGTTGCAATAGAGAAGAAGAAGAAGAAAAGCGATAAGCAACAACAAAATAAAGCGACTAAAGAGCCTGATCCTCCACAAAAGGTAAAAGATAAAGGTAAGAAACTTCCATATCCAGATCACAAAAAGAAAGCATCGGATCAGGTAATCTATGATTCTTTGACAAAGGCACTTAATGATATTCGTCTAGAAATTCCATTTGCGGATGCAATAAAAGTGTCTGCCTATTCTAAATTTCTCCGTGACATTCTTAGTAGAAAGAAAGAAATAACCGAAACCGTCGCCATGGTGACTAGTTACCCTGCTAATGGGAGACTATTGTCTAACTCAGGAGATCCTAGTATACCAACTGTTTCATGTTCAATAGGCAAAACTAATATTCATAATGCTTTATGTGATTTAGGTGCAGGAGTTAGTGTAATGCCATACTCCCTCTATAAACGGTTAGAATTAGGGGAATACTCCCCCACTTCTATCACTTACAGATGGCTGACAAATCTACTAAACAACCTGTTGGTATAATTGAGGATGTTCTACTTAGAATAGATGAGCATGGTATTCCCACTGACTTTATTATTCTTGAAATGACAAAAGATGAAAGATTATCTATAATACTTGGAAGACCTTTTCTTAGCACTGCAGGAGCATTAGTTGACTGTGTTGCAGGGAAAATAATCTTTAATTTTTATGATGCTAAAAGAATCCGGTATTTTCCAAAGAAACTAGACGCAGGAGAAAGGTTATGTTCCACCGACCAAACGGGTTCATATGGTAAGTGCCTTTGATAAATGGCAACCAAAGGTAAGAATTCAAGAACAGAGAGGGGGTTGAAATATTCGAGCATTCTCAATAAAATGCTTAATGGGAGTCAACCTATCATATCAATAAAATAAACTAAAGTTAGATAATAAGATGTTCATCGCATTCCTACAACTTTTTCACAAACATTTTTGCGGAAGTGCGCCTGTAAAGATGTAGTTATCAAAAATTAGTAGAAATACCAACTGAACCAGCATAGATTTAGAGCAGAAAATAAATTTTGAGTTTTATATGTAGAAACTGGCCTAATAATATTTTTTAGATAAAAAAATGCATCTCTGAAAATTTGGGTGAAAAATCATGTTCCAGGAGGTCTAACGACCAACTATGCGGCGGAAATATTTATTCCAATCGTATAGTTGCGGTCATGTAGTTATCGACAAAATTCTCAAAACTTGGGGTTCGGATATAGAAGGTTTGACGACCAACTATACGGCGGGACCATTTGGTCCGGCTGTATAGTTATGGTCGTATAGTTGTGATCTGGCGTTGGGAAATCCTAACCCTCGCCGCCACCACAACTATACGGCGGGAGCTACCTGACCCGGCCGTATAGCTCCCGCCGCATAGTTTGGCCCGACCACTTAAACAGGTCGGGGCAGGGCAAGGTTTTTCCTCCTCTCATTATTTCTCTCAACCTCTCTCTCCAAAACTCTCAAAACCTCTCAAGAACTCTCAATTCTTCATGGATTTCATTCGTTTGAGTGGGGGAATCAATAGATCGGTATGTTTCTCTCCATATCCATGCTTTTTTAGAATTCCATGGTTGAAGTCTTCTCATTGAATTAGTGGATGAACTCAAGCTTGATTGATTTTCTCTTTTAATTTCTCATGTTGGGATTGAATTCCTCCATATATAATCGTTCATATATCATGTAGAAACTATATGCCTCCAATTTTATGTTGAAATTTCTCAGTGCATCAAGGTGAACATGCTCGGTAGTATTTTTCGCAAGAGCAAGTGCCAACGTGGTGAGGGCTCGGGGATCCGGGTTGAGCTCGACAACAGGTACGCCAAGGTTTTGGCGAGGAAGGTGCTGCCCACACGATGAGCCGATAACGGCTTTCTCAACTTAGCAGAGTTGAAAGGCGGACTTCGACTACCTGTGTGCAAATGCAGGGCTCGCCAAACTCGCCAATGCCAACCACTACACCTACGAAGGGCTCACCCATGAGTTCCTTGCCTCCTTGTACGACGAATACAGGGAGAAAGGTAATGCATGCATGATAAATTTCACCATTGACCAACGGCCGTACCAAATTGCCTATCAACAATTCTGCAATGCTTATGGATTCCCTCAAGAAGGGGAACCAATTGCTACAAACTTTTATAGCGTCTCGAGTGCAAATACTTGAGAGGTTGTTTCTGTTAATGGTGGTAGAGACTTCTACCAAAAGAAAATTTCCACCATTCAGAACCCAAACATCCGTTACTTTGCTATGTTTCTTGCTAACACTTTGTTAGGAAGAAGAGATACCGGCTCGATGGAGAATGCAAACATGGCCATGATCACCAAGGCGCTCTTCCCTAATGCGCCGCAGAGTCCCACTCATGCAGCTCTATTTCTCGAGCACCTCCGCCACTAGAGCAACAAAAGGAAAGGTGATATTCGCATCGGTGGAATGGTAACCCACCTAATCCAGGCAGTTGAAACTGCAATTCCTATTGTGCAACCTGTTGATGGATCCATACTTATGGATGTCAGATATATAACTGTTTGTGGCTTCCTCGGTGTTTACCGAGCTAACAGGAGGCTCCGAGCCTATCAATTTGGTTATCTTAATAATGTGCAGGATGGTCAGGTACCACTGCCTTGCCTGCAAGCCTTCGAGGTTAAGGGAAGGGACCACTAGATCCTCACCAAGGATCAAGTGACTGAAATCATGGTGAAGCTCTATCCTGACTCTGGTGAAAAGGAAGAAGGAGAGCAACATGATGAGTAGGAGCAGCAGCAGGAGCAGGAGTACATCCCTGCTTAGGAGGTACAGTAGCAACAGGAGGAGCCTTGGGACCAATGGACTAATCAGCCACAACAGCATAATGGGTTCAACAATGTCCCCTGCAAAGATTTTCTGCAGCTCAACCAACGCGTTGGGTAGATCGAACAGACTCTACATGGAGTAAGTAAAGATGTGAGTGCTTTAACTAACACCTTCAGTATCTTCATGACCTACTTTCCTGACTACTACCAGCAGCACCAGCAACCGCCGTCGGACGATGGCAACAACTAAGCTTGGCAATAGCCTAAGCTTGGGGGTGGGGTTGAAAACCTCCAAACTTGCATTCATATTTATTTTTTTGATTTGTTTTCTTTTCCAAAAATAGCATGTTTACTTTCATTTTGCATTCTTAAAACCAAAAACACAAAAAAATAGTTGTAATTTTCATTTGCAATTTGTTTCTTTATTTTTCTCGAAGATTGCTCAATTTTAGGTGACTTGGCAATATGGAAATATAGAGAGGATCCGACTCAAGTATGAGAACGAAGCAAGCAAGAGGAGGTATCACATTCCTTCCATTACCTCTCCTGCAACTTTAAATTGATCTACAATTATTTACTTGCTTGCACTTGAGTAACTCCCCACCTAGCTTGTTATCCTATAAATTATATTCCCTTGCTAGTGTCCTCTTTTGGCTTTGAAACAATGAGCAATGAACTTGGTTAAAATATTTTCGATATTTTTACAACAAAAAAAAGCATCCAAGAGATAACTTGAGTCCATGTTTATCCCAAAGGATTTGATTTTATAAACGACTCTATCCCACTGAGCTTAATGTAAATAGACTCGATAGCACCCTTGAATAAAATTGTCTGATAAAATTAGGGGTGGGAATATTTACCGAGGAGATTTACCGAACCGAAATGAATTGGACCGAAGCCGATTAGACCGAAACCGATAATTCTGGTACTTAATACGGTCATCAAATCTAACAAATCGAATTTAGTTTCGTAACTTCGGTTTTGACTGTATGGTACCTGAACTACCCGGAGAGACCGAAGTAAAATAAAAAGCACCAATTCTAACGTAAGTCTGAGACAGCTACAAACCCAGACTAGTAGCCCACGAACGCATCTCGTAGTATCTGGATGTCCCAAGGCCCTAAGCCTTATTGGATAACCACGTTGACACAGGCACACACCATGTAAAGTCGCTGTCGTTGTCCCAATATCCTCGACCCCTCTCCCATGTCTCTGAATCCCGGTAGAACCCGCGTCTCCATGTCGTCACACCAAGAACTATGGACCGGCTGCTGGGATCTCTCTCCCTTTGATGCTAGTACAAGCTATCTCCTCTAATCCTCTCCAACTTCCTCTTTGGTTGTCGTGACTCAGCGATTCACGACGCCTCCATTGATGCTCCCCACTTCACGGCAGGTCGGCAGCATCTTGACAAGCTCGGGGAGACGAGGAGGAAGCACGGCGGCCACCAAACACCCAAGCCTCCCTACAACAACATTGATTCTCTCTTAATATGTTTTCCAAGGTGTTGGTACCATCCATCAGTTCCATTCGGTTTAGACCGAGAACAGAACCAAAAGTTCAGCGTCCGAAATTGTCGGTTAATAGATTTTCTGAGTACCGATCGGTCTTCATTTTCTCCAGACCGAAATTCGTGTTACATCGAGGCACCGAAATGATAGGGTCGGTTAGACCGAATTCCCAGGTGATACGTCCAAAAGTTATCTACTATCCCGAACACTTTTGCTATTGTTTCTCTTATAACTTGTGTGATTTGGATGTAACTAACACGAACTGACGTTGTTTTTAGCAGAATTACCTTAGTGTCTAGTTTTTGTGCAGAAAATCAATTTTCAGAAAAAATCTCGAAAAATATGGCAAAAATCCTATTTTACCAGAAGACTCATGGAGCCAGAAGACGAGACTGAGTGGGGCCTCGAGGGGCCCACACCCCCTGGCCGCGCGGGCCAGGCCTGGCCGCGCCTCGGGGGTGTGGCCACCTCGAGGACCCCCTCGTCCTGCCTCTTCGCCTACATAATGCCCCCTGACCTAAAAATAGAGGGTGGGTCGATAGTTTCCGTAGGCGATTTCCTCTGTGCCGCCACCACCAGAAACCGTGATTCAGAATCAGAAACTCCGTTCTAACACCCTGTCGGGACGGGGTATTGGAGGAGATCATCGTCATCACCATAACCAACGCCTCTTCATCAACCATCCATGTTTTCCCCATCCATGAGTGAGTGATACGCTCAATTTGCATCATCATTCTATATCATAATTTACCTCTATTCATTGATATTTGTCTTATTATGAGGTATTACTTATGGCTTTTCATCTGTTTATGCATGTTGGATGATTCTTGGAGGATGAACTGCCGGAGTCTGGATTCTGATGGAAAAGAAGGTGTTTCGGTGCAATTTCATGAAGATTAGAAAAATACCAGAAAAATATGGAAACATATTATTTTACCAGAAGACGAAGGAAGCCAGAAGGACGAGCGAAGGGGGGCCTCAGGGGGCCCACACCCCCTAGGCGCGGGCCCTCCCTGGGTCGCGCCTAGGGCAGGTGTGGCCCACATGCCCGGCCTCCGACTCTCCCCCTTCGCCTATATCTTCCCTACGGAACCCTAAGCCTAGGGGGAGCAACCACAGATAGATTTCCGCCGCCTATGTTGGTGGAAAACACCGAGAGAGAAAGATCTCTCTGGCAGACAGATTTCTACCGGGGGAATTCCTTCCCGGAGAGGGGAGACCGTCGCCATCAACACCATCATCAAGCTAGGCTTCATCGGGATCATCATAATCATCCACACCATCATCTCCACCAGCATCATCATCACCACTCCGTCCCGCTGTAACAATTGTGTTGGATATTGCTTTAGTTCTTAGGGGAAACTTTCCCGGTGTTGATTACTATTGTAGTTGATGCTTGTGAGTGGAACCATTGGATTATTGTTTATGTTCAGATTGTTATCCATTACCATATCATCCTTGATCTTGATCCATATGATGTCTTGTGAGTAGTTCGTTTAGTTCTTAAGGACATGGGAGAAGTCATGTTGTTAGTAGTGAATCTGTGATGAGTTATTATTCAATGGTTTAGTATTTAAGTTCTGGTGCTATTCTTCTAGTGGTGTCATGTGTGTAGGGATACGGGTAGGCTACACTAGCGCAAATCAAAAAAATTCTACCGCGTATACCAGGATTACTGTTGTCATAGATCACGGGATTACCACTAGATGCGCAGTTGCGGAATTGATGAAGCGCGTCGAGGCAGTGCAGATGTTCCACGTCTCCTCCTTGTCCTCGTCCCACGAGCATCTCCCCTTGCGCGGCTCGTCCAAGCGCTACAGATGCAGCGCCTTTGAGCTATCCACAGGTACAGGGTGTAAGCGTCAGACGTCGGACTGCTAGGTCAGCGCGTGCAACACAGGCGTGAGGAGTGGAGGCTGGGAATGATCTGAGTTCTCACCCTGGTCAGCTCGCCCCACCCTCTCTTATATAGGCGTCTCTAGTGGGCTTCTACATTAGCAGCCCATTAGTATCCTAAGATTGGTCTAATTCGGATCCAATCCTCATTAGGCTTCCAGCCCCTTAAGTGTGTGACCCTATAGGTTCATATGTGTATAGACATGACACGAATACACTTATTCTGTCAATAGTTGGTAACGGCCTCTAGCAAGACGTGCCAACTCCTAAACGCATACAAAGATCATATCGGACGAACCATCACAAGGTTTAGTACATGTCTTTCCCTTTGCCTCACGATATTTGGTCTAGCTCCAAGCTGACCTCCCTTTCTCGATACCGTGATTCGGAATCCCTTTACTAGGTTAACTCTTAACCATAGGTAGCACGGCCATGCATTTCTGGATCCGATCACTCGAGGGGCCCAGAGATATCTCTCTCAAGTAGAGAGGGGAAAATCCCATCTTGATTGACCATGTCTTGCAGCATGCTTCAGGACAAACTCGAAAGCTACCTTTATAACTACCCAGTTACGGTGCAGCGTTTGATAGCCCCAAAGTAGGTCGATCCACATCTCAAGTACATGCGACAATCTCAGGTCTAAGGACAAAATATACACGATGTGTAGAGAGAGAGAGCTGCAACTAATTGTCAGTCTCAAGTTGGGTCAGTCCAACCCCATGTTCATAACATGTGTCCACATCATTGGTTTGACATCTCCATGTCTATGACTTGCGAAACATTGTCATCAACCAATCGATGTGCTATTCTAATATTCACGTGTGTCCTCACATGAACTCCGACTAGGGACAACTCTTAAATAACCATACGAGTATAGAGTTTCACAAACAATTCACGTAATTTCCAATCAATACAAGTTGCCTGATATGGATATTCAAGGAACATTACAATAACTCATGGATACATATGAAATATCATCATCTCTATGATTGCCTCTAGGGCATATTTCCTTCAGTCTCCCACTTGCACTAGAGTCAATCTAAAATGTATCTAATACCAATTGCTCTTGTGTGCGCTTCATGCGCGGGCTACGGGAGAGGCTTAGTCAAGGGATCAGCAACATTTGAGTCTGTATGTATTTTTCATATCATGACACTACCATCCTCAACGAACTCTCGAATCTGATGGTAACGCATGCGAATATGTTTGTTCTTCTGGTGCTGTCTAGGTTCCTTGGCCTGTGCAATAGCACCATTGTTATCACAATAAACGTCCAAGGGATTGGACGTGCCCTGAATCACACCGAGAGCGATCAGGAAATTCCTAATCCAAACAGCTTCCTTTACGGCCTCCGAGGCTGCAATATATTCAGCTTCTGTTGAAGAGGAGGTCACCGTATCTTGCTTGGAACTTTTCCAGCTTACAGCACCACCATTCATGACAAACACATAACCTGATTGAGATTTCGAATCATCTGAGTCGTTAAGGTAACTCGCATCTGTGTAACCCTTTACACTGAGCTCATCCTCACCTCCATAAACTAGGAACACATCCTTAGTCGTTTTCAAGTACTTAAGGATGTTCTTTACCGCTGTCCAGTGACCTTCACCTGGATCAGCCTGGTATCTGCTCGTAACACTTAGAGCATAGGAAACATCTGGGCGAGTACATATCATTGCATACATGATGGATCCAATAGCCGAAGCATATGGAACCCTACTCATGCGCTCACGCTCATCAGTAGTCGAAGGACACTGAGTCTTGCTGAGTTTTATGCCATGAGACATGGGCAAGAACCCCTTCTTAGCCTCTTCCATGCTGAACCGTTTCAACACTTTGTCAATGTATGTACTCTGGCTTAATCCAATTAGCCTCCTTGATCTATCTCTATAGATCTTGATGCCCAGAATATATGCCGCTTCTCCCAAGTCCTTCATCGAAAAACTATTTTTCAATGAGGTCTTAACAGACTCGAGCATAGGAATGTCATTTCCAATCAGCAATATGTCATCTACATATAAGATTAGAAATACTAGCGCTCTCCCACTTTCCTTCTTGTAAACACAAGGTTCTTATTCGTTTTTGATGAAGCCAAACTCCTTTACAACTTCATCAAATCGAATATTCCAACTCCGAGATGCTTGCTTCAGCCCATAAATGGACTTCAGAAGTTTGCATACCTTTCCAGCATTGTTTGGATCGACAAAACCTTCGGGATGCATCATATACACGTCCTCAGTTAGGATTCCATTTAGGAAAGCCGTCTTGACATCCATCTGCCATATTTCATAGTCGAAATATGCATCAATAGCTAGAATTATCCGTATAGATTTAAGCATCGCTACGGGCGAGAAAGTCTCGTCGTATTCAACTCCTTGAACTTGTCGAAAACCTTTTGCAACAAGTCGAGCTTTATGGATGTGAACATTTCCATCCATATCAATCTTCTTCTTATAGATCCATTTGCACTTGATGGCTTTAAAACCATCAGGCAGGTCAACCAAGTTTCAAACTTGATTGTCTCCCATGGACTCTATCTCGGATCTCATGGCGAACAACCATTTCTCAGAGTCTGGGTCCACCATCGCTTCTGCATAGGTCGCAGGCTCATCATTGTCTAACGATAATAATTCTCGCGCTTCGCGGAGCCTCGCCGACCTTCGTGGTTGTGGTGCTTCTGTTGCCACGGGTTCCTCAACTTGTTCTGCTACAATAGCATCACTCGTAGAAGCATCCCCAATTGGCTCTTCTTGAACTTCTTCAAGTCGCACCGACCTTCCACTTGTTCTCTTTGTGAGAAACTCTTTCTCTAGGAAAACACCGCTACGAGCGACAAACACTTTGCCCTCCTCTTGATTGTAGAAGTAATACCCTAAGGTTTCCCTCGGATATCCCACGAAAATGCACTTCTCCGATTTGGGTGTTAGCTTGTCCGACTGAAGCCGCTTGACAAATGCATCACAACCCCAAATCTTTAGAAAAGACAAACTGGGATTCTTTTCAGTCCACATCTCATATGGTGTCTTGACTACGGATTTGGATGGTACCATATTAACCGTGAAAGCTGCCGTTTCTAGAGCGTAACCCCAAAATGATAATGGTAAATCCGACTAGCTCATCATAGATCGAACCATGTCCAACAAAGTTCGATTACGCCGTTCAGAGACCCCGTTTCTTTGAGGCGTTCCGGGCGGCGTAAGTTGTGGAACAATTCCGCAACTCTTAAGATGATCGCTAAATTCGTGACTCAAATATTCACCTCCACGATTAGATCGCAAGGCCTTTATTTTCTTGCCACGTTGATTCTCTACTTCACTCTGAAACTCTTTGAACTTTTCAAAAGTTTCAGACTTATGCCTCATCAAGTAGACATAACCATATCTACTGAAATCATCAGTGAAAGTAATGAAGTAGTGATATCCTCCTCTGGCTGTCGTGCTCATTGGTCCACCCACATCAGTATGTATGAGTTCCAACAAGTCTGTCGCTCTCTCGGGTAAACCCGAAAAAGGTGACTTGGTCATCTTTCCAAGTAAACAATCCTGACATGTCTCGTATGATTCAAAATCAAACGAAGTTAGGAGACCATCACCATGGAGCTTATTCATGCGCTTTTCACTTATATGCCCCAAACGACAATGCCATAAATAGGTAGGACTCAAATCATTAGGCCGGAGCCTTTTAGCACTAACATTGTAAACAGATGCATCATCAAGATTTAAAATAAATAACCCATTCACAATGGGAGCATTAGCCATAAACATATCATTCTTAGAGATTACACAACCATTGTTTGCACTCGCGAATGAATAACCATCCCTCATCAAACATGAAGGTGATAAAATGTTTCGACCCATACTTGGAATGTAATAACAATTATTCAACTCCAAAATAAATCCTGAAGGAAGGTGAAGTTGCATGACGCCGACGAACAATGCAACAACCCTTGCTTTATTTCCGACGCAAAAATCCACTTCGCCTTTCTGCACTCCTCTAGTCCTTATTAGCCCATGCATCGAATTGCAAATATGAGCAACCGATCCGGTATCAAATACCCAAGAGTTAACATAGGAATCGGCGAGAAGAATGTCCACAACATTTACAACAAGCGTACCTGAGTGGGAAGTACTCTTACTTCCACTCTTCTTCAAAGAAGCCTGGTACTTGCTGCAGTTTCTCTTCTAGTGGCCATGTTCATGACAAAAGAAGCACTCAGTGTCTTCTACAGGTCCAGCCTTTTGCTTGGGTGCAGACTTAGGGATCGTATCCTTAGCCTTGCCCTTCTTCTTCCAAGAAGTACCCTTTTTCTTGAAGCTAGGCTTGTTCTGCACAGCCATCACATGGCTATGCCCTGCACACTTCTTCATGTCACTTTCTGCTGTTTTAAGCATCCCACATAATTCATTAAGGCCCTTCTCCACCCCATGCATATGGTAGTTCGAAATGAACTGCCCATAGCTGGATGGAAGAGACGCCAAAATGAAGTCAGTGGCCAACTCTTGGCCTAGTGGAAAACCAAGCTTTTCCAAAGTCTGACTGTAACCAACCATTTTGATCACATGGGGGTCTACAACTGCTCCCTCTGCTAGCTTGCATTCAACAAAGGACTTGGCAACATTGTACCTCTCAGTCCTTGCCTGATCTTGGAACATGTCCTTAAGCGCAACGATCATATCGTAGGCATCCTGATCCTCAAACTTCTTTTGGAGTTCAGGTTCCATGCATGCAAGCATAAGGCAGCTAACCTCAAGAGAATCATCACATGCTCTCTTGTAGGCGTTCTTTAGGGCAGCAGATGCATTATCAGCAGGTTCATCGGGGATTGGGGTATCCAGAACTGTTTCCTTTTTATCAGACCTGAGAACAATTCTCAGGTTACGGACCCAGTCCGAATAGTTTGTTCCATTTAGTTTATCTTTGTCAAGAATCGAACGCAAAGAGAAAGGTGATGTAGTGTTCGGTGCCATTGATCTACAACAGAAAACATGCAAAATACTAAGCCATGTAACAATGAAAGAGTAAAACATATTAAACAATTTAATAGCATATACTCCCACTTAAATCAATATCCCTCTATTGATACTAAGTGATTCAAGATCCACAATTAACAAGTCAACTAGTGAGCTTTAGCATCACTGCTAGAAGACAAGGTAAATCGGTAAGCAACACTTGCTAATCATATCACATATGACTCTTGTTGTTGGCTGACATCTCTATGTTAAAACTAGGCACCCAACCTTTATGCCCCAAGGTCCTTAACTGTTAAGATGACCTTGTCAAGTTCACCAACCCTTATGCGTGTAGGTATCCGATACAAACCCATCCAGCCAAGGAAAACCGCGGCACCCTAATTTCATAGGCCCACCAACGATTGTACAGGGCATAGGATGGTGCAAGGTTTGGTTGGGAGGGCATGGTTTAACTTAAACTTTGTGAGGAATCGTTCTACTTATATCATCTAAGCATGCATAGTAGTAAAACGTATAAGAATAACATTCACATAGATGTGACACAGTATGGCCCATTTTCTCATGATGATCTCCATCGCCATAGAACCTGTCCACCATGATGATCTCCATCTTCATGTTCCATGTGAGCTATCCTCCAAGTGATGAGTCCTCCAAGAACTAATACAAGCAATTACTCCTAACAAGTAGTAATCAAAATTACATAGAATTTGGATCATCACAAGTTGGCACGCAGGCCATTACAATAATTGACAACACACATGGCTCCAGCCGTGTTGCCCTACTCACGGCACGCAGGTCATGATAGATTTCATACATGCATCACATACACATATGGGCCATACTGATCATATACATCCTGCAAAAACAAGTTATGCATAGAATCGCATTCTATCGGATCATGTGACATTGTAGCACCTAGTTACCTTAACGAGATACAAAAGGGGCTACGATTAAGGGGGGTCTCCCCCTGCGGGGTTCGAAAAACCGTGAAAAATGAGAGATCGAATCTTCACAATTTTCTTTAAGGATTTTGATCGGCAAATCAAATTTACCATAAACCGACTCCTGTCCCGATTCAATCAAACTCCTTTGATCACGGTACATCGATTTTAGATCTAGGTTCTGATTCGATCAATCATATTGATCTTCGCGTGATTCAACGGGATTTATGTGTCACTGTCTACCCCGATGGCGGAAACCGACCGGTAGGGGTAAGTCGTTCGACAACCTCAGAATTACGATCACAGAAAGCAAGATCATAGATCAATCCTGAACCACCACCATATAAACGATCACATCATTCATATCAATCTGCATATCACCATATGAAAACATCCCAAACCTATAACTGAACAGCATCAGCTCTGATACCACTGTAGGGATACGGGTAGGCTACACCAGCACAAATCAAAAAAATTCTACTGCGTATACCAGGATTAATGTTGTCATAGATCACGGGATTACCACTAGACGCGCAGTTGCGGAATTGATGCAGCGCGTCGAGGCAGTGCAGACGTTCCACGTCTCCTCCTTGTCCTCGTCCCACGAGTAGCTCCCCTTGCGCGGCTCGTCCAAGCGCTACAGATGCAGCGCCTCCGAGGTATCCACACGTACAGGGTGGAAGCGTCAGACGTCGGACTGCTAGGTCTGCGTGTGCAACACAGGCGTGAGGAGTGGCGGCTAGGAATGATCTGAGGTCTCACCCTGGTCAGCTCGCCCCACCCTCTCTTATATAGGCGTCTCTAGTGGGCTTCTACATTAGCAGCCCATTAGTAGCCTAAGCTTGGTCTAATTCGGATCCAATCCTCATTAGGCTTCCAGCCCCTTAAGTGTGTGACCCTATAGGTTCATATGCGTATAGACATGAGACGAATACACTTATTCTGTCAATAGTTGGTAGCGGCTTCTAGCAAGACGTGCCAACTCCTAAACGCATACAAAGATCATATCGGACGAACCATCACAAGGTTTAGTACATGTCTTTCCCTTTGCCTCACGATATTTGGTCTAGCTCCAAGTTGACCTCCCTTTCTCGATACCGTGATTCGGAATCCCTTTACTAGGTTAACTCTTAACCATAGGTAGCACGGCCATGCATTTCTGGATCCGATCACTCGAGGGGCCCAGAGATATCTCTCTCAAGTAGAGAGGGGGAAATCCCATCTTGATTGACCATGTCTTGCAGCATGCTTCAGGACAAACCCGAAAGCTACCTTTATAACTACCCAGTTACGGTGCAGCGTTTGATAGCCCCAAAGTAGGTCGATCCACATCTCAAGTACATGCGACAATCTCAGGTCTAAGGACAAAACATACACGATGTGTAGAGAGAGAGATGCAACTAATTGCCAGTCTCAAGTTGGGTCAGTCCAACCCCATGTTCATAACATGTGTCCACATCATTGGTTTGACATCTCCATGTCTATGACTTGCGAAACATTGTCATCAACCAATCGATGTGCTAGTCTAATATTCACGTGTGTCCTCACATGAACTCCGACTAGGGACAACTCTTAAATAACCATACTAGTATAGAGTTTCACAAACAATTCACGTAATTTCCAATCAATACAAGTTGCCTGATATGGATATTCAAGGAACATTACAATAACTCATGGATACATATGAAATATCATCATCTCTATGATTGCCTATAGGGCATATTTCCTTCAATGTGAACGTCGACTACATGAGACTTCACCATTTATGGGCCTAGGGGAGTGCATTGTGTATTTGGCTACTAATTGTGGGGTTGCCGGAGTGACAAAAACCTGAACCCCTATTAGGACACCTTTGCACAAGGCAGCGTAGGATCTCAAAGTTTAAGGTTGTGGTTAGATTTATATCTTAATCACTTTCCTGTAGTTATGGATGTTTGCAGGGGGTTTAATCACAAGTATGTATTAGTCCTAGGAAGGGCGGTATGTTAGCACATGTTCACCCACACAACACTTACAACACCAGATAAGAGTACTCAACTATTTGAAGCTAAAGCACTTGATAGAATTCCCATGTGTCCTCGAGAACGTTTGGTCCTTATAAGTATTTCCACCTGCTTGTCCTTTGCTAAGAAAGGATTGGGCCACTTGCTCTGTTTGTTCGTTACTTTTGTTACTTTCTCTTTGTTTTGTTGCCTTGTCAGAAAACCACTAAAAATCCGTTTGCTAAGTATTCACAGGGATTTCCTGCTCCATACCACTGTTCAACACCTTCTGCTCCTCGTTGGGATTGACACTCCTATTTATTGAAAGTACTACGATACACCCCTATACTTGTGGGTCATCAAGACTATTTTCTGGCGCCGTTGTTGGGGAGTGAAGCGCTATTGAAGAGTGGAACTGGTAAAGGAAACATTTACTGTGAGTATTGCTCTTGTTACTGCTTGTTACTTTGTTTCCAATTTGGATAACCCACTTGGTTTCCTGCTTGGGAAAACTACTACCACTACTAGGGTAGTAGATGAACCACCTCCTGTTGAGATAGATCCTTTTAATATACCTACAAGTATTGTTAATCGTGTTATGGATAATTATTATTTTGGGGATGGAACTGTCCATCCCGGTGATCACTTGCTTTTTATCCATGAATTATGCGGGTTGTTTAAGTGTGCAGGTATCACAACTGAACAGGTGAAGAATAAGTTACTCTCCATATCCTTGAAAGAGAGAGCTGAAGAATGGTATAAGCTGCTGAAGAATGGACAATCCATGGAATGGGAGGAGATGGCATCTCTCTTTTACTCTAAATTTTATCCTCCCAGTGAAATTCATAAAGATAGAAATCTTATATATAACTTTTGTCCTCTTGATGGAGAGAGTACAGCTCAATCTTGGGGGAGATTGAAGTTACTAATGCTTAAATGTCCTATTCATGAACTCCCTAACAATATTATTCTCAATAACTTTTATGCTAGGCTTTCTCTTCATGATAAAGATTTACTAGATGCTTCATGTGTTGGATCATTCATGTCACATCCCAAGATTTTCCAAATCTTGTAATGTGAAAATAAATGAATAAAATAAAACTTTGTTTGATTTTCAGAGCTAGAAGAAACTTTTGAATTCAATTGGAATTTCAAACCCATTTGAATTAAATAAAATCCTAAAGGGATTCATACAGATAAACATTTAATAAAGGAAATTGAAAATATTTTGGAAATACTATTTTGGATCTTTTAAATAAAAGGATTTGGTTTTCAATAGAAGTAAAAGTTCATAAATAAAGATTATTTAATAGAGCCAAATTAAACCTTGACCAAACTTTGGGAATTAAAACATTTAGTTTTGAATAAAAATAACAAAGGTTTATTTAAAATAAAATAATAGGGAATTAATATCCAAATTTTATTCAAATAAAAGGTTTTACCATTTTTAAAACATCAAAACTTGTTAAATTATTTTAAATAGGATTTCCAAGTATTTTATATTCACAAATAAAAACCTACTAAAATGTTTTGGCTTTATTTTAGGTTTCAAAATAAATATCTCAATAAAACAAATCCTATTGGATTTAATAATGAAAGCCTATTATATTAATTAATAATGGACACTAAAATAAAAGGTTATTTTGTTTTAAATCAAATTAACAAATATTATATACTTCCCAAATTAAACCTACTAATTTGATTTTAAAAATATTTAGGTTTCAAATAAGGATTTATTTAATGAAATCAAACTCTATTTAATTTAATAACTAAGGCCCACTTTATTTAATTATTAGTGGATCCTAAAGTAAAAGGATTATATTATTTTAAACAAGTTTTACAAATATTCTTTACTTCCAAATGATACCTACTGATTTGATTTTGAAAACATTTGGATTTCAAATAAAAAATTTATTAATTAAAAATCAAACTCTATTTAATTAATAAACCATGGCCTACTTATTTAATTAATAAATGGAACCTAAAAAGATTTAAAATAATATTTTATTTTAGAATGTGAATTATGTTGTTGAACAGAACCAAAAACACAATGCAAAGTTTAATGATTGTTTGAATTGTTTGAAATATTTGAATGCTTGAATAATTGTTTGAAATAACAAATCAGGAAATGGAAATGGAAAAAGAAAAAGAAGTAAACAGAAAAAAATAAGAGAAAACGACCAGCCCAACAATCTGGCCCAACAGCCCAGTCCAACCCAACTCCCCTCCCCCGAACCGTTTTCTTCACCGCAGAAAGAACCCGCTGAACCACTGACCGGTGGACCTCCCTCTCTTTTTCATTTCCCACTGACAGATGGACCCCGCTCTACTGTTTATCCTCCCCACCCGCACGACCCTTCTTCCCCACCCCTCGCCGGTCGTTGCAGACGGATTAACTCCGGCGTAATACGCCTTAAACACGCGTTGAATCAGCCCCACGACCACGCAGAATAAATCGCCCCTCCCTCCTCGTCATTTCTCCCCAGACCACTCTTCCTCTCTGCCCCTAGGCTGTCGCCAATTTCCTCTGCACCACCGCCGTCATCGACGAGCTCCCTCCTCAATTCCGGCGAGCCCAGCCACTGCCTTGCCTCCCCGAGCACCCTAGCAGCTGCTCCACTTCCTGGCGCTTCTGTCAGTGCCTTCATTCAATCGCGGGTGTCCTGAAACCTCGCCCTCGACGACGACCTGCAGCACCGCGACTGTCTTCAACTCCGGCGAGCCCCACAGGTAGATTCCGGTCGCCCCTCTTCTTCTCGATCACGCACACAACCTTGCCTTGGTCCTGCGCATCTAACAATGTCCTTGTTATGCCTTGGGGTATTCCGTAGCGTCGCCCACGATGACCACCTGACGCACCCGACGCCGCCACGAAATCCGGCGAGAGATTCCACCTGACCCCGAGCGCCCCTTGCCTCGTCAACCGCATGTTGAGCATCGCCGTAACCCCCTGAGCCCGGTGAGCATGCCCTTTTTATCTCTCGCTTCCTATTTCACCGGCGCCGTCATCGACTGGCCGCTCCGCCGCCAACCACCGTCGCCAGCGCCGCCACTTCGTGGTTGATTGATCAGGACCGTTCGATTTAGATCAGACGCGTAGAAACAGATGACTTAAACGCGAAGGGGTACTCGATCTGAGCCACTCAATCTAACTAGATCCAACGCCCCACAGACGTGATCCAACCGAAACGGTATGGACCAATAGGAACACGACGCGTGGCCAGGTTTAAAACTAAAAACAGATTTGAATCTGATTTAATTGCAAACTTCAAACCTTTGTAACTTTCAAACCACACATCCAAATTTGGCAAATTTTATATCAATGAAATCAGGAGAACAAGCCCTAGCCAACCATGGCCTTAGTTTTGAAAATAGTATCTGTTAGCTTGTTTGAATTTACAGAAACATTTGAGTACTTGTTTAGAGTATAAAAATTGTTTAAAATTGTTTTTAGGATTAAATCTTTTGCAAAATGGATTTGTGTGACCTTACTGACCCTAGGAACCAACCCATAGTGTTAAAAATGATTTTTGTGAAATTTAAGTTGAATTATTTAACTTAGCCATTTTTTAGCCAAATAAACTCATTGATTTTATTATGGAAATGTTTATGGGAAGAAAACTTTGAGTAGATGGTTTGGACCAAACATACTGACCAAAACACCAAGTTTTGCAATAGCAACTCATTTGGTGAACCCTATGGGCTAATGCCTTAGTAAAAATAATTCTACACCACATAAAATAACACTTTGATTTGAAAATGGTTTTAAAGTGAAACCTTTTGCAAATGACTTGGCCACTTTAGAAAATGACCATTAGATGTACCCAAATGTCTATGACCCATTAGGAACCACTTTTTCAAACAAAACAAAGCTTGGCATGCTTGCATGCATTTCTTTGACTTTGTTATTTATGTGTGTTGTTTTGCTTGATTAGTAGATTGAGTTTGTGCCTTGCTTGATTGATTTGTAGTGACTTGAAGAGTGTAATTGTTGCAAGGACAAGGAGTGAACCCATAATCTACTAAAAAGGCAAGTGATGCTTCATACTTTTGTCCTATTACTTTCTCTATGCATTAGTGATTTTGCTAAGTAAAACTTGCATGGATTTTTGCTAAGTATAGATCTTGCTATAGGAAAACCTAGTAGATGACTCCTTAGTAGGATTTTACTAAGTTAGAGATTCCTACTACTACCAAGCTTAGCCTAGTTAATAGAAAACATGGGTGGAATATATATTCACACTATGGAAAAATATTCTAAGTCTAAGGACTTATGTTTTGTTTAATAAAACAACTAATTTAATGAATCACCTGGGTGGAATGGAAAGATTGGGTTATGTTGAGTGGTTACACAAGGCCAGGGGACTGGTGAACCTTGTGTATCACACTTGTGGATGGCCACCCAGGAAACAAAGGGATTTGAGATGTCAAATGTTGAGAAGCTTCAAGTGCAACCACTTGGCAATATGGGCTCTGCCATGATCATATAGGTTGCAAGAACTTAGCCATATGGACAGTGGGTGGTAGTGTTTGATAGGTTGGAACGCGTCCATTTTGGTCTAAGGGAAGGCTTCTGAAAGATTTTGTCTTGGGAAACCAAGTCTTGTGGGGAAAGTGCACCACCTCTGTAGAGTGTAAAATCTAAGTACTTAGCCATGTCCCTGGTAAAGGACAATTTGAGCATCAAGACATGGAAGCAATCAAGAATCTCATCATTCCAATTTCTAAATTAAAATTTGTGGGTGAACAAGGGTTGTGTGAAATTCTTCAATCTTTGATTGAGAGATGGCTTGTTTAAGGATCTCCAATCTTTGGTTAAGAAAAATGATTTTGTTTGAATTCTTCAATCATTGATGGAGAGATGGCTTGGTACAAGGATCTTGAAATCTTTGATTGAGAATTATGGTTTTTCCAAGCACTTCAGTCTTTGATTGGTAGATGCCTTGGAAAGGATCTTCAGTCTTTGATTGGTAGATGCCTTGGGAAGTAATTTGTCAAAACAAAAACTTAGTATTTTCAAAATGATAAGGAAAATCTATTTTGAGCAATGCAAAGCCTCAACTCCACTTAGCCAAATGCATATAGATGATAGACTCCACTATATTACCAAAGTATCACTTGCCAATACAATTCAAATGTATTGACCCTTGTGGCTGTAACTTGTATGTTGCAGGTTTGATTGTTTTTAGTGAAGATTGATTGATTAGGATTACAAAGTCTACAACCAACATCTGCCTGTGGCACTTTGAAGATGAAGGACCCATGACTATATTTATTCTGCTGCAATGTAATGTAATAGCCTAATGAGCTATATTTGATGTAATAAACTTATGTTATTCCTGGTTATAAAGTTATATTATGACCTTTGTTTCTTGATATTACATCTTAACTGTGGATGCTAGCTATTGATCCAGGGACTAGCATTGTAAAACACAGGAGGAATCTACCTTATTAGGTTGAGGCCTCTACAGATGGTATCAGAGCATTGTGTTGCCTGTAGGATTTGTAAACCTAGGATTGGACAAAAACCCTTAGAAAAATAGGAGTTGTATTTGTTCCAAAACTTATTTACAAAAACACTTGTAAACTCTTTCCTCAACCATTTTGGTTTCAATTCCACTTCTCATCTATTTCAACTTGATGGAAAACCTACCCCATGACCAAGGACTTCACCATATGCAAAGGACTTCTTCAACATCTTCAACTCTAATGACTTCAACATCTTCAACTCTAATGACTTCAACATCTTCAGCTCTAATGACTTCAACATCTTCAGCATATTCACCAAGGATCTCCAACTGGGATATCACCAAGGACTACAAGTGAAACAAGGAAATCTTACTCAAGATTTGGAGACTGAGAGAATGCAAAATAAGAAGGAGCCATCATCAACTTTGAAGTTTGGTGACCAAGAGTTTTTCTTAAGGAAACCAAGATCTCATACAAGAAGAATCATTAAGGAAGGAAAGATCACAAGTGAACCATATAGATGGACCACCATATTTTAGTTAAGTCAAAACACACCAACTTATGTGGTGTAACAAAAATATTTTGTTGACTAAGTATGTGCTTGAACTTTGTTGTTTGAGTGAATTGTTTGTTTGAGATTGCTTGAACATTGCTTGTGTGAATTGTGATGTGTGTGATTAGAAATATATCCTTAGAAATATCTAGCCTATTCTAATTTCCTTCAACCCAAACAGATGACTACTCCAAAAGACTCCAAAGTTGATGACATCAACACTAACCAAGCTGATAGCATGAAAGAGCTCATAGCAACCCAACACCAGTTAAACCAACTGACAGCCCAATTCCTAGCCAACAATAGTGATAAAGATCCAACACTACAAAGGTTTTTGGAAGAGCAATCCCAACTGATGCTTAAAGTGACTAATCAAATGATTAGCATGGAAGAAAGCTATCCTAGAAGAGTGTAAGATAACAAGGATGACAAGAATATTATTCTAGATGGAGCCCCAGCTTGCACTATATGTGGAGACAAGGATCATACTTCCAAGGAGCATGAAGGACAATGCCCCAATTGTGAAGAAGATCATCCTGTTGGACAATGCCCCACCTATCAAGCTACTTGTTACCTTTGTGAAGGAAGTGACCATACTCCTGGTCAATGTCCCATCTATGCCATGGTGGAACAAAGGAAACAAGAAGGATCCAAGTCTACCAAAGGAAAAGGACCACTCATACCTCCAAACAAGACAACCCAATTCAAAGGATCAAAGAAAACCAAGAAACCCAAGCAAGACATGAGCCTTGCACAATGTCGTAAATGTAAGGAAATGGGACACTACTCCAGTGGATGCCCAGAAAACAAGAAGAATAAAGAGATTGACCAAGTGTGGTGTAACAACTGCAAAGAACCAGGCCACTATGTAGCAACTTGCCCACAAGAGCCACGTAAAGAACTCCAAGATATCCATTGCTTCAACTGCAAGAATCCAGGACACTATGCGAGCAACTGTCCAGAAAGAATGAAGAACAAGTTGAACAAGCCTATGGAGAAACTCAACCTTGGCCCATGAGTCAAGTATGGAAACAAAGGAACTCAATACAAATGTTTGCTTAGAGAAATTTTTCCAGGACCCCAAGAAGACCAATGTGTAATTTTTGTTTGAAAAATTTTAAGGGTGGTAGTACCCTAGTTGTTTTGAACTTGCTTGTAACCCCAGCCTTCCCAAATCTCGGGACGAGATTTATTTTAAGGGTGGTAGCCTGTCACATCCCAAGATTTTCCAAATCTTGTAATGTGAAAATAAATGAATAAAATAAAACTTTGTTTGATTTTCAGAGCCAGAAGAAACTTTTGAATTCAATTGGAATTTCAAACCCATTTGAATTAAATAAAATCCTAAAGGGATTCATACAGATAAACATTTAATAAAGGAAATTGAAAATATTTTGGAAATACTATTTTGGATCTTTTAAATAAAAGGATTTGGTTTTCAATAGAAGTAAAAGTTCATAAATAAAGATTATTTAATAGAGCCAAATTAAACCTTGACCAAACTTTGGGAATTAAAACATTTAGTTTTGAATAAAAATAACAAAGGTTTATTTAAAATAAAATAATAGGGAATTAATATCCAAATTTTATTCAAATAAAAGGTTTTACCATTTTTAAAACATCAAAACTTGTTAAATTATTTTAAATAGGATTTCCAAGTATTTTATATTCACAAATAAAAACCTACTAAAATGTTTTGGCTTTATTTTAGGTTTCAAAATAAATATCTCAATAAAACAAATCCTATTGGATTTAATAATGAAAGCCTATTATATTAATTAATAATGGACACTAAAATAAAAGGTTATTTTGTTTTAAATAAAATTACCAAATATTATATACTTCCCAAATTAAACCTACTAATTTGATTTTAAAAATATTTAGGTTTCAAATAAGGATTTATTTAATGAAATCAAACTCTATTTAATTTAATAACTAAGGCCCACTTTATTTAATTATTAGTGGATCCTAAAGTAAAAGGATTATATTATTTTAAACAAGTTTTACAAATATTCTTTACTTCCAAATGATACCTACTGATTTGATTTTGAAAACATTTGGATTTCAAATAAAAAATTTATTAATTAAAAATCAAACTCTATTTAATTAATAAACCATGGCCTACTTATTTAATTAATAAATGGAACCTAAAAAGATTTAAAATAATATTTTATTTTAGAATGTGAATTATGTTGTTGAACAGAACCAAAAACACAATGCAAAGTTTAATGATTGTTTGAATTGTTTGAAATATTTGAATGCTTGAATAATTGTTTGAAATAACAAATCAGGAAATGGAAATGGAAAAAGAAAAAGAAGTAAACAGAAAAAAATAAGAGAAAACGACCAGCCCAACAATCTGGCCCAACAACCCAGTCCAACCCAACTCCCCTCCCCCGAACCGTTTTCTTCACCGCAGAAAGAACCCGCTGAACCACTGACCAGTGGACCTCCCTCTCTTTTTCATTTCCCACTGACAGATGGACCCCGCTCTACTGTTTATCCTCCCCACCCGCACGACCCTTCTTCCCCACCCCTCGCCGGCCGTTGCAGACGGATTAACTCCGGCGTAATACGCCTTAAACACGCGTTGAATCAGCCCCACGACCACGCAGAATAAATCGCCCCTCCCTCCTCTTCATTTCTCCCCAGACCACTCTTCCTCTCTGCCCCTAGGCTGTCGCCAATTTCCTCTGCACCACCGCCGTCATCGACGAGATCCCTCCTCAATTCCGGCGAGCCCAGCCACTGCCTTGCCTCCCCGAGCACCCTAGCAGCTGCTCCACTTCCTGGCGCTTCTGTCAGTGCCTTCCATTCAACCGCGGGTTTCCTGAAACCTCGCCCTCGACGACGACCTGCAGCACCGCGACTGTCTTCAACTCCGGCGAGCCCCACAGGTAGATTCCGGTCGCCCCTCTTCTTCTCGATCACGCACACAACCTTGCCTTGGTCCTGCGCATCTAACAACGTCCTTGTTATGCCTTGGGGTGATCCGTAGCGCCGCCCACGATGACCACCTGACGCACCCGACGCCGCCACGAACTCCGGCGAGAGATTCCACCTGACCCCGAGCGCCCCTTGCCTCGTCAACCGCACGTTGAGCATCGCCGTAACCCCCTGAGCCCGGTGAGCATGCCCTTTTTTCTCTCGCTTCCTATTTGACCGGCGCCGTCATCGACTGGCCGCTCCGCCGCCAACCACCGTCGCCAGCGCCGCCACTTCGTGGTTGATTGATCAGGACCGTTCGATTTAGATCAGACGCGTAGAAACAGATGACTTAAACGCGAAGGGGTACTCGATCTGAGCCACTCAATCTAACTAGATCCAACGCCCCACAGACGTGATCCAACCGAAACGGTATGGACCAATAGGAACACGACGCGTGGCCAGGTTTAAAACTAAAAACAGATTTGAATCTGATTTAATTGCAAACTTCAAACCTTTGTAACTTTCAAACCACACGTCCAAATTTGGCAAATTTTATATCAATGAAATCAGGAGAACAAGCCCTAGCCAACCATGGCCTTAGTTTTGAAAATAGTATCTGTTAGCTTGTTTGAATTTACAGAAACATTTGAGTACTTGTTTAGAGTATAAAAATTGTTTAAAATTGTTTTTAGGATTAAATCTTTTGCAAAATGGATTTGTGCGACCTTACTGACCCTAGGAACCAACCCATAGTGTTAAAAATGATTTTTGTGAAATTTAAGTTGAATTATTTAACTTAGCCATTTTTTAGCCAAATAAACTCATTGATTTTATTATGGAAATGTTTATGGGAAGAAAACTTTGAGTAGATGGTTTGGACCAAACATACTGACCAAAACACCAAGTTTTGCAATAGCAACTCATTTGGTGAACCCTATGGGCTAATGCCTTAGTAAAAATAATTCTACACCACATAAAATAACACTTTGATTTGAAAATGGTTTTAAAGTGAAACCTTTTGCAAATGACTTGGCCACTTTAGAAAATGACCATTAGATGTACCCAAATGTCTATGACCCATTAGGAACCACTTTTTCAAACAAAACAAAGCTTGGCATGCTTGCATGCATTTCTTTGACTTTGTTATTTATGTGTGTTGTTTTGCTTGATTAGTAGATTGAGTTTGTGCCTTGCTTGATTGATTTGTAGTGACTTGAAGAGTGTAATTGTTGCAAGGACAAGGAGTGAACCCATAATCTACTAAAAAGGCAAGTGATGCTTCATACTTTTGTCCTATTACTTTCTCTATGCATTAGTGATTTTGCTAAGTAAAACTTGCATGGATTTTTGCTAAGTATAGATCTTGCTATAGGAAAACCTAGTAGATGAATCCTTAGTAGGATTTTCCTAAGTTAGAGATTCCTACTACTACCAAGCTTAGCCTAGTTAATAGAAAACATGGGTGGAATATATATTCACACTATGGAAAAATATTCTAAGTCTAAGGACTTATGTTTTGTTTAATAAAACAACTAATTTAATGAATCACCTGGGTGGAATGGAAAGATTGGGTTATGTTGAGTGGTTACACAAGGCCAGGGGACTGGTGAACCTTGTGTATCACACTTGTGGATGGCCACCCAGGAAACAAAGGGATTTGAGATGTCAAATGTTGAGAAGCTTCAAGTGCAACCACTTGGCAATATGGGCTCTGCCATGATCATATAGGTTGCAAGAACTTAGCCATATGGACAGTGGGTGGTAGTGTTTGATAGGTTGGAACGCGTCCATTTTGGTCTAAGGGAAGGCTTCTGAAAGATTTTGTCTTGGGAAACCAAGTCTTGTGGGGAAAGTGCACCACCTCTGCAGAGTGTAAAATCTAAGTACTTAGCCATGTCCCTGGTAAAGGAAAATTTGAGCATCAAGACATGGAAGCAATCAAGAATCTCATCATTCCAATTTCTAAATTAAAATTTGTGGGTGAACAAGGGTTGTGTGAAATTCTTCAATCTTTGATTGAGAGATGGCTTGTTTAAGGATCTCCAATCTTTGGTTAAGAAAAATGATTTTGTTTGAATTCTTCAATCATTGATGGAGAGATGGCTTGGTACAAGGATCTTGAAATATTTGATTGAGAATTATGGTTTTGCCAAGCACTTCAGTCTTTGATTGGTAGATGCCTTGGAAAGGATCTTCAGTCTTTGATTGGTAGATGCCTTGGGAAGTAATTTGTCAAAACAAAAACTTAGTATTTTCAAAATGATAAGGAAAATCTATTTTGAGCAATGCAAAGCCTCAAATCCACTTAGGCAAATGCATATAGATGATAGACTCCACTATATTACCAAAGTATCACTTGCCAATACAATTCAAATGTATTGACCCTTGTGGCTGTAACTTGTATGTTGCAGGTTTGATTGTTTTTAGTGAAGATTGATTGATTAGGATTACAAAGTCTACAACCAACATCTGCCTGTGGCACTTTGAAGATGAAGGACCCATGACTATATTTATTCCGCTGCAATGTAATGTAATAGCCTAATGAGCTATATTTGATGTAATAAACTTATGTTATTCCTGGTTATAAAGTTATATTATGACCTTTGTTTCTTGATATTACATCTTAACTGTGGATGCTAGCTATTGATCCAGGGACTAGCATTGTAAAACACAGGAGGAATCTACCTTATTAGGTTGAGGCCTCTACAATTCACACGTATGAAGGAAGAAGCTAAATAGGATCTCTTAGACCGTATTCAAGAGAACACTGAAGCTTGGGAGAATGACAAAGGAAGAAAGTTAGGTATAAACTGTGATTATGGATGCATTGAATCTTTTATGGGAACTGATGACTTCCGTGATATTAGTAATGAGGTTGGTCTTGATCCCAAGTGCTTGCAAAATGTTTTAAGGCCTTTGCCTCTTATATTGAGATTCCCAAGAAAGAGTGGGACAAATGCCATGCTCCTTATAAAGACATTGTTACCCATGTTCCTGCTAGCGTAGAGGTTTGTACTGTTGATCCTATTTTGCCTGAACCTTATGTTGAGAAAACTCATTTTCCTTCCAAGGTAAGGGAGCATTCTATTATGGCTAATGTGATTAACAAAAGTGCAAAGAAAACTGTAAGGTCCGATGAGCTTACTGATATTGAACCCGTGGTAGCTATTGTGAAAGATCTTGTCACAAGAAATATAGAGGATGAGCATATTGTCTTTTGTGAAGACACTAATAATATTGTTTCTCATCCTAAGAAACTTAGAAAAGCTAGTGTTCTTGTGCTTTCTATTAGAATTGGTAATCATAGCAATTATGGTTTATGTGATATTGGTGCTAGTTCTAGCACTATTCCTTATGAGCTTTACAGGGAAATTATGCATGAGATTGGTCCTTGTGAGCTTGAGGACATTGATGTGGTTATTCACCTTGCTAATAGAGAGCAAGTTTGCCCCATTGGCATTGTAAGAGATGTGGAGGTCCTTTGTGGTAATATTGAATATCCTACTGATTTTCTAGTACTTGGTAAAGAAGCTAGTAAAACCTATCCTATTATCTTTGGTAGACCCTTTCTGAATACTTGATGGGGATATTTCGACCGGGGTATACCCAGCAGGACATTTCCTACTGGCCCAAGCTTCCAGCGAGTGGGCCTACAGGACGGCGACTGGATCGAGACTTGACAAGGACCCAGGCGACTGGAAGCTAGAGGCCCAGAAGCGTAGCTAAGCCCAATCGGATTAGGTCAAGAACCCTCCAAATCCTTAACTAATTCGGTTGTAGATCTGTAAACCCTAGCGAGGTGAGCCTATATAAACCTCCCTAGGGTACGCATAGAGGACATGTTTCATCATACACCCTAGTGACTCGTTGCCTACTCGTCGAGCTCGCCCTTGTACTCTCTCCATAATACAATCTAGCAGGAGTAGGTCTTTACCCTTCGGGGGGCGAACCTAGGTAAAACCTTGTGTCTCCGCCCTCATCTCGCACCGCAGATGGCTGGCCGCCCTTGCCCTTTGTTCTACCATTCGCTGCCGATTGCAGCATCTGCCGTGGCCATTCCCACGACAATACTTGTGGGGCTATCATAGACTGTAGGAAGGAAAAAAGTTTTGACTAAGTTTGCTGGAGAGTCTTATGAGTTTAATTTTTCCAAATTTGCCAAAACTCCTTATGAAAATGAACTGCCTAAAGGGAGGATTTCAGGGTTGAACAACTTTCTTCTATTTCTCTTGCTCCTGATAATGCCTTGCATCAGTTTATGGAAGATCATGAAAGCAATGTCTTCATGAAGGAAAGAAATGAGATTGACGAGGTTTTCCTTCGTCAGCCGGAACAGCTAAAGCATAACTTAACTTTGGAAGATTTGGGTACCACACTACCACCTAAAGGAGATCCTGTTTTCGAATTAAAACCTTTACCTGATGATCTTAAATATGCTTATCTTGATGATAGGAAAATATATCCTGTTATTATCAGTTCTAAACTTTCAGGAAAGGAAGAAGAAAGGTTATTGGAGATATTGAAGAAACACCGAGGAGCTATGGGCTATACTCTTGATGATTTAAAGGGGATTTCTCCTACTATATGTCAGCATGCTATTAATATAGAACCTGATGCAAAACCAGTTGTTGAGCACCAACGCCATCTAAATCCTAAGATGAAGGATGTGGTAAGAAATGAGGTATTAAAACTCCTTGATGCTGGTATTATTTATCCTATTGCTGATAGTAAATGGGTTAGCCCTGTTCATTGTGTTCCCAAGAAAGGGGGAATAACTGTTGTGCCTAATGAGGATAATGAGCTTATACCCCAAAGGGTAGTGGTTGGGTATAGAATGTGCATTGATTTTAGAAATATTAATAAAGTTACTAAGAAAGATCATTATCTTTGCCCTTTATTGATCAAATGCTTGAGAGGTTGTCCAAAAAGACTCACTTTTGCTTTCTTGATGGTTATTCTGGGTTTTCTCAAATTGCTGTGAAAGCACAGGACCAAGAGAAAACTTCTTTCACTTGTCCTTATGGTACTTATGCTTATAGGCGTATGCCTTTTGGTTTATGTAATGCTCCTGCTACCTTTCAGAGATGTATGTCTGCTATCTTTCATGGTTTTTGTGAGGAATTTGTGGAGGTTTTCATGGACGATTTTTCCGTCCATGGAACTTCTTTTGATAACTGTTTGCACAACCTTGATAAAGTTTTGCAGAGATGTGAAGAAACCAACCTTGTTCTTAATTGGGAGAAATGCCATTTCATGGTTAATGAAGGGATTGTTCTTGGACACAAGATCTCTGAAAGAGGCATTGAAGTTGACAGAGCCAAAATTGAAGCAATTGAGAAGATGCCTTGTCCTAGGGATATCAAAGATATTCGTAGTATCCTTGGTCATGTTGGTTTCTATAGGAGGTTTATTAAAGATTTCTCCAAAATTTCAAAGCCCCTTACTAATCTTCTTCAAAAATATGTATCTTTTGTTTTTGATGATGATTGTAAGGAAGCTTTTGAAACTTTGAAGAAAGCTTTGACAACTGCTCCTATTGTCCAACCGCCTGATTGGAGTTTACCTTTTGAAATTATGTGTGATGCTAGTGACTTTGTTGTGGGTGCTTTCCTTGGACAACGTGTTGACAAGAAGTTAAATGTCATTCATTATGCTAGCAAGACTCTAGATGCTTCTCAAAAGAATTATGATACTACTGAAAATGAGTTCTTAGCTGTAATCTTTGCTTGTGATAAGTTTAGACCTTATATTGTTGATTCTAAGGTTACTATTCATACTGATCATGCAGCTATTAAGTACCCTATGACAAAGAAGGACGCTAAGCCTAGGATTATAAGGTGAGTGTTGCTTTTGCAAGAGTTTGATCTACATATTGTGGATAGGAAAGGTGCTGATAATCCTGTTGCTGATAATTTATCTCGTTTGGAAAACATTTCTTTTGACCCTTTGCCTGTTAATGATAGTTTTCCAAATGAGCAGTTAGCTGCAATAAGGGTAAGTCCACATGAGAGTCCTTGGTATGCTGATTATGCTAACTTTATTGTTTCCAAGTATTTGCCTCCAACCTTTACAGCTCAGCAAAGAAGGAAATTCTTTTATGATCTAAGGCATTACTTTTGGGATGACCCACACTTATATAAAGGAGTAAATGACATTATGCGAAGATGTGTTCTAGAATTTGAACAACAAGAGATATTGAGGAAATGTCATGGCAGTGCTTATGAAGGACATCATGCTGGGGATAGGACTGCACAAAAGGTTTTGCAATCTGGATTTTATTGGCCTACCCTTTTTAAAGATGCAAGGAAGTTTGTCTTATCATGTGATGAATGCCAACGAGTAGGTAACATCTCTAGACGCAATGAAATGCCTATGAATTATTCTCTTGTTATTGAACCTTTTGATTGTTGGGGATTTGACTTTATGGGGCCTTTTCCTCCTTCAAAAGGGTATACACATATTCTTGTTGTTGATTATGTTACAAAGTGGGTAGAAGCCATACCTACAAACAGTGTTGATGGTAAGACCTCTTTGAAAATGCTTAAAGATATTATTTTTCCTAGGTTCGGTGTGCCTAGATATCTCATGACTGATGGAGGCTCTCATTTTATTCATGGGGGTTTTAGAAAAACCCTCGCTAAGTATGATGTAAACCACAGAATTGCTTCAACTTATCACCCCCAAACTAGTGGGCAAGTAGAACTTTCCAATAGGGAAATTAAATCTATCTTGCAGAAGACTGCCAATAGATCTAGGAAAAAATGGGCTAAAAAGTTGAATGACGCTTTGTGGGCTTATAGAACTGCTTATAAAAATCCTATGGGGATGTGTCCTTACAAAATGGTCAATGGGAAAGCTTGTCACTTGCCTTTAGAATTAGAACACAAAGCTTACTGGGCAGCGGAAGAGTTGAATAGAGACTTTAGACTTGCTGGTGAGAAAAGACTGCTCGACTTAAGCAATCTAGATGAGTGGAGAGGTGAAGCTTACGAAAATGCTAGGCTCTTTAAGGAAAAAGTAAAAAGATGGCATGATAGGAGAATTCTCAAAAGGGAATTCCATGTTGGTGAGAAAGTTCTTTTGTATAGGTCTCGTCTCAGATTTTTTTCAGGGAAACTACTCTCCAAATGGGAAGGACCTTTTGTTATCAAGGAAGTGTACTGTTCAGGTGCCATCAAAATTTCTTCTCTAAAAGATGACACAACACAAGTGGTGAATGGTCAAAGACTAAAACATTATATTTATGGAGATTCTTATAATGAAGATGTTGATGTTATTCAAATGATAACTCCAGAAGAGTTTATCAGAAGCCAAACACCAGAAACTACAGAGTTCGTCCTTGAATAGGTAAAAGGTGGTGAAAAAAGAAGGTTCGTGAAACCCCAATCTTTTTATATTTTTGATGTTTTTAATATATAAGGGAAGTTACGAGATGAAACTTAAGAGGAAACGGAGCCCGGGGTGGACAAACCCACCCTAGGCGTGGGCCCAGCCTGACCGCGCCTGAGGGGGTGTCCCTCCTCGAACTCCGTCTCCACCTCGTTTCTGTGTCAAAACCTTCCTTATGCATTGAAACTTCGTAATATATAACCCTCGGATCCCCCGAGGTTCATGCATCGTGTTCTCGTCGTGTTTTCGTTTCAATCTGTTTCTGTCAGGAAATCTTCTCAAGTTTAGAGCACCATGGCCTCCGCCAACGACAAAGTCAAGAAGCCTGTGGAGATAGAGTTGGAAGAACAAACCGCCACAGGAACAAGGGGAAGGAAACCTACTTTTGTAGGAGCAATTAACACTGCAGATGTTTTTTCTCATCACATGCAGGGAATCATAGCCTTCGGTCCAGAACTCATATACTACCCTGAGGCAGCGGAAGCCCTTCAAACCACCAACAAGTTTTGTGATAAGTACCGTGCGTTGAGGATGAAAGTGGATATGCTTCAAGAGGAAAATAACATGCTTCGTAAGATGCTGGAAGATTTCCTGACCCATGACAAGAGAACACCACCACAACCGAAGGAGTAATTCGTCATCAAGTTTGGCATCCCCTTGGCTTGTTCCAAGCTTGGGGGAGTGTCGCGGTATCACCACCATTATCTTTTACCTTTTTAGTGGATTCATATATGTGGTAGAGAGGTTATCTTATAGTTTGGTTTGCATGTGGAAGTATCTCTCCTTTTAGTTGATTATCTATGTATCCCTTGGTGTGAGTGCCTTTATTGAATATTAATGAGAAGTCTCATCTTTTACTTTTTACACTTCTTATTTTAGTTTGCAATATCTATTATATGATGGATCTTGTTGATCAGTATTGGCATCACTTTGGGAGCATCAAGTAACTCTAAATTGGTTTTGGCAAACCGAGTTCTGGTTAGTGGCTTTAGTCTGAAAGAAAAGGAAAGAAAGAGAGAAAGAAATAAAAGACTTACAGGTATTTGGTATCATTTGTTTTCTTTCTTGTTGGCTCAAAAGCTTAGTATTCTTTATTTAAAATTCTTTTGTGTCTTCAAGTAAGATTGTATGTTTGGATTATTACTTGTATGTTTGCTTGTTTCTTTCAACTCTCTTGCTTGCTGCCCAGACTTGCTAGCCAAAAACCTGTTTTGAGAAGGCATACTTCTCATGTTTCCAAAATCCTTTGAACCCAAAAATTTTGCCACTTGTGTCCACCATCTCCACCTAGTAGCTTTTGCTATTCCAAGCAAATTCTCAAGCTTCATCTACCTTTCGAATTAAAAAGTATTTTCTTATGTGAAAACTAGTTAGTAAAGCTCTCACGAACTTGATGGCACACCTTATTTTCTTGCCCCTAATAGACTTGAACCATTGTGTACATCGAAGTTGTATATGCTTGCATCTATACGTTGGAATTAGCAGAATCGTGCTGTCACGTGGAACGTTTTCAACATTGCACTTATACTCTATACACAGTTGATATCGTGCTCTTTTGTCTATGGAAGTCAACAGTGTGAAATAAAGAGGGAACTTGTAAGTCCATAGAGTTCGTATTATGTGTTAGAGAAACGCCTGGGCCGCTAGCCTAAGCCATGCTTAATCATGGTGGAAACTTGCAGCATAACCATAGTGAGTCATCTATGAAGCATCCTCAATAAAAAGCTATGCATATGGTAAATAAAAAGATTGCTGAGATGCTCATTGTCTGCTTGCCTTGTCATTTTGGTTATGGGGAAGTGTTGGAATTATGCCCTAGAGGCAATAATAAAGATGTTATTATTATAATTCTTGTTCATGATAAAGTTTATATTCCATGCTAGAATTGTATTAAGCGGAAACTTTAATACTTGTGTGGTTTATGAACAACATCGTGTCCCTAGTATGCCTCTATGGAATAGCTCATTGATTAATGATGGTTAAGGTTTCCTAACCATAGACATGAGTTGTCGATTAATAATGAGATCATATCATTGGGAGAATGATATGATGGACAGACCCAAACTAAGCAAAGCAATTAGATCGTGTCATCGTGTTCATCTTTGCGAAGCTTTTCTTATGTTAAATATATATATGGGATTGATTGAATCCTGGCATCGTGGTTCATTCGATATGATCATCGATGAATGTGTGGGAGTCAATATGGGTTTCCAGACCCCGCTGTTGATTATTGATATAAGATCATGTCTGCATATTCTCGAACCCGAAGGGTCACACACTTAACGTACCTTGACGCTAGGATAGATTGGATAATTGGTTTATGAGTTTTTGTTCGGAGTTTCGGATGGGATCCGGGACATCACGAGAGGTTCCGGAATGGTCCGGAGAATAAGATTCATATAAGGCAATGCAGTTTTTGGAGTTCGGAATTGTTTCGGGTTAATCGGTATTGTACCAGAAGCTTCTAGAACCTTCCGGAGGGGGACCAACGTGGCCCCACCTTCCGGGAGGGGGCATGGGCCTATGAGGGAGTGCCCTGGCCGCATTGGTCCAGGGGATCAAGGCCCCATAGGGCCCAGCCGGCCAACCTAGGGCAAAACCCTAGGGGAGCTTCTAGAAGGGGGGACTTGCCCCCCACTCCTCCCTCCTTGGCCGCCGGCCCTAGGGCTTGGGGGAGGGGCAAGGGCTGGCCGCCCACCCCTCTATATAAAGAGGGATGGGGGCGCACCCCCTCCCACACCTCCTCATCAAGCCCTAGCCGCCCTGCTGCCCTTCTCTCTCTCTCCCCCCCCCGACTGCACGTAGGCGAAGCCCTGCTGCAGAAACTCTCTACCACTTGCACCGCGCCGTCGCGTTGTAGATCCAATCCGTCTCTCCACCATACTTGCTGGACCGAGGAAGGAGGAGACGTCGAGGTGTTGCACGTGTGCATCTCTCGGAGGCATCGCCTCTTGCGGTGTTAGATCGGATCGGATCGCGAGGAGGAGAAGCGAGTACGACTACATCACCCACGTTCCGTCGAACGTTCCACTGTGCGAATCTTCAAGGGTATGAATATCTCATCTATTCCCCCTCGTTGTTTGCATCTCCTAGATTAGATCTTGGCTTTCCCCGTTCGCATCCGTAGAAAATTTTGATTTACTATGCTGCGAAACCCTTTAGTGGTATCAGAGCTAGATCTATGCGTAGATGTGTTTCACGAGTAGAACGCAACATGGTTGTTGCGGGCGTTGATGTTTTCTGTTGCAAGCCTCTTGTTTGTGTACTTCTTATGACGCGGGATAGTGAGATCTAAGCGGTCCATGCCAACTTTACGCGACGTCGTTCGCGAGACCGGCTCCGCACTTGACGTGTGGCTTGTTCCACACATGCGGCTGGTGGATGCCAGTTTCTCTCACTATAGTTGTCATGGGATTTACACCGGAGTTTGGCAACCATAATATCACCGTTGTGGCTTTCCGTAGGTAAGAATCGTTCTTAGCTTGCTACTCCCTTAAGCCACGTAAAACATGCAACAACAAAGTAGAGGCGTCTAACTTGTTTTTGCAGGGAGTGTTTTCTGTGATATGGTATGGCCCAAGATGTGATGTGTATGTTGTATGCAATGATCATGTTTTGTAATGTTTCACGACTTGCATGTCGATGAGTACACAACCGGCAGGAGCCATATGGTTGTCTTTATAATTGTGTATGACCTGTGTGTCAACTTCTTATACGCCATGTAATAGCTTTACTTTATCGCTAAGTAGTTAGCAATAGTTGTAGTTGCTATTCGTGGTGGAGGCAATCATGGTGGAGTGATGGAGATCATGCCGGCACGCACAAGATGGAGATCATTGCGCGAAGATTGGCTATACCATGTCACATAAAGTTATATGCATGTGATGTTTATCCTTTTATGTATCTTATTATGCTTAGATCGCGACAGTAGCATTATAAGATGATTCCTCACTTAAAGATCAAGATAAAACTGTGTTCTCCCCATGTATGCACTGTTGCGAAAGTTCGTCGTGTCCAAGCATCACGTGATGATCGGGTGCTATAGACTCTACGTTCACATACAACGGGTGCAAGCCAGTTTTGCACACACGGAAATACTTGGGTCTGACTTGACGAGCCTAGCATGTACAGACATGGCCTCGGAACACAAGAACCGAAAGGTTAAGAATGAGTCATATGAATGATATGATCGACACTTCGTTGTCAACCATTGAAACCACATCTCTTCTCGTGAAGATCGGATTAGGTGTGGTGAATTTGGATCATGTTCACTAAGCAACTTGAGGGATGTTGAATTTAGTGGGAGTTCATCTAGTAATTTGATTAAAGTTGAACTAGTTATCATGAACATAGTCTAATTTGTACTTGCAAACATTGTAGATCAAATGGCTAAGTCCAACTTCAACTTCAACGTTTTTGCTGAGAAAGAAAAGCTTAGAAACAATGGTGGTCTAACTTCACCAACTGGTTCCGCAATCTGAGAATCATTCTCGCTGGCGGACAAAAGGACTATGTCCTTGAAGATGCGCTAGGTGACGCCCCTGCTATAGATGCGCCGGCTGATGAGAAAGCTGTCTATCAGTCGCGCAGAGATGATTATGGTGTGATTAAGAGCACCATGTTGTTTGCTATGGAATCGGACCTTCAAAATCGTTTTGAAGACTATCCCGGGCCCTTTGAGATTCTTGAGGAGCTGAAAACTATGTTTCAGACTCAGACCCGTTCTGAGAGATATGAGATCTCTGAGAAATTCTTTAACTGCAAGATGGAGGAAGGGAGTTCCGTTAGTGAGCATGCCATAAAGATGTCGGGCTACACTCAACGCCTTGAGCAACTGGACTGCAAGATTCCAGAGGAGATCAAGATTGACATGGTTCTGCAATCACTCCCTCCCAGCTACAAAAGTTTTGTAGTGACTCATAATCAGATTGGTTCCACTGATACGATCACCGAGCTCTTCGCTAAGCTGAAGGTTGCGGAGGTGGACATCAAAAAGGATAATCATGTGTTGATGGTCAACAAGACCCCCACCTTCAAGAAAGGTAAGGGTGCAAAGAAGCCCTTCAAGAAAGGCGGCAGCAAGCGCGTTGCCCCTGCTGAGAAGAAGCTCAAGTATGGACCCAAGCCGGACACTGAGTGCTTCTATTGCAAGGACAAGGGTCACTGGAAGTGCAACTGTCCGAAGTACTTAGCGGACAAGAAGGCTGGCACCATCAAAGGTATATTTGATATACATGTTATTGATGTTTTCCTTACTAGCCCTCGTTGTAGTGCCTGGGTATTTGATACTGGTTCAATTGCTAATATTTGTAACTCGAAACAGGAGCTACGGAATAGACGGCGGCTTGCGAGGGATGAGGTGACGATGCGCGTTGTCAACGGATCAAGAGTTGATGTGATGGCCGTCGTCACGCTCTCCTTAGTTTTACCTTCGGGATTAGTTTTAAACCTCAATAAATGTTATTATGTGCCTGCGTTGAGCATGAACATCATTTCTGGATCGTGTTTATTGCAAGACGGTTATTCATTTAAATCTGAGAATAATGGATGTTCTATTTATATGAGTAACATCTTTTATGGTCATGCACCTGCTATGAATGGTTTATTTCTTCTGAATCTCGAAAGGGATGAAACACACATCCATAACATTGAGGCTAAGATATGCAAAGTAGATAGTGATAATACTACTTATTTGTGGCACTGCCGTCTAGGTCATATTGGTGTAAAACGCATGAAGAAACTCCATTCTGATGGACTTTTGGAGTCTCTTGATTTTGAATCATTTGATACATGATAACCATGCCTCATGGGCAAGATGTAACATCCCAAAAATATCAAACTTAGATCAACAAAACACTAATCCTAAAGTTTAGGGTTAACAAAAACTTTTCTAAACCAATTCATGAATGCATGTATATGTGTATGCATGGATTTTGAATTTCTTTAAAAACCACCTTGTTTGTGTGATCCATTGCTTGTAAAATGTTTCTTAGGTGAAAAGAACATCATCTAAAACATTCCCCACACTTTTCCTAAATAAAAATAAGTCAAAACAAATATATTAAGTGAATGGTCATTTTGACCAATTTAACTCCCATGCCTACTTTGGCTGTCTCAAACTTTCAAAACCTAACAGAAAATTTTCTGGATCTTTGCACCCCTTGAATGTACTCATAACAAAGTATCAAGGCCCACCTTGTGATCATCCAGAAACTTTCAAATGCATAGTTTAAATGACAACTCAAAATTGAATCTTCTTCATATGGGAAGATCCCACTTTTTCAAAACCCACTCAAACAAGCTCAACTTTCAAAACCCAAGCATCTGTAGACTCACCAGAACCAATCTAGCAAACCCACCAAAAATCATTTCAAAATTCAAAACTTGATTTCATGCGGCCATTTCATCAAACTGGTTGCTGACACAAATCAAACAAAACCACAAACACTATAGTGTGCAGTGTTTTGAGCCTAACTTGTTCCCTAGTTAGCTCTCACACAATCCAGTAGATCATCTAGAAAGGTTAGACCAGCACTAGCACCCCTGTGAGCTTGCCATGGCCATTAATGGTGAACAGCCGAGCAACCCCATGTCACCCCAATGTGGACAGCAAGCTAGGAGCAGCAGCAAGCCTAGCCAGCATGTCTGGGAGGCAGCCCACCGTCCATCGCCACTACCTGTCCCAGCCGCGAGCGTTGCCAAGCCCTGGACCACGCGCACAAGACATGCCCAGACCATGCCGAGCGTGCGCCAGAGCGCCACCCTCGACCATCACCCACAGACCGCGCGCCGCCCTCACCGCGCGCACACACGATCACCACCGACCCAGGAGACCGCCAGACATCCCCGTTTACCGCCTCGCGCCATACAGCCACCGCCCGCCGTCGAAGACGCCGCCTCTGCCGCGCAGAGCACCGCCCGTTCCAGACCAAACCACACCGCCCCATGCCTCGCGACCATGTAGTTGAGCATCGCCAGGAGACACAGCATCGTCCCCTACCCTTGCCCATGCCATTAGCTGCCTGTAACGTCGCCTCCGACGAGCTCACCTTGCGCCCTGACGGTTCCCTCGCTCGACTATAAATAGAGGCCACCCCCGCACGATTTCTTCACACCATCTCACTCCCCTCTCCTCACTGATCGTGCCACACCATTCTCAGAGCAAGGCGAGCACCACCTCGCCGGAATTTCACTGGAGCCTGCCGCTGTCGGAGAAGAAAGGAGCCAGCGATTGGAGCCGCCCCAGGAGAAGCCACCGGTACCAGGAGGTTCGCCGTCATCGACTTCGTCGTTCGCCCGCCTCGCCGACCCTCGCCCGTACCCCGATGAGCCCCCAGCACCCCTCACTGGCCGCGCTAGGTTTCGTTCTCGCCGGAGCTGTCTCGCGTCGACGATGACCCTCAGCCGTTGGATTAGAACCAGATCGAACGAACCACGTTGCCCCGTACCGCTTCGCCCAGCCCCGTGTCACTGACGAGTGGGGGACACCCACTTAAGCAGCCCGCGGGAGCACTGCGCTTAGCAGGCCGGCCCGTTAGAATTTCCCGCGCAGCCCAGCAATTCAAATTAAGCCTTTTCTTTTTAATTTCAAACACCCTTCTGTACCCAACTTCAAAAATCAACCCAGATCGATTTAGTGCACCAAATTAGATGAAACCAATTTTGTTGGAAAGGTCTGTGAATGCTTAATCCAAGCCCGTTGGATTCAAGTCATTTGGATCTGTGGATCACCCATAGCCAAAATAATAAGGCAGAAGCTTTTCTGCATTCAAACATTTTTCAAATTTAAACCATAAAAGCTTTTGAGTTGATTCCAACTCTCAAAAATCACATTCAACCATACCTTTCAGAATATATAAAAATATATATAGGTTACTTGCAGAAATAATGTTCAAGGAATAAAAGAATGCTTCATAAGCATTTCTAGCCACTTTAATTAATTAAAATAAAAGGGTAAAACCTTATTAAATTGTGACACCACTTTAAATCACATTCCCATGGACTACAACATGTGGTGATGACATGTGTCAACATGATCCCATGTTTAGTTTGGAGAATATTAAATCTTAAGTAGTTTTTCAATGAGTAGAAATTACTTTTCTAAAATAAAAAGACTTAAACCAATCCTTAACATTGTAATGTTAGAGATGATGCTAGATCATCTATAGGACCCTTGTGTGTAATGATTGCAAGTAGTTAAGTATTGTTTGGTGATTGTGTACCTCGTATTTATTCATAGACGCTAGTACCGACCAAGGATACGAGGAGGAAGGAGGATACTACGAAGAGGAAGCCGAGGAAAACTTCAACCACTGCTCTGCACAAGGCAAGCTTCACTAACCAAGTTGACCAATGCAAGCTAACACTTGCCAGATACCCTATTGTTGCCACAAACCCATGCTTGTGATATGATTACTATATGCCTTAAGCGTATGTGACCATACCCACTTGCTAAACCAATCCTAGTTTTATGGCAAGCTTCTTACTTTATTTCTTTATCAAAGCTTACTTGGAGCCTACCTAAAAGTTTGGTAGATACTAGACAGTTGTGCTGAAGGTTGCATAAAGAGCATAAAATTTGGCCTAAGCTAGAAACCTTGATATCAGCCTAAGATATAAGGTTGGACTTAGTTGAAACTCCACTATTTACTACCCCCCCCCCATTAGTACTACCCCACCTGTAGATGCTAGTGCTAAGCATAAAACTTGATCAACTTTAGATGGGAATACTTGGTGGAAAAATGGTTATGAAAACCTTGGAATGATGGATCATTCTATTGAAATGTTTTGGACATGTGTTTCCAAACACTTGATGAATCTGGTGATGAAAATGTTGAGGCATGAGCCTTAGCCCTTTATAAAACTGATGGTTGTCTGGATGCGATACCATTCCAATTTTATCGTACAACCTCAATACCCGAATATTGGGTAGGGCTTGACTGGAAACTTATATACCTTAGTATTAGTTCCCTCACGGCCAAGGTCTGAGCTGAGGCTACCTTGTGAAGATTGTCCACCTGTGCAGTACCCAAGATGACAGTGGTCATGGTTGGGAGGCCAAACTCACAGGAGAGGTGCTTATACTAGGGAGTGTAATTGAAAGGTTAGGATTGATTATCCGCATACTGAGTATGGTGAATTCAGGATTTGTTCCTGACGGATGTATCGAATGTTGTGGTGAAAGTGTACAATCTCTACAGAGTGTCAAACTATTCGAATAGCCGCGTCCGCGGTTATGGACAGTTGGAGTGGCCATACTGTTCCCCCGTCAGACTTTTCAAAATGACTTGTGAAACGACTTGAGACTTCGACTTGACCACAACAGAGTTGTGACTGAAAATACAAGATCCCACTTAGGAGTTATAAAATTGTGACTAGCTTTGGAACTTAGTAGTTATAAACCTGGCTTTTGCAAAACAACCCTAGAGCCTAGTGTCCTATTATCCAAAAACCCCTTTACTTGTTAATATTAGTTTGCGAGTACTTAAAGAGTACTCATGGCTTTGTCCCTGGATATTCCCATGGCCAGACTATGAAGAGGAGTACCTGGAGGATGGACCCCAGGAAGGTTACGACAACTAGGATCATCTCCCATCGTCAGCATTGCCTGTGACCCCGAAGATGGAGCCTCGCCTACGCTACCGTTATTATTACGTATTCCGCTGCTTGATGTTGTATTAAGGACTGGATCATGAGATCCCTATTTGTGTAAGAACTTATGTATTGTTGTAATGGATGAAGTACTATGGTATCGAATTCTGTTATGTCTCGCAAAAATGGTAATCCTGGGATTGCGATGTATGGCATAACAGGCATCTAGGATTGAAAAATCCGGGTGTTGACAAGTTGGTATCAGAGCCATCCTGACCATAGGAGACCCTAGTTAGATTGGACGCTGAACCCAAAAACTTAGTTTCAAAACTTAAGAAACAAAACTATTTACGAAAACTTATTCTCATTCTTACCTCTTTAATTCTTTAATAAAACTTCATGTTCCTCAAAAACTCTTGCAAAATAGATAAAATTTTGACACACTTGATCACTTTGCTAATCTACTCATCCTCTATTTTTATAGATGGACATGAAGTACAGCAAGTTTTACCAACTCGGGAATGGAGGAGACCTTATCTTTGAGAGGGATCTGGATCAGCTTTCGGAACTTCTGGAGCGCCCGCATCCCGAGTTCTTCGGAGCTCAGCTCAATGATCAAGGGGGAGAAGATCTGCAGTGGTTAATTGTTGCAAGTCTCCGAGGAAAGATTGAACCTCCCACTGCGGAGGGAATTCAGTTTACCTTGAGGGAAAACAACTGGCTCGATGGACTTGCCAGAGCAATGCAGGAAGCTCTTTCTCGTCTGTGTGGGCAGAGCATCAATCAGATCAAGGGTACTCGCTTTGAGTTTTGCCCAAGACGTGATGCAAATGGTCAACCACTGGAAGCCCCATACCACCTGTAGGGGTCCCATCTTAGATAAGATAGAGCCTCCTGTGTTTACAATGCTAGTCCCTGGATCAATAGCTAGCATCCACAGTTAAGATGTAATATCAAGAAACAAAGGTCATAATATAACTTTATAACCAGGAATAACATAGATTTATTACATCTTACATAGCTCATATGGCTATTACATTACATTGCAGCGGAATAACTATAAGCATGGGGTCCATCATCTTCAAAGTGCCACAGGCAGATGTTGGTTGTAGACTTTGTAATCCTAATCAATCAATCTTCACTAAAATCAATCAAACCTGCAACATACAAGTTACAGCCACAAGGGTCAATAAATTTGAATTGTATTGGCAAGTGATACTTTGGTAATATAGTGGAGTCTATCATCTATATGCATTTGGCTAAGTGGAGTTGAGGCTTGCATTGCTCAAAATAGATTTTTCCCTAACATTTTGAAATCACTAAGTTTTTGTTTGGCAAAAACATTTTTCTCAAATCAAAGATTTGAAGATCCTTCAAGGCATCTCTCCATCAAAGATTTGAGGTTTTGTCAAAAATCATTTTTCTTAACCAAAGATTGGAGATCCTTAAACAAGCCATCTCTCAATCAAAGATTGAAGAATTTCACACAACCCTTGTTCACCCACAAATTTTAATTTAGAAATTGGAATGATGAGATTCTTGATTGCTTCCATGTCTTGATGCTCAAATTGTCCTTTACCAGGGACATGGCTAAGTACTTAGATTTTACACTCTGCAGAGGTGGTGCACTTTCCCCACAAGACTTGGTTTCCCAAGACAAGATCTTTCAGAAGCTTTCCCTTAGACCAAAATGGACGCGCTCCAACCTATCAAACACTACCACCCACTGTCCATATGGCTAAGTTCTTGCAACCTATATGATCATGGCAGAGCCCATATTGCCAAGTGGTTGCACTTGAAGCTTCTCAACATTTGACATCTCAAATCCCTTTGTTCCTGGGTGGCCATCCACAAGTGAGATACACAATCCAAGTCCATGGCATTGTGAACCACTCAACCAATCTCCACCAAGCAAGCCCATTCCACCCAGGTGATTCATTAACTTAGTCGTTTTATTAAACAAAACTTAAGTCCTCAGACTTAGAATATTTTTCCATAGTGTGAATATATATTCCACCCATGTTTTCTATTAGCTAGGCTAAGCTTGGTAGTAGTAGGAATCTCTAACTTAGGAAAATCCTACTAAGGATTCATCTACTAGGATTTCCTATAGCAAGGTCTATACTTAGCAAAATCCATGCAAGTTTTACTTAGTAAAATCACTAATGCATAGTGAAAGTAATATGATAGAAAGTATGAAGCATCACTTGCCTTTTTGGTAGGGAATGGTGGTTCACTTCTTGATCTTTCTAGTCTCACACTTCACTACAAATCAATCAAGCAAACACAAATTCAATTCACATTCCAAACCAAAGTCAAACAAACAATTCTTCACACACACAAAGTAATGGAATCTAAGTCATGCATGGGAGCATGCACAAGATAGTTTTATTTTGCAAAGGGGTCTCTATGGGGTTTCTAAACTTTGTAAGATCCAAATTGGTCATTTACCAAAGTGGCAAAGTCATTAGCAAGAGGGTTTTGTCCAAAAACTATTTTTAAATCCATTCATCATTTCATGTGGTGAAAAATGTTTTTTATTAAGGCAAAAACTCTTAAGTTGTTCACCAAATGAGTTGCTATTGCAAAGCTTGGTGTTTTTGGGTCAGTAGGTTTGGTCCAAACTATTTTCTCAAAGTTTCTTTTCCATAAATATTTTTATAATAAAAACCATTCTTTTTATTTGGCTAGAAAATGACTAAGTCAAGTAATCCAACCTAAATCTTACAAAAATCATTTTTAATACCATGGGTTGGTTCCTAGGGTCAGTAAGGTCACAACAAACCATTTTGCAAAGGTTTTAATCCAAAAATCATTTTTAAACAATTTTTCTAATCTAAACAAGCACACAAATGAATCTGCAAAAACAAGTAAATTAACAGATACTATTTACTAAACCAAGGGCATGGTTGGCTAGGGCTTGCTCTCCTGAATCCATTGATATAAAATTTGTAAAATTTGGACGTGTGGTTTGAAAGTTACAAAGGTTTCAAGTTTGCAATTAAATCTGATTCAAAAATCTGTTTTAACTCAAACCACTGACACGCGTCGGGCTCCTATTCGTCGAAAACGTTTCGCGTGGATCGACTGCTCTGGCGCGTTGGATCAAGTTAGATCGTGCGGTACTGAGCGCATACCCCTTCGCTATTAAGTGATTCTTTCGTGTCGCTTAGATCTTCATCCAACGGCTAATATTGCATTGACCATACTCTGGCGGCGTAAGGTCGACGGCGAGCGGCGGAGCGGCCAGATGGCGGCGGCGCTGGCGAAGCAGTAAGCGAGAAGGAGGGAGAGGATGCTCACCTGGTTCGCTGAACGTTGCTGATGCTCAACGTGCTCTCGGGGAAGCAGGGGGCGCACAGATGGGTCGGCAATCTCTCGCCGGAGTCAGGGCGGCGTCGGTCTTGTTCAGATGTTGTCGAAGGTGAGGATAGAGGTCGCCCTAGGACAAACGGAAGGTGCGGTTAGGTTCGTAAGAGCTTGTAGATCATCATCGTGTTCACGGGGATGAGAGGGGAGTCAGGTTTTACCGGGGAGACGTCGTCAGAGAACAGCAGTAGACGGTGGCGTTCAGTGGTGTGTTGGAGTCGAGGTTCTGAGGTGCCCGTGGTCGAATGGAAGGTGCAGGGAGGTGCTACAGGAAGTGGGGAATGTGCCTGCGTGCTTGGGGAGGCAAGGAGTGGCAAGACACGGCCGGAATTCTCGCCGGAGCGTCGTCGGAGACAGAGACGGTTTGGGGATGATTCGTGTAGTCTGGTGGCTCCCAGGTGGTTCCGGTTTGGGGAAAAGGAAGAGTGAAGCATGGCGTTTAACATAGCATAGTCAATGGCGGGTTTAATCCATTCATCAACGCGAATTCAAGGGAGTTTACTCGGCAGTAAACGGCGAGGAACGGTCGCAGTGGTTTGGGACGATGAACAGTAGGATGTGGGGTCCGCTGGCAGTGGAAGAAAGGGAGAAGGGGAGGGGTCCACATGTCTGTTGCTCTGCGGGTCAGAATATGGGTGCAAGTTGTTTTCCTTCGGGGAGGGAGGAAGCTGGGCTGGGTTGGGCTGTGTTGGGTTTAGTTGGGCCAGATTGCTGGGTTGTTCTATTTTTTTATGTCTGGATTATTTTTCCTTTTCTATTTCTATTTTTCCTGTTTTGGTTTTCAAACAAACAAACAATGTTCACATCAATTCAAACCATCATCAATCTTTGCCTTGGGTTTTGGTTCTTTTTAACAGAAATAATCCAAGTCCCAAAATAATAAAATAATTTTATTTTAGGGTCCATTTATAATTAAATAAAATGGACATTAGTTATCAAATCAAATATGATTTGATTTATTTAAAATCCCCATTTGAATTCATATCATTACCAAACATTGGGTGAAGTTTTATTCTGTTTTGTCAACATATTTTCAAAGTCCAAACAAATAAATTTTTAATCCTTTTTAGGATCTATTTATTAATTAAATGAAATGGACTTTAGTTATTAAATCAATTAGGGTTTGACTTATTTAATAAAAACTCCATTTGAAATCTAAATATTTTCAAAACCAAATCAGTAGGTTTTAAAGAATACTTGGAAACTTGTTTAAAATAAAAATAACATTTTGTTATAAGGTCCATTAATAATTAAATAAATGAACCTTGGTTATTAAATCAAATAGGATTGGTTTTATCAAAATCTTTATTTTGAAAATCTAAAATAAAACCAAAACACTTCAGTAGGTTTTATTTGAGAATATAAAATACTTGGAAAACTTATTTAAAATAATTAAATAAGTTCTAGTGTTTATTTAAAATGGGAAAAGTCTTTACCTAAATAAAATTTGGGTATTAAATCCTTATTATTCTATTTTAATTAGACCTTTGCTATTTTTATCAAAACAAAATATTTTATTTTCAAATGTTTGTCCACGGTTTAATCTGGCTTTATAAATAATCTTTATTTATAAAACTTCTATTTCTTTTGAAAACCAAATCTTTTACTTAAAAGATCCAAAATAGTAATTTTAAATATTTCTATTTTCCTTTATTAAATGTTTTATCTTTTTAAATCCTTTTAGGATTTTATTTGATCCAAAATAGGTTTGAAGATTTCCAATTGGAATCAAAAGTTTCTCCTGGCCTTAAAAATCAAACAAAGTTTTATTTTATTCATTTATTTTCACATTACAAGATTTGGAAAATCTTGGGATGTGACACCACCCCGAGCTGAAGACTCAATTGGACCACCTTAGCTTCATGATGTATGATCGTCAGCAGGAACTGGACAACTGCCGTGACTATTGCAACCACAAGTCTGCCATCATCAAGACGAAGGATCAGACCATCGCCATGCTAGCAAAGGATCGCAAGTCTCGCCGCCGTCAGCTCGACAATAAGGAGCGCATTATTGCCCGTCTTCGCCATCGTATCTCATCTCTGGAAGAGACCATCCATGAGAGAGACATGCAGTTAGAGGAAAGGGAGAATGCTGGAGAAGATCTTCGTGGAGACCCTTACTCCTATCTCAGCGATGACGATGATTTTCTGGAGGATCAGGCCATGGACTTCTTCACCGATGAGGATGATTTCACCTTCATCGATGATGCGGAAGATGATGAAGCCACAGACTCCGAGCAGCAGTAGCACTGAGCACTAGAGTAGTAAGTAGTAGTCGGTCCCACTGTATCGTAGTTCCCAGAATGGTTCTTAAAACCATCTGTTTTGCTTTGTTGTGGTGTGTGTTGTACTGTGTGCTATGAGTGAATGAATGAAAAAGCAAGTTGCTAGAACACTTGAGTCAAACTCTAAAAACTTTTCAAAGACCCAAAACCATAGAAATTTCCCTCTTTTCTCATGATCTATATCAATCTTCAGATGCCACGTGGAGGAAGTGGTTCAACCCCGGATCCGATGTTGCAGATCCTGCAAATGTTGACTTCTGACCGCGAAGCTGAAAGAGCGGAACGTCAAGCCAACCTAGCCACTCTGCAACAGATATCCCAGCTAGCCCACAACAACCAAGGCCATGGAAATCAGGACAACCACGGATCTAAGCTCAAGAATTTCCAGAATACCAACCCACCCGTTTTCACCAAGTCGGAAGAACCCCTAGACGCCGATGATTGGCTGCAAACTATGGAGAATAACTTAGAAGTAGCCGGAGTAGAAGCCAACGAGAAAGTCTTGTTCGCCACTCATTATCTAGCTGGAGATGCCAGGGCATGGTGGAACAGTGTTCGTGCAATGATCGGAGGCCAAATGATGACCTGGGAGGAATTCAAGGTCAAGTTTAGCAGAACCCATGTGCCGCCAGGTTTGATCAAGAGAATGAGAGACGAGTTCAGAGAATTGAAACAAGGAAGGATGACTGTAGTGGAATACCGTGACAAATTTTTGTCATTAGCTAGGTATGCCCCTGATGAGATAGACACCGAAGCCAAGAAGAAAGAAAGATTCCTGAATGGTCTGCATGACGAGATGCAGACAGTGTTAGTCAATATTCCCTTTGCTGATATTGAAGCCCTTGTCGACTCCACTATCCAGATGGAAGGAAAGATCAACCAGGCCAATGAGAACCGCAAGAGTCGCACGATGCATCAACCAGGAACCCATTAGACCCCAAAGTATCGCCCCAACCCATCTCCAGGATTTGCCCCAAGAACCAACAGACCCCCTATGACCCGTCCGACCTATCCCAACCGTGGAAACCCTAGACCTGGAGGAAATCACAACAACCCCGGCAATTCTAGCAATTTCACCCGTGCCCCACCCAAGTTCAACACCAACAATTCTACCGCCAACCCCAATACTGCCCCGAGGACTGGAAGCAGCTGTGCCTGTCGCAGCCAAGGACAAGTCACAAGTGACCTGTTATGACTGTGGAAATAAAGGCCACTATTCCAACGAGTGCCCCAACAAGAAGAACGCTACAGCCCCTAATACCAATGTCCCAGCTCAGCAGCAGCGTCGTGTCCAACCAGGGAGAAGATTTGCCCCAGGAAATTCACTCAACCGCAATGGCCGCCTTTTTCTCATGCATGCTGAAGAATCTCAGGAAGCGCCAGACGTCGTGCTGGGTATGTTTTCTGTTAATTCAGTACTCGCAAGAGTGTTGTTTGATTCTGGTGCATCGCATTCATTTGTCACCGAAGAATTTGCATGCACTAGTAAAATTCAACCAACCAAAATGAAGCATGTGATGATTGTACAAATTCCCGGATCGACCACCAAGGCTAGGCAAATTTGCAGAGCCGTCCCTATCCGAATCCATGGCATAGATTTTTATGCTAACCTAATAGTACTCGGAACTAAAGGTTTGGAAGTAGTACTAGGAATGGATTGGATGTCCAAACATAAAGGAACGATTGACTGTGCCAAGAAAGCCATTACCATGACTAGTACCGCCGGAGTATCAGTCGAGCATATATCTGAAACCTTACCTCGCCAATTCAAGTGTAACAAGAGTCTAGCCCAACCTACCATTGACCAAGTTCGGATAGTCTGTGAATACCCCGATGTATTTCCAGATGTTTTGCCCGGTATGCCACCAGATAGGGATATCGAGTTTATCATCGAACTAATCCCCGGAACAGGACCTATAGCCCAGAGACCCTATAGTATGAACCCGTCAGAACTAGAAGAACTGAAGAAGCAGTTGGATTCCATGTTAGAAATCAGATTGATTCAACCAAGTGCGTCCCCATGGAGGTCACCTGTCTTGTTTGTGGACAAGAAGGATGGAGGTAACCGTTTGTGTACGGATTATCGAAAGTTGAATGAGGTCACCATCAAGAACAAGTACCCCTTGCCCAAGATAGAGGATTTGTTTGATCAGTTGACCGGTGCACAGGTGTTTTCTAAGATTGATCTTAGAACTGGCTATCATCAACTCAAAATTCGTGCAGAGGATATTCCAAAGACTGCCTTTACCACCAGATATGGATTGTATGAGTATACAGTCATGTCTTTTGGATTAACCAATGCCCCCGCTTATTTCATGAACCTCATGAATAAGATTTTTATGGACTTCCTGGATAAGTTTGTCGTTGTTTTCATCGATGACATTCTGATTTATTCCAAATCGGAAGAAGAACATGAGCTACACCTAAGGACCATTCTTGGAACCCTTAGAGAGCATCAGCTGTATGCAAAATTTAGCAAATGTGAATTCTGGTTACAGGAAGTAGGATTTCTCGGTCACATTGTATCAGCCGGAGGAATTGCCGTTGACCCTGCCAAAGTGAAAGATGTAGAAGATTGGCAAGCCCCAACCACTCAAACCCAAGTTCGTGCCTTTCTTGGATTGGCGGGATATTACCGCAAATTCGTAGAAGGATTCTCTAGTATCGCCCGACCCATGACCCAATTGCTGAAGAAGGACAAGAAGTTTGAATGGACAGACAAGTGTGAAGCGAGTTTTCAAGAACTCAAAAGGAGATTGATTTCCGCCCCAATCTTGATCATGCCGGATATCACGAAGCCCTTCGATGTGTATTGTGACGCATCCAAGATTGGTCTCGGATGTGTGCTAATGCAAGAAGGCAAAGTTATATCTTATCTATCTCGACAATTGAAGCAACATGAACAAAATTACCCAACCCATGACCTCGAACTCGCAGCCGTAGTTCTAGCCCTAAAGACCTGGAGACATTACCTTATGGGAAACCGTTGTGAGATTTATTCGGATCACAAGAGCCTAAAGTATATATTCACTCAGAAGGAGCTGAATATGAGGCAGAGAAGATGGATTGAGCTAATCAAGGATTACGACCTGGACATTCACTATCACCCTGGAAAAGCCAACGTAGTAGCCGATGCCCTTAGCAGATTGCCGTGCCGCTTGAACTCCATGATTTTGAAGGAGCAACCAAGTTTGCACAAAGAGATGGAAGATTTTCGAATAGAATTAGTTAGTGAAGGATTTTTGGCTAGCATAGAACTTCAGCCCACTTTGATCAGTCAGGTTAAGGAGGCGCAGAAAGGAAATGCTAGTATCGACGGAATTAAACGTCGTATCGGTACAGGCAAAGTACCCGGATTCACCGAGGACGAAGAAGGAGTTTTGTGGTACAAAGGACGCCTTTGTGTACCAGCAGATTCTGAGTTAAAAGAAGTTATCTTGAAGGAGGCTCATGATACTCTTTATTCTATCCATCCCGGAGGAACTAAGATGTATCAAGATTTGAAAGAGCAATTTTGGTGGCATAAGATGAAGAGAGAAATCGGAAGCTATATCGCCAAGTGTGATATATGTCAGCGAGTCAAGGCAGGACATCAAAGACCCGCTGGATTGTTGCAACCTTTGCAAATTCCGGAATGGAAATGGGATTCTGTAGGAATGGACTTTATCACTGGACTACCTACTTCTAGTAGGGGAAATGACTCTATTTGGGTCATAGTGGACAGATTGTCCAAAGTAGCCCATTTCTTGCTCGTCAAAACTACCTATCAGAGTTCGAAGCTAGCAGAGTTGTACATCGCTAGGATCGTTAGTTTGCACGGAGTCCCCAAGAATATCGTATCGGATCGAGGAACTCAGTTTACCTCGAGATTCTGGAAGAAGGTCCAGGAAGGTTTAGGAACCCGCCTAGATTTCAGTACCGCGTATCACCCTCAGACCGATGGACAAACGGAGCGAGTAAACCAAATACTCGAAGATATGCTTAGAGCATGTGTGTTAGAATATGGATCCAAGTGGGAAGACTGTCTGCCGTTTGCAGAATTTTCCTACAACAATAGTTACGAAGCCAGTTTGCAAATGGCCCCATTTGAATTCATGTACGGAAGAAAGTACCGCACCCCTTTGAACTGGTCGGAAGTAGGAGAGAGTCAAATTTTCGGACCCGACATCCTACGAGAAGCAGAAGAGAAGGTTCACAAGATTCGAGAGCACCTCAAGACAGCCCAATCCCGACAAAAGAGTTACGCCGACAAGAGACGTCGAGACCTCGCCTTCAACATTGGAGACTTTGTTTATCTGAAAGTGTCGCCATTGAAGGGAATGCAACGTTTCCAACTCAAAGGAAAGTTAGCCCCCAGATATATCGGACCTTTCAAAATTTTGAACCGTCGAGGAGAAGTATCGTATCAACTCGAGCTACCAGAAGAGATGTCAGCGGTGCACAATGTGTTCCATATCTCGTTACTTCGCAAATGTCTCGAAGTCCCCGAGAAGACCGAAGTGTTCAAGAATATCGATCATAGGACCATAGAGATCAATGATGACCTGACCTATCCCGAAGTACCCATCCGTATATTGGAGGAAGCCTTTCGAACGACCAGAACCCGAAGCATCAAGTTTCTCAAGATTCAGTGGAGCAACCACACAGAAGAGGAAGCTACCTGGGAACGCGAAGATCACATCAGGACGGAGTTTCCAGATCTCTTCAAATCCTAGGTAATCTTTTCGTCCTTTTTCAAATCTCGGGACGAGATTTTGTTTAAGGGGGGGGAAGGTTTGTAACATCCCAAAAATATCAAACTTAGATCAACAAAACACTAATCCTAAAGTTTAGGGTTAACAAAAACTTTTCTAAACCAATTCATGAATGCATGTATATGTGTATGCATGGATTTTGAATTTATTTAAAAACCACCTTGTTTGTGTGATCCATTGCTTGTAAAATGTTTCTTAGGTGAAAAGAACATCATCTAAAACATTCCCCACACTTTTCCTAAAGAAAAATAAGTCAAAACAAATATATTAAGTGAATGGTCATTTTGACCAATTTAACTCCCATGCCTACTTTGGCTGTCTCAAACTTTCAAAACCTAACAGAAACTTTTCTGGATCTTCGCACCCCTTGAATGTACTCATAACAAAGTATCAAGGCCCACCTTGTGATCATCCAGAAACTTTCAAATGCATAGTTTAAATGACAACTCAAAATTGAATCTTCTTCATATGGGAAGATCCCACTTTTTCAAAACCCACTCAAACAAGCTCAACTTTCAAAACCCAAGCATCTGTAGACTCACCAGAACCAATCTAGCAAACCCACCAAAAATCATTTCAAAATTCAAAACTTGATTTCATGCGGTCATTTCATCAAACAGGTTGCAGACACAAATCAAACAAAACCACAAACACTATAGTGTGCAGTGTTTTGAGCCTAACTTGTTCCCTAGTTAGCTCTCACACAATCCAGTAGATCATCTAGAAAGGTTAGACCAGCACTAGCACCCCTGTGAGCTTGCCATGGCCATTAATGGTGAACAGCCGAGCAACCCCATGTCACCCCAATGTGGACAGCAAGCTAGGAGCAGCAGCAAGCCTAGCCAGCATGTCTGGGAGGCAGCCCACCGTCCACCGCCACTGCCTGTCCCAGCCGCGAGCGTTGCCAAGCCCTGGACCACGTGCACAAGACACGCCCAGACCATGCCGACCGTGCGCCAGAGCGCCACCCTCGACCATCACCCACAGACCGCGTGCCGCCCTCACCGCGCGCACACACGATCACCACCGACCCAGGAGACCGCCAGACATCCCCGTTTACCGCCTCGCGCCATACAGCCACCGCCCGCCGTCGAAGATGCCGCCTCTGTCGCGCACAGCACCGCCCGTTCCAGACCAAACCACACCGCCCCATGCCTCGCGACCATGTCGTTGAGCATCGCCAGGAGACACAGCACCGTCCCCTACCCTTGCCCATGCCATTAGCTGCCTGTAACGTCGCCTCTGACGAGCTCACCTTGCGCCCGACGGTTCCCTCGCTCGACTATAAATAGAGGCCAGCCCCGCACGATTTCTTCACACCATCTCACTCCCCTCTCCTCACTGATCGTGCCACACCATTCTCAGAGCAAGGCGAGCACCACCTCGCCGGAATTTCACTGGAGCCTGCCGCTGCCGGAGAAGAAAGGAGCCAGCGATTGGAGCCGCCCCAGGAGAAGCCACCGGTACCAGGAGGTTCGCCGTCGTCGACTTCGTTGTTCGCCCGCCTCGTCGACCCTCGCCCGTACCCCGATAAGCCCCCAGCACCCCTCACTGGCCGCGCTAGGTTTCGTTCTCGCCGGAGCTGTCTTGCGTCGATGATGACCCTCAGCCGTTGGATTAGAACCAGATCGAACGAACCACGTTGCCCCGTACCGCTTCGCCCAGCCCCGTGTCACTGACGAGTGGGGGACACCCACTTAAGCAGCCCGCGGGAGCACTGCGCTTAGCAGGCCGGCCCGTTAGAATTTCCCGCGCAGCCCAGCAATTCAAATTAAGCCTTTTCTTTTTAATTTCAAACACCCTTCTGTACCCAACTTCAAAAATCAACCTAGATCGATTTAGTGCACCAAATTAGATAAAACCAATTTTGTTGGAAAGGCCTGTGAATGCTTAATCCAAGCCCGTTGGATTCAAGTCATTTGGATTTGTGGATCACCCATAGCAAAAATAACAAGGCAGAAGCTTTTCTGCATTCAAACATTTTTCAAATTTAAACCATAAAAGCTTTTGAGTTGATTCCAACTCTCAAAAATCACATTCAACCATACCTTTCAGAATATATAAAAATATATATAGGTTACTTGCAGAAATAATGTTCAAGGAATAAAAGAATGCTTCATAAGCATTTCTAGCCACTTTAATTAATTAAAATAAAAGGGTAAAACCTTATTAAATTGTGACACCACTTTAAATCACATTCCCATGGACTACAACATGTGGTGATGACATGTGTCAACATGATCCCATGTTTAGTTTGGAGAATATTAAATCTTAAGTAATTTTTCAATGAGTAGAAATTACTTTTCTAAAATAAAAAGACTTAAACCAATCCTTAACCTTGTAATGTTAGAGATGATGCTAGATCATCTATAGGACCCTTGTGTGTGATGATTGCAAGTAGTTAAGTATTGTTTGGTGATTGTGTACCTCGTATTTATTCATAGACGCTAGTACCGACCAAGGATACGAGGAGGAAGGAGGATACTACGAAGAGGAAGCCGAGGAAAACTTCAACCACTGCTCTGCACAAGGCAAGCTTCACTAACCAAGTTTACCAATGCAAGCTAACACTTGCCAGATACCCTATTGTTGCCACAAACCCATGCTTGTGATATGATTACTATATGCCTTAAGCGTATGTGACCATACCCACCTGCTAAACCAATCCTAGTTTTATGGCAAGCTTCTTACTTTATTTCTTTATCAAATCTTACTTGGAGCCTACCTAAAAGTTTGGTAGATACTAGACAGTTGTGCTGAAGGTTGCATAAAGAGCATAAAATTTGGCCTAAGCTAGAAACCTTGATATCAGCCTAAGATATAAGGTTGGACTTAGTTGAAACTCCACTATTTACTACCCCCCCCCCATTAGTACTACCCCACCTGTAGATGCTAGTGCTAAGCATAAAACTTGATCAACTTTAGATGGGAATACTTGGTGGAAAAATGGTTATGAAAACCTTGGAATGATGGATCATTCTATTGAAATGTTTTGGACATGTGTTTCCAAACACTTGATGAATCTGGTAATGAAAATGTTGAGGCATGAGCCTTAGCCCTTTATAAAACTGATGGTTGTCTAGATGCGATACCATTCCAATTTTATCGTACAACCACAATACCCGAATATTGGGTAGGGCTTGACTGGAAACTTATATACCTTAGTATTAGTTCCCTCATGGCCAAGGTCTGAGCTGAGGCTACCTTGTGAAGATTGTCCACCTGTGCAGTACCCAAGATGACAGTGGTCATGGTTGGGAGGCCAAACTCACAGGAGAGGTGCTTATACTAGGGAGTGTAATTGAAAGGTTAGGATTGATTATCCGCATACTGAGTATGGTGAATTCAGGATTTGTTCCTGACGGATGTATCGAATGTTGTGGTGAAAGTGTACAATCTCTGCAGAGTGTCAAACTATTCGAATAGCCGCGTCCGCGGTTATGGACAGTTGGAGTGGCCATACTGTTCCCCCGTCAGACTTTTCAAAATGACTTGTGAAACGACTTGAGACTTCGACTTGACCACAACAGAGTTGTGACTGAAAATACAAGATCCCACTTAGGAGTTATAAAATTGTGACTAGCTTTGGAACTTAGTAGTTATAAACCTGGCTTTTGCAAAACAACCCTAGAGCCTAGTGTCCTATTATCCAAATACCCCTTTACTTGTTAGTATTAGTTTGCGAGTACTTAAAAAGTACTCATGGCTTTGTCCCTGGATATTCCCATGGCCAGACTATGAAGAGGAGTACCTGGAGGATGGACCCCAGGAAGGTTACGACAACTAGGATCATCTCCCATCGTCAGCATTGCCTGTGACCCCGAAGATGGAGCCTCGCCTACGCTACCATTATTATTACGTATTCCGCTGCTTGATGTTGTATTAAGGACTGGATCATGAGATCCCTATTTGTGTAAGAACTTATGTATCGTTGTAATGGATGAAGTACTATGGTATCCAATTCTGTTATGTCTCGCAAAAATGGTAATCCTGGGATTGCGATGTATGGCATAACAGGCATCTAGGATTGAAAAATCCGGGTGTTGACACAAGATGATCAAAACCCCGTTCTCCGGAATGATGGAGCGAGCAACGGACTTGTTGGAAATCATACATACCGTTGTATGCGGACCGATGAGTGTTTCGACGCGCGGTGGATATCGCTATTTTCTCACTTGTACCGATGACTTAAGTAGATATGGGTATATCTATTTAATAAAACATAAATCTGAAACATTTGAAAAGTTCAAGGAATTTCAGAATGAAGTGGAGAACCATCATAACAGAAAGATTAAGTTTCTACGATCCGATCGTGGATGTGAATATTTGAGTTATGATTTTCTCACGCATCTTAAAGCAAGCGGAATCGTTTCGCAACTCACGCCACCCGGAACACCACAGCGCAATGGTGTGTCTGAACGCCGGAATCGAATTAGATATGGTCCGATCAATGATGTCTCTTACTGATTTGCCGTTATCATTTTGGGGTTATGCATTAGAAACTGTTGCATTCACTTTAAATAGGGCACCATCTAAATCCGTTGAGCCGACACCGTATGAACTGTGGTTTGGTGCTAAACCTAAGTTGTCGTTTCTTAAAGTTTGGGGATGCGAAGCTTACGTCAAGAAGTTGATGCCGGACAAGCTCGAACCCAAAGCGGAGAAATGCGTCTTCATAGGATACCCTAAGGAAACTATTGGGTATACCTTCTATCACAGAACCGAAGGCAAAGTGTTTGTCGCAAAGAACGGTTCCTTTCTTGAGAAGGAGTTTCTCTCGAAAGAAGTGAGTGGGAGGAAAGTAGAGCTAGATGAGGTTGTTGAACCTTCTATTGAGTTGGAGAGTAGCGCAGCACCTGAAATTGTTCTAGTGCCGCCTGCACCAACAATAGAGGAAGCTAATGACAAGGATCATGAAGCTTCGGACGATGCTGCTACTGAACGTCGCAGGTCGACAAGGTCGCGTGCCCCTCCTGAGTGGTACGGCAACCCTGTCTTAACTGTCTTGTTGGTAGAAGACAGTGAACCTACGAACTATGAGGAAGCAATGATAAGCCCAGACTCTGAGAAATGGCTATAGGCCATGAAATCCGAATTGGGATCCATGAGCGAAAACCAAGTTTGGACTTTGGTGGACCCTTGTAGCGACCGAAAGGCCGTTGAGTGCAAATGGATTTTCAAGAAGAAAACAGACGTGAATGGTAATGTTACCGTCTATAAAGCACGGCTTGTCGCGAAAGGTTTTCGACAAGTTCAAGGTGTTGACTACGATGAGACTTTCTCTCCCGTAGCAATGTTTAAGTCCATTCGGCTTTTATTAGCAATTGCTGCGTTTCATGATTATGAAATATGGCAGATGGATGTCAAGACTGCGTTCCTCAATGGCAACATTGATGAAGAGTTGTATATGATGCAACCCGAAGGTTTTGTCGATCCTAAGGATGCTGATAAAGTGTGCAAACTTTAGCGTTCCATTTATGGACTGAAGCAAGCATCTCGGAGTTGGAACCTTCGTTTTGATCAAGTGATCAAGAGCTTTGGATTTGTTCCAAATTGCTACGAAGCTTGTATCTACAAGAAAGTGAGTGGGAGCTCAGTGACATTTCTGGTACTATATGTGGATGACATATTGATTATTGGAAATGACATTAACATGCTTAACGATGTGAAGAGTTATTTGAACAAGTGTTTTTCAATGAAAGACCTAGGTGAAGCTGCTTATATATTGTGCATCAAAATCTATAGACATAGACAAAGACGCCTGATAGCATTAAGCCAGAGTACATACCTAGACAAAGTTCTGAAAAGGTTCAGAATGGATAAGGCAAAGAAAGGTTCGGTGCCTATGTTGTCAGGTAAGATATTGAGCAAGGCTCAGTGTCCAGCTACAGTAAATGATAGAGAAGCTATGAGCAAAGTGCCTTATGCCTCGGCCATAGGTTCTATCATGTATGCCATGCTGTGTACTAGACCGGATGTGTCCAATGCTCTTAGTTTGACGAGCAGATACCAAAGTGATCCAGGAGTGGAACACTGGACAGCCGTGAAGAACATCCTAAAGTACCTAAATAGGACTAAAGAAATGTTCTTAGTCTATGGAGGTGATGAACAGCTCGTCGTAAAGGGTTACATCGACGCTAGTTTCGACACCGACAAGGATGATTCTAAATCTCAGACAGGATACGTTTATATTTTGAATGGAGGAGCTATGAGCTGGAGAAGCTGCAAGCAAAGCGTGATCGCGGGATCTACAGTAGAAGCGGAATACATGGCTGCTGCAGAAGCATCAAGTGAAGGAGTTTGGATCAGGAACTTCATCACTGAGCTTGGCGTGGTTCCAAGTGCATTGGACCCACTGGAGATATTGTGTGACAACACTGGCGCCATAGCACTCGCTAAGGAACCAAGATATCATCCAAAGACCAAGCATATCAACCGCAAGTTTTATTTAATCCGAGATTATATAGCAGATGGAGATCTGAAGATTAGCAAAGTACATACAGATCTGAGTGTCGCAGATCCATTGACTAAACCTCTTCCACGTGCAAAACATGATCAGCACCTTAGTGCCATGGGTGTGAGATTGTTGCCAAATGTAAACTAGATTATTGACTCTAGTGCAAGTGGGAGACTGTTGGAATTATGCCCTAGAGGCAATAATAAAGATGTTATTATTATAATTCTTGTTCATTATAAAGTTTATATTCCATGCTAGAATTGTATTAAGCGGAAACTTTAATACTTGTGTGGTTTATGAACAACACCGTGTCCCTAGTATGCCTCTATGGACTAGCTCATTGATTAATGATGGTTAAGGTTTCCTAACCATAGACATGAGTTGTCGATTAATAATGAGATCATATCATTGGGAGAATGATATGATGGACAGACCCAAACTAAGCAAAGCAATTAGATCGTGTCATCGTGTTCATCTTTGCGAAGCTTTTCTTATGTCAAATATATATGGGATTGATTGAATCCTGGCATCGTGGTTCATCCGATATGATCATCGATGAATGTGTGGGAGTCAATATGGGTTTCCAGACCCCGCTGTTGATTATTGATATAAGATCATGTCTGCATATTCTCGAACCCGAAGGGTCACACACTTAACGTACCTCGACGCTAGGGTAGATTGGATAATTGGTTTATGAGTTTTTGTTCGGAGTCTCGGATGGGATCCGGGACATCACGAGAGGTTCCGGAATGGTCCGGAGAATAAGATTCATATAAGGCAATGCAGTTTTTTGGAGTTCGGAATTGTTTCGGGTTAATCGGTATTATACCGGAAGCTTCTAGAACCTTCCGGAGGGGGACCAACGTGGCCCCACCTGCCGAGAGGGGGCATGGGCCTATGAGGGAGTGCCCTGGCCGCATTGGGCCAGGGGCACAAGGCCCCATAGGTCCCAGCCGGCCAACCTAGGGCAAAACCCTAGGGGAGCTTCTAGAAGGGGGGACTTGCCCCCCACTCCTCCCTCCTTGGCCGCCGGCCCTAGGGCTTGGGGGAGGGGCAAGGGCTGGCCGCCCACCCCTCTATATAAAGAGGGCTGGGGGCGCACCCCCTCCCACACCTCCTCCTCAAGCCCTAGCCATCCTGCTGCCCTCCTCTCTCTCTCCCTCCCGACTGCACGTAGGCGAAGCCCTGCTGCAGAAACTCTCCACCACTTGCACCGCGCCGTCGCGTTGTAGATCCAATCCGTCTCTCCACCATACTTGCTGGACCGAGGAAGGAGGATATGTCGAGGTGCTGCACGTGTGCATCTCTCGGAGGCATCGCCACTTCTGGTGTTAGATCGGATCAGATCGCGAGGAGGAGAAGCGAGTACGACTACATCACCCACGTTCCGTCGAACGTTCCGCTGTGCGAATCTTCAAGGGTATGAAGATCTCATCTATTCCCCCTCATTGTTTGCATCTCCTAGATTAGATCTTGGCTTTCCCCGTTCGCATCCGTAGAAAATTTTGATTTACTATGCTGCGAAACCCTTTAGAAAGCTCCTGTACCATGTGCAAGGGGTACCCCGTTGGCGGTTCTCAATGATACGCAAGTACTTACAATGACAAGAACTTGCCTGGGCCCAAAGTTGATGTAGCATAAGGAGTGGCCCTAATATTCAAGGGACATGATATTGCCAACTTATATTTCGTCAAGCATATACTCCATCCTTGTTCACTTTAACCTTAATCATCTCAAGATGCTTATGATAGGGGCAATGAGGGCTCAAAGCTAGTTAGTACCATAATCTTTTGGAAGCTCTTTATGACTTGTAATCCCTGCTACCCTCTAAGAAGGGACCTTTCTCCTAGTTACCAGTTGAGTCAGTAAACCTACTTCCTCTCCATCTCCAGCAAGCTTTTGAGTTGTTGTGTTTCAAGCATTCATATGGTGATTTATTCAATCATGTTCTTTATCTTCCTTGTTTGCACAAAACTCTTATCTATTGTGTATTACTTTGAAAGCCTTCACTTGTGAAAAACCTTTTTGAGCAAAGAGTGTTCCTGTTTTGAAACTTCTACAAAAAGCTTTTGTGAAACTGTTTGTCAGGTGTTCTCTGACCAAGAACAAGTTTGCCAATTCCAATTATGATTTATCTTTATGAATCTCTATTGTGACTGCTATACTTGGTTGCAAGCTAAGTTATATAATGGCGAGTTGCTTTCTTCTATGAGTTGTGCAATGGTAAGTGTGATGCTTCTTGTTCGTATTCTTTTATTGACACTTCACTCCATAAACCTGTGGACATGTTTACTAAGCTCAGTTTTTGCTTGGGGACAAGCAAAGTCTAAGCTTGGGGGAGTTGATACGCCCAATTTGCATCACCATTCTATATCATAATTTACCTCTATTCATTGATATTTGTCTTATTATGAGGTATTACTTATGGCTTTTCATCTATTTATGCATGTTGGATGATTCTTGGAGGATGAACTGCTAGAGTATGGATTCTGATGGAAAAGAAGGCGTTTCGGTGCAATTTTGTGAAGATCAGAAAAATACCAGAAATATATGGAAACATATTATTTTACCAGAAGACAAAGGAAGCCAGAAGGAGCAGAAAAGGGGGGCCTCAGGGGGGCCACACCTCCTAGGCGTGGGCCCACCCTAGGCCGCGCCTAGGGCAGGTGTGGCCTACCTGCCCGGCCTTCGACTATCCCCCTTCGCTTATATCTTCCCTATGAAATCCTAAGCCTAGGGGGAGCAACCACAGATAGATTTCCGCCGCCTCTGGGGTGGAAAACACCGAGAGAGAAAGATCTCTCTGACAGACAGATTTTTGTCGGGGAAATTCCTTCCCGGAGAGGGGAGACCGTCGCCATCAACACCATCATCAAGCTAGGCTTCATCGGGATCATCATCCACACCATCATCTCCACCAGCACCATCATCACCACTCCGTCCCGCTATAACAATTGTGTTGGATATTGCTTTAGTTCTTAGGGGAAACTTTCCCGGTGTTGATTACTATTGTAATTGATGCTTGTGAGTGGAACCATTGGATTATTGTTTATGTTTAGATTGTTATCCATTACCATATCATCCTTGATCTTGATCCATATGATGTCTTGTGAGTAGTTCGTTTAGTTCTTGAGGACATGGGAAAAGTCATGTTGTTAGTAGTGAATCCGTGATGAGTTATTATTCAATGGTTTAGTATTTAAGTTGTGGTGGTATTCTTCTAGTGGTGTCATGTGAACGTCGACTACATGACACTTCACCATTTATGGGCCTAGGGAAGTGCATTGTGTATTTGGCTACTAATTGTGGGGTTGCCGGAGTGACAGAAACCTGAACCCCCGTTAGGACACCTTTGCACAAGGGAGCGTAGGATCTCAGAGTTTAAGGTTGTGGTTAGATTTATATCTTAATTACTTTCCTATAGTTACGGATGTTTGCATGGGGTTTAATCACAAGTATGTATTAGTCCTAGGAAGGGCGGTATGTTAGCACAGGTTCACCCACACAATCCTTACAACACCAGAGAAGAGTACTCAGCTATTTGAAGCGAAAGCACTTGACAGAATTCCCATGTGTCCTCGAGAACATTTGGTCCTTATAAGTGTTACCACCGGCTTGTCCTTTGCTAAGAAAGGATTGGGCCACTTGCTCTGTTTGTTCGTTACTTCTGTTACTTTCTCTTTGTTTTGTTGCCTTGTCAAAAAACCACTAAAAATCTGTTTGCTAAGTATTTACAGGGATTTCCTGCTCCATACCACTGTTCGGCACCTTTTGCTTCTCGTTGGGATAAATACTCCTATTTATCGAAAGTACTGCGATACACCCCCTATACTTGTGGGTCATCGGTGAGTAATCCCCCGCCGTAGGCTATGGGTATGGTAGGGATTGGATGAGTTCTATCATGTAATTGAATAAGATTGTTAGGACATGGTGCCTAGTATCTTTATTAGTGCTATTTGACTTTGTTGCAACTTGTTGTGCTTAATGCTTGTCACTAGGACCTGAGTGCCATGATCTCAGAACGTGTTATTGATTCATGATGATAGTATTGTTTGTGATCTTATCTGCAAGTTGTTTACACATATTATTGTCCGGAACCAAAGGGCCTGAAGTGATAGAAATTGGGACAACCTGAGGGGATGACTGTGATATGAGGATCACATGTGTTCACGGAGTGTTAATGCTTTTCTCTAGTGCTCTATTAAAAGGAGTACCTTAATTGCCAGTAGATTCCCTTGAGGCCCCGCTGCAACGGGCTGGCAGGACAGAAGATGTTGTGCAAGTTCTCATTGCGAGCACGTATGACTATATATGGAACACATGCCTATGATTGTTTAGTATTTGGATGCTTTATCTTATTTATCTGCAAATGTCCTAGATCTTGAAGTTACATGAATAGTCTAGTCCATGCAACGCCCGTCCATCCATCCCTATGCCTACCGCACTCAAATCCTAATGTTTGCTACTATTGTTACTATTGCCTTTCTTTTACTGTTGCTGTTACTTTGCTATCGCTACTACAAAACTGTTGCTACTGATAAACCACTATGAGCAAGACTATTTCCAGATGCAGCTAAATTGACAATTCAGTTGTTAAGGCTTATAAGTATTCTTTGGCTCCCGTTGTGTCGAATCAATAAATTGGGTTATACTACCCTCGAAGACTGTTGCGATCCCCTATACTTGTGGGTCATCAAGACTATTTTCTGGCACCGTTGCCGGGGAGCATAGCTTTATTTGTAAGTTCACTTGGATCTATTACTGTTCACTGCTATTCATTCATCATGGGTAAATCTCATGATGGGAAGTTTCCTATTTTACCATCCACTACAAGAAGAGGTACAGTCCTAAACACCTTTGTTGCTCTTGATTCACCGTCTGTTATAAGTAAGCTTGTTACACCACCACCACCACCACATACACATGCTACACACACTGCTACTACTGCTGAATCTGAAATTGCTTCTGATGCTCATAATGTTACTTCTGATGCGCTTGATGAGAGTGGTTCATTAGGTCCTTTCCTAGATGCTACAATTGCTAGACTAGGAAATACTGAAACTCCTAGTGAAGGCACTATTACACCTGTTAGCTCACCTGTGTCTAGAGAGAGTTATGATATTAATGATGGTTATATTGAAATGACTGACGAATTTATTGAAGAATATCGAAACACACGTGGTGCTAGTGCCATTAAGAGTCTCCTTGAGAAACATACTATTATACCTAAATTGTTACCTGATGCTAAGTTTGCTACTTCTCCCATGGACATTAAAGATAAGGATTATGATTTCTCTCTTGATTTATCCAATATAAACATTGTTGAGAAAGAACCTTTTTGTGGGACTAAGAATGAAAGGGCTGTGGCACATATGACTGAGCTTTCTGCTATGAGTGCTTTATTTTCTGATGATGTTAAGATGCGTACCTACTTTGTTGCTAAGATTTTCCCCTTTTCATTACAAGGAGAAGCCAAAGCTTGGTTTAATAGTTTACATCCTGGATCCATTGATATCCCTGATTGCTTGATTGCTACTTTCTTTCAGAAATATTCCCCTCCTAGTGCTGGACATGTTGTTTTGGAGAAACTTTTAATTTTAAATAGGGAGAAGAGGAGAAATTGCCTGAGTCATGGACAAGGTTCTGTGCCTTGATTCATGCACATCCTGAATGCCCATTACCTAAAAATGAGCTTTTTGATATATATTATAATGGACTAACTGATAAATCTAGGACATACCTAGATAGCTTTGCTGATTGTGTTTTCAGGAAAAGAACTCCCGAGGAATCTGAGGAGTTAATGGCTAAAATAAGCACGAATTATGATGATTGGACTACAACTGAGCCAATTACACCTGAGCCAACTACACCTGAACTAATTGTGCCTGAGCCAATTACAACACCAACACTAAAGAAAAGGGGAGTGATTGAATTAAATGATGAAGTGATGAAGGAAGCTAAGAAATGTCTTAAGGAGAAGGGTATTAAATCTGAAGATGTGAAGAATTTACCTCCTATAGAAGAATTATGTAAGCCAATTCCCCACTCATCCACTTTTGAGGTACACTCTCTCCAACATTTTGATGAAGGTGATATTTCTTATGGTAAGCCTCCTGATCAATGCTTGGAGGAACTTGATACTTTTATTTGTAAGCAAGGTAATTTTAATAAACAAGTTCAGAATCATTTATTGGAAAACTCTAGAGTTATTAATGAGTTGAAATATATTGTGGAAAGAACTTCTAATGATGTTAAAATGCTTGTTAAACATTTTCAAATGGTTCAAACTCAAATTTATCAACTTGCTAAAGTACAAAAGGATATGTTAGTTAATGCTTCTAGGGATAAACATGCTTATGAAATTAGAACTAGGAGTGGTGCTGCCACTCAGGATCTTTTATATCCTGAGGGGCATCCCAAAATAATTGAGCAAGATTCTCAACAAGTTGAGAATAGTGGCACTTCTTCTAAGAAAAAGAAAAAGAAACATAATACAATTGTAGAATCTCCTGAACCTACTATAGATCCTAATAGTATATCTATCTCTCATGATGAAACTGAAAGTGGTAATGAAAAAATTACAATGTTGAATTTCAGAGGTGCCTTGGCATTTATGTTTTGCTTCACAATCAAATGCAAGCGAGATACCACTTTATCATACCTTCTTTATGAGCATTACAGTGTTGCTTATGCTTATGTTTCATGCTACTTATTATTATTGTGTTGGAATCTCTTCATAGCTTGCATAACTATTAAGTATAATTAGTTGCATACTACTTATTATGAATTGTCTAAGTATTGATCATATGCTGAGCATATATACATCACATGAAGCAAATGTGTTCATGAAAGTTTCTTTTATCGCACTCAGTTTTCAACTGAATTGCTTGAGGACAAGCAATAATCTAAGCTTGGGGGAGTTGATACGTCCAAAACGTATCTACTTTCCCGAACACTTTTGCTATTGTTTCTCCACTAACTTGTGTGATTTGGATGCAACTAACACTGAAAGGATACGGATGTCGCCTAGAGGGGGGTGAATAGGCGATAAAAACTTTTCCTAGAGTGGCTCAACAAAGGCGGAATAAAACTAGTGTTTACTTTGTTAAGCACAACCTAGAACAACTAAGGTTCACCTATGTGCACCAACAACTTATGCTAAGCAATACAAGGAACAAAGTGATGGCAAGATATATATTACTTCAAGCACGAAGGCTATCACAATGTAAAATGCATAAGTAAAGAGCTCGGGTATAGAGATAACCGAGGCACGCGGGGACACCGATATTTTACCGAGTTCCTCCCAACATGGAGTACGTCTCGTTTGGAGAGGGGTGGTATCAAACCACCAACGCCACAAAAGGCCTCCCTTATTCTCCGGTGAATCTCACCCCAACGGGATCGATCCACGCTTCCACTATCGGTACACTTGTCGGTGGCAACCGGAACCTCTCACAAGGTTGGGGCACTTCTCCACAACTTAATTGGAGGCTCCCAACAAACGCCACCAAGGCCACAATGCCACCAAGGCCACAAAATCGTCTAGGGTTCCAAGAACCCAAGAGGGACAAGCTCCAATGAGTAACACGAACCAAATCCTCCGAGGAGAACTCAAACCAATGCACCGAATGCAAATGGAAAGAACACCACAAAGGTGCTCAAATCCCTCACTCTCAAGTTCCAACAAACTATTAAAGGTATTGGGGGAACAAGAGAGGAGGAATCAAAGAGGGACACAAAATCCCCCAAAATCTAGATCCCCAAAGATACACTCACAAAGAGATGTTTTGGTTTGGTCAAAATGTGGATCTAGATCTCCTCTCTCTTCCACTCAAATATGGGCAAGAATCATTGGAGGGATTGAGAGATAGCAAGATTTGGAAGGTCAACAATGGAGGGGAAAACTTGCAAGATTCGTTGGGGAATCATTGGGGAAGAAGGCCCCTTAAATAGGTCCCCCCAAAATCCAACCGTTGAAGCCCAAAAACGCGAATCCCGGTACTACCGGACTTTTTCCCGGTACTACCGGACATTCCCGGTACTACCGGACATTCCCTGGGGATCCCAGGTCGCCAAACGCACCTTATTCAGTACCGACCGGTACTAAGGGGCGGTACTACCGGACCCTGGTCCGGTACTACCGGTCATCCCTGAACGAAAACGGTCATAACTTTTGCATCCGGACTCCGATTTTGATGATCTTGGACTCGTTTCGAAGAGGACAACAAGCTCTAAAAGATCATGCAAAGAAACATTATAGTCCAGCAAGGGATTATAGATCCAAATGACGAAAGGTTTAACCTCTATCAAAAAGATGAACCGATAAAACCTCCAACATAAAAAACGTAATAGAAAATGCATATGAAATCCGTTTTCGATGAAATAGAGATTGTAATGGAGATTAACACAAGCTATAAATCCTCAAATGAGTAAGAACCAAATAATGGAAGGTTTTACCTATCTCTAAAATACAAACCGGTAAAACCTCCAAGATCAAAACGCAATAAGATATAAAAGGGAAATCCGTTTTTGATAAACTAGAGCTTGTTATGGAGATTACCACAAGCTCTATATCCTCACATGGATAAGACCAAATAACAACCAAATATGATGATGCAAGTATGCAAAGGTTTGATCTCTCTCCGAACAATGTGACCGAGTTACTCATTCGAGAGCCCCTCTTGATAGTACGGTTATCTATCCTAAACCCGGTCTCCCAACAAACATGAGACCGGCAAAAGGGAAAACCTATCAATATTATACCTTTGCCTTGAGCAATCCATTTGAGCTCGATGTAGACAATCTTGTCCTTCTCAAGATGGACACCTTTCTTGATTCCTCATCATCGATCCATGATCACCAAGGATGGCAAGCATCAAACATGATATCTTCTATAGATGGCGCATTTTGAGCTTGCACAACACATCTTCTTCTCATTTCATCTATCTTGAAGTCAACACATGCTCCAAGAAATGACAATGGACAAATCCTACAAGTATAACTTAATACACACATTAGTCCATAAAGATTGTCATTAATTACCAAAACCACACATGGGGGCCCAACATGTTCTTTCAATCTCCCCCATTTTGGTAATTGATGACAATCCCTTTAAGAGGGTTTATATAAGGAATATTAATGAATAAAATGGTAATACCAATATCAAATACTACAAAAGTATGTGATATTAGTACCACCACCATATATAGAGCAAACTCCCCCACAGTCTATGCATGTGTGATGAACTTGAATTTCATTGCATATATTGCCAATCATTATCATTGGTGGAGTTTCCTTTATATACCACATGCTAAGCAACAACAAAGATGCAAGAGCATGAAATTAAAATGCTTAAGAACAAACTCAAAGCATAAACCATTTCCATTAAACCCTCTAAAACTTCTCCCCCATTGGCATCGATTGCCGAAATGGGTGACAAGTTCTAGAAGGCCAATATAGTGATAAATCCTGCAAAGTTGTGCATTCGCACATATCCAGTGATGAGTACTCGGGAGGAAGTATAACTATATTGAGGACCCGAAGATTGCCAAAATAAAGTCAAATGATGCAAGCAACTACAAGTCCGACAAACCAATTTGAAAACAACAAATGAGTCCAAATGGAAACTACAAGATATTATGATATGAGCAAACGCGTGTTTGAAATAACAAATAGAGAAGCTCCCCAAGATTTGTGCACAATTTTAAAATAAATGCATTGGAATGCATAATGCACAAATATGGAATCCTTGCTCCCCCATAAGCATTTAAAACACAACAAATGAAAGATCAAATAAATGCTTAAATAAAAATAGAGAAGCTCCCCAAGATTTGTGCACACTTTAGAATCATTGTATTTCAATACGAAAATGCACAAATATGGAATCCTCACTCCTCCATAAACATTTAAGGCACAACTAATGAGAAAGAAGACAAATGAGCATTATTAAATGAATTAGATGAGCTCCCCAAAGATAATGCACCAATTATGATAATTGCATTTGGGATCAAGGTGCATAATCATGGAATCCTTACTCACCCAAATTCATTTAACAATACAAGGCATGAGAGAATAAATATGAGTGCCCGAGGATGCAAACAAGAGGAACAAGCACTCATAGGCAAATAAATTTGGAAGCCACGGAATAATCAAAAGAAATAAAAGGTGGTATCCAAGAAATAAATTCTCAAGTAAAATTATCTTCTCATATGTGTATATGTTTCTAAGTGGATAACATTACAACGACATATGACCATAAAGAAACAAGCACACACAAGGAAGATATACAATAAAGCTCATGAACGCAAAAATGAAGTCACAACATATACCAATAAGATTTTTGCTTCAAAGCATGGCCAAAGGCTCACATATATGTTATTGTACATTAATGAGCTTAAAACACCAACACACTACATATATTACAACTATCACCAAGGGAAAAGGATAAAGTTGGAATATATGGAGAAAGACAACAAGTATCATAAGATAAAATAGACTAGCAAAAATCTCACTATTGCACATGAGAGAAGTTGATGAAATGATAGCCAATAAAATTGCTAGATTGACATATTTGGGATTGGAGGATCATATGCATGATTGTGTATAGTCCCAATTTTATGCACTCATCTCAACTTAAACACATATACAATATAGAGTCCTCTTAAAACCATGGCTAGAACTACAATAATTACAAATACATTAATTCATGCTAGAAGGCAACCGACAAACGGTTGGAATCAAGATATGTGAGCATGAGAAAGAGATACTTGTTACCGAGATATGATTGGTAGGATGTAGAGGATATGAATTCGTTGGTCATCCTATAGCTTGCCTAAAATTTTCTTCTAAGAATAACTTCTTCAAAATTGAGAGACAAGCGTCCAATATATCTCCAATGTACCTAAAACACATTTAAGTACAAAATGGTCCCCAAACTAATTGGGTTCAATGTAGTTAGTGCAACTACAATACATAGGAGAGACTCCACTTAAATGTGTGCATATTGATATGAAATTGAATTTCATGCACAACTTAGCCGATGGGATTTGGTGGAGTTTCCCTTATATATTGGATCAAAGAAAGCAAGCATGCCATAATATAAACATATAGTAAATATGCATGCATAAAGTTTTCAAGAACCAAAAAGAAGATACAATTTGAACAAAAACACCAAGTAAATAGAGATTGCACACACAAGGGTGTGACTCGTCAAATGATGTCCAAATTATATCCAAGAACCAATTCAACACATGAAAGATCACAAATTCAACAAATGAACTAGGCTAAAACCAAAGGAGCAAAAGATAGATAGAAATAAAAATGCTCAAGGATTTATCTCATTCTAAAATGGTCAAATCATGAAACAAGTGAGACAAAACCAACTCCCAAAAAGAGCAAGGTTCCAACAAGAAACCAAACTCCCCAAACTTCTCATGATGGCACAAATACCAAAACGAAAAGATTGAGGTTCCAAGCACATAACACCCAATATGGATCAAACAAAGAATCATAAATGTGAGTGTTCTAAATAATATAGGAGAGCTCACCCATAAGTAGTACATTATATAGAATTTTGCTTTTGAATGCAAAATGCACACAAATGAGATCATCACTACTACCTACATTAAAAAAACACAAGAGGATACCAATAAAATAAGAAGATCCAAAAGTATCAAGGAATACATGGGAGCACACAAAACATTTACTTGGCCAAAGATAGGACAATATTAAGCAAGGGCCAAAGTGAATATGATCAATACATTCTACCATAAATTGGGTACTCATTGTCCAAGGACAAGAAATATTGGGAATAATTTTCCCAAGGTAGCTTGCATGGATATCCAAGATCATAGTCACAACATGAAGCATATAACAAAATATAAGAATTAAGCATGATACTTCGAACAAGATTCTTGGTAGCTTCCAATAGTCACACAATCACTAGTGATTAGAGTAACTTGAAGCAAATGGTTTCCATGATGATATAGACATCTAAATATGAGGAAATATATACCAAGAAACACTCTCATATCCAAGATCCAAAATATGATCAACAACACCATTCAAGCAAATTGGAACTTGTATGAGCAAATGTGTCACATAGGTGCTAGATAATTATCAATATCAATTCTAAGTGACACAATCTCGAATATTCACATTTTCTAGGATTGTAATATGCACTAAGCATATGACTCCCCCATAATGTGATACTACCATAAAACCAACACGAGGCAACGGATCCAAATAGAGATAATTAATGGACATTATATAACTTAAATTTCTCATGAGAAACATACCACAAAGAGACTATATAATCTTCCAATATAAATACTAGGTGGTATTCCTCATGTACACACATTTTTAGGTTTGTGGAAGGCCTAAGCATAACACTCCCCCAAAATGGGATAGTCCATTAATCTCTCACAAGAGCCACATAAGATACCAAATATAACCAAGTAAGGCTCCAATACAAGAAACACACATACATGGTGTGCCAACTAGTCATACACAAATATTCTTGATACCTCAAGATAATTAAGTGGAAAGCACAACATGTACAAAAGCATGGAAGATACAAAACCAACACATGCACAAGGGGGCGAGTAACTTTCAATGTAAAGAGTTTAGCATATGTTACCGCAAGGAGGAACATTGGAAATATAATATAATCATGATAATCCAAATGGCTTGGCTTGACAATAATAATTGATTAAGATCCCTCAATTCTTCATAATGTAGCCAAGACTCCAATGCCCTCCATAACACACCTATTGATAAAGTTTTGGCTTGTTGGTCCCCAAACAAGTTGGGTCCTAAGAAGTTAGTCACAATAGGCTTGGCAACCCAAATGGTTCTTTTCTTGAACCCACATTGAGCACCAACAAATTTGGCAAACACATTGCCAACCTCATCCTTACAAAGAGAATAAGCATCATCAATAATGATAGGGTTGGATGAGGAGATACCGATAGTGCATGAGGAAGAAATATGCCCCTTCTCACAGCATATGTAGCAAGTTCTACTCTTGCCATCTTTCTTCTTAGGTGAATCCACAACTCGAGAAAGAGCTCGAGTAGTCCTCTTGAGGTGGAGCTTGAGGCCGCTTCCCTTGTTGCTTCACACTAAGAGGCTTTTTCTTCAATGGGCAAGATCTAACATGGTGTCCTTCTTCCTTGCACTTGAAGCAAACAATGTTGGCCGGATTCTTGACTTGATCTTGGCCATTCTTCTTGTTGTCCTTGTGCTTCAACTTGATAGTGGACTTGTTCTTGACATTGGAGTTGAATCCAAGCCCACTCTTGTCATTGGGGGATTTTTGCACACTCAAGATTTTGTTGAGTGCGGCCTTCCCTTGATGACCCTTTTTCAAGTCATTTCTCAAAGAAGTGACTTGAGCCTTGAGATCTTTTATTTCCTCTACATGGTTAGTTTCAACAAAAGTACTAGAGGAAGTAGATGCTACATTGTTAGAGCAACAAGGCACAGAATGTAATTCATCACGAGATATAGCATGGTTGTGAGAGGATGAATTACAAGGACTAGCACATGGCAATATAACATTTGGAGTAGATATAGTGCTAATGTCCACATGAGGCCCACTAGATGTTACCTTTGACACGATGGCCTCATGAGCTAACTTTAGCCTACCATGGGAGACTAGAAGATCCTCATGCGAGCTCGAGAGCTTAGTATGACTTTCTTCTAATTTCCCATAGTTGCTAGTTAGCAAAGCAAGTTGAGCCTTTAGCTCAACATTCTCCTTCAAAATAGATGCTTCACAATAAATAGAGTTAGTAGCACAAGCATAATTATTATTAGCAAGAGGTGAGGGCAACTTTTCAAGCTCTTTTGAATATGAAGCTTTAAGATGCTCATGCGACTCGGTGAGTTTGATGAGATCCCTCTTAACGACCCGAGAGCCATTTTTGAGGTGCTCAAAATCCTCAAGGAGTTTAGCATAAGCAACTTGAGTCTCATCATTTTTACTTTTGAGATCACTTGCCACCTCAAGATCTCTATCATGAGATTCCTTTACTCTAGATAGCTCTAAAGCAAAGGTCTCCTCAAGAGATTCCTTAGTGGTTTGTTCCTCTTCAAGAGCTTTATTTAGGTTTGCAATTATATTAGCATAATCACGCTCAAGACTACACATTTTATCAATGTTGTTATCATGCACCTCAATTTGTGTTTCTAACTTATCAATATGTTCTTTGCTCTTAATAGCAAAGTCTAAGACTTCAACAAAGTTAGAGCAAGCAATATCCTTTTTAACAAGGGCACGATAAACAATCTCACCCTTTTCATATAAATCATCAATACCAAGCTCTTCTTCCACATTATCCACATCCTCCTCATCACAAGAGGTAATGGGTTCCAAAGTAGGGGTTACCTTAGAATCCCTAGCCATAAGGCATAGGTGGGTACCGGAAGAAGGTGAAGATGATATTGCATTTGTGGCTTCATTCAAAACCATGTCTTGGCCCATAGAATCTTTGGTTTCCTCTGCATGGTTAGCAACAAAAGTACTAGAGGAAATGGAAGCATTTTTATCATGGCAACAAGACAACACAAGCATATCATCATGAGATTTATCCAAGTCATTTCTACATGATATGCAAGGACTATTAACACAAGCATGTAAGAAGTTTGTAGTGCTAGAAGTGTTAAAGTCCAAAGATATATCATTGCAACTAGATAGAGATGAGGGATTACAAATAGTAAGCACACTATCCAAATTACAATTTCTATCACCACTCACCATATCATTACCTAGTGAAAAGTCACATGTTGGTGAAGTGGTAGAGGACGAGAACTCATCTCGACCGGAAGTGGAAGCAACACAATCATCCTCAATAATGTTGGACACAACATATTTATCTTGAAGTTTTGTCCATAACTCATGAGCGCTCCAAAAAGGAATGATTGAAGAGGTAACTACATAGCTCAAAGCAATAACAAGCACATTAGAAGCTTCAGCATCGAGATATAAGTTTTTCTCATCCTCACAAGATATATTTTTGAAATCCATAGGAGGAGAAAAACCTATATCTACAATACGCTCCAAATGTGGGTCCATGTCCCGAAAATGAATGAGCATGCGATTTTTCCATATATCATAATTTGTGCCATCGAATGTGAACATGTCATTGTGCACTAATCCTCTAGCCGACATCTTTACTCTCAAGGCGGTGAAGCCTAAAATGAGAAACCGGGCTCTTATACCAATTGAAAGGATACGGATGTCGCCTAGAGGGGGGGTGAATAGGCGATAAAAACTTTTCCTAGAGTGGCTCAACAAAGGCGGAATAAAACTAGTGTTTACTTTGTTAAGCACAACCTAGAACAACTAAGGTTCACCTATGTGCACCAACAACTTATGCTAAGCAATACAAGCAACAAAGTGATAGCAAGATATATATTACTTCAAGCACGAAGGCTATCACAATGTAAAGTGCATAATTAAAGAGCTCGGGTATAGAGATAACCGAGGCACGCGGGGACACCGATATTTTACCGAGTTCCTCCCAACATGGAGTACGTCTCGTTTGGAGAGGGGGTGGTATCAAACCACCAACGCCATAAAAGGCCTCCCTTATTCTCCGGTGAATCTCACCCCAACGGGATCGATCCACGCTTCCACTATCGGTGCACTTGTCGGTGGCAACCGGAACCTCTCACAAGGTTGGGGCACTTCTCCACAACTTAATTGGAGGCTCCCAACAAACGCCACCAAGGACACAATGCCACCAAGGCCACAACACTGTCTAGGGTTCCAAGAACCCAAGAGGGACAAGCTCCAATGAGTTACACGAACCAAATCCTCCGAGGAGAACTCAAACCAATGCACCGAATGCAAATGGAAAGAACACCACAAAGGTGCTCAAATACCTCGCTCTCAAGTTCCAACAAAGCTACTAAAGCTATTGGGGGAACAAGAGAGGAGGAATCAAAGAGGGACACAAAATCCCCCAAAATCTAGATCCCCAAAGATACACTCACAAAGAGATGTTTTGGTTTGGTCAAAATGTGGATCTAGATCTCCTCTCTCTTCCACTCAAATATGGGCAAGAATCATTGGAGGGATTGAGAGATAGCAAGCTTTGGAAGGTCAACAATGGAGGGGAAAACTTGCAAGATTCGTTGGGGAACCATTGGGGAAGAAGGCCCCTTAAATAGGTCCCCCCAAAATCCAACCGTTGAAGCCCAAAAATGCGAATCCCGGTACTACCGGACTTTTTCCCGGTACTACCGGACATTCCCTGGGGATCCCAGGTCGCCAAACGCACCTTATTCAGTACCAACCGGTACTAAGGGGCGGTACTACCGGTCATCCCTGAACGAAAACGGCCATAACTTTTGCATCCGGACTCCGATTTTGATGATCTTGGGCTCGTTTCGAAGAGGACAACAAGCTCTAAAAGATCATGCGAAGAAACATTATAGTCCATGTAGCATCCCAGTTGTCTAACACCTGTAATGCTACTTGTTCTAGTAATAAAAGGGCCACTTCCAACCTATAATTGTTGCATCATCATCATATCATGCTCATGTCATCATGCCACCTTGCATTTAAGCATCATATAAAACCCCTTCTTGTTTGGTTCTTATCTCATGTGCATTATTAATTGTATTTGCCTCTTGATAATTGTTTTTGGTTCTTGATAAATGTTAAATGCCCAAGTTGATTTGGGGGCATATCTCTTAATAACTCCACCACCTTTCTTTCACCACCTCATAATTCCACCATCCAACTAAATATGAGCTTGGCATTTATGGGTTTTACTTCTAGCTCATGTGGGTTGGGATGGATCCAATTCTTTTCCATATGTTCTCATCTTGGCATCATTTTGTTTTCACATTATTGATACCTGAGAGCCACATGGCCACCTTTGCATGCCTTGTGAGTGGAACCCCTTTTTCCCTAGCTTCCATATGTGTTGTTTTTGGGGGTTATCATCATGTTGGGATATTGTGTGGGCTTAATAAATATCTAGTGGCATATACACACTAGCAAGTCCCAGATATAATCCAATGTGATCATCTCCTCATACTCCACTTGGAATTCTTTCTAATTCTTTTGCTTGGGCCTTATTCCACATTTTGGAATGCAAAATAATAATGCCATGTGAATAATCTTGTTTTCACAAAGATAAATATGGTGTGAATTAACTATGCATGGTCCATGCAAGTACCCCTTAGCTTGACATTTGTTTTTATTTGGATTTCACAATGGATCATCTTTCTCTACCCCTTGGCTTGGTCTTGTTTGATCATTGCCAAAACCTCATCACCTTTTTCCCCTTGCTCTAGTCTTGGTTCTTGTTAGAGCTTGTCTAGAGCAAGCTTGATCTTGTCAAGGACCACTCCATCTCATCTTTCCCCTCTCTAAACCATATCCCATCAAACCCTAATCTAACCCTAAACCTTCTCTCTCTCTAATCTTCCCTCTCCATGCCGAGCCTAACCCAAGGTAACCTAGATAAAACCTAATCCTCTACACCATACCCGAGCCTCCTCATGCATGCTCACCCCTCCTCTCTCTAGCTAGCCGAACCTCTCTCCAACCCTAGCTCCGCCCGGCCTCTGCCTCGTCGCTGATCCGCTGCTCCTCGGCCCGATCAGACCACACCGACAGCCTCCCGGTGAGTCCCCGAACCTCCCTGACACCTCCGTCCTCGCTGTAGCTCTCTGTGCTCGCCGGACCTAGCGTCGAGCGCTCTCGGTGCATCGCGTGCGCGTGCGTCTGTGTCGCTGCGTCGCGGAGAACCTCACCTAGCCGCCTTGCTCCCTCCTAGCAACCTCCCCGAGCCAGCCGCACTGGCTAGCCCCATCCGCGCGCACGGCTGCGACCCGCGTTCGAGCCCCGCTCTGCGCTGCGCGCGCGAGTTTTTTCCGTCAGATCGCGGCGACGAAGATCCACAGTGACGCCACCCCTTTTTGCAGAAAACCCCCTGGTCTTTTTCCGCCTCAACCCGCAGCCTTCTGGTCCACCTGTCAGCCTCGCGGTCGTTTTGTAGAAGGGATCCTGGGCTTTATGCGTTCTCAACCCGCAGCCCTCGGACCGCCCACGTGTCGCGTCCTCGCTGGGTGACGCGTGTGCGTGGCCCCGCTGCAGCCGGCCCCACCTGTCTGCGTCTGTGGCTAGGATCCGCCGCGGTGAGAAAAGGTTTTGCGCCGCGTCAGTGACCCAGTCAGCATCGGCCCCACTCGTCAGCGACTGCGGCTAGGTCTGTCTGAGTAGGAAAATGATTTCTGTTTTCAGTTTAAATTCAAACTTTCAAATTTAGTTTTTAATTCAAATTCAAATTTTAATTCAGATTTTAAATAACTTTAAAACTATAAATCCAAATAATATAAATGTTATATGTTTTTGAATCAGAAAAATGTGAGGATTTCAAATATGCTATTCAAATTACCTTTTGAACATTTTAAATTCCAAGTTGAGATAAATTACAACAACTGCCACCGGAACTTAATTAATTAATAACGTTTGATTGATAACTCCGAATTTAACAAATGATATGTCTAAAATGATCCGATCGACGAGACCTTTCTGTTTATGCTATCCATGACTTCAATTGCAGCATGCATCATATAAAAATATAGTGTACAGCAACTAATATGACAACAAATGTGATCCAGAACCCCATTAAAATGTTATTTCTTGTCTTCCACACCTCACCCATGCCATGCTACTTTATTGCCATGCAACTTGTGCATCATTCATCATGGCATGATTGTTTGCTTGTCGCATTTTATTCCTATGCTTGTGCACTCTATTTATGTTGGCCCTTGCTTGTTTGGTTCTTCTTTCGAATAGACGCTGAGCAGGGAATATATCAAGAGAACCAGGAGCACTACCCAGATCCGTCTCTCGCTTCAACTGAGTTGCCAGGCAAGCACTACCACATGCTTGCATACATACAGTACCTATTGCCTCTATCTTATTCTTGCATCATTGAGTCGCGATTGCATTAAATTGAATCCCAAGTATTGCATAGCCTTTACTTTAAACCCCACCAAGCTTGTTCCCCATCCCATGAGCCATTACTACAGGAGTTGTTTGAGCCATGCGAGTCGTAGAACAGCATGTGTAGGGTATGTGAGAGTCTGATGGATAACGAGGTACCTAAACAACTTAACCTGAGTAGTAATGGGATAACTAATGAAAGTGGCATCGGTGAGCAATATCTGCTATTTGGTTTTTCCTGCTCACTTGTGTCCCGTAAGACCCCGAGTACTTGATTCCTGTTCCGAGATTATTTCGCGCTATCCACATCCGGGAGGTATATGGGACCCCCCTGAGCCAGAGCTTGATTCATTCTTATTTCTTGGGGCCACAAACTAGTTTGAGGTTTTATTTTACTATCCTGTACTTATGCCATGCTACTACTGTATTTACAATTGTGTGACAGATAGCACCTGTACTGTTTAGGATCGGGACACGATTCCGCGGTGTCGACAAGCCCAGTTTTGGGTTCCCAGTCGTTCACAGCCGTCTACCCAAACCTTGAGTCCGTCTCGGAGCTTGCTTACTTCGTTGTGGGTCTACTCAATGGGGTGGCCCCCTGAAATATTTCTGAATCTTGTGATTGCTTTGTCGTGAAGGCCTCGTTGGGTTTTGATTTGGTTTTTCCGAGGTTGATCGAGTGTGTGTTGCTATTGGTGCACCCCGGCCGGGTAAAACTTTCTGAAAGCCGTGTCCGCGGTTATGGACGACTTGGAGCACAGTTTCTCGACCATAGACAAGCATAACTAAAGTACCGCTTTAAGTTGACTAAGTAAATGACTGGTAAATAGTGCAACATTCATGGAATGGTTAATAAAATTACCAACGGATGGGGGGCTGTTCGTCCGCTTCCTCGTTGGTAAGCGGGGAGGAGGATGGATATGTGGTATTACTGTTAAAACTGTTGTCATTAATTCACGGACATCCGTCTATCCTTGGTTAGGCGGATGGTTAGCGATTATCTATAAAACTGTTAGGGTTTATCTTTCGCTGCAATTGCGTCACCCCAGGTTGTGTCCCCTTTAGAGGCATTAAGACTTGCTGAGTACCCTTAGGGTCTCACACGATAAATATTTGGTTCAGATGGACAGGTACCCTCGCAGGACGGATACTGGGTGGAAGAGGCTGATGATGTGGGCAACGATCGCTCGGTGTAGAGATTCCGGGAACGGGGATCCGTGAAATCTGTGGGCGGGATGTGCTTACTTCTGTGGCATCTTATGCCGATTTGCTTCTTACCCGTACTCGGGCTTTGTTCTGCCGCTTCCGCTTGATACTCTGATGTGTGTTGTATGAGGAATTATCCTAAAATATTACATCTATCTAGGACATTTGAATCTTGCCGTATGGCGTTGCTATATTTCCTTTCTTTCTAGATGGTGTGGCTCTGATGTACTCTTGTATGGTGGCTTGCATACATACCCACTTGTGTATGTAGTTGATCCCTTCGCCTGCCGATTACGCCGCCCGTACAGGTCCCGATGAGATGGAAGTGGTTGGGACGGCCGAAAGGTCTACCCGTGAGTGGCTTTTGGGGCCCCACCGTACTATTTCAACCACTACCGCTCATCCAGGCTTGTATCTAGGAGCGTAATTCACCGAGGTAGTTACAGTCCAGCAAGGGAGTATAGATCCAAATGACGAAAGGTTTAACCTCTATCAAAAAGATGAACCGATAAAACCTCCAACATAAAAAACGTAATAGAAAATGCATATGAAATCCGTTTTCGATGAACTAGAGCTTGTAATGGAGATTAACAAAAGCTCTAAATCCTCAAATGAGTAAGAACAAAATAATGGAAGGTTTTACCTATCTCTAAAATACAAACCGGTAAAACCTCCAAGATCAAAACGCAATAAGATATAAAAGGGAAATCCGTTTTTGATGAACTAGAGCTTGTTACGGAGATTACCACAAGCTATATATCCTCACATGGATAATACCAAATAAAAACCAAATATGATGATGCAAGTATGCAAAGGTTTGATCTCTCTCCGAATGATGTGACCGAGTTACTCATTCGAGAGCCCCTCTTGATAGTACGGTTATCTATCCTAAACCCGGTCTCCCAATAAACATGAGACCGGCAAAAGGGAAAACCTATCAATATTGTACCTTTGCCTTGAGCAATCCATTTGAGCTCGATGTAGACAATCTTGTCCTTCTCAAGATGGACACCTTTCTTGATTCCTCATCATCGATCCATGATCACCAAGGATGGCAAGCATCAAACATGATATCTTCTATAGATGGCGCATTTTGAGCTTGCACAACACATCTTCTTCTCATTTCATCTATCTTGAAGTCAACACATGCTCCAAGCAATGCCAATGGACAAATCCTACAAGTATAACTTAATACACACATTAGTCCATAAAGATTGTCATTAATTACCAAAACCACACATGGGGGCCCAACATGTTCTTTCAATCTCCCCCATTTTGGTAATTGATGACAATCCCTTTAAGAGGGTTTATATAAGGAATATTAATGAATAAAATGGTAATACCAATATCAAATACTACAAAATTATGTTATATTAGTACCACCACCATATATAGAGCAAACTCCCCCACAATCTATGCATGTGTGATGAACTTGAATTTCATTGCATATATTGCCAATCATTATCATTGGTGGAGTTTCCTTTATATACCACATGCTAAGCAACAACAAAGATGCAAGAGCATGAAAGTAAAATGCTTAAGAACAAACTCAAAGCATAAACCATTTCCCTTAAACCCTCTAAAACTTCTCCCCCATTGGCATCGATTGCCGAAATGGGTGACAAGTTCTAGAAGGCCAATATAGTGATAAATCCTCCAAAGTTGTGCATTCGCACATATCCAGTGATGAGTACTCGGGAGGAAGTATAACTATATTGAGGACCCGAAGATTGCCAAAATAAAGTCAAATGATGCAAGCAACTACAAGTCCGACAAACCAATTTGAAAACAACAAATGAGTCCAAATGGAAACTACAAGATATTATGATATGAGCAAACGCGTGTTTGAAATAACAAATAGAGAAGCTCCCCAAGATTTGTGCACAATTTTAAAATAAATGCATTGGAATGCATAATGCACAAATATGGAATCCTTGCTCCCCCATAAGCATTTAAAACACAACAAATGAAAGATCAAATAAATGCTTAAATAAAAATAGAGAAGCTCCCCAAGATTTGTGCACACTTTAGAATCATTGTATTTCAATACAAAAATGCACAAATATGGAATCCTCACTCCTCCATAAACATTTAAGGCACAACTAATGAGAAAGAAGACAAATGAGCATTATTAAATGAATTAGATGAGCTCCCCAAAGATAATGCACCAATTATGATAATTGCATTTGGGATCAAGGTGCATAATCATGGAATCCTTACTCACCCAAATTCATTTAACAATACAAGGCATGAGATAACAAATATGAGTGCCCGAGGATGCAAACAAGAGGAACAAGCACTCATAGGCAAATAAATTTGGAAGCCACAGAATAATCAAAAGAAATAAAAGGTGGTATCCAAGAAATAAATTCTCAACTAAAATTATCTTCTCATATGTGTATATGTTTCTAAGTGGATAACATTACAACGACATATGACCATAAAGAAACAAGCACACACAAGGAAGATATACAATAAAGCTCATGAACGCAAAAATGAAGTCACAACATATACCAATAAGATTTTTGCTTCAAAGCATGGCCAAAGGCTCACATATATCTTATTGTACATTAATGAGCTTCAAACACCAACACACTACATATATTACAACTATCACCAAGGGAAAAGGAGAAAGTTGAAATATATGGAGAAAGACAACAAGTATCATAAGAGTGAGTAATCCCCCGCTGTAGGCTATGGGGATGGTAGGGATTGGATGAGTTCTATCATGTAATCGAATAAGATTGTTAGGGCATGGTGCCTAGTATCTTCATTAGTGCTATTTAACTTTATTGCAACTTGTTGTGCTTAGTGCTTGTCACTAGGACCCGAGTGCCATGATCTCAGATCTGAACGTGTTATTGATTCATGATGATAGTATTGTTTGTGATCTTATTTGCAAGTTGTTTACACATATTATTGTTCGGAACCAAAGGGCCTGAAGTGATAGAAATTGGGACAACCTGAGGGGATGACTGTGATATGAGGATCACATGTGTTCACGGAGTGTTAATGCTTTGCTTCGGTGCTCTATTAAAAGGAGTACCTTAATTGTTAGTAGATTCCCTTGAGGCCTCGCTGCAACGGGCTGGCAGGACAGAAGATGGTTTGCAAGTTCTCATTGCGAGCACATATGACTATATATGGAACACATGCCTATGATTGTTTAGTACTTGGATGCTTTATCTTATTTATCTGCAAATGACCTAGATCTTGAAGTTATATGAATAGTCTCGTCCATGCAACACCCGTCCATCCATCCCTATGCCTACCGCACTCAAATCCTACTGTTTGCTACTATTATTGCTATTGCCTTTGTTTTACTGCTGATGTTACGTTGTTATTGCTACTACAAAACTGTTACTACTGATAAACCACTGTGAGCAAGACTATTTCCAGGTGCAGCTGAATTGACAACTCAGTTGTTAAGACTTATAAGTATTTTTTTGGCTCCCTTGTGTCGAATCAATAAATTGGGTTATACCCTCGAAGACTTTTGCGATCCCCTATACTTGTGGGTCATCACCAGTCCTAGATAAAATGGATACTTCGAAGTAGTAGAGATCATGCCACTACTTTTTCTAATAATTATAGTAGGATATTGCTTTACGCGTGTCACTATAACACTGTCGTACTCCATGGGTAAATATTAACTCCGCTGGCCAACGAACGATCTAAATGTGGGAAACCACTTGATTTCGGCTATTGAGTTATATAAATGTCTATAGCTGCAATGCTATGTCATGTAAAAATTTTTAGTCTCCTCATGGTTTTATGTTCCAAGTAAAGTTATAGTACTCCTCTGACCCACTATTGCTCAAAAACTATCTATTGGCATGGTCACGAGTGCGCAACACAGCCCCAATTAACATGTTAAAAACAGTAGCATGATTTTTCTATGAAAGAGTTGAAGTTTTTGAAAAACAAGAAAAGGAAAAAGGTGCTTTGAGAGCCTTGAATTTTTGACGTGGGAGTAGATGATTTGTTCTTAAATTAAATGTTCTTGGTGCAAACTTGGGTACTCTTAATTGACTAAAGGAACAAAAGCAAAAAAGTTTTATCTCTTAATAAGAGAGAAATCAAAAAGATTTGTTTCACTTTCCTAGCTAAACTTTGACACTCACTCGTGCATATGATTTATTTGCTAGCAAGATTTATGTGGTTAGGAAGTGAACTCAGTGCAATCTTGTGAATATTTGTATGATCATGTTTAAGACTGCAAGAAATATGAAGAAAAGAATTTGACACCAATTCAAGCTTGTACGTTCTTTTATTTCAGTTTCGAATCTCCGTTTTCCTTTCTTATTTCCTTGTCACTCGAGGGCGAGCAACATCTAAGCTTGGGGGAGTTGATAGCTGTGAGATTCTATACTTTTTTATGGTTTCTATAGATGGTTTTCGTTTGGATTTGATGGTTTTCTAGCTTTACCTAACGCTAATACTTCGGTAGTGAAGAAAACTTGGTTTTTAATGTGTGTTTCAGATTCTGAATATTAATAGAGAGATTTAACAACAAAAACACAATATTCAGACGAAAACAAGCAAGTCTCTTTTTGAAAGCAATCGAGGGGAATTTACTAAGGCTTTAACGAGCAACTATATGACGGGAATATTTCTCCGGCCGTATAGTGTAGGGTTCGCAACATAGAAAACAAAAAATTTCCTACGATGGGAACTATGTACCAAGATCTATCTACTAGATACAAACAACGGGCGGATGTATATCCATAGAGAACATACCCTTGAAGACCGACAAATCTTAACGAGTTCAACTCGTGGTTGATGTAGACGATCTCTTGCCGATCTCAAGATCGAGAGGAAGTCCTAGCGCCGCAAAGCAGCAGCGCATCCGTGCTCGCACACACGTACAAGACACCGAGCAACCTCCGCCTCCTCACTCCAGCGATGCAGCGGAAGCACAACCCTTTCTTGCCGAATAGCCACCGGGAACATGTATCTCGCTAGTCCGAGACCATGGGGGATAAATTCTAGAGGGGGGAGAGATCCTTCATGAGGTGTGTGAGACAAGTGAGAGGAGGGGCTCCTTTTATAGGAGGAGAGGGAGGAACCCCAAGGGGGTGGCCGGCGCATGGGGGCTGCCCCCTTGCCCTCCCCTCTTCATGTGGGTGGACACTCCACTCACAAAAATCCATTCATATGCCTCCACTCAAAATCCCACTCAAACTTGCCATTAAATTTCCACCAAATTTAATGCAAACTCTCATTAAATAAAACTCTTTTATTTTATTCAGAATTTTGTCAATTACTTTAATGACAAACATTCACAAATAACCCCTTGCTAGAATTCCATTTCACATGCATAACCTCTTTATGCAATTTCACCCGAAAACTTGTTTCAGTATCTAGTGAAATAAATTCATACGCTTGTTTATTCTTTCGACATGAAACATTTGCTCCAACAGGATGCCAGTGTCCCTTAAGTGTGTCACCCTACGGTTCGCGAATAATGCGGACATGATCGAGACCCTTCTCCGATCAATAATCAGTAGTGGGACCTGGAGATCCATACTGACTCCCACACATTCAACGATGACTTTTCCTGTGATCGTCGGAACCTTTTACGCTTGTATCTTAATCCCTTTGTTTCGCGATATATTACATGTCCGAGATTCGATCATCGGCATCTCCATACTTAGTTTGATCTCGTTACTAACATGCACTCTTTTCTCGTTCCCGTGATATAACATTCTAGTGATCAAATCACTTGCTTGCAAGCTAACCAATGTGATATCACCGAGAGGACCCAGAGCATATCTATCCGTCATCGGGATGAATAAATTCCACTCTTGATCCATGATTCTCAACATAACACTTTAGTAGCTTTGAAGCCATCTTTATAATCACCCAGTTACGGAGTGACGCTTGATGTCAACAAGAAACTCTTCCGGTGTTAGTGATTGGCATGATCTCATGGTCTAAGGATTAGGATTACTTCGTAGGTTGTTTATAGCAATATAAACTCAATGACTTTGATCGTAATGCTATACTTCGGATGAATGTTCATCACACCATTACAGTAATGTTGTGATCTCGTTATTAACAACATCCAATGTCTATGATCAGGAAACTGTGATCATCTTGTTAATCAACGAACTAGTTTATGAGAGAGGCATAACTAGGAACTTTCTGTTTGTTTATTAAACACACATGTATTAACGTTTCCGTATTAATACAATTATAGCATGCAAAATAAACATCTATCATATACTTGGAATACACATAATAAACATTTTATTATTGCCTCTCAGGGCATATTCCCTTCATATAGTTCCCGCCGTATAGCTGCCATCTCCTTCGTCTTATTAAAAGGGACAACTTTCGTAAAAGAGGCCAAGGACGAAAACAGAACACACGAGCCGCCATACCATCCAAAAGGGAGAAAAAAGAGATCTGGAGAATAAGAAGAAGACGTTCTTCATCATGCTTCACGATCTTAGATCTCCTAGTCACCACACCTCCATAGCCATTACTTGTACTTGAGAGAGAGAGAGATCTCCACGGTTTGAGATTGTTCTTCCCACCTTGAATTGTGTTCGATTTATTTCTATTTCTTATTATAGATCTCCACGGTAATATCAAGAAAAACTCCCTTTATTTTACTATATTGATGATGCTTTCTTCTATCATGTGTGAGTAAGTCCCCTTGGACATGGGAGATGTAGGGGATTGGTGAGATGTGATGTGCATATATAATTTCCATTAAGTTTGTGGTTGATTTTAATTACTATATTATGTGTGCTTGACTATCTATGGGATGCTTAATGCATGTTGTCCAATTAAGGGCCCAGACAACATGATGCTTTATTCTATATAGATAGAATCTTGTTTACTAGCAGACCGGCGACCCTCGAGTGACATGGGGATATCAATGGGAAACTAGTTTGACTCGAGGATAACGAGGAACCATCGAGCTTATTGCATTAGTCCGATCCAAGGAGCTTAATTGCTAAGCAACATGAAGGATCTTAATCGTCTAGTGACTGACCATGGTTGTGGTAAACAGACTAGTAGGATTATTGAAGTTGGAATGAAATCTACCAAAAGGAGTTTCGGATAATTATGGGTTGCTCGCTTACACACATACTTATAAGATTATAATTATTACACTTATCACTCATCCACCCAACACATTCACTATCATCATGAACTAAAACTCCCCGCGCCTACTTCGTCATCTGCAGAAAACAATAAACAAATCATTTTTTACTTTTATGCCTTTTATTTCTGAAGTTTACATTCTAGTTTTATTTAAGTACTTTCGTTTAATCCAAATCCTATTCTCATTTTCAACACTTGCAGTCAATTCACTCAAAGACATGTAACAACTTCGGGTATGACAGAGACTTTACCAATAAACATTTACCTTTGGGCTCCCTGTGGGATCGACATCTTAACTTCGAAACTAGCTACAAACGATCTGTGCACTTTAATCCATCAGGGCATACATGCCCTTTCAGACGGGAAGAACCTCCTGCTCCGCTTCCTCTCCTCGCCGCCACGTCTGGCCGAAGAAAACGTCACTAAGCAGTCCCCCTTCCAATCAAAGTGAGCACAAGCCAAACACTTATTAAGGGGACTCCTCTACACGGATCTCGTCCTCTTCCACCACTGAACCAGGACAGAGATCGACGCGGATGACTGCGCGATGCAGTGCCGATTCATCGCAACAGGAACCCATCCCCAACCATCACCATAACCACGAGCGGAGAAGCTCTTCTCCCTCTCTCCCTCGCCGCCACGGCCGTTCGAGAGAACAAGAGAAGCAACCGCAATGTAGAACATGGCGATGACCACATAACTGGCCTTATTTGTGGAGATCCTAGAGCCGTACCGCGCCACCGCTTGCTTCAATCACTGAAGCTTGACGGAGAAGACAGTTGTGCTCCCAACACGCCTCGTTCGACCAGAGGACGGCGGGGACCTACTCCAAAACGTCGGCAGAAGGCCGGAACATCTACACCTAGTACACCTACTACCTATAGAGAGGACACAACCACGCCTCTCCCAATCACTCCGGCCGGCGAGGCCGCCAGAGGAGAGGGTGAGGAGGGTTGGAAGACGCGAGACGACTCTCAAAGCTTCTTTAGGGAGTGCGGTCGGGAGAGCCCGAGAGTCCGCGGTACCGGTCCAAAACACGGCCAATTTGGTACCTGGTCATGTGATTGACTTTTCCGATTTTACTCAGTAGTCCCCCGTTGGCCGTTTCATACTTTTTTAGGGACCCCATTTTATAATTTCTTTTTATGAGGGATCATTTTATAATTCTTGAACTGAAGTCGTGGCAAGAATTATGGAAAGGAGATTAATTAGGGAAGAACAGGTAGGATCGGGTCCAACTCCAACCTCGCGAGTTTTGCTTAACGTCAACGGTGTTGGGCAGCGCGGCATCAAGCAACGCCGGCGTGGGTTCGAGCCAAACTCCAGTCAATCAATCCCCCCGTGTACGAGTCGAGTAGTACTACTAGTAAAAGCCATTTTGAAATCCCTGCTGCTGCTACCTCTCACAGTGTGGCCACGTCCCGGCGTCTCTCGCCGCGTCGTAGGGTTTTACTTCCTTTTGCTTCTCCCAGCTGCAAAGGCCGCGCCCGCGGAGACCGAGGTCGGGTTGGTCGGCCATGGAGATCGGGGCGGCGACCAGCTGCTCCAAGGAGCACCAGAAGATCTACCACGACTGGTTCGCCTTCGCCGACTCAGGTCCGATCCCGATCCCCATTCCCCTTTTCCGCTGCTGTTCGCGACTCGATTCGATTCGATCCCCTCTCTGCTCGCGCAGATGGCGACGGCCGCATCACGGGCCCCGACGCCATCAAGTTCTTCGGCATGTCCAGGCTCCCCCGCGCCGACCTCAAGCAGGTACCTCGCTCGCTGCTCTCCCCTCGTCCCCGTACTTACTTTACTGTAGAGGAGCTGCTGATTTCGTTTCTGATGTGGAACCGCCTCGCGTCTCAAGGTCTGGGCCATCGCGGACTCCAAGCGGCTGGGATACCTCGGTTTCGGCGAATTCATCACCTCGATGCAGGTTTAGTCTAAGCTCCATCGATCATCCTACCCTTGTCCTGCTACCGGAACTTTTTATTTTGGCACTTCTCACTTATTTGTGACTGGTTTGTTGCGATTGGCAGCTCGTCTCTCTGGCGCAAGCGGGGAATGAGATCACCCAGGACAGCCTCAAGACCGGCGGTTGTTGCTAAATGCTAGCCACCAACTTAGCTCCCTCAATTTATCTCTTCATTCAACTGATGCTAATTTGTCTACGCTGATTTCTGACAGATCTAAGTAGCTTGAATCCTCCGGTGATGGAGGGCTTGGATGCTCTGCTTGCGGTAAGTCTGCTATGCCTAAACGCCGCCTCTTCAGTGTTTACCATGTTTATTATTCGCTTCATTCCACTGCTCTGTAAGCGCGACGATAATCGCTTTTCAGAAATCCAAGCATCTGGTAAAGAGGGTCGATCAGGATATTGATGGTAAGGAATGAACCATTGAATGGGCCTGAAGTCATGTCAAGGAGAAATATATGAAGCAAACCGTTTGTATTTGTGCAGGATTTCCTCAGGCACAAGGACCTTCAACAAACCATTGGTTCACATCCAAATCGTCGAAGAAGGTAGTGATCATTTCTTCCTTTTAGATTTGCTTGTTGAAATTAAAGTACCATGTGAGTCGCTTCAAAGCTGTTACAAAATGTTAGCAATTTCCATTTTCAGCATGTTCTGTTCGATAGCATATAGTTTTGCCTTTATTGATGAATACATGAACTTTGGGAGTTTGTTGCTGAGGTATAATTTCTTGGTACATGAGTAATGAGGAGATGTGAAACTGTGACATGTGCATCAAAGCAACAGTGCAAGGGTCCTGTTCTTTAGAGTTTGAATGTCATTTATCTTCGTATAAAACATACCCTTATTTTGTTAGCAGGTCTTCTTTCCTTGAAAAAATAGAAATTATGCAATATTATTTACAGAGAGGCACCACTTGATCTAAAACTTGAACTAACTGACAAACTATTGATGTTTGAACTAGCATAAAAGGAAGGTTTGACAAATTAGGAAATTTCTTCACATGTTAGTGATTGTCTAATAAGAGTAAAAAGGTCTTAAACTCTAGTCATTCAGCTAGTGCAGCTCTGCTGTACCCAACCAAGTAGAACTTAACCTTTATGTGTACATTGTTGTCGTGATGAAAACTGGTTTCCTATTCATTTCAATCAGATCTTCAATTTAATGAACTTAGACACAAAAGGTTACACTTAATGTTGATGAGGAGAACCTCAGTTATCTTACCGAGTGTCTGCGAGACACCATAGAAACCCTTTGAATGATCATGCTTTATGAACCAAGGCATTTGGTAAGTTTGTTTCTGTCGCACAATATTAGACATCACATACTTGCATGCTATTAAGTTAAACAAGGCCTTGTGTTAAAGCAAGCGATTGTCCGTCAAATGATAATAATTTCTTCAATGAGACATGTGCCATTTATGCTGACCTTGTTTATGGTGTTTTCAAATTTCAACACAGATACCTCTGACAGCTGTTACTTCTGTCATTGATGGCTTAAAAAGGCTATACATCGAAAAATTGAAGCCTTTGGAAGTTACATACAAATTCAATGATTTTGTGTCCCCGTTACTGGTAAATACTTGTATTTTCCTTGTCTGATTTCTATACGAGTTAGAAATTACTATTTGATTCACTTATTGTATGTGTGTACATTTCTTGGTGTTATTTCTTTGTGGCATTACCTTCAGTAAGCTACTTAAGTACTACCCTGTTCATAAATATTAGACGTTTTGGCAGCTCAAATTGAACTGCCAAAACGTTAAATTGAACTGCCCAAATAATAACACCCCTTTTGCAGACAAACAGTGATTTTGATGCAAAGCCGATGGTTATGCTCTTAGGTCAATATTCTACAGGGAAAACTACTTTTATCAAACATCTGCTAAAAACAAGCTATCCAGGTTATGTATTTTGCACATGTATCCTATAGTTTTCATGTTCAATTTAATCACATGCCATGAGACGAACCGACAATTGATCTTCTGCTTTGCTCTTTTGCAGGTGCCCATATTGGACCAGAGCCAACAACCGACAGATTTGTTGTTGTGATGGTAAACCTTAAAGTCATTCTTAAGTTTTCTATTTGTAAGAATACTAGGTGGACCAAAAATTTATTACCCCAATTTACGATTTGTGATGGAAGATCATTGAAAAATATGATTGGAAGAGTTTACGTCCAATACATGGTTATCTAGAACACTACAGCGGTTCATGCATTAGTGGCTGGTTTCTGTTAGATTCTTGTATGACACACTGATTGTGTGTTCTGTGTTGGTGACTTGTAGTGTTGTAGAGTATTTATTTTAAGCAAAGTGCTGCATTGATTAGTATTCTGCACCTTTACCTATGTTTGTCCTTGTTAGTTGCTTCAATGCTCCAGTTAACTTTCTTCCTCTTTGCAGTCAGGACCTGATGAAAGGACTATTCCTGGGAATACTTTAGCTGTTCAAGCAGATATGCCTTTTAGTGGTCTTACAACATTTGGGACTTCGTTTTTATCCAAATTTGAATGCTCCCAGATGCCACATCCAGTAAGATTGTTTTTTGATGCATGTAGAAAGCACATGGCCATCTAGAAACTGATACCTTAACTTGTACCTTGAAGCTACTAGAGCATATCACGTTCGTCGACACACCTGGTGTTCTTTCTGGCGAAAAGCAACGAACGCAACGCAGCTACGAATTCACTGGTGTTACGTCATGGTTTGCTGCTAAGTGTGACCTTATTCTTCTTCTGTTTGATCCCCATAAGCTTGATATCAGTGATGAGTTTAAACGTGTCATCGGATCTTTACGTGGACATGATGACAAAATACGTGTAGTTCTAAACAAGGCAGACCAAATTGACACTCAACAGGTAGAATTCATTGTTCTCTCTGCATGGTTCTTGATGTTTATTGCTTTGTTTTCTGTATATAACAGTCTTTTGCCTGCAGCTTATGAGAGTGTATGGTGCACTTATGTGGTCTCTTGGTAAAGTATTGAATACCCCTGAGGTGTCACGCGTTTATATTGGGTAACCACCCATGCTCTCATCTACTTTGTTTCACTCATATATTCCTATCTATTGTATTTTGCTACAGATTATTCCTGACTTAAAATCTTGTCAATAATCTAGATTGAATATTACTAGAAGTGCCATAGATGTACTTTCTTTTTTACCTCAGAGGAGTATGTGGCACATTTTGAATAGCTTAAGCAACACTGTCTGAATCTTGTATTTGTTAAGTATTGCTGGATCACCCCCAGCATGTTGGAATAGTAAACTCACTTCAGAATTGACATGCAGATCATTCAATGACAAACCAGTAAAGGAATCTGCTGTTGGTCCAATTGGGAAGGAACTCTTTGAGAAAGAGCAGGATGATCTGCTTTCTGATCTAAAAGATATACCAAAGAAAGCTTGTGACCGCCGGGTAAGGTTTTTCACTGTTTGTGTTCCTTTTAAGTCCCGGTCTCCTGTTTTATCACAAGTTAACACCATAGTTATATATGTGCAGATCAATGAATTTGTTAAACGTGCTAGAGCTGCCAAGATACATGCTTATATAATTGGCCACCTAAAGAACCAGATGCCTACAATGATGGGGAAAGCTAAAGCTCAACAACGACTCATAGACAATTTGGAGGATGAGTTTGCAAAGGTACGCATCTGTTTGCCCTCTGTAACTTTCTACAATGTCTAGAACCGTTGTGGATTGACAGGACATGGTGACCCTGGATTCTGTTAGGATTGAGCCTTGTCTTTATGAGTTCATATCAGATGTTCTCTTGTCCAGGTGCTTGGTTTTGGTCTGTTGGCGTCATACGGTGTTATTACTTGCCAAGCCATCATTAGCTTAATAACTATGTCTTTTCCTACTTTTAGAATTTTTAGAGCGGTGGCATTAAAAGTTGACTGGTTTGCCGACTGTCTAACTTGTGCTTTTACACAGATCATCTGCAATTTTGATGCTCAGCTCTCACTGCCACCACTAGCACTATGACACATTTTTTAATTGCGTCTGTTGGAACAGGTGCAAAGGGAGCATCATCTTCCGGCAGGAGACTTCCCTTATGTTGAGCACTTCAAAGATGTGTTGGGTGGTTACAGCATCGACAAGTTTGAGAAGGTCAAGCCCAAGATGATCCAGGCGGTGGATGACATGCTCGGGTACGACATCCCGGAGCTTCTCAAGAACTTCAGGAACCCTTACGAGTGAACAAAACATCTTGATTGGAAGATGGCTTTGGTTCATGTTAGACGTGGATGGATGGACGCTGCTTACTGTAGTGTTGAGATCGTCAGGCAGTGCCAACATTGCCAGTGTTTCATGTGTCTGCGGGGTGTTTATTGCTAGTACATTCTTCCCATTGCTGTATAACTGTATCGCATAAGAATCAGAAGCAATTGCTCAATTGTACGCTGGATATCTGTCCTGTCGGATTGGCATGTAAAGAATGGAACAGCAGTTGCATTTTTTAATACTAGTAGTATCTATTCGTTTCTAGGAACATCTTGAATGCTTGTTGGTGAGATCCAGTCAATTAACTACCGTGAAGAATATTGGGCCACTGTGAGAGGTGTTGTTCTGAGCAGTAGCCCCCCTGTTTTGCTATATGTGGAAGCTGTATTAATTTCATTTTGGTAGATTCTAGATCACCTTTTCATCGCAACAGTTATGTGGGACAAACCTTTTTTTTTCTTCTTTCTTCTCGAGTTCATTAGTAACAGAAGCTATGCGGAGTGGTCCTTGAACAAATGGCAACTGTAGAGGTTAATGCATCTTCACATTATACACTTTTGAGATTGTATTTTCGATTGCTTGACTTTTTTTACTTTTGGCAACAGTCGGTTTTCTGTGGCACGTGAAGATTTGCTCATTAGTTGCCTCTACTTCAGAGGATTTCGATGAAATTTCATAGGATTCTATTCCATGGGAGTTTTTTTTTACACTGTATAGTTGGGTCAGATGAATGAATCCTCCAACATTGTAGAAGTACTCAAATGAAGTACTCCTTCTGTTCATAAATAACTTACATAAGTTTATCTATATTTGAATATATATCTAAAATACGTCTAGATTTAATCTAGACAAGCCCAAGTGAGCTATTCTGCATGGAGGGAGTAGAAGTGTTTTGTAAGTAGAATCGCTCTTGACACGTAGCACAACTTCATCGTTTTTCTTTTGCAAAATTAGAGGCCAGCGACGAGTCAAAAACAAATCGCCTAACTAAGCCGACACCCCGCCCCGAAGTCAAACGCTGCTGGCGCAAACCGGAGCCTCACCGACGCCTGGCTGTACCCGCGTCAATGATTGTAAAACGTGCCGAACAAAAAGAGTCCAGTACCGTAGAAAAATGGGTATTCAGTACACAAAAGTGGGCAGAAAATAGTTTTATTTAGACCGTAGAGAGAGGAGGAAGGAAATGACAAGGCGTCGCCGAACCCGCGCGGAAACCCTGACGACCCGCGCGCGGCCCGGTCCAGCCCGACCCTTTCCTTCCGCGTCGCCGAGCTCGTTCCGCTTCACGCTTCCGTCTCCGTCCGGCACCAAACCTATCCCCTCCCTTTCCACACTGACCAACGACGATAGCTGGGCAGCCTACCGCACCGCACCCCGCAGTTTCGTGCACCGCACTTCTTCACCCACCACCTACTACCTCCCGTGTCCCCCCCTCCTCAAAACCTATCCACCCATCCACCGACGACCGACCGACCGACCGATCGATTCACGGGGCAAGGCGAACGGCGGCGGAGGCAGTGGCGGAAGCACCAGGAGCCCAGATCCGGCTGCTGCAGCGGCGATGATGAAGTCTCTGCTGCCGCAGAGCCAGCTGCGGCGGCCGGCGGCGGCGGCCTTGGCGGCGCGGTCCTCGGTGGGCGGCGTCGAGGGCGCGGCGGCCGGCTCCGACGCCGGGGCCGGCGGCGCGAGGTCGGGGTCCTCCTCCACCTTCTGGTTCCTGCTGCACGCGCTCTGCTGCCTCATCTCGCTCTTCCTCGGCTTCCGCTTCTCCCGCCTCCTCTTCTTCCTGCTCTTCTCCAGCAGCGCGCTCTACGCCGCCTCCAACAACAAGTCCTCCTCGGCCGTCCTCCGCGCCATCACCACCACCACAACCACAACCACAACCACCACCACCACCACCAACACCTTCACCCTCTCCTTCAACCCCGCCGGCAACCCGCCCCCCTCCAACCCGGACAACTACACCTCCGCCACGGGCCTCGACGAGAGCACGCAGAGCCACGTCGTGGTGGGCCGCCACGGGATACGGATCCGGCCATGGCCGCACCCCGACCCCGTCGAGGTCATGCGCGCGCACCGCATCATGGAGCGCGTGCAGGAGGAGCAGCGCCGCTGGTACGGCGTCAGGGAGCCGCGCCAGGTGCTCGTCGTCACGCCCACCTACAACCGCGCATTCCAGGCGCTCCACCTCACCGGCCTCCTCCACTCCCTCCGCAACGTGCCCTACCCGCTCACCTGGCTCGTTGTCGAGGCCGGCGGCGTCACCAACGCCACCGCGGCCCTCCTCGCCCGCTCCGGCCTCACCTTCGTCCACATCCCCTTCCCGGACCGCATGCCCCTCGAGTGGGCCGACCGCCACACCACCGAGAACCGCATGCGCCTCCACGCCCTACGGTATATTTCCCAATTCCTCCTCTCATGGCCTGCCTGCTTGCCTGCCTCTCACAAACAGTGATTGAGCTGCCTTATACCTTACTAACGATTGATTGGTTCGCTTGTGTAGGGTGATCCGGGAGAGGAAGATGGACGGTGTAGTCGTGTTCGCGGACGACAGCAACGTGCACAGCATGGAGCTGTTCGACGAGGCGCAGAAGGTCCAGTGGATGGCCGCCGTGTCCGTCGGCATCCTCGCGCACACCGGGTCGGCAGACCAGCCACGCCTTACCGAAGAGGACAAGAAGACCATGCCTCTCCCCGTACAGGGACCTGCCTGCAACTCCTCAGGGCAGCTTGCCGGATGGCACACGTTCAACACGCTGCCCTTCTCCGGGAAGACCGCCACGGTGGTCGGCGAGGCGGCGCCGGTGCTGCCGAGGGGTCTGGAGTGGGCTGGGTTCGTGATGAACTCGAAGATGCTGTGGAAGGAGGCAGAGGGCAAGCCTGATTGGGTCAAGGACCTTGATGCTGTGGGGGAGAATGGCGAGGAGATTGAGAACCCCCTTACGCTCTTGAATGACCCGTCCTTCGTTGAGCCGTTGGGGAACTGTGGGAAGAAGATCCTACTGTGGTGGCTCCGTGTTGAAGCCCGTGCTGACAGCAAGTTCCCACCAGGGTGAGAATTGCTTTAGTTCTTTTCATTACGTTTTGCTTGCCATTTTAACTGCACTGCTTTAGTAATAGAAAGCATTATGATGTTCTGTAGCACACTTCACCATTTTCCCACGTTATCAGAAAAGAACTTCACACCTTTTGCCCAATATGTTGAACACCCAATGTAACCACAGGTCACACAGAACCTTCTGTTAGTGTTAGTTAGGCCTCACCAGACTTACTAGTTACATACCCAGTCTCAGCATTTGAAGGGTGAACCACTGCAATTTGACTTAAGCCAACTATTTAGCAGTTACTAGGAACTGAAACTTCAATACTTGTCACTTTGTCATGGCTCCCCAGCAAGTCTCCGAAGAATTGGCTTTCTCCGGGCAGTGGCATCCATCCTAGGAAGGCAGGAAGGATAGTTTTTTAGGACATGTACAACCCTGGACGCTAACATGGACGCTTGAACTGAAGAAGGAAAGATCACAAAATTAGATTATCTTCTAAGCGTCTGAGCTCCCAACTGGTGACGCTAATTATGGCCGTGTAACTGCTTAGCTGATACGTCCTTTTCCTCCATGCTAAGCCTCTCACAGAAAAAAAAAGGGTATAAGCAGTCAGCGCTTCTTGTTGCGCCGATGCCGCGCGGATGCCAGGAATAGAACACCAAACTGCTGATTGCCCAGGAAAGTAATCCTAGCGCCCATAGATAATGCTCCGTGTTGGACATGCCCTTAGGCCCAGCCCACAAGTGGCAACTCATCAAGTCCATCAGTGCTGTGCTTGGCTGTAGAATTGGCCGTGAGGAAGAGCCCAAGAGGTGTGGCAATCTATATGTACTGCTACTTCCTACTTCCAAATATAGTGCTTATGTGCAAAACCGTTTCTTAATCTGCCATAACTTCCATACTCTCATTTGCCATGGCGTCTCCTAATTGAGTACGTCTGGCTGGTGACCCACTTTGCTTCTGTGTCTAGCAATGTTTCTGTACAAGATCAATTTCTCGAATATCTGTATCAATAAGCTTGTCTTTAGAGTTTTCTTGCTGTTAATATGTTAATAAAGGTATTTATATACTGGTGTTTGAGTAATAGGCTAATAGTGGTATTGGCATTTTCATGCCACTGTATCCTAGACACCCAGATAGCTAATTTTGTGTTATTGCCTAGGCTCCACAATTCTTCTGGCTCTACCACTGGCCTTTTTTTTTGCGGGTACTGCCAGTCTGCCACTGGCCATATTTAGTATGGTTGTGTTGGGCTGAGTGGGGCTATCTCGTTACATGTGATTTTTCTTATTGGAAATTCTTTAAGAGCTCAATTAGAGTACTACACATTGCCTGTCTGGTTTAAGATTTTTCATCGTGATTCTGGATTTCTTGTGTTGAGGTGTGATCATTGGGACCAAAGTGCTGTAGAGTGTAGACCTGTGATAGTTTTGCTTAGCTTTATTTTCATACTTGTTCCTAAAATTACAACAGTACTTCTGGTTTATAAGGAAACTCAATTCTGATGGTACATCTGAATATACATCTACAATCTGCCCAAGTGCCATGTTGCCATTATTTTTATTTCTAAAATAGAATAGATGTTGTTTCTCTTTCCATAAATGTCTCTTTTACATCAGTACGATACTGCTTTAGTTTTGATTTTCCATCAAGCAACTACTAAGTAGCATGTGTGTGTGTGTGTGTTCGGCACATTAATCAGCCAACCCCACTAGTTCATTGGTGCACATTAGATCATAACTGCAGTATCTGTCTATTTTTATGTTAATAATTTTAAGATTGACCTGTTCTGCCGCATGGTGCCACATGGCGGCGATTGAAAAAGTTTTCATATATTTGATACAAAGATGAGCTTTCAGTTTTGGACCCGATGTTTTCATGTGATTGAGCACGGTCAAAACGGCCTATTCCTTATGAATCTTTTTCTCCAAAACCGAGGCCCCTCCCAAGAAAACTTGGAACAACAAAATGGGAACTTTTGATTTCTTGCAGTCAAAATGAGATTCTGCTACTTATCAACTGTGACTATCAGACTGTTTGCTCATATTTTTCTTCTCTGGAGCAGATTGAAAATCAACCCTTTTCTAGGCTGTAATAATCTAAGTTCTTTCTTTGCAGTTGGGTAATTGAGCCACCTTTGGAAGTCGTCGTTCCTGCCAAGCGCACACCGTGGCCAGAAGCCACCACCGAGGTTTCACCGGAGCTGTTAGAAGGCAAGCAAGAGCAGGAGGATAGGCGGCTGTCACGAACCAACCGATCATCCCGGCCCCGGAGCACCACCACTAAGCGGAAGGGTGACGTTCAGAACTGAGGCAGGACAATCACACCGTGTAATGTACATCTCACATCCGCGATAGGATAAGCATATCCGTTTGACCTGCTGGTGGGTATTGTGTTTATTTTTTCTCCCTGATGTTTTGCTCCTGTGGCAACGACAGTCGCCTCTTGCCGCTGTCTCGTTATAGTATGTAGCTCTACTTGTTGTGCTGTAATATACATCGCAATCGGCGTCAAGAAAATGGTGTCTGCATTCTGGAAAGTCTATATGAGTATCGTGTGATGATCAATGTCTTCAGGCACAATTTCCCCCTTTCCTGGGGCGTTGTACTCGACTGTATTAATTGGTAAATTTGAAAAGTTTGTTTGCTTCGTTCTTCAGTTGCTGTGGCTGGCTGCAGGCCGCCTCTGATTGCCTGATGATGTAGTACTTGCTGTACGCAGCCTCTCCCACAGGCCGGATCACGACCGGGGCTCCATCATCCATGTGATGGAGAACGGACCATGGGTTCTGCACTTTGGATATCTTTGGCCAACCGCTTTGCACGAGGCGTCCATGTGATGTGAGCCGTGTTGCTCAGGGAAGACCCGATCCTAAACTTCTATCTACTCCCTCCGATGTTTTAGCTTTGTGAAGAAAATGCATTTAGACTTTTTAGTGTCTAGATTCACTCTAAACATAAGTGAACCTACATACTAAAAGAAGTTTAGATACATTTGTTTCATAAAACTAAAATATCTTATATTTTAAAACCGAGAGAGTATGTTCCAGGCCACCAAAGCCAATATTAATTTGAATTCGGTGCGACAACCGTTTAGGATTCTAAAAACATATGAATATGACATAAATGTACGTACATGCAAAAAGAAATGATTCAAAGGCGTATGCGTTGGATTGTAAGAGGACGTTCATCACTGGCATGTAGATCTAATTAAGCCTGACAAGCTATTTGTAGATATAATTGTTAACATGACATTTTCACTTTCAAAGTGAAGTGCTTATAAAAATAAACGGATTTGCTAGTTCTCAGACGCCTGAGAACTTCATAAGTCTCGGTTGCCTATTTTATTGTTTGATTTATCTCATGATTCGTGCAAAATGAAAGTTACACATAAGTTACAACTCGAGTGTAACTGGGAATTTAATGAGTTGCAACTAAGTTGTAACTGAGAACTAGTACAACTCTTACGAGTTGCAACTAGATTGCAACTGAGAATTAACACAAATATTAGGATGTCATCAACGACTTAGACATAACTAGTTATCAGGCGCCTGAGATCTAGGCACTCCCAAAAAGAAGAGCCAGTATCGGGGTCATATTCTTTTTTTGTTATCAAAGAAGCATTTCAAGAAGCAAAATGCAACAAGGCTAGGCTGGGAAACAAGTTAGCCAAGAGTCCAGAGTCCAGAGCTTCTAGCTTTCTCCTAGGTTTTTTTATTTTTCGAAATTCTACCGATCTCTTAATAATCATCAACAACAGCACAAAAAAGCCCCCAAAATAATAAATATACAAATAGTCATTGGACCACCTAGAGACAATTGCAAACACTCGCACGAGCCGAAGGCGCGTAGCCATCCTCACCTCCATCATCGGAGCCAGACAAATCTTGTCGTAGTAGAGCTTGCCTGGCAAAAGTTGTCCTCGCCCCTCCATCACCTGAGGTTGTTGCTCCGGTATGGTCTTAGCATGGTAACTTTCCGCATGTGTACTATAACAATCTCTACTGCGACGAGTTTTCCGGACTCCGATGATGGAGGACGGGGACGGCAGTGCGTTTTTGGCTCGTGCTAGTGGTTGTAATCGTCGCTAGATGATTTATGGATCTATTTATAATTCTTATTAATTTTACGCCTCTTTGTACTTAGGGATGGCATCCACATGGTATGGGTACGGGTGGAGCCACCGTGTACCATACCCATCCCCTCTGACCCCACCCGTCACCCATACCTATACTCGTTGACAGGATAAATGGGTATTCACGGGTAAAAGATACTAGTGTGTTTATAACACATAAATTAAGCAAAAATAGATGTAAATACATCAAATAAAGAATCAGGACTTGTTTGGCATCAAAGTATTTTTAAAGTATTGAGAGAATACTTTGGTTTTTGAAAAAACTGAAGTATTAAATACTTTGACGCGTTTGGATACAATAAATAATATTGTTTCAAAACCGAGGTATTCTTTAAAATTATGGTTTTAGAAAATTTTTTATTACTACCTCTGATCCTAAATAAGTGTCGTCATTTTAAACTAGAGTTAGTTCAAAACCGTGACACTTATTTATGATCGAAGGTAGTATTAAACTAGGCCTTGAGATGTAATAATGTAAAAAAAGATACGGATGCCACAGTCACCGGACGGGAAGTCAAGTGATTCTAATTAATCTATCAGCATCATGGGACTAGGACGTGTGAGGTTCAGCTATGCACGATTAGAAAAAAATAAGTACGGAGTAAAATTTTACAGGAGCTTCAATTGTCAAAGTCTACATGGGTATATGGAAGCCGTACTTGGTCTACATGGATATTTTCTCATTTACATATCTATAGGTAACTTTTTGTTCCATAGCTATAGTTCTAACAGATCGTTACCCGCTATAGTTCTAACATATTGTTACCCGCCGGGTATGCGGATGATAGGTACCATTGTCATCCCTATTTATACCGTTGTTGTTGATGACCATAAACAGATTAGTTCGATTTTTTAAAAAAAATTATATTCCAACCATGGAGCACATGCATCACTCAATTGCACTACACATCACCAATACCAGCAAAAAAAAACAACTACTACCTCTGGTCCAGTATATTAGACACACACCTATTTTAAAATAATTTTAATCATTAATTTTGGTCAATAAACTTCACATAATATATCATAAAAATTATATTATCAGATTCATCTTAAAATTTAAAAATATATTTTTATAATATACTAGCATAATGCCCGTGCGTTGCTACGGGATATAAAAGGACACAACATCATCCAAATTTAATTTACGGTACATGTATGCCTAGCTTGATACCGATTCTTAGAGCATCTCCACCGGTGCTCCCAAAATTGTTGCCTGCAGCGTGGCTGGCACTTCGATATTGGGGGCGCCGCTAGTGCAATCCCAAATTGGGAAGGGCCTTTTCCCAGTGGCGCTCCCGATACTTTAATCCCCATTCGACAAATATGAACAAATTTAAAACGAATAATAGATAAACCGGTGTCCGCTCAAATTCGGACAAAGTTTGGACAAACTTAGACAAACTATAAACAAAACCCTACCCCCCCCCCCCCCCCCCCCCCCCCACAAACAAGCCGCCGAACCCCTGCGCCAGCTCGCTGCCGTCCTAGTCGCCGCGGTAGAAGACAGAGAAGTCAAGGCCACCGTCGTCGCCATCCTCCTCGTTGGTCCAGTCCTCCCAGTCGTCGTCCTCTGGGTCCGGCTTCAGGGCGGCCGATGGCGCCCACGCGGACAGCCCTGGCGCGCCAGGCTCGTTGTCGGCGTCTTCTGCCGACCACCACTGCGAGTACGCATCGTTGGCCAGATGGACGGTGTTGAAGGACGCCGCCAAGAGCGCCACCTTCCTAGGCTTGTCGTCGAGGTCGTTGTGGTCGGCGTGCTGTTCATGTGCCTCGAGCTCGAGCCTGAGCTCCCACCACGTCTTCTCCTTCTTCGGGGCCGGCATTGGTGGCTGAAACTCTGGCTCTGGCTTCGGGATGCAAAGAAGGAGACAACCGCGCGGGGGTGACGCATGCTTCGTCGTCTTGGGGCTTAGGAGGCGCGGTCCGTCGCGGATGACGCCGCCGCCAGATCGTCGGGGAGGGGGTATGGCGCTGCACGGGACGATAGCATGCGCGAGGACGACTGCTGTCGTGCAGCGTCTGGTCGATGTCGCGACAGTGCCACCAGGCCTTCCTCATGATGTGGTTCCCCCTATTGGAGTACGGCCCGAACATCCGTGTGATCTCTTTCTTCCGTTCCTCCTGAAACAAGGGGAGACGGAGCGCCGGGTCGGCCATTGTCCACCTAGGTCGACGAGCTGGACGGCGACCAGAGTCTAGCGCCACTCGTTGATGTAGGTCCTGAGGTTGGATGTTATTTTGCTCTAACCAATATTTTGTACTCCCTCTTATCCATATTAATGGTCTTAACTTTAGGTAGATTCATATACATCTAGTTAAATATTTAAACTAAATGCATTTCGTATCTAGACAAAAGTTGTGATCATTAATATGGACAGGAAGGAGTATTAACATTATGAATTGTTTCGTATACATCTTTGTACCCAATTTCTTTACCAATTACTAGCATAATACCCGTGCGTTGCTACGGGTCATGTCACATAACTCTAAGCATAAACATGTATATTCTTCTATATATTTTTTTGTATATCCTTTTTTTCACTGCTCCGCCAACACATGGTTGGCATAATTTTTTATCACTGCTTAGATTCCTATTTCATTCCGAGAGATAGATTGCTAACAGATCAACATAATAAATAATATTCAATATTGAACATAACAAATAATATTTAATATTGAACGAATAAGAAATAACTAATTTGTATTAATAATTAAGAATTATTCCATCGAACTTCAGCATTATAATGAACCATGCATACAATTCCAAATGAACCTTGATCAACAATAGGCTCAACCATGTTGCTCAGTGTGCACGTGGATCCAAGAGATTAGACTTAATACATGCAGTTTGAATATTTGATACATCCGAATTATGTGGTTGGCTTCTAATGATATCATTGGTGTAGAGTTGCAGATAAACACATAAAAACAAAATGCTAGTAATTCTAACAAAACGTGAATCCAACAATACCATGTTTAGGTTGATATGTAGAGACTGGCGCATCCTTCTTTCCTTTGTTGATCACTTTGTTATTGATAGAAGAATAGTACATTCCTGTTTGTGATGTTCTTAGTCATGTACGTCGCAAATCACAATTTGTATCCGAATCTTTTCTTACTTCTTCCGTCTTAAAATATATGCCGTAGATTGTTAAAATTTTGTATATCTAGACACTATTTAAGAATCCCTCTGATCCATAATATTTGATTTAGATTTATTAGATGCAAATGTATCTAGTCCGTATCTAGGCAAATTTGAGTCAATCAATATGGATCGAAGCATGTATATAATACATTTAAATTTTTACAAATTCATGATATCTATTTTGAGGCCGGGGAAGTATGGAAGTAAAAATTGAGTCTTGACATGAGTAGATGCAGCTACGGTAAGTTGACAGAGCCGGACTGAGCTAGCTTGGCTACATGATCTACACCCCGTGCGTAGCTGCACTGAAGAGAAATAAATGGCAAACCGGTGATGGCGGGGTGTCCTTGAATGGCAGGCCAAGATATGAGTCTGCAGATTGATGTAGAGGGCAACCTAGGACCAGGACCTCCACGACCAGAGCAGTAGCGAAGGCACCATCGTTGGCCACAGTTGAGGGCTCGGGCCAACGCATGCCTCAGGAGAGACAATAGTAGGGAGACACTTCGATTCAGCAGCGCCGTAGAGACGAATATTTCATGGAGAGCTGCCGGCGACACGGGGGCTTGCAGTTCCACCGCCCAAACCAAAGAGCCGGGGCTCAGCGCACCACTCCCGTCCCCTCCAATCCAGCCACTCCCATCCCCTCCAATCCAGCCACCATTACCAGAAAAGAGGGGAAAAGAGTGACCATTAAGAGCGGAGCAGCACCTCATGGAGGATGGTGACGAAGATGACAAGATCTTCCTGGGATGCACCAGATCGGGAATCGACACTGCAATCCGAGTCCATGGCCGCCACCCATCGCCACCTCTCCGGGCAAATGCAGCAGATCGATGCCTCCTGAGCTAGGAACAAAGGCATGGCGCTCCTCTAATCCATAGTCGGGGGGGGGGGGGGGATTTTGGCGATGTGGGTACAGTTGAGGAGCGTGAGGAGGCACACGGGGATGCCAGAGCGGTCGCCGGCAGAGGCGCACGGGGAGCGACGGAGCGTGAGGAGGCGCACGGGGATCCCAAACCCGTCACCGGAAGGGGCGCACGGGGAGCGACGGGACGACGGAAATTTCAGAGTTCGAAAACGTATTATCGGTGAACGGAAACGTATTTGACTAACCTACCTGAAGGAAAATTAGTAGATAGATGGTTAATATTTAAAAAAAAATCCATAAATTTTATTTACATTTTATGCAATCTTTTTTTCTGACTTTTTGGTTCTATATTCTCCTGGTCTACCGGGTAAAATGCTTTTTTTACCCATAGATGGATCGCGGTGAGCCCAAATCACTGATCACAAGAGTCATCTCCACCTTTCCCTCTCTCTCTCTCCTAAAAATAGAGCAAGAAAAATCCTTTTTCATCTTATCTTTAGTGAATCGACATCCTACCCAAGCAAGCAAGAAAATTCCTCTTATCCTATTCTTGCCACTCCATGTTCCGCGAGTCTTGAGATGGGACGGCGAGGCCGCATGTAGTCGATTTTGATAGCTATGCGGTGGTAGTAGGCAAGGTCAGTACACAAATCCATCTAAGGCGCATCTTATGTACATGTCCTCCTGGAGGTCCGTCTCCTATCTCGCGAGTACAAAACAGAGCATCTCTCTGAGGTTCAAAACCACAGATGAACCGCCCTCCAGGCTGTTGCCTCCCGCATGCGAGGCCTTGATGTCATCTGCCGCTGCCGTCCTTGTTGCCGCTGCAGGTCCTCGATTTTTTGCTGCCGTCGACACCCAGGCCCGAGCTTCCAAGTCGATTTTCATAGATGTCATCCGCCGCTGCCGTCCAGGTCCAGGTTGTTGCCGCTGCAGGTCCTCGATTTTTGCTGCCGCCGACACCCAGGTCCGAGCTTCCGCCGGCGGGCCAGCGACTGCTTTTGTGTGGTTTGTAGGCGGCGCTACAGAAGATAAAGGACTGTGACCTTGAGGTAGGGTCCGGCGCCAACGAGCTCGGAGGGGATGGGGAAGGCTGGCGGCGGGCGGCGAGCACGTGCAGACGTACGGGTGGCGGGACCTTGAGGTAGGCGGCGCCGACGAGCTCGGAGGGGATGGGGAAGGCTGGCGGCGGGCGCTTGCAGACGTACGGCTGGCGGCGGAGTGAAAGGGGCGGAGGCTTTGGACTTTGCGGTGGCATGTCATGTAATATGTCTAAAATCGCAGGAGCAAATCCGTCCAATGAAAAGTCGGACGGAAAATTAGAGACGAACCTACCTCTATGTAAATTAGTAGATAGATAGATATTACATATTTTATTAATTAAAATTGATGGTTAAAGATTTTTTAATACGTGTTTAATAAACTGAACCGGAGAGAGTATCAGGATGGACGTGTCGTGTGATTATGGGACACTGCCACCGCGTCCCCTCCGTAAACCCTCCAGTCACCGGTCACCGCCCGGCCCCCGGTCACGATTCGGCTCATCTCTCCTTTCCTCTAGGTTCACGCCCGCCGCCGCCGCCACTCCGCCTCCCGCGTCCTCAGCCGTCTCCGCCCGCCGACAGCCGCAGTAGGCCCTAGCGATCCCAGCATCCGCTGCCTCCTGCGTCCTCCCGGCAGGCCGCCGTTCAAGTCCCGAGGACTCCGGCGACCTCTGCCACGAGCTCCAGTAACATCAAGGCAAGGTCGGATTTCGTTTCCTTTTTCGTTCCTTGATGCTCTGTTGAACTGTATGAGAGGATGCTATAGGATTGAATTTCTGTGATGTGTATTAGGCGTACGGTGTATGGATTTGAATATCCCCACATGCATAGTTTTATTTATGCCACAAGCGAATTATTTGGAATTTGGCATGCATAACCTGATCGTAAACCTTGGGGTTTAATCTCCTTCTAAGTGGAATTGGCTGTATACTGGTCTCCAGATATTCCCTTATCATCATCATCATCATCAGTTTCTGCGAGACTGTGAATAGGATTTCCCTTCCAAACGGGGATACATTCATTATAATATGTAATCTGTGATGAATTGGTGATTATGATATTGTTCATTCTGCTCATTCAGGTTTTTAGGTAAGCTTTGAGAATATACAGTATGGCTGGGGGTAGCACAGACACAGTCACCAAGGAGCTGGAGGCATTGCATGTTGAGCAAACTGAAACTAAAGTAAGTACTAAACTGGAGCTATTGACCGATACTGTTCTTCTTTGCAGAATTGGTCTTCTTTTTCGAGAAAACCAGAATTGATCTTCTCATAGTCACCTCAACTGCTGGTTGCTTATTGTGATAATTGTTTTTTCGTCGCCTCATTTGTAAAGTTGGTGACATTGAGTCCATTCCCTTGTCTCAATCTGTTATTGTAACTTATCTCCAAACTCTCCTAATGGCTGTTATGAAGCCTTTGATGATATGGCTAGCCTTTACATACCTCAGTTAGAAAGTGATACGTGATCCCGTGGATTGCTGAACCTCACATATCAGCCTTCTCTTGAATGACCCTTGCACTGTTGTATAGTTTCTTTGATGCTAAATAAGCTTCCCATTTTTGCCGCAGGAGAAAGTTATGGATAGCAATGGTGGTGATCCCGGAGCTCAGTCCTCACCACCAGAGGATGATGATGATGGCCCAGCTGAAGATGGAGCAGCAGGTGACAACTCTACTTTGCAAGTTCTCATTGCTGAGTTTTCTCATCTAGAGTTGGACCAGTGGAGACTCAGTTATTCTGTAGCATTGGGGACCTGGGATGTCAGTCATGTGATTATTCTAACTGTTGTCCTTGAAATGGATAGTTTCAGCAGCTGCGAAGAAGAAAAAGAAGAAAAGCAAGGCAAAGTGAGTTATGTTATTCAACTGAACCATTAAAGTCCTTGTTTGGTTTTCTCTGTTTTCTGAGCATGTCATGTGTTTTCTGTAGAAAGAAGAAGGACCCTCTTCAGCAGACAGACCCTCCGTCCATCCCTGTTGATGAGCTTTTCCCTTCAGGTGATTTTCCTGAGGGTGAAATCCAGCAATACATGGATGAGTAAGTACAAGTCTATCACCAGTAGCAGAATTTTCTGTTGAAATGAATCATCGAAAGTTAGGAATATGGTGTTATCTTCATTAAACAGGCCACAACAATACCTGGGTTAGAATAGCATGAATGAGCTCAACTCCTGTAAATGACGCACAAACTGTTTTTTTTTTCATTCGCTGTTAATGCAGAACTCTGCAAAATGATATTTATCACCTGTTTCTTAAATTTTATTCATGTTATTGCTCTTCAGTAATTTATGGAGAACAACTAGTGAAGAAAAGAGGGAACTGGAACGACTACAAAAGCCAATGTACAATTCTGTTCGCCGAGCAGCAGAAGTTCATAGACAGGTTTAGAACATACTAGCTCTCTTTGTTTTCTTGCAGCTTCGTTTTGATTGTATCTGTTATTGGTTACCACTCTAAAATATATAACATGATTTGCTAGGTGCGGAAATACATGAGGAGCATTGTGAAGCCTGGAATGTTGATGATTGAACTCTGCGAGACTTTAGAAAACATGGTTCGGAAACTTATCAAGGAGAATGGACTGCAAGCTGGTATTGCCTTTCCAACAGGATGCTCCTTGAATTGGTATGATATCCTCTAGAGTGCTTCCTAGTACTACTGCATACCCTTCTTATATTGACGGAAAAATTCAATGCTTAGGGTTGCAGCTCACTGGACTCCAAATTCTGGTGATAAAACCGTACTACAATACGATGATGTGATGAAGCTGGATTTTGGGACACATATAGATGGTCTGTCTGTTTTATCACATTTTCTATTCTTCAATGATTTTTTGGTGTATATTTTGTAGGGTTTTGTCCTTGCAAGTATGACTTCATGCTATTTCTAATTTTAAAAACTAACATGGTACTGTCATTATTCCCAGGGCGCATAGTTGATTGTGCATTTACTGTCGCGTTCAATCCCATGTTTGATCCGTTGCTTCAAGCAACGAAAGATGCCACAAATACTGGAATAAAGGTAATTTCTACACATTCTGTTCACTCATTTAAGGCTGCGGTTAATTAAGTCAATGGACTTGGACCGAATGAATGCTTCCCATAAGCACCTTTTCACATAGTGTATATGCTAGCGGCTCTACTTGGTTGAAAGACAGACTACGTTGATAGGTTTTGGTTGAAGCTTCTGCCTTTCCTTACTCTATTATAGTGTTGTATTGTTATCTCTCCAGCTGTTTATGTATAGTTATTCCTTTGGGTCTGATTGCAGTTTTATTTTTCACTTGTTAATGATCTGATTCATGGCTATTTGAAATCATATTCCCTTAAATGAGTTCTATTCTTTGTTATTTAATAATGTTTACCTTTCATTTCAGGAAGCTGGAATAGATGCGCGGCTTTGTGATGTTGGTGCTGCAATCCAAGAAGTAATGGAGTCATATGAGGTTGAAATTAATGGGAAAGTTTTCCAAGGTGCGTGCAGTTCCATATTTTTTTCTATTCTGTGCCATTAGAAGTAGAGTGACAGCATGATGATTCAAATTGCAGTAAAAAGTGTGCGAAACCTCAATGGACACAGCATTGGACCATACCAAATCCATGCGGGGAAATCAGTTCCAATTGTAAAAGGTGGAGAGCAAACAAAAATGGAAGAGGGTGAATTCTATGCAATTGAAACTTTTGGGTCCACAGGTATGTCACTCTTTATAGCTGGAACTCATTCACTAAAAGTCCTTTTAACTGTATTATTAGTTGTTTGTAAAAGGCATTTCCCCTTGTATTTAACTAGCTTGACTTTCATCTTGAACAACGTATATCTGTTTTCCATAGTAAGGCGCATGTTCAAATTCTTAGCAGGTTTACATTTCATAACTGCCATTCTGTTTGCAGGAAAGGGATTTGTGAGGGAGGACTTGGAGTGCAGTCATTACATGAAAAACTTCGATGTTGGGCATGTACCATTGAGGGTAGCGAAGGCCAAGCAACTGCTCGGGACAATCAACAACAACTTTGGAACGCTTGCTTTTTGCCGCCGGTACTTGGACCGCATCGGCGAGACCAAGTATCTCATGGCACTGAAAAACCTATGTGATGTTGGCATTATTCAGGTATGTTAAACACCACCGGCTCCACTCAAATGTCTGATCCCTATCATGGACATGGTTACTCACGCTCGCTTGCCCTCTTTGCAGCCATACCCTCCATTGTGCGACGTGAGGGGGAGCTACGTGTCACAGTTCGAGCACACCATCTTGCTCCGACCAACCTGTAAAGAAGTCATATCCAGAGGCGATGACTATTGATGGGCGCCGAAGCTCCTCCTCTTTGTACTGGTTGCTGGCATGATCGTTCTCCACCTAGTCTTGGGCAACCTGTGTTTTTCCCGCTCAAATGCCGCAACGTCAGAGTCAGACCAATAATGCTGTGAGGCATGGCGGTTTACTGTTCCATTGAGCACCATTTTGATTTCTGGGTTTAAAGTTTGTTGAAACTGGTTTGTGTAAGAACTGCTACCTGTGTTGTATTTGGCTGGATTCCTCTATAAAGATTATTATACCATTCAGAGAACTTCCATCTCTAGCCCTGAACTATCGAGAGTGAATGTGTTTTCTGTGACGACGGTTTGTTCCTTTAGAGGCCTAGTTGACAAATGTTGCAGATTCATGTCTAAAAGAATAATCACGTACTCCCTCCGTTTACAAACAAGTGACTTGGTTTTGTGATTCGAATCCCTCCGTTTACAAACAAGTGACTTGGTTTTGTGATTCGAATGTATGTATAAAGCCAAGTCACTTATTTTTGATTGAGGGAGTACTTATTTTCTTCTTTTGGGCGTTGTGCTGTTTGGTCTAGCAATGATCTCACCTGTGTGTTTTATTTATAAAGCAAGACGAAAGCCTGTTTTGAAAAGGAGTACTATCTTTTAGACTTGTCCATTGAACTTACTTAATTCTGAAGTATAAAAAGAAAATCCTCGATGGCAATGTTTTCGTCTTCGGCCACCTTCCACTTCACCGGTGCCTTGGAGCACTTCCGCTGTTCTGTACCAGCATCCCAAATCCTGACGTAGCACGTCACTGCTTACCTGGTCTACAAGTAGACCAATTTGTATGATTGACAAGTGGTACTCTCTCCGTTCCAAGAATATATGTCTTAGATTTTTTAAATTTTGAATAAATCTATATACTAAATAGTGTCTAGATTTATTAATTTTTGATAAATTTGAGACATCTATTTTATGACGGAGAGAGTATTTTAAATTAAAAAAGTTGTTAATCTTTTTTTTTCATTGTTTTAGACATGTGTTGTATTCTAAAATTGGTCCATACCTCTAAATATGTGGACTAGGTGCTATAAAAATATTTCCCCCCGTCCCCATCTCGCCTGCATCGTTGACGCGGCGACTGTGCTGTGCGTGTCGTCTCCGGCTCGGCCGCCTCTCCGACCGCGATTGATGGGCCAGGCCCATATACGCACAGCGGTTCGGCCCACTTGGAAGTTCGGACGCGGGCACTACTTCGCGGTCAAGCGGATAGTAATTGGTAACCCGAACGGGAACCACCTCTCTAGCGCCGCCACGTGTCGCCGGTGTGAATAAAGTCCCGCTTGTCTCCACCGCCGTCTCCTCCTCTTTTCCCCGCTCCAGCAAAAACCCTAGAGGACCTCTCGCCTCGCCGCCGCCACCGCCTCCACGCCGCCGCCCTCCCTCCTCCTCTCGGTGAGGCCCCCCCGATCCTTCCTCGGCCCCTTCGCCGCCCTCTTCGCTCGTCCCGGTGCTGATTCGGGCGCGGAGCTTTTTTCCCCCAGGAATTCCAGGCGCGAGATTCTCCCAGGGAGGTGCCAGGGCAACGGCGATGGGGGCGGACCTGCGGCGCGACGAGATGGAGGTGGCGGCGTGGCGGTTCAGCGACGCCACGGCGTTCCGGTTCGTCGAGTACGTGCTCCAGTCCGTGCGGATGGTGCGTAGCTCCAACCCCCCTTGCTCCTCCCTTTGCATTTATTATTGTTGGGGTGACGCGAGACGTGTGATTTCTGGTGAGGCCGAGGAGGGGGAGTGACGCTCGTTTTTTTCGTTGGCTTGCTGTCCCTGAATATTAGCTGGGATTGCATTCGCTAGTGAATTTAGACTCCTATATATAAGCTTCGTTCTGTTCCTGCTCTGTTCACTGGCTTATGAATTTTTAGAGAATTCAGGTTGGAGTTCTGGAGGGGTGCTGATAGAACCAGCGTGTAGCTACAGACTCCATATTCCTAGTCGATATCTCTCTTTCGAGTACAGGACTTGATAAAAACACTGAAAAGTATACATGGTCTCTTATCTTGTTGAAAAGCCCCTTATATCAGTAATCCCATAGGGAAACCCTGCAGCGAACGGAAGGTTTAGCAGCTCAGCTATGGTACTATACTAAAGCGTCTCTCGAAACAGAGATATGGCACGATTTACGAAATTGAGTCTTAGCTAATAGCAACGTGAACTTTTACACAATATAATTAGATGTTAGAATCTTTTGAATATGATTGGTGTTCAATATATTGGAATGCTTAATGTTCATTTTGATGTTTTTCTTATACCGACCTAAAGAAAATTCAGTTGAAGTTGCTGTCATTACCCTATAGAAGTCAGACACGAGTAAAACCATAATTTGCTACCATCTTCTTCCGTGGGACAGTGGACTGCTCGAGCGAAGGCAGAGCATGTAACGATTGTAAAGACATCCTTCATATGTGGAGAAAACGTGGAGTTGTTGGGCCTTCTGGAGTTCTGCACCCCATGATATACCGTGTTCACTTCTGTTTTGTGACCTGAAGTCAAGTTGGGGGAACCAGGTGCTTGTGCCCATCCCTTAAACATTCAGGGCATCCGATGCGTAATTGAGGTCAAGATAACAAATCCATGGACTTATCGTGTTATGAACAATGCATTTCTTCAGAATAATATCCATATATCTAATAATGGGTTCAAGGCTATTATTGAAGGTGCGGGAGAATATGCCGGATGAATGTGCAGCGTGGAGTTGGGGAAATTGGGAAGTGATTTACTTTCCTATGGATGCAATTACTGAATGCCAATTTGTGGGTGTTTAGGCAGCAAGGCGCAGGTCCTTTCTTCTGTTCATACCTTAAAATCACTAAGGAACTTCCAGATGTTGCATGTTTCTGCCTGCAAACAAATAGATTTATTAGGCGTCATTCACTACCTTTTTTCAGGTCCTACTTGTTTTTGTTATAGATATGCATTATGAAGGACCTGCCATAAGTCCATAACAGCTCGCTAGATAGAACTTATAGATATGCTGTTTATGGACATTTTTGATTCTTTCCTGTCTGACTGCTTGTCGAGTAATTTGCTCTTCAAGTTGGTCTTAATGCTGTAGATATGTATTTCACCGAGAATGACTGCCATGCCATACTCGCCAGAGATAGGACATACAATTGTTTCCTGTTCTGCCTCTGTTTATTGACTTCTCAACTTGATACTGTATGATGCGGAGTCCGTACCAACCATATCTTTTTCTTTGGATGGCATCGATTAACAATGTTTATTTCAAGAATGCCTTTTAAGTCCGTAACCAAATCGCTAGATAGAACTTATAGATATGCTGCTTATTGAGTAATTCACTCTTCAAGTTGGTCTTATTGCTGTAGAGTGTAGACATGTATTTTACTGAGAATGATTGCCATGCCATACTCAGATAGAACATGAAATATTGTTCTTTATGGGTGATTTGTGTTCTGCTAAAATTGTTTCCTGTTCTGCCCCTGCTTCTCGAGTAATTGACTTTTCATCTTGATCAAGTACGAGGCGGAGTCCATTCCAACCATGGTTTTTTCTTTGGATGGCATCTATCAACAATTTTTATTTAAAGAATGTCTTTTAAGATATTGCCAACCTTGTCTTTAATCCAGGATCCGCTTCTAGTTGACCCAAGTGATATGGAGCAATATCATAAGTTAGTAGGCATTGTAGACACTACCAAGAAAAGGAATTTTGACGATGCTTTGCTTGCGGTAAGTCACTGATCCTATTTTCATCTATCTACCTTTCTTGTACTTATCATTTCTTCTGATATATGCATGTATATTGCCTATTTTTCCAGACGACTCTGAGGGCATTATCGGAAGCAATATCCAAAATAGACATCATGTACCATCATTCACTTCTGAACAATGTATGCCATATTGAGTGCTCGCTCTTATAGGTCCATTTGGTTTGTTGAATTACTTGGATCTTACTAAGAACATTCATTGCAGATATTTTCCATCTGCATCTGGTACTTGCAGAGAGATACAATGGATGCTTTCTTGGATCTGATAACCAGATTGGTATTCTTCTAACTCACTTCCAATAATTTCCTGCATTATCTGCAAATGAGTTTCTGACTAATTGATTATTCGTCCATCCAGGCTGCAGTGGCAGATCAGTATCTCAAAGAATGTTTGCAGATGCTTGTTAACAACTTTACTCCGCCTGGACCTCTTACTGTGGACAATGAGCTTCCTAGATGGGTGGTTTCAAGGAAGAATGATATCTATTCTCGTTTGTGCGAGAGTTTTAAAACTATATCTGATACTGTACCCTTGGCACCAAGGATGCTAAGGGATATTATAGACAGGAGCATGCCAAAGTTATTTGATAACAAAGCTGTAAGTGTGAACTCTGTAATAATTCTCTGTTTCAATAGTCTGTTGTGTTCACGTGTTGCATTTCTAAGCTTGAATTATCACTAGGAAAATTACACACAAATGCTGGGTCTCCCCAATTCCTTCCAGTTAACCTTAGATCCTTAACGCCTACATCCTTTTGACAACACTGCAGATTTTGTTGAATACCAACACCAATTTTCCATCATTTTACCTTATTTATGTTTGTTGTATGCTCTTATCAATGTTAAAAGCTTCTTCTATATCATGTGATAGTTTGCCTTGGGCTCCCTTGCTTATCAGCTTTGTGTTGACAATTCTTGATTCCTAATTTTGCCATTTATCATGCATGGAAGATTCAGCCACCAGCTTTGTTCCCTATTTCATAGAGCATCATTTCTTACTTTGTGGCAATGTATTTGCAGAAGATGGTCTCCTTTGTCGAGTGCATGTTGGGGCTAGATACTGACAGAATGGGGGATCTTATCGGAGCTATTTTGCTGGCAAAAGTTGTGGATCTACTTACAGAATTGGATGTACGCTCCTTCACCACTAGTCTATGCTGCGAGGCTGTAAATAATTGTTGACCTCATTAGTTTTTTTTATCATAGTTGACCTCATTAGTTGATCTGTGAACTTTGCAGGTTCATATAACCTGGGAAGATATTCTTCAAGAGGAACATAACGTAGGTATGTTTGATATGGAGCTTGAAGATTTGGACGGTGACGAGGATGAGGTTGGCCTTGGACAAGCAGGAACGAAGGTCTGTGCTCAAAAGCTTGAAATTTCTGCCTAACTAATTGAGTAGACAAAGTTGCCAACTCAACTCTCATTTTGTTGGTTAGGTCCTTTTTGGAGGAAATGCATGTGCCGATAAGCTTGATGGTTTAATGGTTGTTGTATGCGAGCATCTTAAGTCATGTTCAGAGCGTGGGTACCTGCCTAGGGTGAGTGTGCACTATGCACTTTATCCGGTTCTTTGCAAAAAATATATTTCATTGTCATATTTTAGCATCCCTTAATTCTTCTACTCCCTTTAGTTCATAAGTAACTTTTAAAACTAATACTGCCAATATCATTTCAAATATTTAGATCGGAAACTTGAAAATCATTTGTATAGATTTGTCTTGACAAGTAGCTCTGGAGTATTATAGTTTTTTGGGGTTTTATTAGGACGTGTTCGGATGTAGTCCAGCTTCGAGCTCCCCATAGTTCCAGTGTGGAACAGTGCTGAACTGGCCAGCTCCGCGGAGCTAGTTCCACAAAGTTGAGTAGCTGTACAAAATGGGAAGCAGGGGTTTGGCAATTCTATGGAGTCGAGAAATGTAGAGAAGTTCTTTTTGCGCCTGAAATGCCACCACCAAGTGACTTGTAGCGAACCGGCACGCTGCTGTCTCTCTCTCCTGAACTATCTCCAGACTATTTTCTTTCTCCCAAAATTCCCTGCCGCAGGAAAAAAAAGAAATTCCTCGCAGCCGTCTCCCTTCCAGTTGATTCTCCAAGGTTGAGGCAGGCGTGACCCTGAGCGGCTGCGACGGAGAGTGGCCCGCCATAAGTTCACTTGGTGGCGGAGTACAGGATCTATGGCCGGGTAGCCGGAGGACCGGCATGGAGGTGTATGACGTGGTTCCAGAAGCTCCTCGATGCACGACGGTCTGCAGGAACTAGAGAGAAAGTTTGGGCCAACGACCGCTGGAGGCTTCAGTCAACGTCCTCCCCAAATCCGCTCTAGCTCTGGCGACAGCCTTCTTCATCTTCGACTCTGCCCAGAACCACTGCCATGGATACTTGGATGATTTCATCGCCAGTAGGAAGGTCCTTTGCAATTCCTTGCGTAGATAACATCCCATCCCTCTTGCTGTATCCCGTGTCAATTTCAGGTTCCACTGGTCGCCGACGAGTTCTTCCTCCCCTTTGTCGCCTCGGACCACTGTGCCTGGAAGAAGATGATTTTTTTCCTCGCTCTTGAGAGTGAGAGTGAAGAGACAGAGCGAACCATTGATGTTATCTAGGCCCACTTACCTAACTGGGCCAGATCTTCTAATTTGGCTTCCAGCCCATGCTAAAAAATAGAGCTGAGCCGAACGTTTTGGGCTCCTGGAAAAGCTTGAAGCTGGCGTACAGAGCCGGATTTTGGGATTTTGGGAAGCTGGACTGTATCCGAACAACGCCCTTAGACATATACTCTAGTAGTAACTAGTTGTAAAAGTTAAATCTTAAAATACCGTGTCAATGTCCAAAACACCATCCTTTTTGTAACTTGAGGGAGTAATAGATAAGGAAATATAACTGTTGAAACTGAATGCTAGGTTTTTTTTATCTGTCACGTCTTACGTTCTAGTTTAAACTGGACAGGAATTTGACATTCTGAAGACTATATTTCGAGCGTCTGTGCTGAGGGTGCACAGATCAAAATTTGCCCAGGTCAGTATTTTTTTTTGTTATTTGGTGTGTGTAAACTAGATTCACTCAGCTTTTGTGCTTGTATTTAAAATTCACCTTCAATGTTTCTCAGTTGCTTTTTACTCCACCTACTTTTATTTGACTGTCGTTTTAACTTTGCAGTTTATCATGTTCTATGCCTGTTCTCTGGATCCTGAAATCTGCGGTACTGAATTTGCTTTATTTCTTACTGACATTGTTACGAAGAAGGGTGATGATCCAATTTCAAGGTATGTCTTAGCATGTCAGGAATACGCCGTATGCACATCGCTTCTATTTATCTGTCGTCTTTTATTGGTTGTGATCATGACTGGCTTTGCATGTTATTATGATTCGTATAATCTTTGGTTCGTTGGCACTGCTTTACACATGTTTGCCAAGTTCGATAATCTTGTGGCTGGTGTTCACATTGTGACAACAGTTGTGATGAGCCATGCTTTCTTTGATCTTTCAACCACCTGTCATAGACATGTCTTTTTGCCAAATTGCCACAGTTGTGGCAAAAAGTGTTTACACAGACAATTCATGCATGCATACCACATGTTTTCTGAGGCTAGACTCAGTAGTATATTCTGTTATGATTCCCATTTTATAGCTTAATTTGGTAGCTTGTACTGGTTGAGGAAATGCTAATTGTCATTTACGTTTTGATGTACAGAATGTCTGCAGTTTCATATGTTGGAAGCTATTTGTCTCGAGCAAGGTTTATTTCTCCTGTTACGGTTGTCATTGTACTTCAAAGGTGGCTATAGAAATTGATCTCTTCGCAACTTACCTGATGCTCTTTTCATATCTGAAATTTCTTTTTTTTTGCTTCACACAGATTGGTGGATTGGTGCGTTGAGTATTGTGACCTTCAGAATAGCATAGGGATGTCAGCTAATTCAAACCATCAAATATTTTATGCGACCTGTCAGGTTAGTTATATCATCGTATTTCCTTTATGATGTACATTTAGGTATGGTTGGTCACTGGTCAAACACCAACTCTTTTTTGTTTAGTTTTGTGGGGTACCTACATTTAGTATTATCTGTTCGGAAAGTGTCTTTGGCTCTTGAGCTCCAGTGCTCCCTTCAATTTTTCTTCAAAAACCATATTTAAAAGTTATAAAAAAATTGGAAAATAAATTCTGGGCATAGTCAATGTTGTATCCTACACGCATGCAAAATCTCAACCCAAATTTTTATATATTATGGGCTACATAAAAATAACAAAATCTAATAAAACTTGAGATTTGAAACTATACATACTCAGATCCACATTTTTATGATTTCTGTTTAGCTCATAATATGAAGTATTTGAAATTGATATTTTACACGTTCGTGGGATAAATCATTAGCTACATCCGGATAATTTTTCAGATTTTTTTGAATCTAAGAAATACTATTTTCAATTTTTAAAAAAGAAACGAGATCCTGGGGCCCACGTGCATCAAATCTCTACTCATTACCAGTTCTGCTATCATATTCTTTCTAAACACTTGCTTTTATATTTCTTAACCTGCAGGCTGTGATGTATGTCCTTTGCTTTCGCTTAAGATCTATTATGGATTACCCAAAGCTTAAGTCACAGCTTTTTCACATGCCTTTTGGATTTCTTTTGACCCATCCACTCGAACCTCTAAAGGTTTGTATAACAGAGCATTCTCTGTGTGCTTTCATATATCTCCTTTCATGTTTCATATGTATGCTAATACTCTCCATGGGTTTCTGTATTTTGATGTTTGGAAAGTCAGCTGCTAATGCTATACTGTTTTCTACCACTGTAAATTCACATTCTTTTTTGATATCCTAGGTGTGCTTGCCTTCAATAGTAAACGAGTTCCTAAGACAGGCTAAAGATGCCGGTTTGTTCACCGCGAATATGGATTCAGCATTGGATGATGCAATCGAATCTGATTTGTCCAGGACTTTTGGAGCCATTGGTAGACTTGACATGTTCTTCCCATTCGATCCTTATCTGCTAAAAGAATCTGACAGGTTTGCACCACTGACACTTCTACTTCTTGAGCCTACTCTAGCAGCAATTTGCTCTTTACCTTGTTTGTGCTATGTGGATTACAATGATCTTCCTAGCAAGCCTTGTTGTGGATCACATTGATGTTCCTATAGCAGCTGTCTATACTATTCTGGAGAGCACTCTAGCCCAGTAGCTAGATATTTACTCTTGCTTCTTCCTGACAACGATTTGTAACCTGCAGATACATGCGTCCAAATTTTGAGTTCTGGTCCATGGTCAGGACAACATACAGCGATGATAATGAAGACGACGATGACGAAGAGCTTGAGGACCTCGATGCCCCTGGAATGAATGTGGGCAGCTTGGATGATCACGTTGAGATAGATATCAACAATGATGAAGACTTGGATTACTCGATGAACAAGATGTCTATAACTCCATATCGCTCTTTCTTTCATCCAGTGGCCACAGACAGTGATGATGTCCTTAGCATGCCTGCAAGGATCAGACCTTCAGTGAGCCCTCCGGTATGATGGTCCAGCGCAGTATCATCGTAACAAGCTTAATCTTTACTTTATTGGAGAAACATCTGGATATATGGAGTCTGCATGCGGAGCCAACTTGTACAAGGGTATGAAATCAAAATCTGATATGGGGAGCTTCCATCGTAGTTTGTAGTAGGGTGGACCAACCCATTCATCTGCAATGTACTCAAGAACGGTCAATTTCTCGGGTTGGAAGTGAAGTACAGATGTTCAGAGAACACGTAGTTTAAGTGGCTGTGAGAGTATATGCTAGGTTTGTATGTACATCTCCGAGATGTATGAGCAAGGTAATCGTGTTCTTATGTAGAATGGTATCGATGGGTTTGCACTGGGAGCAACATTGGCAGCAGCGCCATTGATCCTGTCGGTTCCTATTTTTGTTGATTTTGTTGTATATCTTTATGGAACAGTTGCATGTGAATTACAGCCGGTTCCTTCAAGCTGTTGCCCTTTTTGAACAATTGGAATTAGTCGTGACAATTCTGTGCAAAAACATTGTACTTCCTCTGTCTCAAAATAGATGTCTTAGATTTGTCAAAATTTGGATGAATCTAGACATTATTTAGTATGTAGGTTTATTCAAATTTTAGAAAATCTATGACTATTTTGGGACGGAGGGAGTATGTAACTTTACTAAGTATTAAATTGCTAGAGGTAGGTTCGTGGAACTTGCTCCTCTTAGAGCCACTCGTTGGGCGAATCCATGCCGAAATTCGGATCAAATTTTGGTCGGATGGAGCTTGATTTAAAATGTCGAGTTTTTTACTCGCGTTCCCAAGTTTCCACATTCGGCTATTCGGATCAAATTTTGGTCGGATGGAGCTTGATTTAAAATGTCGAGTTTTTTACTCGCGTTCCCAAGTTCCCACATTTGGCTAGTCAGACGTATTTCATTAAAGATGGACGAATATAGGCGAATTACATTGAATTTAAATTAAAGTAGTAGATAATAAACTAACATTTAAAAGGCCGCCGCAGTGTGCTTCGCTGATGCCGTCGCTGTTCTACATGCTGAAGTTGCTGTAGAACGCCGGGTAGCCGGGATCGGCCCTGCCATCATCCTCGCTGTCGTCATCGTCATCGTCGCACAACGGCTGGGGCGGGCGGGAGCTCCCCTGGCTGGGGCCGCCGCACCTCCACGGCTGGTAAGAAGGGCCGTCCTCCTCGTCGTCGTCAAGGACGAAGAGCGGGGCGCCCTGGTAGGCGAGCGCGCGCCTCGACAACGCCTGCCTCCGGGCTGCCTGCTCCTCGGCCTGCTGCTGCATGCGGTGGATGTGCTGCTGCTCCGTCTCCTCCCAGTCCGCCCTAGATCATTCCAGGATGTCCGGCGAGGACGGCTCCACCAACAGCGGTTGCGGCGCCGAGTCGCAGAGCGACTGCTCTAACGCCATCCTCAATGCGCTATCTTCGTGAAGCGCCGAGCCTTCAGCCGGCTCAAGCTTCGGCCGGCGAAGGCTGAGGCGGCCAGTTGGGCGTGGCTCGCCGATGACGATGCCGCGCGAGCATGTCCGTGGCGGTGAGCGCACAGGCGAGACCGCCTCGCGCTTGACTGGACGCAGCGCCGACGAAGGACCCATATGCGTACGGTGGGGCGTGGAGCCCGATGAGTGGGAGGCCGAGGCGGAGGAGGAGGAGCTCAGGCTGGCCATCCTCCTCGACATCCAGTTCGCCGGAAGACGCCGCCCCGACCTGGCCACCGGCGTGGGTGTGCGCGAGAAGCCGAAACGCGGCGTGTTTCCGGCGTTGATGTGCTCCAGCACCGCCTTGAGCGCCCGACCTGGCGCGCTCCAAAAACGCCGGAGACCGGCCACGTTGTTGCGCTTCGGCGGCCCCTCGTGGCGGGCGAGCTCCTGGACGCGGCGTTCGGCGAAGAACGTCTCCCAGTACAGGAGGTTGTCGGGGCTCTCGGCGGCGGAGGGGTCATCCATGGCGCCGATGAACTCCTGGATCTCGTAGGGCAGTTCTTCCGGCGTCGGCGCCGGCGGGATAAGGATGCCGCTGGCGCTTAGCTTCCACCCCGGAGGATTCCGTGTGTCTGGCGACGCCAGATAGCCGGCTTCGTAGAGCAGACGCGCCTCCCAAGCCTGGAGGGTGCGCCGGTCGAAGCCGTTCGCCGCTGCACCGTCGCCGGGATACCGCTCGTCCATGGCTAAGTGGGGAGGGGAGAGTGAGAGTGTTCGCCGGAGTTTCGGGCTGGTGGGCTGGGGAGCTGTGAGAGAGTGTGAGGAACTCCGACGAGGGGTACGACTTTTATAGGCTGAGCTGGGCGGCGAGGGCGGGAGGGGTGTAGCGGCGAGGGCGGGAAAAGGGGAAATGACGGAAAGTTAGTGCCCGCAGGTCTGTCGTGGGAGCCGAGGCGGCGGTGGCGCGGCAATTCGGCGACGCGTGGCCGACAAGACGGGCAGTTATTGTCCAGCAGCCGCCGCGTGGTTTCGAGGATGACGACGACTCGGCTTCCGTCGCTGACTCGACGGGTCCACGCGCCGCTTTTTTTTTTACCGAGTTCGCTGCGTCCGACGTTTTCAGGGCGTATCCAGAAAACTGGATATGGCCTAGGTAGTCCGGATAAAATTGGCCTAAATCTAGACAAAAATAAATTTTTAGATACGTGATTAGACCAATTTTCTGCGTATGAACCTAAATTGAATATCCGGATCGGTGTTCTAAATATACGAGCGAAAGATGCTCTTATCCTGGTAAGCTAAAAATCTCCGGCCTAGTCTACGTTCTCCATCGCCCATCAAGTTGCTTTACTGCAATCGTACGTGTCGCTTTCACTGCAAAGTGGCGAACACCAGACGTGCCATGGCTCACAATTCACATGGTAGATGTGCCGCATCGCATCGTATGATTGATTGGTGATGAATTAATACTCTACTTGATTACACTCTTGACTTTATAGTTCGGCACTGTCGATTGGTACACCATCTTCTGTAGTACCTTCGTTCCGGTAATGGAGGGAGTAATCCACACTGGGTTTAGCACCTGGGAGCCTGCGGTGGACCATGCTCGTCCGCAAAAGATTTTCTGTTTTTTATTTAGCCTATATTTTAATTTTTTTATAATGTTGAATTGAAGGCTACGTCCTAAGGTTAAAATAAGGTCATACCCGCTTTTGGACGTGAATCTAGCGTCGTCATAGGGCGGGTGGAGTCATATGTCCGAAGGATCTTCCGAGATTTTTCGTGTTCGTTATTGTGATTTTAGGCTAGTCTCTTTGGTGATGGTTGTTACACTGGTGTGCTGGTCCTTCGTACTTTTCGTCTGCGTGTTACAAGAATCTCTATTATGAAAAGATTTTTTAGGCTCCGGTGATGAAGGGGCAAAGACGGCAGCGCGGCCTTCGGTCGGCGCTAGTTATTTTAGTCGTGGCTAAATGGTTTTGTAATTTATATTAATTTTAGATATTTTTATATTATTGTTAATAATTTTTAATAGATCGGTGAAATTCGTAAAAAAGGTAAACTTCATATCGTAGAATGTCCTATACACTTAGCACACTATTACAAAGTTTAACGCTGACAATACGAATGCAACCTAATTTAAAATAGTGACCTTTTCTGCAAGTTAATTTAAAATAGTGGCCTAATTTTGATAGTGATCTTGTATTTGAAGACATAGTTCTGTTGATTGGTACTCCATAATTTTTGGGTTACCCTTGGGTTTAGCACTGACTGACCTAAACTTTTTATACCATATCCTATGCACGTAGAGCAACTCTAACGGGTCTTATAAAATTTAGGCCTATAAAACGCATATATGGTGCACCAAAAATGCGTTTAAGGCGCGGGTTCCTGATCTGTTTGGTGGGAGCCCACGCCACACCGTAAAATCTATTTTTTCCCTATTTCACCATTTCATTACATATGTATGATTTTAGTTAAGTAAATATAAGTATAACAACAATATAAACTAAATTACCAACATTTTAAACATCACACAATACAATAATAATTCATATTACATCAATGATTCTAATCAAATAACTAAACAAATAACAAATGGTATGGGGAACAATAAATAGTTCAAATCACACATAAATGAATAGGATATCAAATGAATGGGAACTACTGCCATGCAAGTGCCACCGATGCTCAATGAGATCATCACGAAGCTCGATGTGGATGACCCAGTCTTCAATCTGCCGGTAGGTCTAAAAAAAGATTGGATCCTATTGGGATTTCTTGTTGGTTTGGCACATCTATAAAAAATGTCATAAAAATTGCAAGTCTAAGTCACTCTCATCCTCAATGATCATGTTGTTGAGTATAACACATGAGTCATGTTGTTAAGGGTATCCTTGTCCCAGAAATAAGAAGGACCTCGAAAAATAGCAAACCTAGCCTGCAAAACACAAAAATCCCTCTCAATGTACTTTTAGCATGCCTCTTGTTCCTTGGCAAATTTGTCTTCCTTCCTTTTTGAGATGGTCTTCACAAATATAGACTAAGAAGAATAAAAATCATTGACAAGATAGTATCCCATGGTGTAGGGATGTCCATTGATAGTGTAGTTGAAAGAAGGTGCATCTCCACTCGCAAGCCTAGAAAAAAGATGAGACTTCTGTAAGACATTGATGTCATTGAGACAACCCAGGAGGCCAGAGAAACAATTCCAAATCCACAACGGATGCCACAACCTCAAGAACAATCATTGAACCATGGCTCTTTTCGGTGTACTGTTTGTGCCATGCCGCAGGGCAGTTCTGCCATCTCCTATGCATACGATCTATGCTCCTGAGCATGCCTGGTCAGCCTCTTCTCTCATTCATGGCCATCAATCTCTTTGTTTCCTCTTCATTAGGAGATCGAGTATACACCACACTAAAGATACATATGACCACCTAGGCAAAACTATGCACACACTTGAGTATAGTGTCTTCGCCAGTGCGGAGATACTCGTCTTTGTAGTCTTTGGCAAAACTACGCAACATGTTGATCATATCATCCATATGACTCATGTTTAACCTTTCAGTTCGATGTGTTCTGAGGCCATGTTTATACATTCTAGGCTTGTCAAGTTAACCAAAGTATTTCTGCTTGTGTAAAACGGGCTTACACCCATCATACATGAACGTTGAGTCTATCACACCCGATGATCAAGAGGGGCGACAACCAAGGGGAACATGCTATGGCTCCTTGGGCCATCTAGGGCTAAGGTTCCACTTACCATTTCCATGTGGTCCCCTTCGTGACATATGGGCCCCATAGTGGGATCCCAGAACCTTCTAGAACCTTCATGATATAATGCCGGAAAAATCTCGAACTTTTTTGGAACCCTGAAAATGACTTTCCATATATGAATCTTTATCTCTGGACTATTCCTAAGATCCTAGTGATGTATTGGATCCCATATGAGACTCCGAATAAACATTCAAACTCACCATTGCAAATACTACCTCCATTTCAAGGCTTAAGGTGCACACGCTTTTCAAAGCAAAGTTTGACAAAAAGAATTGAGCAACAAAATCTTAATTATATTGTACATAATTAGTACCGTTGGATTCGTATTGAAAAATACTTTCCAATGATACTAGTGTTATACCAAAACTCTTTACGTATTTGGAGTAATTCTGTAGGGGTTCGCAACATAGAAAACAAATTTTTTCCTACGATGGGAACTATGTACCAAGATCTATCTACTAGATACAAACAACGGGCGGATGTATATCCGTAGAGAACATACCCTTGAAGACCGACAAAGCTTAACGAGTTCAACTCGTGGTTGATGTAGACGATCTCTTGCCGATCTCAAGATCGAGAGGAAGTCCTAGCGCCGCAAAGCAGCAGCGCATCCGTGCTCACACACACGTACAAGACACCGGGCAACCTCCGCCTCCTCGCTCCAGCGATGCAGCGGAAGCACAACCCTTGCTTGCCGAATAGCCACCGGAAACATGTATCTCGCTAGTCCGAGACCATGGGGGATAAATTCTAGAGGGGGAGAGAGATCCTTCACGAGGAGGTGTGAGAGACAAGTGAGGAGGGGGGCTCCTTTTATAGGAGGAGGGGGGCACACAAGGGGTTGGCCTCCGGCCATGGGGGCTGCCCCCTCCCCTCCTTCATTCATGTGGGTGGACACTCCACTCACAAAATGTCCTTTAAATTCCCTCCACTCAAAAGTCCACTCAAATTCCCATTAAATTTCCACCAAATTTAATGCGAACTCTCATTAAATAAAACTATTTTATTTTTATTCAGAATTTTGTCAATTACTTTAATGACAAACATTCACAAATAACCCCTTGCTAGAATTCCATTTCACATGCATAACCACTTTATGCAATTTCACCCCAAAACCTGTTTTGGTATCCAGTGAAATAAATTCCTGCGCTTGTTTATTCTTTCGGCATGAAACATTTGCTCCAACTGGATGCCAGTGTCCCTTAAGTGTGTCACCCTACGGTTCGCGAATAATGTGTACATGATCGAGACCCTTCTCCGATCAATAATCAGTAGCGGGACCTGGAGATCCATACTGACTCCCACACATTCAACGATGACTTTTCCTGTGATCGTCGGAACCTTTTATGCTTGTATCTTAATCCCTTTGTTTCATGATATATTACATGTCCGAGATTTGATCATCGGTATCTCCATACCTAGTTTGATCTCGTTACTGACATGCACTCTTTTCTCGTTCCCGTGATATAACATTCTAGTGATCAAATCACTTGCTTGCAAGCTAACCAATGTGATATCACTGAGAGGGCCCAGAGCATATCTATCCGTCATCGGGATGAACAAATTCCACTTTTGATCCATGATTCTCAACATAACACTTTAGTAGATTTGAAGCCATCTTTATAATCACCCAGTTACGGAGTGACGTTTGATGTCAACAAGAAACTCTTCTGGTGTTAGTGATTGGCACGATCTCATGGTCTAAGGATTATGACTACTTCGTAGTTTGTTTATAGCAATATAAACTCAATGACTTTGATCGTAATGCTATACTTCGGATGAATGTTCATCACACCATTACACTAATGTTGTGATCTCGTTATTAACAACATCCAATGTCTATGATCAGGAAACCGTGATCATCTTGTTAATCAACGAACTAGTTTATGAGAGAGGCATAACTAGGAACTTTCTGTTTGTTTATTAAACACACATGTATTAACGTTTCCGTATTAATACAATTATAGCATGCAAAATAAACATCTATCATATACTTGGAATACACATAATAAACATTTTATTATTGCCTCTCAAGGCATATTCCCTTCAGTCTCCCACTTGCACTAGAAACAATAATCTAGTTACATTGTGATGTATCTAACACCCATGGAGTTCTGGTGTAGATCATGTTTTGCTCTATGGAGAGTTTTAGTCAACGGATCTGCTACATTGAGATCCGTATGTACTTTACAAATCTTTATATCTCCATCCTTGACATGCTCGCGGATGGAGTGAAACCGGCGCTTAATATGCTTGGAATGCTTGTGAGACCTTGGCTCTTTGGCATTGGCAATGGCACCATTGTTGTCACAATAGATCACCATTGGGTCCAACGCGTTTGCAACCACACCTAGTTCGGATATGAACTCCTTCATCCAAACTGCTTCCTGAGCCGCTTCTGAAGCAGCAACATATTCGGCCTCCGTTGTTGATCCCGCCACCACAGGTTGTTTGGAGCTCCTCCAACTAACCGCTCCGCCATTCATGAGAAATACGTATCCGGATTGAGACTTAGAGTCATCCGGATCGGTGTCAAAGCTAGCGTCGACATAACACTTAGCGACGAGCTCTTCTTCACCTTCGTATACAAGAAACATATCCTTAGTTCTTCGCAAGTACTTAAGGATATTCTTGACCGCTTTCCAGTGTTCTGAACCTAGATCCGATTGGTACCTACTAGTCAAACTAATAGCATGTGCCACATCCGGTCTTGTACATAGCATGGCGTACATTATAGAGACTATGGCTGAAGCATAGGGGACATTGTCCATTATCTCTCTTTCTTCCGCCGAAGCCGGACTTTGAATCTTACTCAATGTCGTGCCTTGTGTCATAGGTAAGAACCCCTTCTTACTATTTTCCATTTTAAACTTCTTTAAAATCTTATCAAGGTATGTACTTTGCGATAGCCCTATTAGGCGCCTAGATCTATCTCTATAGATCTTTATGCCTAATATGTATGACGCTTCACCTAGGTCCTTCATTGAAAATTTGTTGTTTAGATAACTTTTAACACCGTTTAAAAGATCTATATCATTTCCGATCAATAATATGGCATCCACATATAATATTAGAAATACCACATTGCTCCCACTCACTTTCTTGTAAATACAAGCTTCTCCATAAGTTTGGACAAATCCAAACTCTTTGATCACCTCATCAAAGCGGAGGTTCCAACTTCGTGATGCTTGCTTCAATCCATAGATGGATCGCTGAAGCTTGCACACCTTGTTAGCATCCTTAGGATCGACAAAACCCTTTGGTTGTATCATATACAACTCTTCTTCAATATTACCATTGAGAAACGCGGTTTTGACATCCATCTGCCATATCTCATAATCGAAATATGCAGCAATTGCTAACATAATCCTAACTAACTTTAGCATCTCTACGGGAGAGAATGTCTCATCGTAGTCAACTCCTTGAATTTGTCGAAACCCCTTTGCGACAAGTCGAGCTTTATAGACGGTTACATTACCATCAGCATCAGTTTTCCTTTTGAAAATCCATTTGTTCTCCACGGCCTTTCGGTCGTGAGGTAAGTCCACCAAGTTCCAAACTTGATTTTCATACATGGATTCCATCTCGGATTTCGTGGCTTCTAACCATCTGTTGGAATCCGGGCTCATCATCGCTTCTTCATACGTCGCAGGGTCATCATTTTCATCAACCATGAAATTCATGACAGGATTTCCGTACAGCTCAGGAGCTGCACGCGTCCTGCTTGACCTTTGAGGTTCGGTAGTACTCTCTTTTGGAGTTTCATGATCATTATCATTAGTTCCCTCTTCAACAGGTGGAGCCAACTCCGGGACAACTTCCGGCGCTGCGCTACTCGCCATACTTTGAAGAGAAGGTTCAATAACCTCTTCGAATTCTACCTTCCGACTACTCACACCTTTCGCGAGAAACTCTTTCTCTAGAAAGGATCCATTCTTTGCAACAAAAACCTTGCCCTCGGATCTGTGATAGAAGGAATACCCAATAGTTTCCTTAGGGTATCCTATGAAGACGCATTTTTCCGCTTTGGGTTCGAGTTTATCCGGTTGAAGTTTCTTCACATAAACATCGCATCCCCAAACTTTAGGAAATGACAGCTTAGGTTTGTTTCCAAACCACAATTCATACGGTGTCTTTTCAACGGATTTAGATGGTGCCCGATTTAAAGTGAATGCAGCAGTTTATAGTGCATAGCCCCAAAATGACAACGGCAAGTCCGTCAGAGACATCATAAATCGAACCATATCTAATAAAGTACGATTACGACGTTTCGACACACCATTTCGCTGTGGTGTTCCGGAAGGTGTGAGTTGTGAAACAATTCCACACTCTTTTATGTGAGTGCTAAACTCGTAACTTAGATACTCACCTCCACGGTCGAACCGTAGAAATTTGATCTTTCTATTACGATGATTTTCCACTTCATTCTGAAATTCCTTGAACTTTTCAAAGGTTTCAGACCTGTGTTTCATCAAGTAGATATAACCGTATCTACTTGTAACATCCCAAAAATCATAGTTTCAAAACTCATTCATATCACTTTGCATCATTCATTCATTTAGGGTTTTATCAAAAATCACTTAGTGATGGAATATGAGTTATGATTTCATGTGGTTAAATTGTCCCAAATAAACATCATCCTTTTGAAGTTTGAATGATTAAATACTTGAATGCTTGCCTTCATTGATGGAAAGTTTAGGTGAAACTTTTAAACCCAAAGATTTCAAATTTTAGAAGTAGAATCCAAAGTCCATTTCAAATATTTGCAAACAGGAACAAATCTCAAATTATTATAGAAACCAAGCTGGACCAAGCCTTGCAAAGTAACCACCTAGTTTTATGACTGTTTTTGAATCCACAAAACCCTGTAAAAATTCCCAAGGCCGATTGAATTCAAAAGGATTTAAATTCATATCAAAAACCATTCCAGAAAATAGAAATAGAAAAAGAAAAGAAATAAACAATAGAAAAGGGCCGTGCGGCCAGAATCTGGCCCAGCAACGAGCCGAGCCCAGCAAGCCCACCCAGGGAACTTCTTTTCTTCTCACACGCGCAAACACACGCGCTGAGCCGCTGACACGCAGACCCCACCTGCACTTCGCGCACCTCGCTGACAAGCGGGCCATCTCCACGCCAGCGTCGTCTCCACCCGCACGACTCGTTCATCCCCAAATCAACGCGGGCGTTTCTGGTTTTAATTCGCGGCGTCAATTCGAGTTATTGGCAGAGTGATTCTCGCTCGCGACCAGGCTATAAGAAACCCCTCTGTCCCCTCTCTCTTTTCCCCCAAACCCCGAGCACTGAACGCCCCCAGGCTGCGCGCATTTCTCTCTGCAACCCCGCCGTCTCCGACGACTGCGCCGGCGAATTCCGGTGAGCCTCGAGTTCCTCTCTGTCTCTCATTCACACTATCTTGTTCAGTGAACTTATACGCATCTTCTGACACTCGCCGTTTGCCTTCGCATGACCCCTAGCTTTGGCAACGTCGACGACTGGCCGCCACCGTCTTCTTCACGAACTCCGGCGACCTCTCTCCGTAAGTAGCCACCGCCCCTTGCCCTCTGGTTGATACGCATAGAATCCTCATCATCGTGCGCATCTGACAGTGTCCCTATTTTGGCCTAGCACGACGAGGAACCTCGCCAACGTCGACAACTGACCGTGGCTGACGCTTTCGCGAACTCCGGCGAGAAATCTCCGACGAACCCGTGCGCCCCTTCCCAAGCCATTGCCACCTTGAGCATCAGCAGCCTTCTGCGGTTCTGGTAAGCATCTCCTCCCTTCTCCGGGCGACCTAGAACACCGGCACCGCCACTGACTGACACGCCGCCGCCTGTCACCGCCGGCAGCGCCGCTCATTTTTGGTTAGAAGAATTTTAGCCGTTAGATTTGAATCCTACGCGTAGAAACACTTCACTTAACGAAGGGGTATGGACAGATCTGAGCCGCACAGTGTTAGTTAGATCCAACAGCACAGAAGCGTGATCCGGTGCGAACCGGTACGCGCCAGTAATAACGCGACGCGTGGCAAGGTTAAATTAAAAACAGAATTTAAAACCTGATTTAGATTCAAACTTCAAATGCTTATAACTTTTGAATCCCACGTTGGATTTTTACAAACTTTATACCGTTGAATTCAGTGAAACAAGGCCTTTCTGAATATCCACTATATTTAGCATATAGTAACAGTAAAAGTGATTTTATTTGTGGAACAAGTTTGGGGCTAATTTAGATATAGTTTTATTCTTGTTTATTATTTTGAGGCCAAATAAGTGTAGTTGGCAAACTTGTGACATATTAGGTTTCTGTACTCATGAACATACTTGATATAATTTTCAAAAATCACCATATAGTAAATTCTTGCATGCATACATTCATATTATTTTTGGTTGTATTTAAATTGTGTGTAATTGTATGCTTTGATTTCTTGTGTAGATTTTGCTAGTGATTGTGATTGTGAAGAGTGCTACTCTCCACACTACCAATGCAAGTGATATTTTCATGATTATTTCTGTCCTATGTTTTGTATTAGCATTAGATATTTTGCTAAAATGTTGCATGATATTTTGCCTAGTGCTAAGATGGGAAATCCTAAGTAGAATTACTAAGGAAAATATCCTAAGTTAGGTTATCATATTGTGCTTAGTCTAGCTACTTAGCAAACAAGGGTGGTAAACATCTATATGATTTATGATGAAAATATTCTAAGTCAAGAGACTTATGTTTTTCTTAATAAAACAACTAAGTCAAATGAACCTCCTGGGTGGAATGGAATGTTTGGGTTATGTTGAGTGGTTACACAAGGCCATGGACTTGGGTTGTGTATCTCACTTGTGGTATGCCACCCAGGCACAAAGGGATTTGGAGGCCAAGTGTTGAGACAGCTTATAGTGCAGCCACTTGGCAAAATGGGCTCTGCCTTGATCATATAGGTTGCTAGAACTTAGTCTTTTGGACAGTTGGTGGTAGATGGGATGATAGGTTGGAACGCGTCCATTTGACTAAGGAAAAGCTTCTGAAAGGTCCTGTCTTGGGAAACCAAGTCTGGTGGGGAAAGTGCACAACCTCTGCAGATGGAAAACCTAAGTACTTAGCCTTGTCCAAGGAAATGGACACTTTGAGCATCAAGACATGGAAGCTACAAGAATCTCATCACTCCAACTTCTAAATAAAAATTTGTGGGTGAACAAGGGTGAAGGACCCCAATGTCTATTGGTGGTTTCCTTGGGAATGTTTTTGACAAAGAAAAACTTAGCAATTTCAACTAATAGGAAAAATCTATTTTCAAGCAAAAGCAAGCCAAGCTACACTTAGCCAAAATGCATATAGTTATATAGTCCACTTAAAATATACTAAGGTATCACTTGCCAATACTATTCCAAAGTATTGACCCTCTGTGGCTGTAACTTGTGATGTTGCAGGTTACTCCGATGATGAATAGGAGTCATGAGTCTACACTCAACATGCTTGCCTGTGGCACATGAAGATGAAGACTTGTGTTTATTTATTTGTTCCTTAAAACTCTTGTATTAGGCCTATGGCCATGAGTTGTAAAAGACTATATTTTATCTCTGGAATGAATGTAATAAACGACCTTTGTATCTGTGTACTTCATCTTAAACTGTGGATGCTAGCATTGATCCAGGGACTAGCATTGCAATCACAGGGATCCTTTCCTCTATAAAGGAAGGGTCTAACAGATGGTATCAGAGCACTGTGTTGCCTGTAGGATTATGACCCTAGGATTGGAAAACCACTAAGGAAAAGTTTTTCAACTACTTCTACACTTGTCCATTCTTCTCGTAAAACTTTTCTAAATCTCTTTCAACTTCCTTTGTAGATGAACTCCATCAACGAAGCCGTGAAGAAGGGACCACTCATGACCATGACCTTGGAGTGTGAGACTGAGTTTCCCAACATTCTCAAGGACCTCATGGAGGCAATGGATGCACATGGTGAAGCTGTGTACAAGGGCTTTCCGGTGATGGATGAAGGAGTGGAGTATTGGTGGGTGCAACTTCACTTGTACAAAAACAAGGAAGACAACCACAAAGAAAGGGGATTCTGCATGTACACCAACACAACAATGCACACCACATTCTTTGAGTCAGCCAGGGATGCAGCTTGGAGGACTATCAAGGAACTAAGTGCTAGAGTCAAATGCAGAATACTCAACCTCCAAAAGGACTTAGAGAAAGAGAAGGAGCTTACTCAAGAGTTGGAAGACAACAACCAAGAAATAAGGGGAGATGTGATAGATTTAGTGATTGAGTCAAGAGAGCAAGATTGGTGGATTGCCTCTAGGAACATTGTGTTTAATAATAGATCCCATGAGATTGGACTGTAAGAGACATCGTTAGATGGACCACCACCTATCACCTTATTTCCAAAATATTCTAATTAAGTTTGGACCTTTGATTAATGTAATAGACTTTTTGTATGCATGATTTGTGTGATGATTGTATTACATGGATATGTATGAATGTTTGTCTCGAATTACCTTGATTTGTGTTGTTCTAACTTTTTCATTCTTATAAATAGATACCTATTGCCATCAGCACTATTGAAGAGTTTCGGGTTACTCGTTTTGGTTCCCGTATCATTGAGCTTACCACTCTGCTCGATCTCCCTCTTCCTACCATTACGGTGTACCCACTCACCAAGTTCGAGAGGAAGGACCTCTGGGGCTTCAAGGTGAATCATCCCGGACGCCAGACTGAGCCTACTACTGAGGCCATCGTCTTCAAGCTGATGCATGATGACAGGGAGAGAGGCATGGAGGTAGTCATGCAGGATCTGATAGGATGATTGTTAGGCCGTCATTCTCGTCAGGTTAGAGGCACTCACTTCCACGTCTTTGGGAGACGTGATGTTGATGGAGAGTCCATCGACTTTGAGGACGACTCGAGGAGCACTGCGGAGCCGATACGTCTTTATCTTCAGGACTTAGAGACCCTTCTCAGGCACGTAGATACGGACAGGACGAACGTCATGCTAGGTAATGACGAGCTTCAGGTGCAGCTTCGCGAGAAGGACAAGCTTTTTGCGCAGCAGGATGAGATGATCAAGGAAATGGAGACAAAGTTCGAGGCTCAGGACCGCAAGTTCAAGAGTCAAGAGAAACGCGTCCAGGATAGGAACAAAAGAATCCGGGACATGACCGAGGAACTGAAGTCCAAGGACTTCGAGCTTGAGCAGCAGCAGATGGTTATTGAGAGGCTTCGCTCCCAGAAGAGGGCTCTCAAGGCCAAGGTCGATTCCTTGACCACTACGATTGAGGAGAACAAGACCGCGATGGAGAACGCAGGTCTTACCTTCGTCGAGGAGGAGATTGACGCCGATGAGTAGACTTGACTACTCGTTTATCTTTCTTATTCATACTTGTTTTTGTGAACTTGTTATTGGACCATCCGACATGTGGATGGCTTGCCACTTGTGTGTATCACTTCATGAGCTTGTTATGTGGTTGTTGAACTTTTATTCTTATGTTGCTTGTTATGTGATTGCTTATGTTGTATTGTGCATAAAACATCTATGGGTATCTCATTCTTATCTATTTGAACAAACCACAGATGCCTCCCCGTCGCGCAAACCCCATCCCCAACATCACCCCGGAAATGCAACAAATGATGAATGCGCAAACACAACTTATGCAAATGATGACGACATTCATCCAAAACCAGAACAACAACAACAACAACAACAACCCCAACAACAACAACAACAACAACAACCCTCCGGGTTTCGATATGCTCACTAGATTTCTGCGTTTGAGGCCAGCAAAGTTTGCGGGAACAACTGACCCCATGGTGGCCAATGACTGGCTACGTTCCGTGAACAAGGACTTAGTGACCGTGGGCTGCACGGATGCTGAAAAGGTCAGGTTCGCAGCACATCTGCTGGAAGGACCAGCCGCCACATGGTGGGACAACTTCCAAATCACCACTCCTATTGATGAGGTGACTTGGGCTATCTTTGAGGATGGCTTTCGCACTGCTCATATCTCATCAGGAATGATGAGTCTGAAAAAGAAGGAGTTTCACAACCTGAAACAGCGCCACCGCAGCGTGGCAGAATATATAGAAGAGTTCAACAATCTGGCACGCTATGCACCGGATGAGGTTGATACAGATGCCAAGAGAAAAGAAAAGTTCTTGGAAGGTTTGAATGATGAGCTGAATCTGCAGTTGGCTGTGGCATATGTTCCAACTTATCAGTCTTTGTGTGACAAGGCTGCTATTTTGGAGAGTAAAATAAAGCAAGTCGAGAGTAGAAAGAGGAAACACTCCGACAAGCACAGCTCGGGATCGTCTCACAAACGATCTCACTATGATGACAGTGGCAGTTCAGGATCCCATAAAAATGGGAAATTCAGCAAGCACAACCACAACCGTCATGACAACAAACATCACCGCAGTCATGACAAGGACAAGTACAAGAACCACAAGGGTGAACATAAGAGCCACTATAGTGGAAATGGTAGTGGAAGTGGAGGCCAACCTCCTAAAAAGGACATCAGTCAGGTTGAATGCTTCAAATGCAAGAAGATGGGACACTATGCAAATGAGTGCCCCGAAAAGAAGGTGGAAGGACCTAACAAGCCGAATCCTTTCCAGAAAGGACAGGTTAACCACATCAATGTGGAGGAGGTCTATGAGGAACCTGATGCCGTGGCTGGTAAGTTCAGACTCAATTCTATTTCAGCATTTGTACTCTTTGATACCGGTGCATCACATTCATTCATCTCAAAATCATTTGTTGAAAGAAATGAACTACCTGTGGAAACCATTGGGTGTCCTGTAAGAGTAAGTTCTCCAGGGGGAGAAATGATAGTGAACTCAGGATGTCATGACTTAGTCATAGAGTTTGGAAAACATAAGTTCCCAGTGAACCTAATAATCCTGAATTCCCAAGGGTTGGATGTGATTTTGGGAATGGATTGGATGGCTAAGTACGAAGGAATATTAGACTGTGCCAATCGTACAGTTACACTCACAACTCCCGAAGGAAAAAGAATAAAATTTAAGTCAAACTTTGAATCCAAGGGAAGTAAGCTGAATTCTCTTAAGGGGGTTAGCATGGATGGTGTACCAATAGTATGTGAGTATCCGGATGTGTTTCCGGAAGAGCTACCAGGAATGCCACCGGATAGAGATGTGGAGTTTCTGATAGATTTGGTGCCAGGATCAGGACCAATAGCTAAAAGACCATACAAAATGTCTGTTGATGAACTGAAAGAGCTCAAGAAACAGCTAGGAGAACAATTACAGAAAGGGTTTATTCAACCAAGTTCTTCATCTTGGGGAGCCCCAGTGTTGTTCGTGGAAAAGAAGGATAGAACACAAAGGTTATGTATTGACTACCGTTCTCTCAACGAGGTTACCATCAAGAACAAGTATCCTTTGCCAAGAATCAACGACTTATTTGATCAGCTAGAAGGAGCATGCGTATTCTCGAAGATTGATCTCCGGTCAGGGTATTTTCAACTCAAGATACGAGAACAAGACATACCAAAAACAGCATTCACCACAAGATATGGATTGTATGAGTATACTGTGATGCCTTTTGGATTAACCAACGCTCCAGCATACTTCATGAATATGATGAATAAGGTGTTCATGGAATTCCTTGACAAGTTCGTTGTCGTTTTCATCGATGATATCTTGGTCTACTCCAAGAGTAAGGAAGAACATGAAATACACTTGCGCTTGATACTTGGGAAACTAAGGGAACATAAACTTTATGCCAAATTCAGCAAGTGTGAGTTCTGGTTAGAAAAAGTTGGTTTTCTTGGTCATGTGATGACAAAAGATGGTGTGGCAGTTGACCCTGCTAAGGTTTCAGCTGTGACAGAATGGGAATCACCCAAGAATGTGAAAGAAATTCGTAGTTTTCTCGGCTTAGCAGGTTATTACAGAAGGTTCATAGAAAATTTCTCGAAGGTTGCTAAGCTAATGACAGAATTGCTAAAGAAGGATAAGAAGTTTGCTTGGACTGAAGGTTGCGAAATCAGTTTCCAAGAATTGAAGAAGAGACTTGTAACAGCACCAGTTCTATGTCTGCCAGATTTGGAAAAGGATTTCCAAGTGTATTGTGATGCTTCTCATCAAGGTTTGGGTGCCGTACTTATGCAAGATGGTAAAGTCGTAGCCTATTCATCGAGACAACTCAAAACTCATGAAGTAAATTATCCTACTCATGATTTGGAGTTAGCCTCTGTCGTCCATGCACTCAAAACATGGAGACATTACCTTTTGGGAAAGCGTTGTGAAGTATTCACCGATCACAAGAGCTTGAAGTACATCTTCACCCAGAAGGAAATCAACATGAGACAAAGAAGATGGCTAGAACTTATCAAAGATTACGACTTAAGTTTGCAATACCATCCCGGTAAAGCAAATGTAGTAGCGGATGCTCTAAGTCGTAAGACATTTGTAAATGGCCTTACAAAAGGGGAATTGCCAGATGACTTGGGTAAGCAGTTCAAAGAACTCAGATTGGAGATTGTACCAGAAGGGCATCTCATGTCCTTAGATGTTCAACCCACTCTATTGGACAAGATCCGAGAAGTCCAGAAGACTGATAAGGAAATTGAAAAGATTAAAGTAAACATTGGTTTAGGGAAAGCTAAGAGTTTTCATGTTGACGAACAGGGTACTTTATGGCACGGGAAATGTATATGTGTTCCACAAGACCCAGAATTGCGGAAACTGATCTTACAGGAAGGTCACAACTCTCCGTATTCTATTCACCCGGGAAATACCAAGATGTACATGGACATGAAGGAAAGGTTTTGGTGGAACAATCTCAAAAGGGACATCGCCGAACATATTGCTTTGTGTGATGTGTGTAGCAGAGTCAAAGCAGAGCACCAAAAACCGGCAGGGTTGCTTCAACCACTGCCTATTCCTGAATGGAAGTGGGAAAATATTGGTATGGATTTCATTACCAGATTACCAAGGACTAGATCAGGATATGATTCCATATGGGTAGTGGTAGATCGCCAAACAAAAGTGGCTCATTTTATACCAGTGAAGACAACCTATACAAGTGCCAAGTTAGCAAAAATTTACATGAGCAGGATTGTATGCCTTCATGGTGTGCCAAAGAGTATTGTGTCTGATAGAGGAACTCAGTTCACATCTCACTTTTGGAGACAACTTCATGAATCCTTAGGAACCAGATTAGAGTTTAGCACTGCTTTTCATCCTCAAACGGATGGACAAACAGAAAGGACCAACCAAATTCTTGAGGACATGTTGAGAGCCTGTGCTTTAGATTATGGAGCAAGTTGGGATGAAAGTTTGCCCTACGCGGAGTTCTCTTACAATAACAGCCATCAATCAAGTATTGGAATGGCACCGTTTGAGTTACTCTATGGAAGAAAGTGTACCACCCCATTATTATGGAATGGTGTGGGAGAAAGAAGCTTATTTGGACCTGATCTTATCAAGGACGCCGAAGAGAAAGTTAAATTGGTTAAGGACAGGTTGAAGATAGCACAATCCCGACAGAAAAGCTACGCGGATTCTAAACGTAGAGAAGTCACGTACGAAGTTGGGGATAGAGCTTATCTCAGGGTATCACCACTTCGTGGAGTGAAAAGATTTGGAGTCAAAGGAAAGTTGGCCCCAAGATATGTTGGGCCATTCAAAATTCTAAGTCGCAAAGGAGAAGTTGCATATGAAGTTGAATTGCCAGAATCTCTATCAGCAGTCCATAACGTATTTCATGTGAGTCAGCTTAAGAAATGTCACCCAGAAATGGAAGAGTCTTCTTTGAAGGATACCATACCTTTGGAAGAGGTTCAACTAGAAAGTGATCTCACTTATGAAGAAAAGCCTGTCAAGATTTTAGAGACCGCAGAGAGAGTCACCAGGAACAAGACTATCAAATTTTGTAAAGTACAATGGAACCATCACTCCGAAGAGGAAGCAACATGGGAAAGAGAAGATGATCTTCGGAAAGACCACCCTCACCTATTTGCTAGCCAAACCGAATCTCGAGGGCGAGATTCATCTTAAGGGGGTTAGATTTGTAACATCCCAAAAATCATAGTTTCAAAACTCATTCATATCACTTTGCATCATTCATTCATTTAGGGTTTTATCAAAAATCACTTAGTTATGGAATATGAGTTATGATTTCATGTGGTTAAATTGTCCCAAATAAACATCATCCTTTTGAAGTTTGAATGATTAAATACTTGAATGCTTGCCTTCATTGATGGAAAGTTTAGGTGAAACTTTTAAACCCAAAGATTTCAAATTTTAGAAGTAGAATCCAAAGTCCATTTCAAATATTTGCAAACAGGAACAAATCTCAAATTATTATAGAAACCAAGCTGGACCAAGCCTTGCAAAGTAACCACCTAGTTTTATGACTGTTTTTGAATCCACAAAACCCTGTAAAAATTCCCAAGGCCGATTGAATTCAAAAGGATTTAAATTCATATCAAAAACCATTCCAGAAAATAGAAATAGAAAAAGAAAAGAAATAAACAATAGAAAAGGGCCGCGCGGCCAGAATCTGGCCCAGCAACGAGCCGAGCCCAGCAAGCCCACCCAGGGAACTTCTTTTCTTCTCACACGCGCAAACACACGCGCTGAGCCGCTGACACGCAGACCCCACCTGCACTTCGCGCACCTCGCTGACAAGCGGGCCATCTCCACGCCAGCGTCGTCTCCACCCGCACGACTCGTTCATCCCCAAATCAACGCGGGCGTTTCTGGTTTTAATTCGCGGCGTCAATTCGAGTTATTGGCAGAGTGATTCTCGCTCGCGACCAGGCTATAAGAAACCCCTCTGTCCCCTCTCTCTTTTCCCCCAAACCCCGAGCACTGAACGCCCCCAGGCTGCGCGCATTTCTCTCTGCAACCCCGCCGTCTCCGACGACTGCGCCGGCGAATTCCGGTGAGCCTCGAGTTCCTCTCTGTCTCTCATTCACACTATCTTGTTCAGTGAACTTATACGCATCTTCTGACACTCGCCGTTTGCCTTCGCATGACCCCTAGCTTTGGCAACGTCGACGACTGGCCGCCACCGTCTTCTTCACGAACTCCGGCGACCTCTCTCCGTAAGTAGCCACCGCCCCTTGCCCTCTGGTTGATACGCATAGAATCCTCATCATCGTGCGCATCTGACAGTGTCCCTATTTTGGCCTAGCACGACGAGGAACCTCGCCAACGTCGACAACTGACCGTGGCTGACGCTTTCGCGAACTCCGGCGAGAAATCTCCGACGAACCCGTGCGCCCCTTCCCAAGCCATTGCCACCTTGAGCATCAGCAGCCTTCTGCGGTTCTGGTAAGCATCTCCTCCCTTCTCCGGGCGACCTAGAACACCGGCACCGCCACTGACTGACACGCCGCCGCCTGTCACCGCCGGCAGCGCCGCTCATTTTTGGTTAGAAGAATTTTAGCCGTTAGATTTGAATCCTACGCGTAGAAACACTTCACTTAACGAAGGGGTATGGACAGATCTGAGCCGCACAGTGTTAGTTAGATCCAACGGCACAGAAGCGTGATCCGGTGCGAACCGGTACGCGCCAGTAATAACGCGACGCGTGGCAAGGTTAAATTAAAAACAGAATTTAAAACCTGATTTAGATTCAAACTTCAAATGCTTATAACTTTTGAATCCCACGTTGGATTTTTACAAACTTTATACCGTTGAATTCAGTGAAACAAGGCCTTTCTGAATATCCACTATATTTAGCATATAGTAACAGTAAAAGTGATTTTATTTGTGGAACAAGTTTGGGGCTAATTTAGATATAGTTTTATTCTTGTTTATTATTTTGAGGCCAAATAAGTGTAGTTGGCAAACTTGTGACATATTAGGTTTCTGTACTCATGAACATACTTGATATAATTTTCAAAAATCACCATATAGTAAATTCTTGCATGCATACATTCATATTATTTTTGGTTGTATTTAAATTGTGTGTAATTGTATGCTTTGATTTCTTGTGTAGATTTTGCTAGTGATTGTGATTGTGAAGAGTGCTACTCTCCACACTACCAAGGCAAGTGATATTTTCATGATTATTTCTGTCCTATGTTTTGTATTAGCATTAGATATTTTGCTAAAATGTTGCATGATATTTTGCCTAGTGCTAAGATGGGAAATCCTAAGTAGAATTACTAAGGAAAATATCCTAAGTTAGGTTATCATATTGTGCTTAGTCTAGCTACTTAGCAAACAAGGGTGGTAAACATCTATATGATTTATGATGAAAATATTCTAAGTCAAGAGACTTATGTTTTTCTTAATAAAACAACTAAGTCAAATGAACCTCCTGGGTGGAATGGAATGTTTGGGTTATGTTGAGTGGTTACACAAGGCCATGGACTTGGGTTGTGTATCTCACTTGTGGTATGCCACCCAGGCACAAAGGGATTTGGAGGCCAAGTGTTGAGACAGCTTATAGTGCAGCCACTTGGCAAAATGGGCTCTGCCTTGATCATATAGGTTGCTAGAACTTAGTCTTTTGGACAGTTGGTGGTAGATGGGATGATAGGTTGGAACGCGTCCATTTGACTAAGGAAAAGCTTCTGAAAGGTCCTGTCTTGGGAAACCAAGTCTGGTGGGGAAAGTGCACAACCTCTGCAGATGGAAAACCTAAGTACTTAGCCTTGTCCAAGGAAATGGACACTTTGAGCATCAAGACATGGAAGCTACAAGAATCTCATCACTCCAACTTCTAAATAAAAATTTGTGGGTGAACAAGGGTGAAGGACCCCAATGTCTATTGGTGGTTTCCTTGGGAATGTTTTTGACAAAGAAAAACTTAGCAATTTCAACTAATAGGAAAAATCTATTTTCAAGCAAAAGCAAGCCAAGCTACACTTAGCCAAAATGCATATAGTTATATAGTCCACTTAAAATATACTAAGGTATCACTTGCCAATACTATTCCAAAGTATTGACCCTCTGTGGCTGTAACTTGTGATGTTGCAGGTTACTCCGATGATGAATAGGAGTCATGAGTCTACACTCAACATGCTTGCCTGTGGCACATGAAGATGAAGACTTGTGTTTATTTATTTGTTCCTTAAAACTCTTGTATTAGGCCTATGGCCATGAGTTGTAAAAGACTATATTTTATCTCTGGAATGAATGTAATAAACGACCTTTGTATCTGTGTACTTCATCTTAAACTGTGGATGCTAGCATTGATCCAGGGACTAGCATTGCAATCACAGGGATCCTTTCCTCTATAAAGGAAGGGTCTAACAGATGGTATCAGAGCACTGTGTTGCCTGTAGGATTATGACCCTAGGATTGGAAAACCACTAAGGAAAAGTTTTTCAACTACTTCTACACTTGTCCATTCTTCTCGTAAAACTTTTCTAAATCTCTTTCAACTTCCTTTGTAGATGAACTCCATCAACGAAGCCGTGAAGAAGGGACCACTCATGACCATGACCTTGGAGTGTGAGACTGAGTTTCCCAACATTCTCAAGGACCTCATGGAGGCAATGGATGCACATGGTGAAGCCGTGTACAAGGGCTTTCCGGTGATGGATGAAGGAGTGGAGTATTGGTGGGTGCAACTTCACTTGTACAAAAACAAGGAAGACAACCACAAAGAAAGGGGATTCTGCATGTACACCAACACAACAATGCACACCACATTCTTTGAGTCAGCCAGGGATGCAGCTTGGAGGACTATCAAGGAACTAAGTGCTAGAGTCAAATGCAGAATACTCAACCTCCAAAAGGACTTAGAGAAAGAGAAGGAGCTTACTCAAGAGTTGGAAGACAACAACCAAGAAATAAGGGGAGATGTGATAGATTTAGTGATTGAGTCAAGAGAGCAAGATTGGTGGATTGCCTCTAGGAACATTGTGTTTAATAATAGATCCCATGAGATTGGACTGTAAGAGACATCGTTAGATGGACCACCACCTATCACCTTATTTCCAAAATATTCTAATTAAGTTTGGACCTTTGATTAATGTAATAGACTTTTTGTATGCATGATTTGTGTGATGATTGTATTACATGGATATGTATGAATGTTTGTCTCGAATTACCTTGATTTGTGTTGTTCTAACTTTTTCATTCTTATAAATAGATACCTATTGCCATCAGCACTATTGAAGAGTTTCGGGTTACTCGTTTTGGTTCCCGTATCATTGAGCTTACCACTCTGCTCGAGATCCAAAAGAAATAAACCATTCATCATCGGTTCATGACCATAAAAGATTTCATTCATATAAATGGAACAACCATTGTTATCGGATTTAAATGAATAACCACTTCGCATCAAACACGATCCAGATACAATGTTCATGCTTAGTGCAGGCACCAGATAACAATTATTCAAGTTTATAACTAATCCCGACGGCAAGTGGAGAGGCAGCGTTCCGAAGGCGATCACATCAACGCTTGATCCATTGCCGACACGCATCTTGACCTCACCCCTTGCTAGCGGTCGCTTGTTCCGCAGCCCCTGATTCGAGTTACAAATATTAGCAACTGAACCGGTATCAAATACCCAGGTGCTACTGCGAGCACTAGTCAAGTACACATCAATAACATGTATATCATATATACCTTTGTTTGCCTTGCCGGCTTTCTTGTCTGCCAAATACTTGGGGTAGTTGCGCTTCCAGTGGCCAGTCCCCTTATAATAGTAGCACTTGGTATCAGACTTAGGTCCAACTCGGGGTTTCTTTTCAGGCACGGCAACAGTCTTGCCGCCCTTACTTCCCTTCTGTTTTCCCTTCTTGTCTTTCTTGAAACCAGTGTTCCTATTGATCATCAACACTTGATGTTCCTTTTTGATATCCACTTCTGCAGTTTTAAGCATTGACAGAAGCTCGGGGAGAGACTTCTTCATGCCTTGCATATTATAGTTCATCACGAAGCTCTTATAGCTAGGTGGCAGAGACTGCAGAACACGATGGATGCCTAAGTCAATGGGAATCGATATTCCCAAGGACACAAGCTTATCGGTGTAACCCGACATCTTGAGTACATGCTCACTAACGGAGCTGTGCTCTTCCATCATGCAGCTAAAGAACTTTTCTGAAGCGTTGTAGCTCTCTACAGCAGCATGTGTGTTGAAAATCATTTTCAACTCACCCATTGTATCAAAAGCATTGCCATTTTCGAAACGCTTTCGAAGTTCCGGATCTAGCCAATACAATATGCCGCAATGAACTAAGTTGTGGTCCTCCTGACGAGTCTGATAGACATTCTTCTCCTCGTCTGGGGCATCATCTAAAGGTGGGGGGGGCCTAACGACGCTTCTAGCACATATTGCTTTTGTGCAGCAGAGAGGAGAATCCTCAAATTCATGGCCCATTCGGTAAAGTTGCTACCGTTCGTTGCAAGTTTCTCTTTTTCCATGAACACATTGAAATTAAAAGCAGGTGGTGCCATCTACAACAGAATTTGTAAAGTTTAGACTAAGTGTATGATAGATTGAGTTCAACTAATCCATATTACGAATGAACTCCCACTCAAAAACGACATCCCTCGTGCTTTTTTGGTGACTACATGAACCAAATCCACTACACCAAGTCCGATCATCACGTGAGTCGGTGTAGCTTCAAAGGCGAGCATCAAATGGGCATCATATCAACTATATGACTCATGCTTAACCTTTCAGTCCGTGTTCCGAGGCCATGTATGTACATGCTAGGCTCGCCAAGTTAGAACCTTAGTATTCGCGTGTGTAACTGTTTTACACCCGAAATATGGTCGTGGATCCAAGAACACCCGATCATTACGTGATGTCTTGGAGCGACGAAAAACATTATCGGTGCATACTAAAGGAAGAACACATTCTTATCTTGATATTTAAAAGAGGGATCATCTTATTATGCTAGCAAAGCGCTAAACAAGCAATATAAGATGCTATCAAACATCACATGTTTATTAGTGAAATGATATGGTTCCCGCATATGATCTCTATCATGTGCACCGTGGTATGATCACTATCATACCTATATGTGTAAGTCCAAGGTCTATGGAGATTACACACTATGTGTGTTGTAATAGTATCATTTCATACTTCTACTTACAACACTACCATATCATAACACTAGCCCAACAACAATCTAAACTAGACGCCTCTAATTTATCCATTGCAAGTTTTACGTGGCTTAGGGCTTTCGAGATAGAACCCTTCTTACCTACGAACATGAACCACAACGAGGATAACCAAATTGTTGACAACTCGTTTGCAAAATAGATATTAACTATAGTAGGAGAGACAGACACCCGCTAGCCACTTATGCAAACTAGTTGCATGTCAAGCGTGGAACATGTCTCATGTGCGAGGACATGTAAAGTTTGTCCGGGCCGCTTCATCCCACTATGCCACCAATATCCAAAATTACAACAAAGGAGCAACAAAAATTTTCCTACGACGGGAACTATGTACCAAGATCTATCTACTAGATACAAACAACGGGCGGATGTATATCCGTAGAGAACATACCCTTGAAGACCGACAAAGCTTAACGAGTTCAAATCGTGGTTGATGTAGACGATCTCTTGCCGATCTCAAGATCGAGAGGAAGTCCTAGCGCCGCAAAGCAGCAGCGCATCCGTGCTCACACACACGTACAAGACACCAGGCAACCTCCGCCTCCTCGCTCCAGCGATGCAGCGGAAGCACAACCCTTTCTTGCCGAATAGCCACCGGGAACATGTATCTCTCTAGTCCGAGACCATGGGGGATAAATTCTAGAGGGGGAGAGAGATCCTTCACGAGGAGGTGTGAGAGACAAGTGAGGAGGGGGATCCTTTTATAGGAGGAGGGGGCACCCAAGGGGTTGGCCGCCGGCCATGGGGGCTGCCCCCTCCCCTCCTTCATTCATGTGGGTGGACACTCCACTCACAAAATGTCCTTTAAATTCCCTCCACTCAAAAGTCCACTCAAATTCCCATTAAATTTCCACCAAATTTAATGCAAACTCTCATTAAATAAAACTCTTTTATTTTTATTCAGAATTTTGTCAATTACTTTAATGACAAACATTCACAAATAACCCCTTGCTAGAATTCCATTTCACATGCATAACCACTTTATGCAATTTCACCCCAAAACCTGTTTCGGTATCCAGTGAAATAAATTCCTGCGCTTGTTTATTCTTTCGGCATGAAACATTTGCTCCAACTGGATGCCAGTGTCCCTTAAGTGTGTCACCCTACGGTTCGCGAATAATGCGGACATGATCGAGACCCTTCTCCGATCAATAATCAGTAGCGGGACCTGGAGATCCATACTGACTCCCACACATTCAACTATGACTTTTCCTGTGATCGTCGGAACCTTTTACGCTTGTATCTTAATCCCTTTGTTTCACGATATATTACATGTCCGAGATTCGATCATTGGTATCTCCATACCTAGTTTGATCTCGTTACTGACATGCACTCTTTTCTCGTTCCCGTGATATAACATTCTAGTGATCAAATCACTTGCTTGCAAGCTAACCAATGTGATATCACCGAGAGGGCCCAGATCATATCTATCCATCATCGGGATGAACAAATTCCACTCTTGATCCATGATTCTCAACATAACACTTTAGTAGCTTTGAAGCCATCTTTATAATCACCCAGTTACGGAGTGACGTTTGATGTCAACAAGAAACTCTTCCGGTGTTAGTGATTGGCATGATCTCATGGTCTAAGGATTATGACTACTTCGTAGTTTGTTTATAGCAATATAAACTCAATGACTTTGATCGTAGTGCTATACTTCGGATGAATGTTCATCACACCATTACACTAATGTTGTGATCTCGTTATTAACAACATCCAATGTCTATGATCAGGAAACCGTGATCATCTTGTTAATCAACGAACTAGTTTATGAGAGAGGCATAACTAGGAACTTTCTGTTTGTTTATTAAACACACATGTATTAACGTTTCCGTATTAATACAATTATAGCATGCAAAATAAACATCTATCATATACTTGGAATACACATAATAAACATTTTATTATTGCCTCTCAGGGCATATTCCCTTAAAATTCTTGGTCAAAGAAAAAGCACGCAAAACGAGGACGCCTTAAGCCCTGAAACGGAGGGAGTATCCCATAATTAACCTAGCATTATTGAATGTTAAGTGTGTCTCCCTATTGGTTTAGACATCATCGAGACACCTCTATGTTGAATAATAATTAGTGGTACCTGGATGTCCATATGATATCCCACACATTCAGCGAAGATCATGATCGGTTGAACCATGATGTCAAGAATTCCATTTCCTTTCTCTCGTAATTTTTTAATTGCCTGAGATATGCTTTTCGTATCTCCATACCTAGGTCAATCTTGTTCCGGAAGAGTATTGTTTACTCATTCCGTAACACAACATTCCTTATGATCAAACTCATTGGTCATGTGCTTGCAAGCGATATAGAATGTGCATTACCGAGTGGGCCTAGAGTATATCTTTCCGTCACATGGATGGACATATCCCAGTTTTGATTCATGCAACTCAATAAGTACTTTCTGAGATACCTGGAAGACATCTTTATGATCACTCATTTACGAAGTTACGGTTGATGCCTCCAAAGTGTTCTTCCGGTATTCATGAGGTGCTTTGCTACGTCGGAAACGCATCTATAATTTTTGATGTTCCATGCTTGTTTAGTATCTACTTTGCTTTGTCTACACTTTGAGGTGCTTTTTACATGTTTCCTGGTACTAACGTATTAACAAGTTGCCACAGTGCCACTTGCCTGTTTTCTGCTGTTTTTGGTTCTAGAAAAGCTAGTAAGGAAATATTCTCGGAATTGGATGGGACAAACGTCAAAGTCAATAACTTTCCATGGGGAACAAGAAGTCCAGAGGGGAGACAGAGAGGCGTGCCAGGGCGGCCACACCCCTAGGCGCGTCCAGGGGTGGGCCCACACCTAGGAAGGGTGTAGGCCCCCTGGCCACCTCCTCGGCCTCCCCCTTCGCCTATAAGAAGCCCCCGATGCCTAAACCCTAAGCACCCGATCAATATTCCATGAAACCTTCTGTAGCCACCGCCACCGTCGTCCCTATATCGGGGGGGGGGGGGAGGGTCTGAAGTTCTTCCCGGCACCCTGCCGGAGGGGAGATCATCCCAGAGGACTTCTCTCCGGTATGATGCTTGAGTAGTTCCACCTTGGACTATGGGTCCATGTAGTAGCTAGATGGTTGTATCTCCTCCTTTGTGCTTTCATGTATAGATCTTGTGAGCTCCGTTCATGATCAAGATCTAATCTATTTGTAATCATGCATGTTGTGTTTGTGGGGATCCGATGGATATTGAGATTATTATGTTGGTTTGATTAATGGTTTTGTCTTTATGATTCTATCATGTCTGTGTTGTTTGTGATCTTGCATGCTCTCCATTGTTAGTAGATATCTTGGTCAAGTAGTTGCTAGTGACTCCAAGAGGGAGTATTTATGCTCGATAGTTGGTTCATGCCTCTAGTTTCCAAGGTAAGTGACAGAAATCTCTTCGGTTGTAGATGTGTTGTTGCTACTAGGGAGAAAACAACAGTCTCTTGTTCAGGGAACATGTGGATTGTTTATCTTACACACTTTGCTTAAAGCAATTGTCTGTTTCTTGCAACTTAATACTGGAAGGGGTTCGGATGATAACCTGACGGTGGACTTCTAGTCATAGATGCATTTGGACGGTGGTCTATATATCTTGTTGTATTGCCCAATTGAATCTCATAGGATCTTTCTGACTAGTAATTGCATTGTTATGCCTTGCTCAGTTCCTGTAATTGCGCTGTTGTAATTTGTTTACCCTTCATGCTATGTTGTTTATCTAAGGAGAGCACCTCTAGTGAACTATGGACCCCGATCCAATCTTTACCATTGATACATCTTCCACTGTTACTTGTTTACTTTCTGCAAACCACCATTAGCTTCCACACCATATGTTTAATCCTTTGTTATAGCAAACCGGTGAGCTTGACAACCTCACTGATTCGTGGGGGCAAAGTCTTGTGTTTGTGTTGTGCAGGTCTCCATGTTGTTTGCAACACCTGTGTGACATTTCCTTCCTCCTTCTGGTTCGATAACCTCGGTCTCAACTGAGGGAAAACTTGCTGCTGTGCTCTTCACACCCTGCGCTTTGGGTTACCAACGAGGTACCACGTCGAGCACCATCAAAGTCTTTCTGGCGCCGTTGCCGGGGAGGCTGAGGACGTCTTCACAAGGGGAGTCCTCCACTTCCTTTCTCTTTACTTTGTTTTTAGTTTGCTTAGTTTCTTTTTCTTGGTTTTGTTTGCCTCTTTTCAACCAAAAAAATTAGTCTAGTTTGGTTTGCTTTCTTTATTCAAAAACACAAAAATATTAGTTCCTACTCTAGTTGACACCTTGCTCTAGCTCACCATGTTGTTCCCCAAGTTCGCCGTGAAAGATCTTGCAATAGGTGGTGGCTCCATAATTGGAAAAGATAATACTGAAGAATTCTTTAATCATGTTAGCAAGCATGAGGATATTGAGGATAGATATATAGCAGAACTTGCTCCTAATTATGAGATTGCTGCAGCTTCTTTAGTTCATATGTTGGAGGCTAGGTTTGTTAGCCTTAACCCCTTCATACAATTCTTATTCCTAAAACTAAAAGAAGAAGAGAATGCTGAAAAGAGAGAATTCATCCTTGAAACTTTATTAAAAGAATTCCATGATGTTGCTAGGGAAGCCAAAAAGGTCTTTGAGAATTTTAATAGGCTAGGATCAAGTGTATATTTCGTGGGTATTTCTGATAAAACTAAGCCTAGAGAAGAATTTAAGATACCCATACCCTTTAAGCTTGTTGGAATGCATGAAGCCTTTGAAAAGAATTTTGATTGGATTGCTCCTGAAAATCTTTTTGATGAAAGTAGTAGACCAAAGAGAGATGAGAAGGGATCCTCCAAAACCCATTTGGATGAGATACCTTTTATAGTTGAAGACTTTGCAAGTATAGATGTTAATGCTTCTTCATTTGAAAATACTTGATTCTTCTTGCTTCTTGTGCCTAACTTAAAGGTGTTAAAGAAAAGTACTTGTTGGGACATAACCCAAGAGTTTCCTTGAGTCTTAGAAGTTATTACTTCAGCAATGACCTCTCCTTATCCTTTTTGTTTGCTTTTTGTGCCAAGAATTACCTCTAATGAGAGGGAAGTAAGATTTGGGTAGTTGCTGTCCCGAAACAGATTTCTGTCCTCCATCATAAATTTCGTGAGGAGTCTATGTAACTCGGATTGAGCTGAAAATTTACGAATAAATCCCCCAGTATGTTAGCTAACTTTCGTTAGTTCAACACTTTTTAATTTCAGCAACATAATATTTTCGAAAAAATCGGTTTCTACCTGCTGGTCTATTTTGACAGATTTTTGCCATTATTTGCATTTCCTTCTTATTGATTCCTTTTTGAGTTCTCTTTTGGGTAATTCAGATTTTTGAAGGAGTTACTAGAGTAGCTTGTGGTTTTAGTGAAAAGCATTGTTGTTCCAAAGCTTTGCCAGAGGTCTAATATATTTTGAATACACTAATGTTGCTAATGAAGATTGTGTGAAGTTTTGTATGAAGGAAAATTTTTAGGTGTAGAGAGAGAATGATGCAATGAGATGAAGAATGGACAAAAGATCAATCTTGGGGATGCCACCATGGTGTCACCCTAAGAAATATCCAAGAGGTACAAGCGTCAAAGCTTGGGGATGCCCAAGGCATCCCCTTCTTCATCAATAAAAAGCTCAGGTCTGTCTAGACACTTCGTTTTTATTGTTTCATGTACTGTTGTGTTGTTCTTGGAGCGTCTTAGTTTTAGTTTACTTTGCTTAGTTTGTTTAGTTTGCTTGAGTAGTTTGGACCCCCGTTCTCGCTGTGTTGTTTTGCAAATAAGTTGCTTGGTGTTGGAAAGGAGTAGTAAGTTCTTGCTTGTAAGTGCAAGAGGAGCTTGCATTAACTGTGACTTAGACTTTATTATGCCATGCTAGGTGTTGTTTTAACCTTATGCTTAGTGATTATTGCTGTAGCATGGCTTGCTCCAAGTCATTGGGATTGCTTAGTGTGCCTTGAAGAAATTATGCGTTGTTTTAGCATGCAAAAGCATAGTATTGTGGTATTCTCCTTTGAGGTTTGTTTGGGTTGACTTGGCACATGCTCACACCATGTTATGACTCTCACAAGTCACCATTAGCCTCTATGATCATTTAGTCCTTGACTTGTAGTACCACTCTATGCTTTGATTAGTAATGCTTTGTTGCTCTGCATGATTATGGTCATTATGCTCTCTTAGTTGGTTGCTCCCAGTCTTTTGCTAGCCTCCACTTGTATGAGTAAGTTCTACTCATGCTTCCAACTCCCAAGAAACCAAGTTTTTCCAAAGTGTCCACTATAAATTCCTATACATGGTGTGTTACACCATTCCAAGTATATTCTTGTTTTCAGCTTGTTCCAATTAAAAACTATTTTGTTATGTGAAAACTTAGTGATTAAAGCCCTCAAGAATTTGATGGCACACTTTATATTCTTTTACCCTAATAAACTTGAATCATTGTGTCATCTATGTTGTATATGCTTGCACTTATACGTTGGAATTAGCAGAACCATGCTGTCACAGGGAACGTTTTCAATATTGCACTTGTACTTTGTACTTAGTTGATATCATGCTCTTTTGTCTATGGATGTCACCGGTGTGAAATAAAGAGGGAACTTGTAAGTCCATGGAGTTTGTATTTTGTGTTAGAGAAACGCCTGGGCCATGCCTAATCATGGTGGAAACTTGCAACATCACCATAGTGAGCTATCTATGAAGCATCCTCAATAAAAAGCTATGCACATAGTAAATAAAAAGATCGCCGAGATGCTCATTGTCTGCTTGCCTTGTCATTTTGGTTATGAGATAGCTCCTGTACCATGTGCAAGGGGTACGCCGTTGGCGGTTCTCTATGATATGCAAATACTTACAATGACAAGAACTTACAGGTGACTGGAGTTGAGTAGCTGTAGAGGTCCCAACCTGATAAGGTAGAATCCTCCTGTGTTTTACAATGCTAGTCCCTGGATCAATAGCTAGCATCCACAGTTAAGATGTAATATCAAGATACAATGGTCATATTATAACTTTATAACCAGGAATAACATAATTCTATTACATCATACATAGCTCATTTGGCTATTACATTACATTGCAGCGGAATAAATATAGTCATGGGTCCTTCATCTTCATAGTGCCACAGGCAGATGTTGGTTGTAGACTTTGTAGTCCTAGTCAATCAAACAATCTTCATTTAATAAAACAATCATCCTGCAACATTACAAGTTACATCCACATGGGTCAATACATTTTGAATTGTATTGGCAAGTTTCACTTTTATGTAAATATGAGTGGATCCTATCAATACATGCATATTTGGCTAAGTAGAGTTTAAGGCTTTTTGCATAAAGCAACATTTATCCTATCTTTTGAAAATGGTTTTGTCCTTTGTCAAATCTTCTTTCCAAGTTCCTTGAACTCCTTGGTAGAAACACAAGTGTTCAAGTCCTTGTCAAAATTCCTTTGAGCTACTTGGTAACCCCAAGTGCATCAAGTTTTTATCAAAATCTCATGAGTCCCTTGGTAACCCCAAGTACATCATGCTCTTGAGCACCTTGGTAAACCCCAAGTGCAACAAGCTTAACAAAATCTCTTTGAATTCCTTGGTACCCCCAAGTGCATCAAGTTTTCATATTAGAAGTTGGAATGTCGAGATCTCCCATGGTTCAAACTTTAGTTGCTCAGTATTGTCCATAACCGGGGACACGGCTAAGTACTTAGATTTTTGTTAACTTCTGCAGAAGGAGTACACTTTACCCACATGACACAATCCCATCTTGTTGCCACCAGTGGCCTACTGGATTAGTGCTCACCAAGATGGAGTACTGGCAGACTGAGAATGTGACGAAGTCTTTCCAAGAGGTCCTCCCATACATCATTGCTAGCTTGTCTTCAGCCCCCATGAAGCATTCCAGATCCCCATGTCCGGTAACTAAAGACAATGTATGGGTCTTCCTAATGTAGTTGACTAAGCCAGAGCCATAATAGCATGTGGTTGTACACGAAAGCCACAATCGGAGAAACATGGTCAATCTCTAAGTTTCCTAGGTGGTTTTCATTTTGGAGCACAACACAAAGTGATTGCCATAGACATGGTTCTCTTTTGTTGACACCTTCTCCAAAACATAAAGTGTCCACCACCTAGGTGGTTCATTGAGTCCTTGTTTTATTATATAAAACATAAGTCTTTTCACAACCTTTGTAAAATCTCAACATGTATCTTTTTTTCAAAACATAGCATGGCTAAGCATGTACAACTTCAATATTTTTACTAAGGAGTGTATAGGGAATCCTATTAGGATTGGCATAGCATAAGTATAAAACACTTTCATGCATGTTTACAATATCCACTAAGTATAATGAAAATAGTAGGTCTTTTGTATGATAGTGTAACTTGCCTTTTTGTTAGGGAATGATAGTCACTCCTTGATCTTGTTAGTCTCACACTTTGCTAATTTCACTACAATCAAACAAGCATAGTATCAAGTAGCATTCCAACATTCAATCAATAATTCACATACACAAAACAATGGTTCCTAAGTCTTGCAAAAAGAGGGTTCTATGGCAAGGTTGGTCTCTACTAGGTTTATAACTTGTAAGGTCCACATTGGTCATTTACCAAAATGGCAAAGTCATTTGTTAGAGGGTTTTGCTCAAAGTCTATTTTAAAATCCCTTCGACATTTTATGTGGTGAAAATTATTCCTTTCAAAACAAAACTTTATGTTTTTCACCAAGTGAGTTGCCCTTGGCAAGGCTTGGTGTTTTGGGTCAGTAAGCTTGATCCATAACATTTTCCTAAAGTTTTGCTTGCAAAAACATTTCCATAATAAAATTAATGAGTTTATTTGGCTAGAAAATGGTTAAGTTAAATAATTCAACTTAAATTTCACAAAAATCATTTTTAACACTATGGGTTGGTTCCTAGGGTCAGTAGGGTCACACAAATCCATTTTGCAAAAGATTTAATCCTAAAATAAATTTTAAACAATTTTTTTATATTCTAAACAAGTACATAAATGTTCTTGTAATTTCAAACAAGCAATCAGATAATATTTTCAAAACTAAGGCCATGGTTGTTTAGGGCTTGTTCTCCTGATTTTATTGATATAAAATTTGTCAAATTTGGACGTGTGGATCAAAAGTTATAGAGGTTTGAAGTTTATAGTTAAATCAGATTCAAATTTCTTTTAAAACGAGATAGGTGACACGCGGCACGCTCTGGTTGGACGGTACCGGTTCGGGTGGATCACGCTGTGGGGCGTTGGATTAAGTCAGATCGGGTGGTCCAGATAACGTACCCCTTCGCGGCTTAAGTGTTCTATCACAGGCGTTGGATAGGGATCCAACGGTGTTCGCGCGCTCGACCATTCGCGAGCGGCGCCGGCGGTGGCTAGCGGCGGCGGCGGTCAGATTGCGGCGGCGCTTGGCGAAACAGAACGTTAGGAGAGAGGGGAGGATGCTCACCTTGATCGCAGAGCTATGGTGAAGCACGTCGTGTGGTCGGTGTGGCTCGGGGCACACTAGGGTTGCGGCAATTTCTCACCGGAGTTGGAAACGGCGTCGAGCGGCTCTGGTTCTGGTTGAAGTCGACGCTGCAGATCACCCTAAGGCAAGTCAGGAATATGGTTAGGTGCGTAGGTCCGAGGCGAATATGCTCGCATGATCGAGGAGCGGAGGGGCGTCGGATTTCACCTGGAAACGCTGTCGGAGTTGGAGGCAGACGGTGGTCGTCGTGGTCGTCGTCGCTGGCGTCGCTGTAGATCTCGAGAGGGCAAACCGAGAGCATGGTTAGTCGCGGAAGACCATGGCGGAGCTGTGAGCGTGAACTATAGGGCTTGGGGTGGTCGGCTCTTACCAGTATGCTTTGCCGGAGTAGCGGACAGACGGCGGCGCTTCTGTGCTTGGTCCAAGACGACTTCCTGGGACACCCGCGGATGAATGGTTGGTACAGGGAGGAAGGTATGGGAGTGGGGAAGCTTCCAGGGTGCTCGGGAGGGCTCGGGGTGGTGTGTGCTGGTCGGATTTTGGCGAGGGAGGTCGTCGGAGACAGGGAAGCGTCTGGCAAAATTCTTCGGCCTGGGGGCGTGCTTGAGGGAGGGGTCTGAGGGAAACGAGAGAGGAGGGGTGAGCGTTTTAAGGTGCGTGGTCGCAGCGAGGTTAAGGCTCGGCATTAAGGAGAATTCAAACGCGATAAATCTAGGCAGAAACGGCCGCGCTGTGAGGGGGAGAAGAAGTCGCGGGGAGGACGATGAACAGGGATGGTGGGGTCCTCTGGTCAGTGGGAAAAGAAAGGAGGGAGGGGTCTACTTGTCAGCTTCTTAGTGGGTTGTTTAAGTGGTGAAAAATAACAGTTCGGGGAATAGGGGCAGATGGGCTGGTGGGCTTCCTGGGCTGAGCATCTGGGCTGGCTGTTGTTTCATTTTTTTTTTGTACTGAATCATTTTTCCTTTTCTATTTTGAATTTCTGTTTTAAATTTCATTCAATTTATTCAATCATTCAAACAATTTCAAACATTCATTAAACCTTGCATTGTGTTTTTGGTTCTGTTTAGCAGTATAAATCGGTTTTCAAAATAAAATAATATTTTAAATTTTTCTAGGTTCTATTTATTAATTAAATCAAATGGGCTATGGTTTATTAATAAAATATGGTTTAGTTTAATTATTAGAATTCCTATTTTGAATTCTTAAAATTTATAAAAACCAATTCAGTAGGTTTTTATTTGTGAATATAAGATATGTGTAATACTTTGTTAGAAATAAATAACATTTTATTATAAGGTCCATTAATAATTAAATAAAATGGCCTTAGTTATTTAATTCAAATAGGATTTATTTTATTGAGATATTTATTTTAAAATCTAAATTAGAGCCAAAACATTTTAGTGGGTTTTTATTAAATAATAATAAAAATACTTGGTAAACCTATTTAAACAATTTTAATATGTCTTGATGTTTTAATTTAAAAGGGTATTTCCTTTCATAATAAAATTGGACATTGATTCCCTGTTATTTTATTTAAATAAACCTTTGATATTTTTATTTAAAACTAAGTGTTTTAATTCCCAAAGTTTTGGTCAAGATTTAATTTGGCTTTATCAAATATTCTTTATTTATAAATCCACCATTTCTCTTGATAATAAATCTTTTATTAATAAAAGTAATTCCAAAACATTTTTAATTTCCTTTATTAAATGTTTTTCTTTATGCACCCTTTTATTTTATTTATTTTAAATGTGGTTTAAGGTTCCAATTAAATTCAAAAAGTTTCTTCTGGCTCTGAAAATTGAACATAGTTTTATTTTATTCATTTATTTTCACATTACAAGATTTGGAAAATCTTGGGATGTGACAGGCTACCACCCTTAAAATAAATCTCGTCCCGAGATTTGGGGAGGATAGGGTTACAAGCAAGTTCAAAGCAACTAGGGCACTACCACCCTTAACAATTTTTCAAACAAAAATTACATGTTGGCCTTCTTGGGTCCTGGATAAAATTTTCTTATTGCAAACATTTGCATGGTTTCCTAGGTTTCCATACTTGACTCATGGGCCAAGATTGAGCTTCTCCATAGGCTTGTTCAACTTGTTCTTCATCCTTTCTGGACAGTTGCTTGCATAGTGTCCTGGATTCTTGCAGTTGAAACAATGAATGTCATTGAGTTCTTTACGTGGCTCTTGTGGGCAAGTAGCTACAAAGTGACCTGGTTCGTTACAGTTGTTACACCACACTTGGTCAATTCCTTTATTCTTTATGTTCTCTGGGCATCCACTGGAGTAGTGTCCCATTTCCTTACATTTACGACATTGTACAAGGCTCATGTCTTGCTTGGGCTTCTTGATTTTCCTTGATCCTTTAAATTGGGTTGTCTTGCTTGGAGGTAGTAGTGGTCCTTTTCCTTTGGTAGACTTGGATCCTTCTTGTTTCCTTTGTTCTACCATGGCATAGATAGGACATAGGCCAGGAGTATGATCACTTCCCTCACAAAGGTAGCAAGTAGCTTGAGAGGTAGGGCATTCTCCAACAGGATGGTCTTCTTCACAATTGGGGCATTGTCCTTCATGCTCCTTGGAAGTATGATCCTTGTCTCCACAAATAATGCAAGCTGGGGCTCCATCTAGAACAACATTCTTGTCATCCTTGCTATCATACTCTCTTCTAGGAAAATTTTCTTCCATGCTAATCATTTGATTAGTCACCTTAAGCATTAGTTGAGATTGTTCCTCCAAAAACTTTTGCAGTGCTGGATCTTCATTACTATTATTGGCTAGGAACTGAGCTGTCAATTGGTTCAACTGATGTTGGGTTGCTATGAGCTCTCCCAGGCTGTCAGCTCGGTTGGTGTTGGTGTCATCAACCTTGGAGTCCTTTGGTGTAGTCATCTGTTTGGGTTGAAGGGAGGTTAGAATAGGCAAGATATTTCTAAGGAAATATTTCTAGTTACACACATCACAATCCACACAAGCAATGTGCATGCAATCACAACAAATTTTTCACTCATTCAAGGTTCAAGCACATATTTAGGCAACAAAACATTTCTGTTACACCACATAAGTTGGTGTTTTGTCTTAGCTAAAATTTGGTGGTCCATCTATATGGTTCATTTGTGACATTTCCTTCCTTCTTGGTTGATTCTTCTTGCATGATATCTTGGTTTCCTTGAGATAAACTCTTGGTTACAATACTTCAAAGTTGTCGATGGTTTCCTCCTATTTTGCATTCCCTCAGTCTCTAAATCTTGAGTAAGATTTTCCTTGTTTCACTTGTGGTCCTTAGTGATATCCTTGGTTGAAGTCCTTGGTGAACATGCTGAAGATGTTGAAGTCATTAGAGTTAGAGAAGTCCTTTGCATATGATGCAATCTTTGGTCATGAGGTAGGCTTTTCCATCAAGTTTGAAAATAGAAGAGATGTAGAGTTGAAACCAAAATGGTTGAGGAAAGAGTTTACAAGTGTTTTTGTAAATAAGTTTTGGATCAAAATACAACTCCTATTTTTCTAAGGGTTTTGTCCAATCCTAGGGTTTACAAATCCTACAGGCAACACATTGCTCTGATACCATCTGTAGAGGTCCCAACCTGATAAGGTAGAATCCTCCTGTGTTTTACAATGCTAGTCCCTGGATCAATAGCTAGCATCCACAGTTAAGATGTAATATCAAGATACAATGGTCATATTATAACTTTATAACCAGGAATAACATAATTCTATTACATCATACATAGCTCATTTGGCTATTACATTACATTGCAGCGGAATAAATATAGTCATGGGTCCTTCATCTTCATAGTGCCACAGGCAGATGTTGGTTGTAGACTTTGTAGTCCTAGTCAATCAAACAATCTTCATTTAATAAAACAATCATCCTGCAACATTACAAGTTACAACCACATGGGTCAATACATTTTGAATTGTATTGGCAAGTTTCACTTTTATGTAAATATGAGTGGATCCTATCAATACATGCATATTTGGCTAAGTAGAGTTTAAGGCTTTTTGCATAAAGCAACATTTATCCTATCTTTTGAAAATGGTTTTGTCCTTTGTCAAATCTTCTTTCCAAGTTCCTTGAACTCCTTGGTAGAAACACAAGTGTTCAAGTCCTTGTCAAAATTCCTTTGAGCTACTTGGTAACCCCAAGTGCATCAAGTTTTTATCAAAATCTCATGAGTCCCTTGGTAACCCCAAGTACATCATGCTCTTGAGCACCTTGGTAAACCCCAAGTGCAACAAGCTTAACAAAATCTCTTTGAATTCCTTGGTACCCCCAAGTGCATCAAGTTTTCATATTAGAAGTTGGAATGTCGAGATCTCCCATGGTTCAAACTTTGGTTGCTCAGTATTGTCCATAACCGGGGACACCGCTAAGTACTTAGATTTTTGTTAACTTCTGCAGAAGGAGTACACTTTACCCACATGACACAATCCCATCTTGTTGCCACCAGTGGCCTACTGGATTAGTGCTCACCAAGATGGAGTACTGGCAGACTGAGAATGTGACGAAGTCTTTCCAAGAGGTCCTCCCATACATCATTGCTAGCTTGTCTTCAGCCCCCATGAAGCATTCCAGATCCCCATGTCCGGTAACTAAAGACAATGTATGGGTCTTCCTAATGTAGTTGACTAAGCCAGAGCCATAATAGCATGTGGTTGTACACGAAAGCCACAATCGGAGAAACATGGTCAATCTCTAAGTTTCCTAGGTGGTTTTCATTTTGGAGCACAACACAAAGTGATTGCCATAGACATGGTTCTCTTTTGTTGACACCTTCTCCAAAACATAAAGTGTCCACCACCTAGGTGGTTCATTGAGTCCTTGTTTTATTATATAAAACATAAGTCTTTTCACAACCTTTGTAAAATCTCAACATGTATCTTTTTTCAAAACATAGCATGGCTAAGCATGTACAACTTCAATATTTTTACTAAGGAGTGTATAGGGAATCCTATTAGGATTGGCATAGCATAAGTATAAAACACTTTCATGCATGTTTACAATATCCACTAAGTATAATGAAAATAGTAGGTCTTTTGTATGATAGTGTAACTTGCCTTTTTGTTAGGGAATGATAGTCACTCCTTGATCTTGTTAGTCTCACACTTTGCTAATTTCACTACAATCAAACAAGCATAGTATCAAGTAGCATTCCAACATTCAATCAATAATTCACATACACAAAACAATGGTTCCTAAGTCTTGCAAAAAGAGGGTTCTATGGCAAGGTTGGTCTCTACTAGGTTTATAACTTGTAAGGTCCACATTGGTCATTTACCAAAATGGCAAAGTCATTTGTTAGAGGGTTTTGCTCAAAGTCTATTTTAAAATCCCTTCGACATTTTATGTGGTGAAAATTATTCCTTTCAAAACAAAACTTTATGTTTTTCACCAAGTGAGTTGCCCTTGGCAAGGCTTGGTGTTTTGGGTCAGTAAGCTTGATCCATAACATTTTCCTAAAGTTTTGCTTGCAAAAACATTTCCATAATAAAATTAATTAGTTTATTTGGCTAGAAAATGGTTAAGTTAAATAATTCAACTTAAATTTCACAAAAATCATTTTTAACACTATGGGTTGGTTCCTAGGGTCAGTAGGGTCACACAAATCCATTTTGCAAAAGATTTAATCCTAAAATAAATTTTAAACAATTTTTTTATATTCTAAACAAGTACATAAATGTTCTTGTAATTTCAAACAAGCAATCAGATACTATTTTCAAAACTAAGGCCATGGTTGTTTAGGGCTTGTTCTCCTGATTTTATTGATATAAAATTTGTCAAATTTGGACGTGTGGATCAAAAGTTATAGAGGTTTGAAGTTTGTAGTTAAATCAGATTCAAATTTCTTTTAAAACGAGATAGGTGACACGCAGCACGCTCTGGTTGGACGGTACCGGTTCGGGGTGGATCACGCTGTGGGGCATTGGATTAAGTCAGATCGGGTGGTCCAGATAACGTACCCCTTCGCGGCTTAAGTGTTCTATCACAGGCGTTGGATAGGGATCCAACGGTGTTCGCGCGCTCGACCATTCGCGAGCGGCGCCGGCGGTGGCTAGCGGCGGCGGCGGTCAGATTGCGGCGGCGCTTGGCGAAACAGAACGTTAGGAGAGAGGGGAGGATGCTCACCTTGATCGCAGAGCTATGGTGAAGCACGTCGTGTGGTCGGTGTGGCTCGGGGCGCACTAGGGTTGCGGCAATTTCTCACCGGAGTTGGAAACGGCGTCGAGCGGCTCTGGTTCTGGTTGAAGTCGACGCTGCAGATCACCCTAAGGCAAGTCAGGAATATGGTTAGGTGCGTAGGTCCGAGGCGAATATGCTCGCATGATCGAGGAGCGGAGGGGCGTCGGATTTCACCTGGAAACGCTGTCGGAGTTGGAGGCAGACGGTGGTCGTCGTGGTCGTCGTCGCTGGCGTCGCTGTAGATCTCGAGAGGGCAAACCGAGAGCATGGTTAGTCGCGGAAGACCATGGCGGAGCTGTGAGCGTGAACTATAGGGCTTGGGGTGGTCGGCTCTTACCAGTATGCTTTGCCGGAGTAGCGGACAGACGGCGGCGCTTCTGTGCTTGGTCCAAGACGACTTCCTGGGACACCCGCGGATGAATGGTTGGTACAGGGAGGAAGGTATGGGAGTGGGGAAGCTTCCAGGGTGCTCGGGAGGGCTCGGGGTGGTGTGTGCTGGTCGGATTTTGGCGAGGGAGGTCGTCGGAGACAGGGAAGCGTCTGGCAAAATTCTTCGGCCTGGGGGCGTGCTTGAGGGAGGGGTCTGAGGGAAACGAGAGAGGAGGGGTGAGCGTTTTAAGGTGCGTGGTCGCAGCGAGGTTAAGGCTCGGCATTAAGGAGAATTCAAACGCGATAAATCTAGGCAGAAACGGCCGCGCTGTGAGGGGGAGAAGAAGTCGCGGGGAGGACGATGAACAGGGATGGTGGGGTCCTCTGGTCAGTGGGAAAAGAAAGGAGGGAGGGGTCTACTTGTCAGCTTCTTAGTGGGTTGTTTAAGTGGTGAAAAATAACGGTTCGGGGAATAGGGGCAGATGGGCTGGTGGGCTTCCTGGGCTGAGCATCTGGGCTGGCTGTTGTTTCATTTTTTTTTGTACTGAATCATTTTTCCTTTTCTATTTTGAATTTCTGTTTTAAATTTCATTCAATTTATTCAATCATTCAAACAATTTCAAACATTCATTAAACCTTGCATTGTGTTTTTGGTTCTGTTTAGCAGTATAAATCGGTTTTCAAAATAAAATAATATTTTAAATTTTTCTAGGTTCTATTTATTAATTAAATCAAATGGGCTATGGTTTATTAATAAAATATGGTTTAGTTTAATTATTAGAATTCCTATTTTGAATTCTAAAAATTTATAAAAACCAATTCAGTAGGTTTTTATTTGTGAATATAAGATATGTGTAATACTTTGTTAGAAATAAATAACATTTTATTATAAGGTCCATTAATAATTAAATAAAATGGCCTTAGTTATTTAATTCAAATAGGATTTATTTTATTGAGATATTTATTTTAAAATCTAAATTAGAGCCAAAACATTTTAGTGGGTTTTTATTAAATAATAATAAAAATACTTGGTAAACCTATTTAAACAATTTTAATATGTCTCGATGTTTTAATTTAAAAGGGTATTTCCTTTCATAATAAAATTGGACATTGATTCCCTGTTATTTTATTTAAATAAACCTTTGATATTTTTATTTAAAACTAAGTGTTTTAATTCCCAAAGTTTTGGTCAAGATTTAATTTGGCTTTATCAAATATTCTTTATTTATAAATCCACCATTTCTCTTGATAATAAATCTTTTATTAATAAAAGTAATTCCAAAACATTTTTAATTTTCTTTATTAAATGTTTTTCTTTATGCACCCTTTTATTTTATTTATTTTAAATGTGGTTTAAGGTTCCAATTAAATTCAAAAAGTTTCTTCTGGCTCTGAAAATTGAACATAGTTTTATTTTATTCATTTATTTTCACATTACAAGATTTGGAAAATCTTGGGATGTGACAGTAGCATGAGGTGTGGCCCTCATATTCAAGGGACTTGAGATTGCCAACTTATACTTTGTCAAGCATATACTCCATCTTTGTTCACTTTAACCTTAATCACTTCAATATGCTTATGATAGGGGCAATGAGGTCTGAAAGCTAACAAGTACCATAATTTTTGGAAGCTCTTTTTGAAACTTGAAATCCCTACTTCCTTTATGAAAGGCCTTTCTTCCACCATTATTGAGTCTCCACCGTCTACCTTTAGGCACCATTAAGAGAGCATAGTTGTCATTCTGTGTGCAGTGTTCCAAAAATTATTGATTGATGCATATTGTGATATTACTTGTTCTTGTTCTACTTGTTTCTAGTCACCCTTGTGAACTTTGAAGGTGTCCTATGCATCTATTTGCTACTTTATGAGGGATAAGCTGATTGCCATATGCTATGTTTTCTGTATTTGAAACAAACAAACGTTTTCAATGGATATTATTCATGATCTTTGTTTGTAGCTTGTCATGTTGCATGCATAGTTACTATGTCCTATTGTTAGAACTCCATCTTTCATGCACATGTTTAGAGTTCTTTGATCCCAACTTTCAATGCTTGCAAATGGTTTGATCTTTACTGTGAGGGTGCATGTAACCTCAAAAATTATTCTTTTTATCACTTACCTACTCGAGGACGAGCAGGAGTTAAGCTTGGGGATGCTTGATATGTCTGAAACGTATCTATAATTTTTGATGTTCCATGCTTGTTTAGTATCTACTTTGCTTTGCTTTGTCTACACTTTGAGGTGTTTTTTACATGTTTTCTGGTACTAACCTATTAACAAGTTGCCGCAGTGCCAGTTGTCTGCTTTCTGCTGTTTTTGCTTCTAGAAAAGCTAGTAAGGAAGTATTCTCGGAATTGGATAGGACAAACGTAAAAGTCAATAACTTTCCGTGGGGAACAAGAAGTCCAGAGGAGATACGGAGAGGCGTGCCAGGGCGGCCACCCCCTAGGTGCAGCCAGGGGTGGGCCCGTGCCTAGGCATGGTGTGGGCCCCCTGGCCACCTCCTCGGCCTCCCCCTTCGCCTATAAGAAGCCCCTGATGCATAAACCCTAAGCACCCGATCAATATTCCACGGAACCTTCTGTAGCCGCCGCCACCGTCGTCCCTAGATCAGGGGAGGGGGGGAGGGGGTCTGAAGTTCTTCCCGGCACCCTGCCGGAGGGGAGAACATCCTGGAGGCCTTCTCTCCGGTATGATGCATGAGTAGTTCCACCTTGGACTATGGGTCCATGTAGTATCTAGATGGTTGTATCTCCTCCTTTGTCCTTTCATGTATAGATCTTGTGAGCTCCGTTCATGATCAAGATATAATCTATTTGTAATCATGCATGTTGTGTTTGCGGGGATCCGATGGATATTGATATTATTATGTTAGTTTGATTAATGGTTTTGTCTTTATGATTCTATCATGTCTGTGTTGTTTGTGATCTTGCATGCTATTCGTTCTTAGTAGCTATCTTGGCCAAGTAGTTGCTAGTGACACCAAGAGGGAGTATTTATGCTCGATAGTGGGTTCATGCCTCTAGTTTCCAAGGGAAGTGACAGAAATCTCTTCGGTTGTAGATGTGTTGTTACTACTAGGGAGAAAACAACAATCTCTTGTTCATGGAACATGTGGACTGTTTACCTTACACACTTTGCTTAAAGAAGTTGTCTGTTGATTGCAACTTAATACTAGAGGGGGTTCGGATGATAACCTGAAGGTGGAATTCTAGTCATAGATGCAGTTGGATGGCGGTCTATGTATCTTGTTGTATTGCCCAATCGAATCTCATAGGATATTTCTGACTAGTAATTGCATTGTTATGCCTTGCTCAGTTCCTGTCTATTGCCTCGCTGTAATTTGTTTACCCATCATGCCATGTTGTTTATCTAAGGAGAGCACCTCTAGTGAACTATGGACCCCGATCCAATCTTTACCATTGATACATCTTCCACTGTTACTTGTTTACTTGCTGCAAACCACCATTACCTTCCACACCATACGTTTAATCCTTTGTTACAGCAAACCGGTGAGCTTGACAACCTCACTGATTCGTTGGGGTAAAGTCTTGAGTTTGTGTTGTGCAGGTCTCCACGTTGTTTGCAACACCTGTGTGACGTTTCCTTCCTCCTTCTGGTTCGATAACCTCGGTCTCAACTGAGGGAAAACTTGCTGTTGTGCTCTTCACACCCTGCGCTTTGGGTTACCAATGAAGTGCCACGTCGAGCACCATCAATGGTTCGAGGAATAGGATACTAGACAATGAAGAACTATTCAATTTAAACATTTTTACACGATCTATTTGCTTTGGTTAGTTTGAATTTGTCCATCATGTCATTCTCCTAATGTCATGATTTCGTTATTAATCGGTAACTCATGTCCATGGTTAGTAAACCGTAACCATCATTGATCAACGAGCCAACCTAGTAGAGGCTTTCTAGGGACTCAATGTTGTTTATGAAACCACATAATTATTAAGTTTCCTATTAATACAATTATAACATGGTATATACACATTTATCATAAACTGGAAATATGATAATAACAACTTTATTATTGCCTTTAGGATATATTTCCAACATTCATTGTCAAAGAGGAAATCATAAATCTTCGAACCGTCTGAGGACAACGATTTCTCTAAAGTAAAACTGCTCGATATCGTTCAATGACATCAACAAAATCCATGAATCGCCCTATGTTAGATCGTTGCAAGATCTACGAATGAATCACCATAATAAATCAACCTTTGGCATACAGGGCCACGCTGCCGAATTGAAGCTCCACGTGACATCCATGGTGACCGCAAGCTTGGAGGGGGGCCACCTCGAAGGGATATGCGAGCGTAGTTGTCAAAACGGTGTGGAATGGGCGTGGCGGGCAGAGGACAACCTTCTGGTAGCGCGAGGCCGGAGGGGGTGGCCAAAATCATGGGCGGGAGGTGGCGGCGGCGGAGAACGGACGCATGTGAACTATAAGTTCACCGCCAATAGTGTCGAGGGGAAACAGGGCGAGCGTTGGTTCAGGGATGAAAACTGGGAATATAGCGATTCAGGTGCGCCACCATAAAACTTTTTATTGGTTTCGGAAAAATAAGGGATATGCGCGGGGCAAATTTCGACACGGAAACCGTAAAAAAAGATTATTATACAAGTTTTGGGATTTTTATGTGATCTGTTAGAGTTGCTCTTAGTACAACTTTACAAAGTTTTTGACAAAACTAGAATTTGAAAAGGAAGTAGCATCCACTTTGTATATAAATGTACCATTCCCTCCGATCCATATTACTTGTCACAGAAATTGATATATTTACGGGAATTCTACGTTTAGAACATTCGCCAGGGAGCCAAACCCGGCGGGCTAACGTGCGCCGTTAGATGCAAATCGAATGGAGGCAGACAAACTTGCGTGGTTGGTGGTGGTTTTAAAGCTGCACACCTGATCCGGTCTCCCCTTCACCTGGGGCCCCACTCATCATCGTCTCCCACCCCTCCCACTTCTCCCGACCGTTTAGGGAATCCCACCGATCTCTCTCCCCTTCTTCTTCGACGATTTGTAGGGCGATACGGCAGTTACCTTCGTTTCCTCGTTGATTCTGCTTGCCATTGTCGTCGCCGACTCCCTCCAGGTGTGCTTGCAGGTTCTGTCCTCCTCCAGTTTCTATCCTCCGCTGCTCTGACCCTTTTCCTCTGTCCTTCACTGTTTTCCGGCGGTTCCATTTCGTTGGTTTTGTGCTTGTCATTGATTTTGGCAGGTCCTGTAGTTTACGGTTGGTTGTACGTTGTAATGCGTGCAATTTTGCCCACTAATCTTTTCTGGCTCCTTTATGCTTCAACCCCCGTTGTTCAAATGGGTTTGAATGCTTCCCCTGATCCCATTTTGTGTCCTTTGAGTAATGTTCCCTTATCAGATCTACTGCGTGTGATGTAGTTTTGATGTTCAGATGATGTGATCCATGTGTATTGTTCCCCCATGGTCTAATGGCGATTTGATGTGTTATACATTATTTTTGAGATGGGTTATATTTGAACATGATTGCTTGATAACAACAGATCTAGCCATGGATAACATTGCATACTAGTCCTTGATAACAACTGATCTATCTATGGGTAACAGTGGGATATGATCCCTTGATAACCACAGATCTATGCATGGGTAACATTGGACATGATCTCTTGATAACAACAGTACTAACCTGTTATGTGCTAAATTTTTATTATGAATTTGTATGATTTGTATAAGATTCCTTGATAACTATAGCACTAACCTTTGGGTAAAATTGGATAAAATTCATGGCTAATTTGATCAAAATGCATGATAATATGTGTGCACTGATATGGATAACTAATGTTATGTTGGTATGATAACATTAGCTTATTATCATGGGTAATTTGTGTTTGTTGGCATGATAACATTAGTTTATGATCGTGGGTAACTTATGTACTGATATGTGGATAAAATTCATTGATTACAATAGTACTAAGTACTGTAAATGTTTTTGTTAAATTTTGTTTATGATCTGTTTGGTAAGTTTTGAGCAAAATGCATGTTATTATGTGTGCACTAACATGGATAACTAATATTATGTTGGTATGATAACATGAGGTTATTATCATTGGTAACATGTATTCTGTTGACATGATAACATTAGGTTATGATCATGGGTAACTTATGTACTGATGGTATTATTTTATTTTTTATATGAGTTCTTGTGTATAATTATGTTTAGTTTTGTATTTATTTTTTCATTTTAAATTGTTTGTAGTTGCCATGATGCCGAGAAAACGGAAGGCTACTGATAATGTTGTTGAGGGTGAGAAACAACCTGCCCGTAAACGTAACAGGGCATCTCCTTCTGTTGTGACCGGTTTACTGGATTTTCTATCAGTTGATCAAGAGACAACAATTGAATCAATGGAGTTTGATAGTTTGCTTGATATCAAGTGTTCATCACTGCATGACACAATTATGACTTGGTTTGCTAGTTTATATGATAAGCATACACGTGAATTTGTTGTGCTGGGTCGAGGAAGGATACCCCTAAACGAGGATAGTGTATTCAAATGTTTGGGGTTGCCGCTTGGTGAAGATCCGGTTCCATATTATGCTGATGCAGAAATTAAGGGTGCTCTTGCCCCTGTTCTTTTTCCCGATGATTGTGGCACACCTTTGAGAACTCGAGTTTTTGAAATCTTGAAGAATATGACTTCATATGGAGATGAGTTCAAGCAAGTATATGTGATGTACTTTGTGTCTACACTTCTGTCATCCACCACCCTGAACCGTGTTTTCCAGAAGTGCTACCCTATCATGGTAAGTTTTGGTTGTCATTTCTGTTCATTTTCAATATTTGTCTTTGCTGGTAACTTATATGTTTTTGTGTTGATAACTTTCTGTTTGGTGTGATGATAATCTGTGTGTTATAGGGGTGGTAACATTTTTGTTTTAGGTTTTTGTGGTGGTGTGTAATATATGTGCAAGTTTTAATGTTATGTTGATAGTTTCTTTTCCATTATCTAATTTCAGCACAACATTGGAAATGTGTCCAAGTTCCAGTGGTGCAAGTTTGTTGCTGACCAGCTGCATGAGGAGCTTTCTAGTGGTAGTCATATGCAGGCTTGTCTTTTTCTCTTGCAGGTACACATTGCTGTTTTTATATGATGTGAATATTACTTTCTATATTGAAATTTGTTTTATGTTTTAGTTAGTGTATTTATTGTATTCTTTTTCTAGTTTTTAATTATTTTTCTTGCAGCTGCTTTATGTTGACTCACTTGATGTTAGTGGGTTGGATATTGATTTGCCGGAAGGGCGATATGCTGTGAACATATGATCAAGAGAGTTAATTGATGAAGTGTTGATTGATTATCTGCAAAATGATGGAAATTCATATGGAAAGTTGGAGGTGTGTAATACATTTTGTAGCATATGTGTTTTTATGTTGTGGATAACTTTTGGACTTTTTAGGTTTAAGTGTTGGTAACATGTTATATGTCTGTTTGATTACATTGAGTATAAACAGTGGGTAACTTATACGTTTATTGGGTGGTAACATGTAGGTTATAATGTGATTAAGGTGGGTAATATGTAGAAAACTGGTTGATCACATTTGCTAATTCTGTATCTTTTTATTTGTGCAGTTGAAGCCTCAATATGGCATGAGCTTTGTACTTTTTGCTGGTGCGCAAGGGTTTAACACTTGTGCAAACCCTAGTTGTTCAAATGAGGTGAGTTTTTTAGGATTTTGATATTGTACTTATCTTTTTATTGTCATGTTACTTTTTTTTGCTTTTTGTTTTGTTAATGTTCTTATTGTTTCTTTTCTTTTTATTTGTGTAGCAAAAGTCATAGATAGCAAATCTTGTTGGCAGTTTTACATCTGGTATTTTTGGGTTAATGAGTACCCTTGTGCAAGGATTGACCGCGATGCAAGGTAATGCTGGTGCTGAAATGGCAAAACAATTTACTGCCCAGTTTGGTGATCAACTTGCAACGCAACCCATGGAAGGAATCTTCATGGGTGGAGCTAGCTCAACTGGTGCTTGTGGTGCCCGTGGTGCTACCTCAAGTGGTGTCCGTGGAGCTAGGCTTACTCGTTTTGTCACTCGTGGAAGGAATGTTCCACGCACTAATGAAGTCTTGTCTTCTATTCTTCCTAATGATAATACATTTCTACGGGATTTAGACAGCAGCAGTTCTGACAGCAGTGGAGACGACGATGCTGAACGGTATGTCCGTGCGGACAGGAAGGGTAAGGGTGTGGTTGGTGGTCGTGCGGGTGGTTCTTCCAATGTCCAGCTATCTTTGACTTTCCCAGATTCCAATGAAGAGAAGAATAAGAGTCCAGGAGCAAGATCACCTAATGATCTTCATATGTCACCGCCTGAATCTAGGTCACCTGTTGTAGATCCTGTCTCACCCGTAAACCGGGTGACCGATACTCCTGTTGCTACTGTTGTGGGTGGACAACAACAAACCCCTATGCATGTGTATGAAAGGTCTAGGAAGAAGAAGTCACATACTGTTGAGGAGGTTGATAATGTGATCAATTCACGTACTATTCAGGAGGTTAATAATGAGATCAAGTCTCTTGTCTGCAAAGAGATGGGCCTTACTCCTGCCATGATGCGGTATGCTGTTTCTGGGAGGTATGAGCGGGCATAATTATTTATCTCAGCCATTTTTGTATTTTTTTGTTAATCACTGGATAACTTTACTACCTTAGTGTTGATAACTGTATCATATTTCATCTGATAACTTATTTATGTTTATGTGGGTAACCTTTCTGTTTTATGTTTATTATGTTTATATTGATAACTTTATATTGATAACTATATCATATTTCATCTGATAACTTCTTTATGTTTATACTGATAACTGTAGCCTTTCTCATATGATAACTTCTTGTATTTATACTGATAATTGTAGCCTTTCTCACATGATAACTTCTTTATGTTTATATTGATAACTGTAGCATTTCTCACTTGATAACTTCTTTATGTTTATTTATGTCAGTTATTTTTATTTTTATTGTTAATCACTGGATAACTGTAGTATATTTCATCTGATAAGTTATTTATGTTCATGTTGGTAACTTGTCTGTTTTTTGTTTATTATGTTCTAATTTTTTGTTTTTTGTTGGCAATTATTTATTACAGCAAGAAATCATCGAAGAAGATATCTCTGGTAGCTACAAGGTCTTCACCACGGTTGGCAAAACAGCGTTCTGCAGATGGAGGCACATCTATTATAGATGTTGATGGATCCTCTCCTATTCCTTCACCTACTCGTGTTGAAGGACATTCTAATGTTGTTGCAACTCCTGATGTCGTGGATGCGCCTGCTATGAATCTTGAAGAGGTTATATCTAGTGGATAAACATGTGGCAAGGGTGTTTCTACTGAAGATCTTACTGTGACAAGCGCACCTGCTATAGTTGTAGTAGGATTATCTGTCGATGTGAAAATGGATGTATCTCAACCAGACTCTGGAGCTCCACTGATTAAGCAAACCATTGATTAGCCTGTTAGCAGCAGCGTTGTAAATATCATGGCAAACGAGACAGAGAACATCACAGAAGTTGCTGCTGCCACCAGAGATGCCCCCAGGTTGATGCCAATGTTCATGCAGGTGGTTATGTTTGTCCTGATGGTGCTGTTCTTGTTCCTGCGTCATCGCTGTTCACCAATGTTGCAACAGCTGCTACTTCTGTTGATGTTGCTGTAAGTCCTGTTGTTTGCTTGCTTGGAGATCCATTAACCTAGGGTGAGAGTGAAATGAGCCTTCTGTCTTGGATGATAGTACCCAAGAAGATGTACAACCTGTTTTCTCTGCTTCTTTGGTTCCTGCGTCGAGTCTTTTCGACCCCCTATTAACAGGCAGTCCAGTGTGCTCGATACATCTGCTGGTCCTTCACCATTTGTTAGTGGTGATGGAAGTTCTGAAGCTGAAGTTACTGTTATCAAGAAATCAAAATTGGTTGCTCGTGATGGAAAGTCGAGTCTTGCTGCTGGGATACCATTACATGTTTATAGGGATGTTGTGTCGTTATGTGTGACTGATGCGGATCCTCCTAGTGCTCCTACTGCTGGTGTCCATACACATCCTGCTCCTACTGTTGGTGCCTCTGTCAAGATTGCTCCTACTGCTAGTGCCCCTGCGCAGCCTGCTCCTGGTCAGCCTGATCTTCGTATTGTTGCACAAGGCGATTCTAATGCTTTGCCTATTTCTCATCACATTTCTGCTGATCCGGGTGATTTATTCCATGTTTTTGAAGCAGAAAATGTTTTTGAAGCCGGTAAATGATGAAAATGTAGTTATTTCTCTTGATGATCTGTTGGGTGAAAATATTGGTTATCAAGTTGTTCAGAGTGTTACGAAAGATACCAAACAATTGAACCAGACTAGTTGTTCCATTCTAGGTAACTAAACAAAATTGTTTAGTTATTATTTATGTATTTGAATGGATATTTTTTACGAGCTGCATTAATTTTTTATTTGTTGTAGTTGTTCCTGATTATTTAACTCCTGGTATCAGTTCTGCTCTTCCAGTTGCTGTCGTTAGTAGTGTTACACCTGCGACGCGACTGCGCACTGTTAGACTTATTCATCCTACCAAGTCTCTTCTTCCTTCGTTCTCCTATACTAAGACAACTGCAGAAGAAGATGCATTGTATAAGAAGATTATCATACACACACGTAATGCGAATAAGTCAAAGATTAAAAGGTATGTGCATGTTCTTTTTTTATAATCTTCTATCCTTTTTAGTATTCTCTATTGATAACTTTTAAATGCTATCATTGGTCACTTTTAATGTTTTATGCTTGATAACTTGACTTTTTATGGTATCTGGTTGATAAGTTGTAGTAATCCTGGTGGGTCACTTGTAGTATTTTTAGCACTATTCAAAAAATCAGCCGATATGCCGATTAATCACACGATTTATCGCTACCCAGGGGTGGCCGATATACCGATTTTTCGGTTATCGGCCGATTTTTTTATTTATCGCCCGATAAATCATCCGATACGCTAAAAAATCGCCATTTTTTAGCCGACCGATAAATTACCGATAAGCGATATCCTAAACATTAATTTTTAGTGGATAACTCTTAGTTTTTACAGTGGATAACTTGATCCTTTTTTTGTTACTTGTTTGCTAACCTGTATTACTACTTGTGTATCACTTTGTACTTCTAGTTGCTGAACTTTATGTTTTTCATTGCCAATCATTTTTAATGTTTATGGTTGATAACTTTACCTTTTTATTTGTACCTGGATGATAAGTTGTACTAATATTGGTTGGTCAGTACTAGTTTTAGTTGATAACTCTTTAGTTTTTTCAGTGGATAACTTGAACTTTTTTTTTGTACTGGTTTGATAAGTTGTATTACTACAGGTGGATTACTTGTACCGTTTGTTGGTGATAACTTCTGTTTTTCATAGTGGATAACTTGTATTCTAATCATTACAATTTTTTTGTAGCACATCAATTTGTAACATTGAACCAATAAGGGTGACAACTAGTGATTTTTCTGAAAGTGTGATGTCATATGGCGAGCTTTCTAACAATATGTGTGATCTTGCTATTTCTGCAATGCAAGATAATTGTCCATCCAACAAGATAATATTTCCTTATATCGTTACTAAATATCTGTTGGAGGGAAGATTCACTGCTACTCTTGTTCGGAGGTCGTTCAGGAGAGATGACAACTATAAATTCAGCCACAAACATATGGTATGCGGTCTAATATGATTATTTATTGTTTTTATTCTATTGTATGTAGTTGATAAGTTCAGGCATAGTGTATGGTTACCATTGCTTATTTTGTGTTGATAACTCTTTCATTTCTGCCTAGGTAATGATACGTTGGAAACGAATCTATAATTTTTTATGCTCCATGCTTGTTTAGTATCTACTTTGCTTTACTTGTCCACACTTTAAGGTTATTTTTACATATTTTCTGGTACTAACCTACTAACAAGTTGCAACAGTGCCAGATGCCTGTTTTCTGCTGTTTTTGGTTTCAGAAAAGTTAGTAAAAAAATATTCTTGGAATTGGACGGGACAAAGGACAAAGTCAAATACTTTATGTGGGGAACAAGAAGTCCAAAGGAGAGCCCAGGAGGCCAGCCAGGGGGGCCAGACCCACCCCAGGCGCAGGTGGGCCCAGCCCCGCGCCTGGCTAGGGTTTGCCTGCCCTAGAGGCCGCCTCGGTCTCCCCCTTCGCCTATAAGAAGTCCCCGATGCAGAAACCCTGAGTACCCAATCAAATCTCCATGAAACCTTCTGTAGCCGCCGCCACCATCGTCCCTAGATTGGGGGGATCTGAAGTTCTTCCCGGCACCCAGTCGAAGGGGAGATCATCCCGGATGTCTTCTCTCCGGTATGATGTGTGAGTAGTTCCACCTTGGACTATGGGTCCATGTAGTAGCTAGATGGTTGTATCTCCTCCTTTGTGCTTTCATGTATAGATCTTGTGAGCTCCATTCATGATCAAGATCTAATCTATTTGTAATCATGCATGTTGTGTTTGCGGGGATCCGATGGATATTGAGATTATTATGTTGGTTTGATTAATGATTTTGTCTTTATGATTCTATCATGTCTGTGTTGTTTGTGATCTTGCATGCTCTCCGTTGTTAGTAGCTATCTTGGCCAAGTAGTTGCTAGTGACTCCAAGAGGGGGTATTTATGCTCGATAGTGGGTTCATGCTCTAGTTTCCAAGGGAAGTGACAATAATCTCTTCTGTTGTAGATGTGCTGTTGCTACTAGGGAGAAAACAACGGTCTCTTGTTCGTGGAACATGTGGAATGTTTACCTTACACACTTTGCTTAAAGCAGTTGTCTGTTGCTTGCAACTTAATACTGGAGGGGTTTCGGATGATAACCTAAAGGTGGACTTCTACTCATAGATGCAGTTGGATGGCGGTCTATGTATCTTGTTGTATTGCCCAATCAACCTCATAGGATCTTTCTGACTAGTAATTGCATTATTATGCCTTGCTCAGTTCCTGTCAATTGCTCTGCTGTAATTTGTTTACCCTTCATGCCATGTTGTTTATCTAAGGAGAGCACCTCTAGTGAACTATGGACCCCAGTCCAATCTTTACCATTGATACATTTTTCGCTGTTACTTGTTTACTTGCTGCAAACCATTACCTTCCACACCATACGTTTAATCCTTTGTTACAACAAACCAGTGAGCTTGACAACCTTACTGTTCATTGGGGCAAAGTCTTGAGTTTGTGTTGTGCAGGTCTCCATGTTGTTTCCAACACCTGTGTGATGTTTCCTTCCTCCTTCTGGTTCGATAACCTCGGTCTCAATTGAGGGAAAACTTGTTGCTTGATCTTCACAGCCTGCGCTTGGGATTACCAACAAAGTGCCACGTCGAGCACCATCAAGTCTTTCTAGCGCCATTGCCGGGGATATACATGACAGCTTCAACCTATTACTCCCCGTCAAGCACCATGTCTTTCTGGCGTCGTTGCCGGGGAGGCTAAGGACGTCTTCACTAGGGGAGTCCTTCACTTCCTTTCTCTTTACTTTGTTTTTAATTTGCTTTGTTTCTTTTGCTTGGTTTTGTTTGCCTCTTTCCAAAAAACCCAAAAAAATTAGTCTAGTTTGGTTTGCTCGCTTTATCCAAAAACACAAAAAAATTAGTTCCTACTCTAGCTCACCATGTTGCTCCCCAAGTTCGCCCTGAAAGATCTTGCAATAGGTAGTGGCTCCATAATTGGGAAAGATAATATTGAAGAATTCTTTAATTATGTTAGCAAGCATGAGGATATTGAGGATAAATCTATAGCGGAGCTTGCTCCTAATTATGAGATTGCTACAGCTTCTTTAGTTCATATGTTGGAGGCTAGGTTTGTTAGCCTTAACCCCTTCATACAGTTCTTGTTTCTAAAACTAAAAGAAGAGAAGAATGTTGAAAAGAGGGAATTCATCCTTGAAACTTTATCAAAATAATTCCATGATATTGCCAGGGAAGCCAAAAAAGGTTTTTGAGCGTTTCAATATGCTAGGCTCAAGTGTAGATGTTGTGGGTATTTCTGATAAAACTAAGCCTAGAGAGGAATTCAATATACCCATACCCTTCAAGCTTGTTGGAATGCATGAAGCCTTTGAAAAGAGCTTTGATTGGATTGCTCCTGAAAATCTTTTTGATGAAAGTAGTAGACCAAAGAGAGATGAGAAGGGATCCTCCAAAACCCATTTGGATGAGATACCTTTCATAGTTGAAGAATTTGCAAGTATGAATGTTAATGCTTCTTCATTTGAAAATACATGATTCTTCTTGCTTCTTGTGCCTAACTTAAAGGCGTTAAAGAAAAGTACTTGTTGGGAGATAACCCAAGAGTTTCCTTGAGTCTTGGAAGTTATTACTTTAGTAATGACCTCTCCTTATTATTTTTGTTTGCTTTTGGTGCCAAGAATGACCTCTAATGAGAGGGAAGTAAGATTTGGGGAGTTGTTGTCCCAAAACAGATTTTTGTCCTCCACCAAAAAAATCGTGAGGAGGATCTGTAACTCGTATTGAGCTAAAATTTTATGAATAAATCCCCCGGTATGTTAGATAACTTTCGTTAGTTCAACACTTTTTGATTTGATCAACAGAAGATGTTCGAAAAAATCGGTTTCTACCTGTTGGTGTGTTTTGACAGATTTCTTCCATTATTTGCATTTGCTTCTTATTGATTCCTTTTTGAGTTCTCTTTTGGGTAATTGAAAATTTTGAAGGAGTTACTACAGTAGCTTGTGGTTTTAGTGAAAAACATTGTTGTTCCAAAGCTTTGCCAGAGGTCTAATATCTTTTGAATACACTAATGTTGCTAATGAAGATTGTGTGAAGTTTTGTATGAAGGAAAAAATTTAGGTGTAGAGAGAGAATGATGCAATGAGATGAAGAATGGATAAAAGCTCAAGCTTGGGGATTCCACCATGGTTTCATCCCAAGAAATATCCAAGAGGTACAAACGTCAAAGCTTGGGGATGCCCAAGGCATCCCCTTCTTCATCAATAAAAAGCTCACGTCTGTCTAGACACTTCGTTTTTATTGTTTCATGCACAGTTGTTTTATTCTTGGAGTGTCTTAGTTTTCGTTTGCTTTGCGTAGGTTGTTTAGTTTGCTTGAATAAAGAAGTTTGGACCCCCGTTCTCACTGTGTTGTTTTGCAAGTAAGGTTGCTTGGTGTTTGGAAAGGAGTAGTAAGTTCTTGCTTGAAGTGCAAGAGGAGCTTGCATTGACTGTGACTTAGACTTTAGCATGACATGCTAGGTGTTGTTTTAGAATTATGCTTAGTGATTATTGCTATATCATGTCTTGTTCCTAACAATTGGGATTGCTTAGTGTGCCTTGAAGAAATTATGCGTTGTTTTAGCATGCAAAAGCATAGTATTGTGGTATTCTCCTTTGATGCTTTGCTTGGGTTGACTTGGCACATGCTCACACCATGTTATGACTATGACAAGTCACCATTAGCCTCTACGATCATTTAGTCCTTGACTTGTAGTACCACTCTTTGCTTTGATTAGTTTGCTTTGTTGCACTGCATGATTTTGGCCATTATTGCTCTCTTAGTTGGTTGCTCCCAGTCTTTTGCTAGCCTCCACTTGTATGAGTAAGTTCTACTCATGCCTCGAACTCCCAAGAAACCAAGTTATTCCAAAGTGTCCACTATAAATTCCTATGCATGGTGTGTTACACCATTCCAAGTATATTCTTGTTTTCAACTATCTTCCAATTAAAAACTATTTTGTTATGTGAAAAATTAGTGATTAAAGCCCTCACGAACTTGATGTCACACTTTATTCTTTGCCTCTAATAAACTTGAACCATTGTGACAACTTTGTTGTATATGCTTGCACTTATAAGTTGGAGTTAGCAGAACCGTGCTGTAACGGGGAACGTTTTCAACATTGCACTTGTACCTTATTGTACTCAGTTGATATCATGTTCTTTTGTCTATGGATGTCACCGGTGTGAATTAAAGAGGGGACTTGTAAGTCCATGAAGTTTGTATTCTGTGTTAGAGAAACGCCTAGGCCGCTAGCCTAAGCCATGCCTAATCATGGTGGAAACTTGCAGCATCACCATAATGAGCTATCTATGAAGCATCCTCAATAAAAAGCTATGCATATGGTAAATAAAAAGATTGCCGAGATGCTCATTGTCTGCTTGCCTTATCATTTTGGTTATGGGAAAGCTCTTGTTCCATGTGCAAGGGGTACCCTGTTGGCGGTTCTCAATGATATGCAAATACTTAAAGTGACAAGAACTTACCTAGACCCAAAGTTGAGTATGCATGAGGTGTGACCCTCGTATTCAGGGGACTTGAGATTGCCAGCTTATACTTTGTCAAGCATATACTCCAGCTTTGCCACTTTAACCTTAACCACTTCAAGATTCTTATGATAGGGGCAATGAGGGATGAAAGCTAACAAGTACCATAATTTTTGGAAGCTCTTTTTGAAACTTGTAATCCCTGCTTCCTTTACAAAAAGGCCTTTCTTTCACCACTATTGAGTCTCCACCTTCTACCTTTAGGCACCATTAAGAGAGCATAGTTGTCATTCTGTGTGCAGTGTTCCAAAGCTTATTAATCGATGCATATTATGTTATTAGTTGCTCTTGTGCTACTTGTTTCTAGTCACCCTTGTGAACTTTGCAGGTGTCCTATGCATTTTATTGCTACTCTATGAGGGACAAGCTGAATGCCATTATGCTATGTTTTCTGCATGTGAAACAAACAAACGTTTTTCAATGCATGTTATTCATGATCTTTGTTTGTTGCTTGTCATGTTGCATGCATAGTTACTATGTCCTATTGTTAGAACTCCATCTTTCATGCATATGTTTAGAGTTCTTTGATCCCATCTTTCAATGCTTGCAAATGGTTGGAACTTTATTGTGAGGGTGCATGTCACCTAAAAAATTATTCTGTTTATCACTTACCTACTCGAGGACGAGCAGGAGTTAAGCTTGGGGATGTTGATACGTTGGAAACATATCTATAATTTTTGATGCTCCATGCTTGTTTAGTATCTACTTTTCTTTACTTGTCCACACTTTGAGGTGCTTTTTACATGTTTTCTGGTACTAACCTACTAACAAGTTGCAATAGTGACAGATGCCTGTTTTCTGCTATTTTTGGTTTCAGAAAAGTTAGTAAAGAAATATTCTCGAAATTGGACGGGACAAAGGACAAAGTCAATTACTTTTCATGGGGAACAAGAAGTCCAAAGGAGAGCCCGGGAGGCCAGACCCAACCCAGGTGCAGGTGGTCCCAACCCCGCACCTAGCTAGGGTTTGCCTGCCCTGGAGGCCGCCTCGGTCTCCTCCTTCGCCTATAAGAAGCCCCCGATGCAGAAACCCTGAGTACCCGATCAAATCTCCACGAAACCGTCTGTATCCGCCGCCACCATCGTCCCTAGATCGGGGGGGTGTGAAGTTCTTCCCGGCACCCTGTCGGAGGGGAGATCATCCCAGAGGTCTTCTCTCCGGTATGATGCGTGAGTAGTTCCACCTTGGACTATGGGTCCATGTAGTAGCTAGATTGTTGTATCTCCTCCTTTGTGCTTTCATGTATAGATCTTGTGAGCTCCATTCATGATCAAGATCTAATCTATTTGTAATCATGCATGTTGTGTTTGCGGGGATCCGATGGATATTGAGATTATTATGTTGGTTTGATTAATGGTTTTGTCTTTATGATTATATCATGTCTGTGTTTTTTGTGATCTTGCATGCTCTCCGTTGTTAGTAGCTATCTTGGCCAAGTAGTTGCTAGTGACTCCAAGAGGGGGTATTTATGCTTTATAGTGGGTTCATGCCTCTAGTTTCCAAGGGAAGTGATAATAATCTCTTCGGTTGTAGATATGTTGTTGCTACTAGGGAGAAAACAACGGTCTCTTGTTCATGGAACATGTGGACTGTTTACCTTACACGCTTTGCTTAAAACAGTTGTCTGTTGCTTGCAACTTAATACTGGAGGAGATTCGGATGATAACCTGAAGGTGGACTTCTAGTCATAGATGTAGTTTGATGGCGGTCTATGTATCTTGTTGTATTTCCTAATCAACCTCATAGGATCTTTCTGACTAGTAATTGCATTGTTATGCCTTGCTCAGTTCCTGTCAATTGCCCTGCTGTAATTTGTTTACCCTTCATGCCATGTTGTTTATCTAAGGAGAGCACCTCTAGTGAACTATGGACCCTGATCCAATATTTACCATTGATACATCTTTCGCTGTTACTTGTTTACTTGCTGTAAACCATTATCTTCCACACCATACGTTTAATCCTTTGTTACAGCAAACCGGTGAGCTTAACAACCTCACTGTTTGTTGGAGCAAAGTATTTAGTTTGTGTTGTGCAGGTCTCCACGTTGTTTGCAACACCTGTGTGACGTTTTCTTCCTCCTTCTGGTTCGATAACCTCGGTCTCAACTGAGGTAAAACTTGCTGCATGCTCTTCACACCCTGCGCTTGGGGTTACCAACAAAGTGCCACGTCGAGCACCATCAGGTAACCACTATTTTTTCTACACGTGCCTCTACTTATCTTATGTTCATTTTTTCTGTAGCTTTGCTTTGCTGTCCTTCAGGAGTTAGGGACTAAAAAGGACCATATGGACCATTGGTACATGCTTTCTGTTAATATGCCTGCCAAAAGGTTTGAGATTCTTGACTCGCTCCGTGGTGAAGCTAATATAGAAATGATTGAACATGCAACCAAGCTAATGGAAGCAATAAAGAAAGTGTACATCATTAATTATTCTGATTCTAGAAGACAGATTGAAGATTTTGAGTTGATGCATGTCCCTGTTCCGAGTCAAGTTGACAGGTTAGTTTTACGTATACCGTGGCATCATTTATTTTCTGTTACTACCTCCGGTCCTAAATAAGTGTCACGGTTTTGAACTACAGTTAGTTTAAAATGACGACACTTATTTATGATCGGAGGGAGTATTATATTAGTTTGTTTTGTATGCATGTATTTTTTTTGGTTTTGTATAATCATTGATATTATATTTGTTTATTCTCTATTTATTGTTTGTTTTTCAGCACTAATCGTGGGTTTTTTCATGTTCAAAAACCTTGAATTGTGGAATGGACGCGTCGTGTCTTGTATTTCTCAAGATATGATGTCGGGAATTAATAAAAAGATGACTTGTTTTTGGTTGAACCATCCTCGTAATGTTCTTTTGAATTGGAGGTCACTTTTGGGAGAAAATAAGTTCTGAGGTATTTTTTTCCAAGTTTATCCATACTCTTACGTGTTTGTTATCTACACCCTTAAATGTTTGTTATCCTGTCATATTTCTGTAAGTTATCCACACTGTGTTATATAAGTTACCCACCTTATACGTGTTTTTCGTATATATGAGTGTTTTTTATGCTTTCTTTCTACTGTCAATTCTGTTTGATAATTTTTCTATTAATTATTTTGATGTATAATTTCAACATATAATTATGGATAACTATAGTTTTTATCTACATGATAACTTCTACTTGTATGCATGGGTAACTATTGTGTTTTGTTGGTTGATAACTTGTAGTCATATGTCTAAATAACTTTTGTTTTTAAATAGTATATTAACATTTTTGTTGGATAACTTTTTACATAATTGATAACTGTAGATTTAACCAGTGCATAACCTTTATTTTTGTCTGCATGGATAAGTGTTGTGTTAGGTGATGGATAACTTGTACTCATATGCGTGGATAACTTCTGTGTTATCTGGTGGATAAGTTGTAATCATATGCATGGATAACTTTGTAAACCACAGAATGTACAACATAAACTATCATACATAGAAACAACAAATATATCATTTTCATTTTGTGTTACATAAACATTCTAGATTTGATATCCTAGGATCTTCAACTTTTCCTGGTATTTGCAGATGGTGTGACCTTCTGCACCGCAGTGGATGCATTTTTTGATTTCTTTATAGTAAGGTCTAGTGGATTTTTGTTTGCTATTTGTCGTGGTCGCCCTTTTTTTACTGACTTCTCCGGATTCTGTATGTGCTTTGTTGATGACATATGGGATCCCGATGTGCTTGTTGTTTGAAGTGCTGCATAGTTGCTTGTTGACTGTGCCCTGTTTGGTGGAGCAGTTTTCGAAGGTGTCACGCTTGCGTCGTTAGAAGCACTAGACGATGGCATAGTAATCGCTTCATTTTCGGCCTCTCTTTTCTTCTTCTCTTCTCTTCTTGATATCACATCTAGCTCTTGTTTCATTTCCTTCAAGTGTTTCCTAATAATTTTTTTTCCATCATCTGTCTTTACTCCTATCTTTGTAGCTCTGGCAAACTCTTGTCTGTATGATGCAAACACTATCATATTTCTTGAGTCTTCAGGCATCTCTTTCTTTCCTTGTTTATGTTTGTCATGTGGTTCAACTTGGATAGTTTCCGCGTCCAATGTCCACCTTTTCAGGATGTACCTATCTGGGATTTGATGGACTTTTATATGCGTCGTCACTTTATAATGTGGCAGCACAGCATACCATCACGATCGAATTTGCAGCAGTTGCATTCATATGTTCCTTCTTCCCAGTTTGCGAATACCCTATAACTTCTGTAACCATAGTGTGGAACCGGCATCCCTGTTATGCTCAGTTCAAACTGGTATTCGTTGAGGTGGTCGCATTGGTATGACATGCTCTTTCGCATTTCGCTCTGAAACCCGAAGAAGATTTTCCTCGTGTATGCTTTTGCTATTTTTCTCTCCACAATTCTTCCACGCCACCACTCTGGGTCTGTCAAAGCTGTATCACACTCTGCCTTTAGCTCAGCATTGTAAATCTTTTCTTGTACTGACATATACTATTGTACAAACTCATAAATGGAGTTGCTTGGTTTGACATAATGCTTGAGCACTGCGTTGAACCCTTCGCTTCTTGTTGCGGTCTGAAGGAATAGGAAAAAGGCGTGCATAAAGTACGCTGGTAGCCAAACCTTTCTTTGTTCCCACAGTGAAAACATATCCACATTGTCACGGACATTATGAGTATTTATTATATGTTTCCAAGCCTCCTAAAATTCCTCCGGTGACAAGATGGTGTTCACACATGCATTGAAAGCGTCGAGCAGCTCTGGGTGGTTGGCCATGAATGTTCCTATTTTCTCAGTTGTATTCTGGATGACGTGCCATCTACAATTCCTGTGAGTTGCATCCGGGAAAACAACACTTATAGCACCACCCATGGCAGCGTCTTGATCTGTTATTATATTTTTTGATGCTAAGTCGTCCATTGCCAGTTTGAACATTTGAAACAGCCACACAAAGTTGTTCTTGAGCTCTTGACGCGCGAACCCGCATCCAAACTGAACCAATAGTCCATGGTTGTTTATCCCAATAAATGGAGAACATGGTAGTTTATACCGGTTCGTTAGGTAGGTAGTGTCGAACAATATGCAATTGTTGTATCTAGACTTGTATGCTCTTCGTGATGCCCCGTCAACCCAAAACAGGTTCTCAACCCTGTCCTCTTCATCAAGTGTAAATTTGTAGAAGAAATCTAAATCTTCTGCCTTCATCTTTTGAAGTATGCCAGGGTGTCTTGCATGTCGTGGTGATTGTTTTCACTGTGAAAAGAAGCTCTTAGGTTCGCCACGTCTTTTTCTATGTATGGCACATCATTCAGACTACCATAGAAACTTGTCATCAGCTGCATCTGTCGGCATGTTTCGATGTTGCATGCATGCAGCATCCGCAAGAACACCTTTTCTTCTGCTGGTATGTTCCGGTGCGAACGCAAGAACCTTGTTAATGAAGGTTTTATTACCAGGGGATGGTTATGATCATCCGATGAATGTTGAACATACCACCATGCATCATTTCCAAGGAAAAAAATAGCGTGTTAAAAGAAATAGCGTGGCCCTTCTCTAAACTCTATGCAAGTTATAACGCGCTAATAGCGTGCTATTTTTCAAAATAGCGTTTATAAAAAAGTTAAATATTGACAGATATAGCATGTATTACTAGAGATTTTAGCAACTAATTTTTTTCTAGAGTAATACATGCATAACCAATTAACTAATGTGGCAAAATGACAAAGTATAAGTCACAATGATCACCAAATTCAACATGACAAGGTCAATATTATGGTATTCACCACAAAAATCCATGGAGAAATTACATCTATGGGTTGAATGAGCTTATGAGATGGTGCTATTTTCATAGATATTTTAGGGTTGCTATTGCGTTATGACGTTATAGTGTATTTAGCGTCACTATAAAGCGAATAGCGTCATAGCGAGCAGGTTTTTTATAGCGTAGCATTCGCCTCGCAAATATGCTATAGAGGCGCTATAGCGTCGAAATAGCGCGCTATTTTTTTCCATGATCATTTCTCTTGACATACAAGTGTGCTATGCATCCAGTCCTTGGATGTGTATCTTTTCCTCTTCTTAACACATGATTTTAGGTTCTGGGTGTCTTTCTTTTCTTCGTGAGGTTTACCAGCTTTTGTGCACACAAGAAACGCCTTGTTTAGCTCATTTCTTACGTTTTTTATTGACCAATATATCCTAATTCCGAAACCCTTCCGCTGTGAATACGCCCTGTAGTGTTCTCTAGCTAATTCAAAACTGTCAAAGCGCATTCCATTTGTTGGTGGTTGCGGTGTGGAATGTACTTCATCTCTTGCATCATTATTGTGTGCATTATTCTCCTTATCCTCATTTGAATCTGCTGTGTGTACTGTTGTTTCTTCGATTGTGCCACCCGTTGTTGTTTCTTGTGCAGCTTGTTCAACTATAGTATACATGCAGTCATTGTCAGTATGCTCTTCATTTTGGACATCACCTGTTATGCAAATAAACACAAGTTATCATTTCTGTTTTTTTGTAGGAATGGGTATATGTAATGAGAAGTCATGGATAACAACAGTTATAATAGGTGGGTAACTTTTTATACTAGCAAGTATTTTGTAAACATGTCATCTGTTTTTTGCAATGATCTGCATGGATAACTTCTACTCATATTTATGGATAACTTATGCATATAGGCATGGATAACTATAGCTTTAACTAGTGGATAACTTGTACTTATATTTCTGGATAACTACATTTTTAGCTAGTGATAATTTCTAACCATGTTTCTGGATAACTTTCTAGCATATAAGCATGTATAACTGTAGTTTTAGCTAGTGGATAATTTTCTGCATATAAGCATGGATAAGTTCTACTCATATTTATGGATAACTTATGAATATATGTATGGATAACTATAGCTTTAGCTAGTGGATAACTTTTGTACTTATGTTCATGGATAACTACATTTTTAGCTAGTGATAACTTCGACTCATGTTTCTGGATAACTTTTCTAGCATATAAGCATGTTTAACTGTAGTTTTAGAGAGTGGATAACTTCTGCACATAAGCATGGATAAGTTCTGTTTTAGCTAGTTGATAACTTCTGCATATAACTGTAGTTTTAGCTAGTGGATAATTTCTGCATATAAGCATGGATAACTATGTTTTAGCTAGTGGATAACCTCTGCTTTGTAAGCATGAATAACTTATGTTTTAGATAGTTGATAACTTATGAATGTAAGCATGGATAACTTTTGTTCTAGCTAGTTGATAACTTCTGCTTTGTAAGCATGTATAACTTCTGCATACAAGCTTCTAGCTAGTTGATAACCTCTGCATGCAAGCATGGAGAACTTATGTTCTAGCTAGTTGATAACCTCTGCATGCAAGCATGGATAACTTATGTTCTAGCTAGTTAATAACCTCTGCATGCAAGGATGGATAACTTATGTTCAAATACTGCTAGATAAGTTAATTGTATATAATCATCATACCTTCATTTATAACTTGCACGATAGCATTTGTGTGTGAACCATCAGCATGGTCTTCTTCTATTTTTTGATCTGGTTCCGCATTTAGGTCGATATACATGGTTTTGGAGCTGTTCAACCAAAATATTAATGATATTAGAAAATTTAGTTGTTAGTTATCCTAAATTAGATATTTTTAATGCAGGGATCAACATATACTGTCAATGAAGCTTAAGATGATTGATTTCTTATAGTTTGAACAAAATTGGACATATCTCAGATGCAAAACTGAGGAGTAGTTATAGATGACCTATTTTTCGTTTAGATCCATGTTGTGCAGCAGTATATTATCATATTGAGAACCATATAGAGACGTTGCTACCAAAATCATGGCAAATTGAAGGTTTGATTTTGAGAAGTACCTGCTGTTTTTTCTTGTGTGATCATTTTTTTTGCTTTTCAGTAGCAAGGCGCTGGGCATCAAGGTGTTAAGGTGGAGCTGCAATGGAGTTTTTGGCTAGAGGATGAAGGCGATATGGACAGGTGAGTAATCGGTAGAGGGGGATAGCGCTAGATCTGGGAGGGGGGGATTTTGTTTCTGTTCTGGTTTGGGGTTTTGCTTGGAGAAGAAGATGGTCCAGACCGCAGCCAGCTGTCCTTCCCTTTTTGGACCTGGTCACGCGACCGGGGTGGGAGGGGCGGGCGCGGGACGACGCGGGATCGCGTGATCGCAGTCGGAACGCCCGGCAGAAACGCGTATTCTCAGGGCATCCGTCGGGTAGACGCGTCTTATATCTAGACATGTTTTAGTGTTAGATAAATGCAATCCAGTGACAATTAATATGAATTAGAGTAAGTACTACTCTTGTCGCCCTTTATTATAATATATAAAATATATAAAAGGTATCCCTGTCCTCTGGATCGAATTTACGGAGTAGTAGTACATCTAAGGTGGGATGAGTGGTAGCGACGGAGCACGTCTCCCCATCTAATGTGGAATTCCGAGATATTAATTCCGCGTATCTAGTCGATCGCCAATGAACTCAGAGTTACGATCGTGTCCCCTTTGCACTGCGAAGCGGCGAGCAGTGGGCGCGCGTGCCCTACACAGCGAGGGGAGGCATGTGCGCCACATCAGCATGACTCACTGCCGCCACGCTCCATGTCTCTCCGGCCTAACCTCACATGCCATCCCTCGCTCGCTCGCTCGCCTACTTAACCCGATCGAGCCTCAATCTCTTCTCCACACAGCACATTCTCGCTTTCTCCTCTCGCCAGCCAGCCAGCCAGCCAGCCATTCAAGGCCATCCCACTCGTCGGTACGTATGCTATCCGCCGATCGAGCTTCATCTATTCCACTACTGGCTGTCTTTTACTCCTACCTCAAAATGCCATTGTCCAGCTTCAGCAAACTTTTTACCTGAAACAAGTGACCATGGCCATTTTATCTCCTTGCAATTGCAATGACGACCAGATATCGGCCCGCTGGTGGAGAAGATCGACGACCCAGGCATGGCCGGCGACGGGGACCTGCTGCGCGTCGTCCGGATGCTCGACGCCGCCTGCAAGGAGGCTGGCTTCTTCTACGTGGTAAACATACACCATCACCCACTCGTCAACCTAACTACTACTACTATTACTGGTTCATCTCAACTAATAATGCTGGACAATTCATCCATCACGCGCATTGTTAACAGAAAGGCCACGGGATCACGGAGTCGATGATTGTGGAGGTCAGGGATGTCACCCGCAGGTTCTTCCAGCTCCCTCTCGAGGAAAAACGAAAGATCAGACTCACACCTCACACTGGATATAGGTGTGGCTAGCTGCTTAGCATTTTCAACCTGTCATGTCTTCTTCATTTTGTTTCCTCGATCGTAGGCATGACACATGAACTTGATTTCTTATCGTATGACAGAGGATATCAGACACTGGGCGAAAACATCACCAAGGGTAAGATTAATATGCAGGAAGCGATCGATGTAAGTTCACCTCGGCCATCTCCTGTCTTGTTGTCATGCTTGTGCAAGTTGTTCTGGCCTTGTTACTTTTTTGACCGGTCATGACTGCCAAGTTGATGATCAAAGTGTTACTTTGGAACAAACTCATATATATTTTGGATGGGAGGAAATATCTGTATGACTGTATATGCTTAATTAACTGGTCATGTGTATCTGCACACCTATCTGTATAACTATATGAGAATGTTCATAAAACTTAAGGATGCGTCTTTAGTGATTGTACTTCGTTCTTTTCCGCCTTCCATGCAGGCCCGATTGCCCAGGGCAATGCAATTCCCCCCGTAGGAGGGGCCCCCGGCATCATCTCTGCTCTTCATTTATTGAAGATTCGTGCTATACGTTTTACAAAATAACCCTCCCACCTCATCTCTTAGGCCTGCTGTAGTTTTTCTATCTAACCCCTAACGTTTTCGGATATTCTAAAAAAAAACGCTTGTTTGTCTCCTCACAGTCGATAGTCTTCTACACGTTCCTGTTTTTTTTCACCTTATTTTTCTCGTACAATTTCAGGAACATTCAACAATTTTTTATGTATATTTTTAATTCTGAAAATGAAACATGCATAATTTATTTTATCAACAATCTCTTTTGATAATTTTATGTTTCTACTTTTCATTTAACAATATTTAGACACTCTTACTTTGTTTCATCCTAGATTCAGAAGTTTCATAACAGATTCACACCTTTTACAAACTTGTTTCTGCCAAGAGATATTCATATAATTTTTTCAAAGAATACATGCATAATCTCTGTTTCTTTTTCACCTCATTTTTTCATGGAATACATATTTTGTTGCTATATGAAACCCTACACATGTTATACCAAGAACATGTTTCTTCAAACAATCTGCCTAATGCGTGCTTCTTTTTCACCTCATTTTTTCTTGTAAAATTTCAGAAATATTCAACTTTTTATGTACATTTTTTATTCTGAAAATGAAATATCCATAATTTGTTTTTTCAATAATTTCATTTGATAATATTTATTTTTGTACTTTTTATTTAACAATTTTTAGACACTCTTAATTTGTTTTATCCTAGATTCAGAAGTTTCATACAAGATTCACACGTTTTACAAACTTGTTTCTGCCAATAGATATTCATATAATTTAATCAACAATTTCTTATATAATTATTTTTTCAATAATATTTCATAGAATTTTTTTAAGAATTTTTCTAGAAATATCTGTACAAGTTTCATACTTTTTTCAAGGTAATGTTTTCATACAAGATTCACAAGTTTTCATACAAGATTCATAATTGAATATAGTCATAAGTAGAAATCGACACACCGATATTTATACACAGAGAATACATGTTTCTTTTTCACCTCATTTTTTCTTGTAAAATTTCAGAAATATTCAACTTTTTATGTACATTTTTTATTCTGAAAATGAAATATCCATAATTTGTTTTTTCAACAATTCATTTGATAATATTTATTTTTGTACTTTTTATTTAACAATTTTTAGACACTCTTAATTTGTTTTATCCTAGATTCAGAAGTTTCATACAAGATTCACACACTTTTACAAACTTGTTTCTGCCAATAGATATTCATATAATTTAATCAACAATTTCTTATATAATTAGTTTTTCAATAATATTTCATAGAATTTTTTTAAGAATTTTTCTAGAAATATCTGTACTAGTTTCATACTTTTTTCAAGATAATGTTTTCATACAAGATTCACAAGTTTTCATACAAGATTCATAATTGAATAGTCACAAGTAGAAATCGACACACCGATATTTATACACAGAGAATACATGTGTCATACACGATTCATCAGCTTGCTTTTTCTACTGCTCATAAAACTGATTTTCTACATGCGTCATATACAAGAAACTTACTGGAGCTGGAACGATTCATGAACTTGCTTTTTCTACATGCGTCACTGGAAAAATTGTTTCACATGATTTTCCTTTTCAATTTCCACGTGAACTGGACATATGTTGCTTCCGTCAACAGACCAAAATTAACCCGTTTGATATATGTTTCATAGATGATTCACAAAAAATATATAAGAAACTTCACTGAAAAAATTGAAAGAACCATAGAAGAATGAGATTCATCAAAGATCCATGCTTACATATGTCATCACAGATCAATCTAAATAAACTGACCTTAAAAAGGAAAATCTAGAAAAAAATGGAAAAGAAAATAGGTCCTTAGTTCATTAGCTTCACAGATTCAACCAAGACTGAATTGTAGCATACAAGATTCATACAAGTAAAAAATCACTAGAACAAAATCACACAGATTCATCCATGGCAAGAATATGGAAAGAGGAAATTACATGTTTCATAGAACAAAAAAATAATAGAGGAAATTAGATCCGTCACTCAAACTTCTCTTGATTCAACAAAAATTCATAGAAGATAAATAAAGATTCATACAAGAATCACTCCTGATTCAGAACAAAATTCCATGAACTAGATATATCCATATATCCATCAAAGATTCATACAAAACTCAATGGGAATTCATACAGTTCCATATCCAGATCCATTTTTATTAGAATTGAAGCAAATGCACAAATCAGTTTTGGGAAGGAATTGATACCAAGCATAAAATCCAAAAAAAATAACATGGAGGATGCCACGGATCCAAGGCATGCGTGCCTAGATCCACCCCAATCAATCCTAAAACCAATGGCTCTTTGTACAGACCGAGCTCACCATGTGCGCCTTGGCCATTGAAGATCCGTGGCCACGCGGTGAAGGAGGTCGCGATGAGGAGGACTCGTGGTGGAGCCACAGAGGTGTAGGAGGAGGCGCATATGGAGGGGTGCGAGCTCAGGATGGCATCGATCTGCAGCCTCCATGGCTGTCGGCGCTGGATCCCGATCTGCATCCTCCATGGCTGCATGGTCGATACCTTCATGGTTGTTCTCCATGGGTCAAGGAGGAGACGATGAGACAAACAGGAGAGGTGGCGGCGCATGCACGGGGGAGGGGGAGAGCTCGGGAGGAGGAGGCACGGTGGGGAGGGGAGGCATGGCGTGGCGGCGCTGGGGAGGGAGGCAGGTCGTGGCGGCGCTGGGAGGGGTGGGCGTGGGCAGAGCGTGGGGATAGGGGGGTCGGGGGCTGCGCCGCTGCAGATTGAGTGGTCATCCTCTTCCCTGGACTACCAATTAAATCAAAAATAGCAGGAGGGCTTAAATGCAAATGTGCCACTAGTGATGACTACGTTGACCATGCACGAATCTCCAACAAACGTGCTGCACAGATGGTGTCGGGGGCCCAACTTACGCTGGGGAAATCCTCTCTCCGATTGCCCATCAAATTTTAAAGTGCTCCTGGAAAATTACGCAAGCCTTTCTACGAGGTTTCCTACTAAGCTCCATTTTGATTAGTACTCTTTTGTTCTCATGGTCATACGTAACTAACTAGTGTTTGTCATGCCATTTTCATTGCAGATCTTTCAAGGAAGATCATGCGAGGAATAGCATTGGCACTGGGTGGTCCCTCGGATGCTTTCGAAGGAGGAACGGCAGGAGACCCCTTCTGGTATCTCAGGTTGATTGGGTATCCAGTCTCAGCTGATATTCCACAGGACCAACGCACTGATACTGGATGGTAAGCCAAAAAATAAAACAAGTTTCACCATGCATTATCGCCTCGTAGCATGTCAACCAAGAACTATACTTACTTGGGTAGTTGGGTTAATGCATCTCACTCTTTTTTTTTGTTCTGTGTTTCATCCATTGTATGGACAATTCAGTGGAGTTCACACAGATTATGGTCAGTATACTTCACTTTCTTATTTGGATATCCATATATTTTCTTGATTTTGTTGTCTTCAAAGTATCTTGGAAATGATTTGTCCTCACTTTGCTAAACCGCAGGCCTTCTGACACTGGTTAACCAGGACGATGACATCTGTGCTCTTGAGAGTTAATAGCATAGAACTACCAGTTTCTGAGCAAAATTCCGGAAATCTACCAGTTTACGATTTCGCAGCAAAAATCTGCCACATTTTGCGTCCGTTTTCGCAAATAGCACTAAACGTCCGCTGAACGCGAATTGACACCAGAACTGACGAGGCTGGCCCACCCGTCAGGCTGACGTGGCAGTGTGATGTCTGCCATTTTGCATGCAGGTCCTCTAGTGTTGACAGAAAATTGCGCAGAAGTCCCTGGCACTATTAAAACCTTCATAACTTTTGAATACGAATTCAAATGAAAAAAGTTTAAATACGAAAAGTGCTCAGAATTGTTTGAATCTTTTTTTACAAACTTTATTTATTATTTTATATAATTTAAATATAAAAAATATTTTTTTAATTATACAAAAACTTTGGAAATTCATAACTTTAACTATATAACTCCAAATAATATAAATAATATGTCTAAATTTATTTAAAAAATCCAAGGAATCCATTTCGACGTGCTAAGCAGATGAAGCAGGACTACATGATGACAGAAATGGACAGGTACAATGGAGCCAGTCTTCCTCATGCCAAGCCAGCCAATCAAGCTTTGGGTTTCACAAGGGAGGATGACCTCGTGGGGATTGATGAGAGCAGGGAGAAGATGATACAGTGGCTCACAGATGATCTGGAGGAACAGAGAAGCAGAATTTCCACTGTTTGGGGGATGCCGGGTGTCGGTAAGACCACTCTGGTTGCTCATGTGTACAATGCAGTGAAAGTGGAATTTGATGCCGCGGCATGGATAACCGTGTCAAAGAGCTACAGCTTTGAAGATCTGCTGAAGAAGATTGCTCGAGGGTTCGGCATCGCGGTTGATGTTGCCAACATGGAGATGAGAAGCCTAGGTAAGGCCATACATAATTACCTCCGAGGTAAAAGCTTCATCTTAATTCTGGATGATGTTTGGGTCGCTGATGTGTGGACGGAGATAAGGAATCTCTTTCCAACCGACAGCATTGGCCGATACGTTATCACATCAAGAAACCATGAGGTATCATTGTTGGCAACTGGAAATGGTGCGATTCACTTGGAACCACTGCAAGCGCATCACTCCTGGTTGTTGTTCTGCAGAGAAGCTTTTTGGAATGATGATGTGAAAGAGTGCCCTTTAGAGTTACGGAATTTGGCCGAGAGGTTTATAAAGAAATGCAATGGCTTGCCTATTGCTATTGCGTGCATAGGCCGCCTACTGTCCCAGAAACGTCCAATTCATGCTGAATGGGGAAATGTGTACATGGAGTTAGAATTGCAGTCGGCGAAGAATGTGATGCCTGATGTTGATATGGTTCTGAAAGTCAGCTTGGAGGACCTTCCATATGATTTGAAGAATTGTTTCTTACATTGTGCATTATTCCCAGAAGATTATCCGATAAAGAGAAGGAGAGTAATGAGGCAATGGATTGCTGCTGGATTGATCACAGGAAAGGAGAGCAAAACATTGGAGGAAGTGCACAGGGATACCTGAATGAGCTAGTAAACCGAAGCTTACTGCAGGTAGTGGAGAGGAACTACATGGGGCGGTTGAAATGCTGCCGGGTGCATGATGTCATACGCCTTCTTGCCCTTAATAAAGCCGGGGAAGAATGCTTCGGCAAAGTGTATGATGGCTCCAGAGCATTCTCCGTGGAACCCACGCGTCGCATATCACTCAATAGGGAAAACCTTGATCAACTGAGCCGATCAGATTTAACACATCTTCGCACAATTCTTGTTTTTAAGAGGTATATCAATATTGATTTGCTGAAGCCTCTCCTGACATCTTCAAATCTTCTGTCAACATTGGATCTACAAGGCGCTCGTATACAGATGCTTCCTGCTGAGGTGTTTAACTTGTTTAATCTGCGGTATTTGGGCCTTAGAAATACTGATATCAAAAGTCTATCTGAAGAAATAAGAAGATTGCAGAACTTAGAAGTCTTGGATGCTTACAACACCAAGCTGTCGTACTTACCAAACAATGTGGTTAAACTTCAGAAGCTGAGATACCTGTTTGCATGTACTGATGGTGGAGGATCAGAAATTAAGCCTTTTGGTGGAGTCAAGGTGCCTAGTGGCATACGTCACTTGACGTCGCTGCATGCTCTGCAATGTGTGAAAGCTAGCACTGAGATTCTGCGTGAAGTTGGAGCTTTGACAGAGCTAAGAACATTTGGTGTCTCTGATGTGAAAAGCGAGCACTCTGCTGACTTGAGCAATGCTATCACCAAAATGATCCATCTTGTTCATCTGGAAATTACATCTATAGGGGAGGAGGAAGTGCTGCAGCTTGAGGGACTTCATTTACCTCTGTCCCTTTCTAAACTTGGTTTAGAAGGGCAGCTAGAAAAAGCATCAATGACGCAGGTTGTGTCATCTCTGTCCCAGATTCATAACCTCACATGGCTGCAGTTATCATTCTCCAAAATGGATGAGGAATCCTTTTCCAGGCTGTCGGCATTACGCGGTTTATGCTTCCTTCAGCTTCTCAATTCTTTCGAAGGGGAAAATATGCATTTCTCTTCAGTATCATTTCCAAAGCTCCGGTTTCTATCTGTTTGGGACGCGCCAGAGCTCAGTCAAGTTGAAATAGAAGAAGGTGCATTGCAAAGCCTCGTTGAGCTAGTGCTTGTAGACTGTCCTGAACTAATGTTTCTTCCTCATGGTATTGAGCACCTCAGAGCCCTTGAGAAACTACATCTTATAGAAACTTCAGAAGAGCTCACAGAGAAGCTTCTACAAGAGAGTGAACCAAATGAGTGCAATGAGGATCTTATGAAGATTAGACACATCAAGACGGTTATTGTTCAACTTTCCAGAGAAGGCATACGGGAAAGGATTAGGTGGTCGCAAGATATCTCTGCTCCAAGGTAAGAGTTTGATGTTTCCTTTGTAGGTATAACAAATAGAGCAATTGCATGTAAATTGTCATGTGATTTTCACCATTTGTAAACAAAAACTAGCAGAATTTAGTTTGTAGAGTGTCTATCTTCACCTGGAATCTGTGAACTCGTTTGACCATATAACACTGTGGTGCACCGTTCCCATTTTTCTCATATGAAATTACTAAGATGTGTTCAAGTTAAGACAATAAGTAAATAAAATATGATTAGGATTTAACATACTCTACATGTTTCCAGGCTCCGATTAGCAGCCTTGGTGATGATATTTTCCTTTTGTGTCAGCATATATGTACTAATCAAAGCAAAACTAAGTACTGTTTTTATCATTCCCAGGTCCTGATGCTAAAATCTGCACCAAAATCTGCAATGCAGTAATGAAACAGAGAACCGCGAACCTTTTATACGGCTGCACGAGCACAATGGAGTTGAATAGTAGCAACGCAAAATGCACCTTTCAGAGTGGTAGCAGCTGGTGTGAACCTGAAGAGCCTCTTCAGGCAGATGACCGTCAAGCAATGGCCTTTTGATCTTCTGTTCTGGCCTGAAAGCTGATAAGAATTTGGTTGGTACATCAAAAGCATTACAAGGAGATTCAATCAGTATTCACCCTGCAGCCATTTGTAATTTGTTGTCATGGGTCTATTTTTCTTCCCTAGCCCTTCTTAGGCGCGCCGTTGCTCTCACCTATATGGTCTAATCCATCCATGCTCAATCGTAATTCTACACACATGGAGTTATGCATGCGCAGAATTAAACTAAGCTAGTCGAACGCTAATAGCTTTAGCTTTGGGTTAACATAGCCACACAGGAGTAGTACATCTGCAAAAAACAGTTCTGAACTAAAGAAGAAAGAAGTCCATATAACCCCCCTATGTATCGAGTTTGGGTCACTAACCCCCCTTAACTATGAGACGGGCCATTTAATCCCCCTAAGTATTCAAAACCGGGCAAATAACCCCTTGGATGCTGATGGCTGTTTTGGTGGTGGTATTGGCTCAGGTGGATGGTGGCATACTCGGCAGCCCAACTGTGCGTAATATAGAGCTGCATGATTCAGAGATCGATTTCACAAAGAAAAAAAGCAGTAGCGAGTCTGGCGACTGCTCGGCTCGATCCTGGAGTTCGCTTGTCTCTCGATCAGCAGAAGAAAAAGAGGAAGCAACGAATCAGGTGTACAACTGCTTGATTCAATCCTAGGAGCAAGCATGTCTCATTCGACTTAGGATCTCATGTGCACAACTTCCTGTTTCAATCCTAGGAAGCAGCGAATCAGGTCCACAACGCTAGCGCATGTGGCCACGTCTAGCTAGAGCTAGCTTATGTTCAGTCATCCAGATGCTCACGTGCACTGTATAGTGTGGATCTCGATCAGATCGATGGTGCCGGTGACCAAAGCGCCATTCCTGCCATCGACGGCGGCATGGGAGAGGTCACGCCGTGGCCATCCTTCGTGCGGGACAAGGACGAGCGGCCCAAGGTGGCGCACGACCGCTTCAGCGACGAGGTGCTGATGATCTCGTTCTACGACATCGACGTCAGTGCGCGCAGGGCCGAGATCGGGGACCACGTGGCCGCGGTGTGCGAGGAGTAGGGCATCTTCTAGGTGGTCGACCTCGTCATCGAGATGGAGCGTCTGTCCCGCGAGTTCTTCGCACTGCCCGCCGAGGAGAAGCTCCTCTACGAACATGTAGGCGGCAAGGGCAGATTCATCATCTCCAACCACCTTCAGGTACGCACACACCTATGTACATGCATGTTCTGCATGTAGAAGAGTAAAAGATCGAACATGAGGATTTCTGTATTAAAAAGCTTAAGAACGTATGAACATGCAGGGCGAGATACTTCATGCAGCTAACCATCCACTATAGCTTAAACTACTGTCCACCTCAGCCAATACTGCCACCAAAACAGCCATTGTCGTCTAAGGGGGTTATTTACCCGGTTTTATATTTAGGGGGGTTAAATGACCCAGTTCATAGTTAGGGAGGGTTTGACAAACATGAGAGGGAGTGGCATCTGCACGCTACCTTCCCAGGACAAGGGCGGAGGGCGGGGGGAGGGAAGCAGATGAGTTCCGGCTGCGGCGGCGGGATGGAGGTCGGCCACGTGGGAGTTGGCGGTGTGAGAGGGAGCCACCGTACTGGACCAGGGACCGGGAGTCAGCGACGAGAGGCTGGGCGGCCGGCCGGCGAGGACTAGGAGGGGCTGCCCCAAATATGTCAACTTTTTTTTGGGTTGGAAGTGGAGATGTTTAGTAAACACATAATTCAGTGGAGCATATTATGGTTTGTATGTACTCCTACCGTCTCAAAATAAATATCAAAAGTTTGTCAAACTTTAAATAAATTTATATATTAAATAAATTTTAATAAATATGTGACATCTATTTTGAGACGGGGTACATAGGGAGGAAAAAAAGACATGTTAAGACCTTAGCTTGGCCAGGGTACACGTCGATGTCGGCGATGTCTACTCGTTCTCGTCCTGGGAGAGATCGATAAAAGGCGGAGGAATCCATGGCCAGTACATCCGCCACGGCTGATGGGGCGGGGAGGCCTAGTCAGGCCACGCAAGCCACTGTCATGGCCACACAAACGTCAGTGGAGGCGGGGAAGGAGACGGATGCCATGCCACCATCGCCGACTCGTGCAACATCATGGTCAGCCCATCCCATCGCGCCTCCCTCCGCAAGCTGGGACGCCTTAAAGATGACGCGGAAGGCCTTCTCCGGGTCGAGGTCCGGCGACATGATGGGGGGCCTCCTCCCTGCTTGATGGCTACCATGCAAGCTCTATGGCCCATCTAATCCGATGTGTCGTCGTGGGACTCCTCGCCAGGCACGTCGTCACCGCCCCGTGGAGGGGAGGGCTCCAAATCCATGTCGTCTTTGACGTTGTCGTCGAACACCGGCAACTGGTCGTGCTCCATGTCCGGTCGAAAATCGCCTAGGACACCGCCACGCCTTGTGATCCCACTCTAGGAACATCACCCAGAATGGTGTGCGGAGTGGTACGCGCGGTCATTGTGTAGATGTGGTCGGAGATGGCGGCGATGCCACTTGGTGAAGAGCAGCGGTCCTTCTAGTGGCACGGGCGGCAACGACACCCGAATCCTGTTGAAGGTGTCAACCGCTTGGGAGTTTCACGTTCCGGTAGTGGCAGAGCACCCCTGTTCCCACCTCCAGTGCACCTCCTCCACAGGCACGTGGCGGTGGTCCAAAAGTCCGGCTCCAAGGATGCGCGCATATCGTGTTGGAGATATGCCCAAGAGGCAATAATAAAGTGGTTATTATCATATCTTCACACTTATGATAAATGTTTACATACCATGCTATAATTGTATTAACAGGAAACATTAATACTTGTGTGATTTGTAAACATAAAAGAGTCCCTAGTAAAGCCTCTTGTTAAACTAGCTTGTTGGTTAATATATGATCATGGTTTCCTGATCATGAACATAGAGATGTTATTAACAACAGGGTCATATCATTAGGAGAATGATGTGATGGACATACTCCTATAGATAAGCGTAGCATAAAGATCAAGTCATTTCAATAGTTCAATTGCTATATGCTTTCTGATACATAGTAACCTAATTCCTTCGACCATGAGATCATGCATATCACCTTTTCCGGATGGATGCTTTGATGTCATCAAACACCACACCGTAACAGGGTGGCTATAAAGGTGGCATTGAGTGTTCAGAAAGTATTGGTTGAAACACATGGATCAAGAGTGGGATTTGTCCATCCATATGACAGATAGATATACTCTGGGCCCTCTCGGTGAAATGTCATCCAATTAGCTTGCAAGCATGTGACTGGCTCACAAGGGATCACATATCACGGGAACGATAAAAGAGTACTTATCGGTAACGAGGTTGAACTAGGTATGCAGAGATACCGACGATCATAACCTCGGATAAGTAAACTATCGTGAGACAAAGGGAAATTGATATCGTATGTAAGTGGTTCATTCGATCGCAAAGTAATCGTAGAAATATGTGGGAGCCATATGAATTTCCAGATTCCTCTATTGGTTATTGATCGGAGAAGTGTCTCGATCATGTCCGCATAATTCACGAACCGTAGGGAGACACACTTAAGGATTCGATGTTGTTGAGTAGTTATGGAATGATGAGTAAAGAGACCGAATGTTGTTCGGAGTCTCGGATGGGATCCGGGATATCACGAGGTGATCCGGAATGGTCCGGAGAATAAGATTCATATAAGGAAAGTCCCGTTTCGGAGTTCGGAAATGATTCCGGTGTTTTCATCGGGAATGTTCTAGAAGGTTCCGGAATGTCCGGCACTCCGGGGGGGAAGGGGTACATGAGTGTGTCATATCAAGTTGGTATGATTGCATCATGTACTAGGTGTCTTCGCTGTTCGAAATAAAGGGTTTATTCAAATCCTAGTTTGAAAAGTCAAACGGCTAGTTTGAAAAGTCAAACGGCTAGTTTTCCGGAAAGAGGAGAAGGAGGTTTGGTTGAGACCGACTTGGGGGAGGAGTCCCTCCAAGCCGGCGCGCCAACCAAGGCCGACTTGGGGAGGGACTCCCCTCCCCTTGGCCGGCCCTCCCACCTATAAAAGGAGGGGCAGGGCCCCCTCCTCTAGACACACAAGTTCCTATCTTCTAATCTCCGGTTTAGAGCCGTTTTGGTTTAGAGCTTCTAATTGCCCTAGCCTTCGGTTTAGAGCCTTCTAATTGGTGTGTCTAATCCCTAGACCACTAATAGCTCTCTCTCATACTCCACCATACTCGCTCCGGCTTAAGGCGAAGCCCTGCGGGATCTCCCCTGTACTTCCGGTACCACGCCGTTGTGCTGCCGGAATCACGAGGAGAGTGCTACAACCTCCGCTGCCTGCTGGAACAAGGGAGAGGAAGGTCTTCGTCGAGTACCGAACGTGTGACCGACTGCGGAAGCGCTGCCGGAACGTAGCGCCGGAAGGATCGTCTACGCGATCTTGAGATCGTAAGTGTACGACTACATCACCCACGAGAATCTGCTCTCGTTAACCGCTTTGGAATCTTCGAGGGTAAGTTATTCCATCGACTCGTTGCTACAAATCTAGTAGATAGATCTTGGCTTGTTTGTTTGTATGCGATAGAAAATTTTTGTTTTCCATGCTACGAACCCCTACAGTGGTATCAGAGCCGTGTCTATATATAGATCTGTTGCACGAGTAGAACACAATGGTCATTGTGGGCGTTGATGCTTTTATTGTTGATTGCTTCTTGTGTACTTTGCATCTTGCGGTATGTTGGGATGAAGCGGGTGCCTGTTTCTCCTAGCATAGTTAAGATCCAATTTACAACGGGTGATTAACAATACTAGTATCAATGTTGTGGTTCTTGTTCGTAAGTTAGAACGACACTTATTGAAAGCCCCAAACCACGTAAAATATGCAAAGAAAGTAGAGGCGTCTAACTTTGTTTTGCAGGGGTGTGCTGTGATGGGATATGGCCATGATTGTGATAATATTTGATGTATGCAATGTTCCTTATTGTAAGTTGGCAACCGGCAGGAGCCATATGGTTGTCTTTAAATTTTGTTAAGACCCACGTGTCTATTCAAAGTAGTTGTAATAGTTGAAGCCGGTGGACAACAACCATGGAGAAGCATCATTGACCTTGATGCAATGTCGGTGATGATGGAGATCATGTTCGTGCTAGAAGATGGAGATCGGAAGCACAAGGAAGAAAGGCCATATCATATCACATATTATGAATTGCATGTGATGTTAATCCTTTATGCATCTTGTATTGCTTAGTAGACGACGGTAGCATTATAAGATGATCCCTCATGCACATGAATTTCAAGTCATAAAGTGTTCACCCTTAGTTAGCACCGTTGCTAAAGCTTGTTGTTTCGAAGCACCACGTGATGATCGGGTGTGTTAGATTCTACAAGTGTATACAACGTGAGCAAGCCAGATTTGCTCATGCGGAAACTAAGGTTTGATCTTGACGAGCCTAGCATGTACAGACATGGCCTCAGGAACACGGATTACCGAAAGGTAGAGCATGAGTCATATAGTAGATATGATGAACATGTTGATTGTTCGCCATTGAAGCTATATCAACTCTCGTGATGATCGGTTTTGATGTGGTGGATTTGGTTCGTGTGATCACTAAAACAATGTGAGGGATATTGTTTTGAGTGGGAGTTCACCTAGATTAATTTAATTATTAATTAGAACTCAATTTATCATAAACTAAATCAAAGTGAATTTGCATAGTTGTTGTAGTTATTGGCATCCGTTTACCACTTTGCGCTTAGTTATAATTGAGATGATAGAACTATAGAATTCTGGTTAGTTACTTTACGAACTGGTATCGTATTGTTTTGAAGTGTTAATCTAAAGTTTAAAAGTCCTATTGCAAACTTTCAGTAAGTTCCGGTTACTCCATGAAGTTTAATAATCAGTATTAAATCAAGAGTAACAATTCCAAGTGTTAGTATATAAGTATCATGTTTGTCTCCATGATTCTTGATATTCAAAGGATTCTCTTAATATTAAGGTTATCTAGGATCTGAAAGAGTTGTTTCAGAAACCATGATGTGTGGAAGATATTGTGATATCTGAAACGAAGTTTTGGTTGCAACATGATAGAGTATAATATGGCAAAAGTCATGTTCTCATATTTGATGAGAATTTGCAAAAGGTTGGAGACACTAGTTGTCCTAATCCTCCAAAAGGTTTTGGAGAGCAACATTATACTTGCGATTCACCGTTACAAGCTAAAAGTATCTTGATGGTGAATATTTGATGTAGGTAAAATGTTTACTACACCAAGAGATTACTAAAGAAAGGAATTTGAAAGAACACCAAACATTTGATGATGGTGATCTACTTCAAAGTGCAAGTCCAAAGACATGGGTATTTAACTATACACGCTTTGGACTATATGTCATATGTATGACTCCACTATTGATGTTGATAGATTCTTTCAAACAGAAAAGGAAACACTGAAAGAGAATCTCATAAATATATGGCAGAAAAGAAAAGAAACTAGAATTGTTCAATTTAAGTATATAGATGATATACATGTTATGGCTATATTATTTGCTTATTAAACAATGTGGTTATTAAGTATTTGATACTGAATTTGTTGGTATGAATCGTCATACGAAACAACACAATTCATGAACTACAATGGCCTAAGTAACTAGCAAAAGAATATGTGATGATGTTCATCGAGAACAAATAAAGGGTTATTGTGTTGCTCGTTAAACATCAAAGCTTGCCTTCAAGATTTGTTTTATCAGGTATTATAAGAACAAAAGGGTTGTTCAAATAAATTACCGTAATCCATAAAAGATGGATGATTCACAAATCTCGTTGGAGAAATCACATCCATAAAACTAGTGCTAAAAATGTCGAAAGACAAAATTGATTGAAAGATCACTTAGGAAGTGACATCGCCGTTTAAATTATAATGGAAAGAAAACATGAAGAAACTCCATGTGGATGGAATTTTGGAGTCTTCTGATTTTTGATCAAATGACGCTTGTGAAACTTTCCTAGAGATAATTGAAACTTCGTTCATAGGCCAAAAGGGAACGAATGACTAGCTTATTGGAACTTGTACATATTGTTGTACGAAATCCATTATGTGTAGTCAAGAGCGATGGATTTCAACTTCATATGCTTTCTCCAAAAATTTGAGTGAATATATGAATATTTACTTAATAAGGATGAAGTGTGAAATATTTGAAAAGTTCAAAGATTTTCAAGATGAAGTGCAAAATCATTGTAACAAGAATATAAATAGTTATGATAAGATCATAAAGGAAGATATTTGAGTTACAAGTTTAGCATAATACCTAAGATTTAAGGAATCGTTCCGTGGATTTGCATTTCCCGAAACACCATAAGAGTATGGAGCGTTCGAGATATGTAATTAAACCTTGTTTGACATGGTAAGATCAAAGGTATAATTCAAAACTGCCATTATATTTTAAAGATTAAAGGCTTTAGAGATTACCGTTTTTCCACTGAAAAGAGCTCCATCATAATCCGTTGAAATGACACCATATAAAGTTATGGTTTGGGATAAAACCCAAGTTGTCCTTTCTTAAACATTGGTATGCTTTGCATAAGAAAGATGTTTGCAACCAAAGTCGGATGAACCTGTCTTTGTATGATTATTTCGAATAACTGTTGAGTATTCCTCCATAACACCAGAGACAAAAGTGTTTGTCGCTTAGAACGTCAAGTTTCTTTGGGAAGGAATTTTTCGTGAAAAGTTAAGTGGGAGGACAATAGAACTTTGATAAGGTTAAAAGAACCTTAGCTATATGTGCAGAGTTGCGCAGCGCCGAAAAGTGTTCCGGAGGCAGCAACAATGCTCATGGCTCACGTACCTCAAAGGTTGTGGTCACGGAGATTCAAGTTCCTATTGAAACAAGTAGGTCGGATGAACAATCAAATACCAAGATTTGAGGGTTGAATCATTATTTGAGAATAATGAATCGACTACATGCAAAGAAGCGATGATGGGCCCTGACTCCGTCAAATGGCTTAAAGCCATAAAATCCGTGATAGTTCCATACACGAGAAATCAAGTTTTGAACTTGAAGGACCCTCGAGAAAGGTGTAAGACCTTACAGTCGTGTTTGGATCTATAAAGAAATAGACATGGATGTTTTACATCTATGAAATAGTCGACATGTTGGGAAAGAGTTCACAAAATGTTCAAAGGTTGACTATGACAAGATTTGATCTTTCATAGTGATATTTAGTCTAGACGGATTAATGTAGCAACCACTACATATAATTTGTTATATGGTAGTTGAATAAACAAAACAAGTTCTTCTAATAGAATCGTTACCTAGGACATGTGCATAACACGGTCCATAGGGTTTTGTTAATTCAAAGGATGCTAAGAGCACATGCAAACTTCAATGGTTGAAGTAAGCATAGCGGAGTTGGAATCTTCACTATGATGAAACTGTTAAAATAGTTTAATTTCATCAGAGACAATGAAGATGCTTGCATTTGCAAGAAATTAAGTGGGAGCGCTAAGACATATTTCTAATACATTATGTAGAAGACATATTGTTGATTGGAAGTGATGTATCTTTTTATTAACACATATTAAGAATTTCATCCCGATGAAAGACTTAGGCAAAACCCAAATATTTGGCATCAATAGACGCTAATATGGTTGTGCCAGAAGTACATAGACGAGATATTGAATGAGTTCAATATAGAAACTACAAGAAAAGGTTCTTGTCGCACAGAAAGGATTGAAAGAGTTCAATGTTGATGATATATTCAAGTGTATTGACATTTGGTAAAGTGAAACAAATAATCAAGTATAGATTGATACTTGATGTATGAAATCACAAAGAGTATTTATATCAATCATACTGTGATATGTACAAATCCAGATATGTCCTATGCTCTAAATGTTGTGAGCATATACCAGAATGATTTGTAAGATGATCATTGGACAATAGTAAGGATATTCTTATGATCTTTTGGAAGAACTAAGAGTATATTATTTGTAGAAGTGACAAATAGATGGTTAGTTCATTGTAAAAGTACTACATTGATACTAGTTTTGTCACAAAGTACAAATTAAGTTTATCTCAATCTAAACTAAGGGTGGCACAATATAATGGAAAGTGAGTTCCATAATGGATTTGGATGAGTTCCAAAGTTAAGACATTGTGACAGATACTACAACAAAAGGCTAAGTATATGACTGCTATTTTAGCAACAAAAGAGGGCATTTGTGTCAAGTAGTTTGTTATCAAACTAGGTGTAGTTCACAGTGGGATAATACTATGAAGATATATTGTGCGACAATATTATCAACATGTTTTAACCCCAAAGAGCTAAAGGTCACACCAAAAGACCAAATTTATACAAAGCCATCTCATTAGAGAATGAGTGATGCGTAGAGACGCAAAGACATGCAATTACACACGGACCTGAAAGTGTCAGATCCGGAGATCAGTTGACCACTAGCAATCGTGTACATACAACACTGTAAAGCCATAGGTGTTGAATACACAAAGGTTTGAAACTAGATTATTGACTCTAGTGCAAGTGGGAGACTGTTGGAGATATGCCCAAGAGGCAATAATAAAGTGGTTATTATCATATCTTCACACTTATGATAAATGTTTACATACCATGCTATAATTGTATTAACAGGAAACATTAATACTTGTGTGATTTGTAAACATAAAAGAGTCCCTAGTAAAGCCTCTTGTTAAACTAGCTTGTTGGTTAATATATGATCATGGTTTCCTGATCATGAACATAGAGATGTTATTAACAACAGTGTCATATCATTAGGAGAATGATGTGATGGACATACTCCTATAGATAAGCGTAGCATAAAGATCAAGTCATTTCAATAGTTCAATTGCTATATGCTTTCTGATACATAGTAACCTAATTCCTTCGACCATGAGATCATGCATATCACCTTTTCCGGATGGATGCTTTGATGTCATCAAACACCACACCGTAACAGGGTGGCTATAAAGGTGGCATTGAGTGTTCAGAAAGTATTGGTTGAAACACATGGATCAAGAGTGGGATTTGTCCATCCATATGACGGATAGATATACTTTGGGCCCTCTCGGTGAAATGTCATCCAATTAGCTTGCAAGCATGTGACTGGCTCACAAGGGATCACATATCACGGGAACGAGAAAAGAGTACTTATCGGTAACGAGGTTGAACTAGGTATGCAGAGATACCGACGATCATAACCTCGGATAAGTAAACTATCGTGAGACAAAGGGAAATTGGTATCATATGTAAGTGGTTCATTCAATCACAAAGTAATCGTAGAAATATGTGGGAGCCATATGAATTTCCAGATTCCTCTATTGGTTATTGATCGGAGAAGTGTCTCGATCATGTCCGCATAATTCACGAACCGTAGGGAGACACACTTAAGGATTCGATGTTGTTGAGTAGTTGTGGAATGATGAGTAAAGAGACCGAATGTTGTTCAGAGTCTCGGATGGGATCCGGGATATCACGAGGTGATCCGGAATGGTCCGGAGAATAAGATTCATATAAAGAAAGTCCCGTTTCGGAGTTCGGAAATGATTCCGGTGTTTTCATCGGGAATGTTCTAGAAGGTTCCGGAATGTCCGGCACTCCGAGGGGGAAGGGGTACATGAGTGTGTCATATCAAGTTGGTATGATTGCATCATGTACTAGGTGTCTTCGCTGTTCGAAATAAAGGGTTTATTCAAATCCTAGTTTGAAAAGTCAAACGGCTAGTTTGAAAAGTCAAACGGCTAGTTTGAAAAGTCAAACGGCTAGTTTTCCGGAAAGAGGAGAAGGAGGTTTGGTTGAGGCCGACTTGGGGGAGGAGTCCCTCCAAGCCGGCGCGCCAACCAAGGCCGACTTGGGGAGGGACTCCCCTCCCCTTGGCCGGCCCTCCCACCTATAAAAGGAGGGGCAGGGCCCCCTCCTCTAGACACACAAGTTCCTATCTTCTAATCTCCGGTTTAGAGCCGTTTTGGTTTAGAGCTTCTAATTGCCCTAGCCTTCGGTTTAGAGCCTTCTAATTGGTGTGTCTAATCCCTAGACCACTAATAGCTCTCTCTCATACTCCACCATACTCGCTCCGGCTTAAGGCGAAGCCCTGCGGGATCTCCCCTCTACTTCCGGTACCACGCCGTTGTGCTGCCGGAATCACGAGGAGAGTGCTACAACCTCCGCTGCCTGCTGAAACAAGGGAGAGGAAGGTCTTCGTCGAGTACCGAACGTGTGACCGACTGCGGAAGCGCTGCCGGAACGTAGCGCCGGAAGGATCGTCTACGCGATCTTGAGATCGTAAGTGTACGACTACATCACCCACGAGAATCTGCTCTCGTTAACCGCTTTGGAATCTTCGAGGGTAAGTTATTCCATCGACTCGTTGCTACAAATCTAGTAGATAGATCTTGGCTTGTTTGTTTGTATGCGATAGAAAAATTTTGTTTTCCATGCTACGAACCCCTACATATCGTAGCCGCAACGCGTGCTCGCCGCGCAAGAGCAATGAAATTGTGCGTGCTTGCTGGGGTTGGCAGCCGTGGGAGCGGTGTGCGGGATACTCGTGGATGTGGAGGTGGTGGCGACGACGAGCCAAGCTCGAAAACGATCTGGCCTCATGGTCATGCTTCGTTGTCTTCTTCCACCACGAATGCATGGCTGCGAGCTATGGGGGTGGGGGTGGGGGGGGACTTGCCTCGAAGTGGCAGAGGGATAGGTGGTGGGGGGATATTGGGCACCCAAGGTCCTTCTTAAAAGCCTTGGCCATTAATGCCAGTAATAGCCTTGGCATTGATGGCGGTGCAGGAACCATCGACCAACATTCATGTCGACGCAGGGGTCCCAACGGTTGTCATCGCAGTGGCAAAGTGCGGCATTGATGGCCAAGGCGGAATGCCAGCAGGCGGAGTCATTGTCAGGCGGTCCTGGGACGGACACAAAAGGCCACACGTGGTCCACGTGTGGCGTCTGGCTAGACGTATTCCTTGCCCAAATTTGGTCCATGAATGGGTCTATCTAAACATGCCGATCCGTTTAGGTCGCATTGTTGAGCTGTGTATTAGTTGTCCTTCTGTCCAGTCAAACCTAAACAGACAACCCTGGTCCTGCTAGCCCTCACCTGGAGGGCGCTTCTACCTTAGAGCTTGTTTGGCTCCTATCATTTAGGTCTGAAATCAAAGAATCAACCCGTTTGGCTGCCATGGAATAGTCTACAGAATTCAATTGAGTTTGTATGGATTACATCCTTTGCCTAGCCTTAATTCCTTCTCGTACGTACCAAACTTTAGAGATGACATGGTTGAAGGCGAAACTCAAGGGAGGAAAGATGGAATTGCGGCAACCCGCGGGCTCTTACCTAGTTAACCTACGTTTGAAGCATCCGGGTCGTCTAGTGACCTGGTCGCTCCTGAGAAATAGGATCTCAGGGGCAATCTCTTTCTGCCCCCAACTTCACTGCCGCTGCATGTCCCTGCCTCCTCCGTTGGCCGCTCCGGCCGCGGGAGGAGGTGGGGACCCGGTGCTTCGTATCCAACTGTAGTTAGGGTTGGTCTAGATTTTGCTTGGGGCGTTGATTCTATGGAGGAGATGGCGCCGCGTCGGAAGATGGCAGGCGGCGATGTTTCTCTTCTTCGACTGCGTTGGATGAAGATGACAGCGTCAAGATCTGGTGATCACGGGGAAGATCCCCGACTGACGTTCCACAAAGTCTCGGACTCTTCGCTTGCGACGACTTGGTTCATCGGCTCGAAAAGCATCCTTGTATGCGATGGTGCTCTCCCAGATCTTGGTATGGCGGTTGGTCGCCTCTTTTTCCGGCGCTACCATGGTGGCGGTGGAGGACGATGGACGACGGTTCGGCGAGGCATGGGTTCCTTCAAGGGTAGAATTGTGATTTTAGTTGCAGAGTTCTTTGTGCAAAGTTGCTTGACAGGCATGTTTGTCTTAGGTGTTGACCATATGTGTAATCTTTGGATTGTCTAATGAAATATATATGATTACTTCCAAAAAAAAACCTACGTTTGGATAAAGCACACTCTCAGTAAGTTTAAAATTCGCATCAAGACAATACTATACACGAGGCATTATCTGCATATTTTGGATGCACACACTAGCTTGGATTCTGTGTACTAGATTAGCTTAAAAAAAAGTTCCACAGTAAAGGTGGCATTGTTTTTGTTGCGGCAGACCGTAAAGGTGACTTTAACTTGGCAAGAATTAGAATTTGTAAGCACGCGATTACTCGCCCATTTGTAGCTCCTACAAGTAAGAACTCTGGGGAAGGAATCCGATCTGCAGATGAAGCAGAAGCAGTCAAAAGGCGAGCGCACAGCGAACTACGCAGTCGAACTTGTCGGAGGCAGAATCGGTTTGTATGTTTTGTATTTAGGTAGGTAGGAGTAGGTAATTGTATTTAGGTAGGAATCGATCTGTGATCCAGTTTGCCGATTACGAGTACGTGTCTGTAACTCCTGTTACCTCCTCTGTATCTTCTGTATATAAAGAGAGAAACACCTCCCCGTTGGGGAGATCACGGCAAAACAATCTGCCCGCCCGCCCGCCCTGCACTACACGACACGAGCCCCAGCATCGCATCGCACTGACTGACTGACGTGACGTGACGCACGGTTGGTTGCTGATCCTGCCGTCAACGCCACACTCTCATCCGACCTCACCTCGCCTCACCTGCCATCATCGCTTATCCCAAATCCCAACATTCCCCCCGAGCCTCTCGCCTCGCCTCGCCTCGCCAGCATGGGTTCCGACTTCAAGGCCATCCCTCTGATCGGTACGTTGTCTCTTCAATTCTTATCCTTTTCACCCGCCATAAGTACCTTCTCGCAATCCGCTGTGCCGGTTCCGGTTCCACCTGCAAGATTCAGATTCCGAATCTGGCCTTATCCCCCCCCCCCCCCCCCCCCCCCCCCCTCCTTTTCGAAACACAAATCCTGGAGTGAGCGCGCGCGTGTCAGGAAATTTCAGAACGAAATCTTGTTGCCGCAGTCCTAGCAGCTGTAGCAACCGGCAGTAATCATGAACCATTCAGAACCCTCCACCACCTTATATGTAGTAGTATCTGGATGAAGCTCTCTTTTTCTTTCCTCTCTGCATGACACAGCTGACGAACCCGTTTACATGTATCTGAACAAAGTTCTCCTTTTTCCTCTCTGGGTGAACAGACATCGGCCCGCTCGTCGACAAGATCGATGATCCCGGCATGGCCGGCGACGAGGGTCTGCTGGGCGTCATCCGGATGCTGGACGACGCTTGTAAGGATGCCGGGTTCTTCTACGTGGTAATAATCACTGGTCTTAAACTTTTTTGCTTCTAACCAGATTCTGTATCTCAACTGAATATGAAAATGTTCGTCAGTAACAGAATCTAGGATGCTAGTGTGTCTCATGTTCAGTTGTTTTTGTGCCGCTGATCTTCATTTTTTTTGTTTGATGAACAAAACCTTGTTATATGTGATGTTCAATTCACCGATTGCATGCTAATTAACAGTGTGCTGCTGTCTATAGAATAGTAAATAAGGTAAATGATGTTCTGTCAATGTTAACAGAAAGGCCATGGGATTCCCGAGTCGCTACTGACGGAAGTCAGGGATGTCACGCGCAAGTTCTTCCATCTTCCTCACGAGGAAAAACTGAAGATCAAGATGACGCCCCAGAGTGGCTATAGGTATGATTGCTAACCGAAATTCAACTTGTTTTGTTTTTAGCTCATTGTTTGGTCCTTGGAAGCCTTGTGCATATAAAAATAAACATTCATATATGACACATCTCAGAGGGTATCAGAGAGTTGGGGAGAATGTTACCAAGGGTAAACCTGATATGCACGAAGCAATTGATGTAAGTTTACCTCTTTTCTCTGAGATTTTCTTGTCATGCTTGTATAAGATGTTCTGTGTTCTGAGCTAACCATGATAACAAATATGGCAGTGCTACACGCCTATCGAACCGGGGAAATATGGAGCTCTTGCTAAACCAATGGAAGGATTTAACTTGTGGTATGTTCCCAACATTCCATATCTGTTCTCTGTTCCCAAGAAATATCTTAGAGCACCAAATGTTATTCATTTCTTGAGAAATCCCTGCTTATTTTTCTCCATCAGAAAATGAAAAAGATAGGATAGTACTTCCAGCATGTATGAGTATGACTTAACTTCTACCATATCATTGTACCTCTATCAACATTTAATGATGATAATGTTCACAATGTAAAGATTGCTCCTTTAGTATTTAATGTGCTTTACAAAACGAATTGCTTATCTTCCGTGCAGGCCAGATCACCCACCAAATTTTGACGCGCTTCTGGAGAACTATATAAGTCTTCTACGAGGTCCACTAAATTGAACCACTTCAATTATTCCTCTATGCTCAGCGATAAATCCTAGCGATGTTTATGCCATTTTCCATTGCAGATCTTTCAAGAAAGATCATGCGGGGTATAGCCTTGGCATTGGGTGCGCCGTTGGATGCTTTCGAAGGTGGAACGGCAGGAGATCCTTTCTGGGTTCTCAGGTTGATTGGGTATCCAGTCTCAGCTGACATCCCGCAAGAGCAACGCACTGATACTGGATGGTAAGTAAAAGTACATTTCATTTCACCATTGCTGTTTTGTGGCATGTCCTGCAAAAAATATGCTTAATTGGTTGGATACATCTGACTCTGTTTTCTTCTCCATGCATCCTATGACCAATTCAGTGGAGCTCACACAGATTATGGTTAGTACACATCCTCTCTTGGCAGCATTGTCTTGTCTTTCTTACAATCAATACTAGCATAATTTATACCGGATTATTGGAAAACCATATATGTTTCTTTATTTTGGTTTTCCTCTGGATGATGACACTGGTTCCTTGAGTTGTTAAACTGCTAATCTATACCAGAATGATAAAAGTTTCCTCAATTTGTTAAACTGCAGGACTTCTGACACTGGTTAACCAGGATGATGACGTATGTGCTCTTGAGGTACTTGTTTCTTCACTAACAACACTGAAATATATACCCTGCATATGTTTACGCCCTCTGCTTCCTCTGTAAAGCAAATAAATAGACTTACAGACAATCTTTGCTATTATGGTTCCAGGTCAGAAACCTGTCCGGCGAGTGGATATTCGCCAAACCGATCCCTGGAACCTTTGTTTGCAACATCGGTGACATGCTGAAGGTTTCTTTCTTCCCCACTTGACTGATGTCTTTATCTGTTTTAGCAACCTTACTCATTCTCTTTCATTAGAAAACCTTGTTAACTGTAAATCATTATATCTTGTTCAGGTTTGGTCGAACGGGATATATCAGCCCACGCTCCACCGAGTCGTCAACAACTCCCCTCGCTACCGTGTATCTGTCGCCTTCTTCTACGAGGTACGCATATACACAGCTCTCTGGGCACACGAACAGATTTGCGATTGGTATCCAACTGAATGAATTGCTTATACTCAATCTGTTCTCTCTGAAACCAACAATGGCGTGTACAGTCGAACTTCGATGCTGCCGTGGAGCCGGTGGAGTTCTGCCGGGAGAAAACGGGCGGCGTCGCCAAGTACGAGAAGGTGGTCTACGGGGAGCATCTGGTGCAGAAAGTCCTGACGAACTTCGTCATGTAAACTGGGTGGAAAAAGGTAGAAACCTGTTGTAGCATTCCATCAATAAAATCGTGTTTGGGTCACTCGCGATGTGCGTTGCAGCTGCCGTTCATGGATGCCGCCGCGGGCGTTGATCAGATCAGTGCATATATATCGTTGTAAAGAAAATGCAGTAGTTTCTGCCAGCAATAGATTTGCCGTCTATGTGATGCACGAAATCGAAAAGAATTGTTCAGAATGGACAAAACGAGACTCCGGCCAAGTTTCCTCCCGAGATTCTACGGTAGATAGCACAAGGCCGGTGCGTTGCTACGCATTTTGTACAAAACTAAAGTTCCATATTTATTAAGAATATGATTGCCACTTGTTGAGATGGACGAAAGGCCTTATAAAAGTCAAAGAGGCTTGACCTCAAGGTAACAGAGTTTTCTCTTCAAAACTGAGATCAAAGAAAATTTTCTTTGCTTTTCTTTGGTCCATTAACTTAAATAGTGACAGCATAGGAAAAATTCCCATTCCTATGGTACTTGTCCATTAACTTAACGAGGTGTGCTTCGGTGTCCCCCTTAAACTTAAGTTTGCATGTGCCAGTTTTTTTTTTTTGACCCGTCGAAACTCATATCTAGGCTATGTATATCATCGCATAGATGTACTCAGTCGAACTAGGTATACTCCATGTTCTCATCGGCTGATCCCACCTCCGTTATCGTGATCTACGTTTTTGCGTGCCACCTTTTAAAATTTTGTTGCTGCTACTATATACCTTTCGATTTCCGCCCCACGGTCACGTGAGTATACGTGTATGGTGAGTATATGTCTAAAAGAACCATACGGACTTACGATGGGTTCGTACGATCTTCGAAACAAATTGGTATCGAGTTTTTGTTGTCAAAATTTGAAAAGAATGGGAACATCGAAGCAAAAAGTGTAACTTAAATAGTGACATCATAGATCAAGCAGCCAGGGTCATGGAGAAGGTGTTACAATTGCGATAAGAAGATAACGAAGAACGAAAACGAAAAACACAACAAGGGGACACATATTTAACGTGGAAAAACCTCTCCAACAAAGAGAGGAAAAAACCACGGGGTGCCAGCTAGTGAAACTTCACTAGAGGAGTGTTTACAAATGCCGGGGATTTCACAGATGCAACTCATCCCAACCGGAGGCTTACAAGGGGTTTATATATCGGCCCAAGCCTCCGGCGACGGGCCTCGCTGCACTCGTCAGAAGTTGGCCTATACTTTGTAGAATTTGGATCAACATATAACAAACTCCACCTTGAGACAAATTCCTCCTTGTAGAATCAACAGCAACCATCTCCATGAACAAACAAAGCAAATACTTTCGGCGCCAATAGCCACTTGGGCTAATCAGTTAAACCAACTAAGTTCGAGCAAATCTCAAACTTAGCAACAGAAACAGGTTTAGTCATCATATCAGCAGGATTATCATGAGTGCTGATCTTGCATACCTTTAATTTACCTTGAGCAACAATGTCTCTAACAAAATGGTACTTGACATCAATATGCTTAGTTCTCTCATGGAACATCTGATCTTTTGTAAGGTATATAGCACTTTGACTGTCACAAAACAAAGTAATGCAAGAATCATATCCACAAAGCTCAGCAAACAAACCTTTCAACCAAACAGATTCTTTGCAAGCTTCAGCAATAGGCATGTATTCAGCTTCAGTAGTAGATTGTGCAACAACAGCCTGCAATGTAGCCTTCCAGCTAACAGCACAACCACCAACATTAAAAACATAACCTGTGAGGGATCTTCTCTTATCCAAATCGGCAGCAAAATCTGAATCCACATAGCCAACGAGTCCCTCACCGGTCCTGCCAAACTTCAAACAAGCATTGGAAGTGCCAAGAAGGTACCTGAAAACCCACTGAACAACCTTCCAATGTTCTTTATCAGGATTAGCCATGTATCTACTTATCAAACTCATAGCATATGATAAATCAGGACGAGAACAAACCATGTCATACATCAAAGAACCAACAGCACTAGAATATGGCACCTTTGACATGTACTCAAACTGTTCATCCGTAGTAGGACATTGAGAAACTGACAATTTAAAATGAGGAGCAATAGGAGTACTAACTGAGTTGGCACCATCCATATTAAAACGATGAAGAACTTTCTTAATGTAACTTTGCTGACTAAGAAATAACAAACCAGATTTTCTATCTCGGATAATCTCCATACCTAAGATCTTCTTAGCAGCACCAAGATCTTTCATCTCAAACTCACTACTTAGGTGGGCCTTGAAAATAGTGATTTCTTTCATGCCCTTGGCAGCAATTAACATATCATCAACATATAGCAACAAGTATATAGGTGACCCATCAACAAACTTGATATAAACACAACTATCATATTTAGACCTCTCAAAACCGTCTTGGAGATTGCTTTAAGCCATAAAGAGACTTTTTTAATTTGCACACAAAATCCTCTTTACCAGGCACTATGAACCCTTTTGGTTGGTCCATGTATATTTCCTCATCAAGCTCTTCATGCAGAAAAGCAGTCTTGACATCTAACTGCTCAAGCTCAAGATCACGCATAGCCACAATGCTAAAGAAAGTACGAATGGAACTATGCTTCACAACTGGAGAGAACACATCATTGTAATCATTGCAGAAATGCCTCCGGCGACGGGCCTTGCTCCACTCATCAGAAGTTGGCCTATACTTTGTAGAATTTGGATCAACATATAACAGAAGGTGATTAGGCAAGGCCACAGGGGATGAGAAAACACATAGAGAACGGCTTGAATTGTCTCCGGGGTTATGTTTCTAAGCAAGAATAAATGAAACGGCTAGGAAACCCAAAATTTCTAGCATTAATGTACGGGCTCGTATCGTATCTCGAGCCTCCAGTTAGTAAATTTTGAGAATTAATATAGAGCTCGGTCAAGTCCTTAGCTATTGGATTTAACTCGGATGTTGACTGGTTGTAACTGATCTTTTTAAATCGTAGATGACTGGCACCGCAAGATGGTTTCATCAGATTTGCAAGGAGTTTGTATGAGTATTCTGGTTTCTTCTTCGTGCTCTAGATGGTTTCATCAGATTTGCAAGGAGTTTGTATGAGTATTCTGGTTTCTTCTTCTTACTATAGTGTGCGAATCTTGGTTGGCTGCTCGGCTACCCTTCTTTAAGGGTGTGTTCAGTTGGTGTCATGAAGTGGAATGGAATGGAATGGTTTCATACTCAAGAGCCGTTGTAGTGTTTAGTTGAGAAATGGAATGGAATGAGGTGGTTTCTCAAAATAGAATATTCCCTCTAGATGCAGAATGCATTTATTCCACCAAATTGGTGGAATCTCCCCGTTCCTTTATGCTAAAGCGACCCAAACGTTTTCACTCTCTCTATTCTCCTGCCATTATTTTTGCTAAATACACCCAAACATAGAATGGAATCATTCCATTCCACTTTTTTGGCCCAACCGAACATAGGATGGAACCATTCCATTACATATTTTTGTCCTAACCAAACACAAAAACGAAACCAACCTATTCTAGTGAAATGGAACCATGACATTCCATTCCACTTTGTTCCCGAACTGAACACACCCTAAAGCTCCGCGGGACCACCATCATTGCACAAAAAGACTGAGGCGCGGGCCCCCGTAGAGAAAAGTCCAACGAATGTCAGATGCAAGATGGGTTTCGATTAGTTTCCAAGTATCTACTCTCTTTGTTTTAAAATATAAGATGTTTTAGCTTTGTGAAAGAAGTGTATCTAGACCTCTTTTAGTGTGTAGGTTCGTGTAGATTTGGGGACCTATACACTAAAAGGGGTCCAGATACACTCATTTCATAAAGTTAAAACATCTTATATTTTAAAAGGAGGAAGTATCTAAGAGTTTAGACGGGAGTTTTATTGGGTATCCCATTTTCACTAGGCATGAGTGAGCCTTCTCTTTTTTCAGTCTTACTTGTGGAAAAAGTGGATTAGTCCGATCTAGCAGAAGTCTTTGAAGTCGTCCGCCATTCGACCGAGAATTCAGGCCAAGTCGTGTCCTTTATAAATATATAAGATTTTCTCTCTTGGTAACGGGCTTGTACAAAAACATAACAAAAGTCTGTTAATCTTCATAAATAAATAAATTATACAGTATAATATTTAGACACAAAACAAATTAGAGCATCATAGTACAAATAGCAAATACATGTTCATGTGCTTGCAACAAAGACGGACCTTGTTCCTTTAGATGAGAATTATTAGATATATAATCAACCTCATGCAAATCAAGATGAATGTTTTTCATATAATTTAATTATTATCATTTAAATTCAATATAATATACTTGATCTAGAGTTGCACTTTGTCGCGATTTTTAAATTTAATTTTGATTTGGATGTTTAACAAATATTCTGTTAGAATGAATTGCAACCCAAATCTAAGGAAAGAAAAGTGTCATATTACTTCACAACTTATTTTATGTCTCTCAACATATCATAATGTGTCCTCATTTGAGTATCCTTAAATATCTACAGTACTTCATTGAATGCATTATATTTGGTGGAAGGTTCTAAGGGTATAAGGCTCGAGCACTGTTAGGGGGGGGGGGGCGTGGAAAAATATGGACAAGTAGAATGTTCTCAAATGTCTTCATCGGCTTTCGATTATCGATGATGCTTGTTTCTTTGTCAATTTTTCTCTTCCTGTTCTTAACCATCTATGCATATGTGCTTTGTAGTACTTGGTAACCATATCACACAGTGGCCATCCCTCTGAATACCAGTGAGCTCCTCCCCTTCTTCCTCCTCTTACGCACCACCATCCTTAAGGTAACATATCCTGATATTTTTCCATGCTAATGCATTTTGCATCGTCAATATGCATGTACGTATGTCAGTACTGGACACATGTTGATGTATATATAACGTGCAAACAGACGGTACGTAGCAGCGCTTGATTCAGCGGGTGCAAGGGAATGCAAGACCAAGCAAGCCAGTGCCCGATGGCAACAAAATGACTGAAAAGGTGCACAATAGAGTGGAACAAACTGACAAAGGAGTGCCTTGAATTGTGTCTGTTATCAAATGAGCTGAAAGAGGATAGCATTACACTATGGCAGTGGCGTTGCCAGTGCACTTGGTAAGTAAACTACCAATTCAAGATAACCTAACAAACAATTTATGGGAGCCTGGGAGTTGCAGTTATCAAGCTTCGGCATGCTCAACAATGGTGATCAATAACGTCAACTCATCTGTGGTGGCAATGTTGGTCTCAGGAGCAAATGATCTTCAGATTTCAGACCCAGTCTCATCTGTACTTCCCTTGCCTGAGCGTTCAACACAGATTTGGAAGGGTTCAAACCCAACACAGGAGTGCTTGTATTGAGTTCAAGTAAACTAGAAGGGTTACTCCTTCATGGAGAAGTACCTGAAATTTGAACAAAATGCGTAAATAACAACTAACACAAAAGAGTAGATAAAATGTGTGTACATACTAATGGAGTTGGAGAGAAAGCACATGCGAGTTTGCAAGTAATCGCAAGTTCTTAACTATGAGTCATAACTAATGACTTACGCTAAGCTCCCTATGACAGACTACATGAGCATATGACTAGACTTGGAGGAAATAAATCCACTATAATCAACCGGTTTTCTACTCACACTGAACACATTTGAACATGATGACATATTGAAAACCATAAATGAATCATAAAAAAATATGAGAATCAAGACCTCATAGTTGTGTGTGTTGCGTTTTAAGTACCTTGTTTTCTAGTCCTTTAATATCCTCTAAAAAATCATCATTAACAAAATGACTAGCAGCAACAATAATGTGAATTTTTAGATTTCCTAGCTATGTTGGTACATTCTTATCATCTTAAATATTTGATAAGAAATACAGGGTATTTTTCAACGATTTCACATGGTTACCAATTTTCCAAGACATGTGTATCGTAGTAGCAGCAAACGGGGTCGAGGACTCGTTCCACCACCCAAGGGTCTGGGTCGAGTAAGGGTCGATGAGGATTGATGCACAGAACATGACCCCATATGAAAAAAATCAATCGCAGCTTTGTGAGCCTGAGTAGGTGTTCTATACATGTATGCACGAGAAAACTAAAATCGGTCGCAGTAACTCAGTGTCGCTGTACGGTATTGTCGCTAGGTTACTTGTTCACGGAACGGAAAAGCTGCATGTACATATTTTGGGCTTCAGTCGATTGATTTGGTTCGGTTGAGTCTGCAACTTGCTGATAATAAAGTATAATAGAAATAGGTTGCATCATCATGTGTAAATTGTTTCATCGTTGGATCGTCGACCCGGGCTATCGACCCAGATTATTGGAGTCATGACCCACGTTCCAGGTTGACGTCCCGAAGAAAAGTAGCCCTCTCGACCCGTCAATTGTAGCTACCGTGATCCCCGACCCTCCACCGTGTTCCTCGACTCGGGCGATCCGATTTTTGGCAAATACGGAATGTATATATATGAGTACTTAAGACTTATCATTCTCACTCATTTATACAGAACTATTCTACTTCACCATAATTTATTTATCTTTTAATTTATACTCCATTCAGTATAACATCTTAAATGATTATTTATTTTAACTTAGAAAATAGATTATAATCACCCTAATGTATAGTAAGCTATATATTTTCATGCAGTTTTAGTTTTCATCTTTACAAATACAACTTAATGTGCTGAACTGAATGACATTTAGTCGCATTTTTTTATATTTTGCTTTTTTTGGATGTTCAGCCAATCATTTGCTACAATCAATTGCACCCTATTTTTAAGTAAACAAAAGTTTCATATTACCCTCTTAATATATTATAGTGAGATCCAAAAATATTTGCAATACTTGATAGAATGTATGAATCTAACATAAAATTTTATAGAAGTTTCTAGAGTACAAGACTTTTTTTACTAGAAGTTAAAACTCATCGGTTCGCATCAAGGTGATACGACCAACAAAGTTACACGCGGCCGCTGCATAGAAAAGATGCGCGCAACTAAAATATAAGTCTATCATGGACTCTTAACATGCGATGCATAGAATAAAGCGGACTAAGACTACGGAGGACCCACATATAGATTACGTCGCTATCCGTGTTGGATGAAAACCTCCTTATATGTCCGCTCCACTCAAGAACATGCAGACATGAAGAATTCCTTCTGCTCCGCTCGCTGCAACCACAATATGAATTTGTGGATTAGCTAGCTACTTTGGTTCATTCTTATCATCCTTAATATTTGAGAAGAGGCACTCTAATGCGTGGACAAGTAGTTTTTACTCAAAACTCTTTGGCAGCGCTCGCTCGTTAGTGATGCTTGTTTCTTGGTCATTATCTCTTCCATTATTTTGGTTTCTCCGGTTTGATGTTATTTTTTTCTATTTCCTCTGATCTATATTAGTTGACTCAAATTTGTATAGATACGAGTGTATCTAGTACTAAAACTTAACTAGATACATTCGTATCTAAATTAATCTAATTCAACTAATATGGGTCGGAGGGGAGCATTAAAAATTGCATGATGCATCAGTCAATATGGATGCACTCGGGTTGGCACTACTGGAAAAACGGTCTTCGGTTCAATGTGAACAATGCCAGCAGTCTCGGCCTGTCACAGCCCGCGACTAGTGCTAGCACTAGTCCTGGGCCATGAGGCCTCTAAGGGCTAGAAATGGCCATAGACACTAGTCCCGGACCGGACCAGATCTCTAGTCCTGGTCTGTAATACGGCCCGGGTCTAATAACCTGGAGCGACCCGGGACTAGTTGTTCACCAGTATATATTCTGCTTTCTGTCCACCTGCCCTAAAGCATATATATGGTGGCCATTTTTCTCAAAGAAACAAATGAGTTCATGCCATTTTTTTTCTCAAGATTTGTCAAGATTTAGTTTGCAACCCCTAAATCCAAAGCTTTAAAAGGTTAGAACTTCATGCTTTCATCTCTTATTGCTACTTTAGCTCTATAATGCTCTAGAAGTATAGAGATATGGATCAATGCATGCATGCTCTAGAAGTAGAAGGATTTTGATATGTGTAACAAATTTTGATTAGGCACATAGTTACTAAAAATTGAAATGTGTAATTTTAGAGTTTCAGAGCTTAGAATGGAATGAGGTTTTCACTGATAGAACAATAATCAAAAACTTCACATTTATCATGTTAATTGTTTTCTCCAATTCACAAATTGGTGCATGTAAATTTTTCAAAATTCAAAATTAATGCTCTAGAAGCTCTGAATATAACTTGTAATAATTTTATCATGTTGTGTAATGATTTTTGATATACTTTTACTATAATGCAGATGGTCTGGGAATGAATGTACGATACTGACCGACGCTCTGGCGAGTTCATTAATGGCGTGCATGAATTCATCTGTGTTGCTGATACAAACAAGCGCAATGGTTTTGTATTCTGTCCATGTAGTGGATGTAGGAATCAGAAGGATTACTCTAACTCAAAAACCCTTCACAGTCACCTGTTGAAGTCCAGCTTCATGCCTAGTTATAATTGTTGGACCAAGCACAGAGAGAGAGGGGTTATAATGGAAGACAATGAAGAAGAAGAGGAGGATGACAACTATCATGGTTTCCCTGAGTACGGAGATACTTCCACGGGGGATGCTTGAAGGGGAGGATGAAGAAGAGACACATGATGAACCCGCTGATGATCTAGGTCGGACCATTGCCGATGCACGAAGAGACTGTGAAACTGAAAAGGAGAAGGAGAAGTTTAATCACATGTTAGAGGATCATAAAAAGTTGTTGTACCCAAATTGCGAAAATGGTCTGAAAAAGCTGTGCAACACACTGGAATTGCTACGATGGAAGGCTGAGTGTGCTATACCTGACTCCTCATTTGAAAAACTGCGGAAATAATGAAGAATATGCTTCCAAAAGATAACGTATTGCCCACCAGTACGTACGAAGCAAAGAAGGTTGTCTGCCCACTAGGTTTAGAGGTTCAGAAGATACATGCATGCCCTAATGACTGCATCCTCTACCACGGTGAGGAGTACGATAATTTGGATGCATGCACGATATGCTTCACTTCGGTATAAGATCAGACGAGATGACCCTGGTGACGTTGAGGGCGATCCCCCCCCCCCCCGGAAGAGGGTTCCTGCCAAGGTGATGCGGTATGCTCCTATAATACCACGGTTGAAATGCTTATTCAGAAACAAAGAGCACGCCAAGTTTTGTGATGGCATAAAGAGGAACGTAAGTCAGACGGGATGTTGAGAAAGTACCCGGAGTTTACAGATGACGCAAGGAGTTTAAGGTTTGGTCTAAGTACAGATGGCATGAATCCCTTTGGGGAGCAGAGCTCCAGTCACAGCACCTGGCACATGACTCTATGCATCTATAACCTTTCTCCTTGGTTGTGCATGAACGAAAGTTCATTATGATGCCAGTGTTGATCCAAGGTCCGAAGCAACCCGGAAATGACATTGATGTGTACCTAAGGCCATTAGTTGAAAAACTTTTACAATTGTGGCACGAACCTGGCATACGCGTGTGGGATGAGCACAAGCAGGAAGAATTTGACCTCCGAGCATTGCTTTTCGTAAAAATCAATGATTGGCCTCCTCTTAGTAACCTTTCAGGACAGTCAAACAAGGGATACAATGCATGCACACATTGTTTAGATGAGACTGAAAGTATATATTTGGAACATTGTAAGAAGAATGTGTACAATGAGCATCGTCGATTTCTTTTGGCTAAGCATCCCTTAAGAAAGAAAGGCAAGCATTTCAACGGTCTGGCATGTCACCAGACAAAGCCTAAGGAGCGTACTGGTGCTGATATATTTGATATGGTCAAAGATTTGGATCAAATAGTAACCTTTAGAAAGGGTCCTGGCGGAAAATCTGTTCCTAAGGACGCTGAAGGACACGCACCCATGTGGAAGAAGAAATCTATATTTTGGGAGCTACCATATTGGAAATTCTTAGAGGTCTACTCTGCAATCGATGTGATGCATGTGACGAAGAATCTTTGCGTGAACCTGCTAGGCTTCTTGGGCGTGTATGGGAAGACAAAAGATACACCGGAAGCACGAAAGGACCATCAACGTATGAAAGACCCATATGGCCTGCATCCAGAATGGTTTCAAGGTCATGCCAGCTACGCTCTTACCAAACAAGAGAAGGAAATATTTTTGAATGCCTGAGCAGTATTAACGTCCCGTCTGGCTTCTCATCGAATATAAAGGGAATAATAAATATGGCAGAAAAAAGTTCCAAAACCTAAAGTCTCATGACTGCCACGTGATTATGACGCAAATGCTTCCGATTGCATTGAGGGGGCTTCTACCAGATAATGTTCGAGTACCCGTTGTGAAGCTATGTGCATTCCTCAATGCAATCTCTCAGAAGATAGTCAATCCCGAAGATCTACCACGGTTACAGAATGATGTGGTCCAATGTATTTTCAGTTTTGAGTTGGTGTTCCCACCATCCTTCTTCAATATTATGACGCACCTGCTGGTTCACCTAGTCAAAGAGATTTCCATTCTCGGTCCTGTATTTCTACACAATATGTTTCCCTTTAAGAGGTTCATGGGAATCTTAAAGAAATATGTTCGTAACCGTGCTAGGCCAGAAGGAAGCATCTCCGAGGGCTATGGAATAGAGGAGGTCATTGAGTTTTGTGCTAACTTTGTTCCTGACCTTATGCCGATTGTTCTTCCTCAATCGCGGTATGAGGGGAGACTGAGTAGAAAGGGTACTTTAGGAAGGAAATCAATAATATGTAGGGACGGACATTCTTACACCGAAGCACATTACACAGTTCTACAGAATTCTATCTTGGCAGCCCCATATATCGAGGAACACAAGAAAATCTTACGCTCCAACAACCCTGGAAAGCATGACTCTTGGATTAGAAATGAACACATGAAGAGTTTTGGCGGTTGGTTGCAACATCTCATAAAAACACTCTTGGAGATCAGCTATACTTGTTGTATAGGTCACCATCTTCGACTATATCGACTTTCCAAGGGTACGAGATAAATGGGTATACATTTTACACGATCGCCCAAGATAAAAAGAGCACCAACCAAATCAGTGGTGTCCGCTTTGATGCAACAGACAACAATGGGTCAAATACCACATATTATGGTTACATAGAGGAGATATGGGAACTTGAATATGGACCTACTTTTAAGGTCCCCTTGTTTCGGTGCAAATGGGTCAAGATGACAGGAGGAGGGGTTGAGGTAGACAAGAAATACAGAATGACATCGTTGGATCTCAACAATCTTGGGTACTTAAACGAACCATTCGTCCTAGCCAATGATGTGGCTCAGGTTTTCTATGTGAAGGACTGTCTACCAAACCTAGAAAAAGAAAAAATAAGAAAAAAAATACATCAGACAATGAGCCAAAGCTCCACATAGTTCTTTCAGGAAAAAGAAACATCGTGGGAGTGGAGGACAAGACAGCCATGTCAGAATATTGTGATAAGTTTCATGAAATTCTGCCCTTCGCAGTGAAGGATGACCCAAGCATCATGTTAATGAATGAATATGATCCATGGATACGGCGGGATCAAAAAGGAACACACGCGAAGAAATGATGTGTAATAATTGTAACATTTTATGAGTGAAGATGCTCCATGTGTCCATTTTTATAGTGTTGTCTGCAAACCATCTTGAGTGTGTTAGTCCCGTTTTGTGGCTGGACCGAGACTAAAGGGGGGCCTTTAGTCCCGATTCGTACTTACCATTAAGATCTTATCTCCAAACGCGTGTGGTCACATATTAGGGAGTGCCTCTATGACCAGTTTCTTGGAGATGCCGGAGGACTGGGCTCCTGCGGCATCTCCCTGAAACTGGCCGTAGTGGTGTCCCTGCTCTCGCACACCATCTTGCATCTTGTAACTTCTCTAACTAGATCAATACGCCTGGGAGCTAACTAATTTCACATATTAGGGAGTGCCTCTATGACCAGTTTCTTGGAGATGTCGGAGGACTGGGCTCCGACGGCATCTCCCTGAAACTAGCCATAGTGGTGTTCCTGCTCTCGAAAACCATCTTGGAGATGCCTCAAACTGGCTGGAGGACTAGACTCACAAGGATGCCTATTTATAGTACAAACAGTTCGGCATAGTGTCGACACTCATGATATAATATCGACACTCACCCCCTATTATTAGTGTTGACTCATGTTTTGTCCCGGTTGGTGTCTCCAACCGGGACTAAAGGTTCATCTTTAGTCCCGGTTGGTGACACCATCCGGGACAAGGTACAAGCCGCACGATATAATATCGACACTCACCCCTATTATTAGTGTTGTCTGGCCCAGTCTGCCGCAATCCCTTCAGTCGTGGTTGGTTTCTCCAACCGGGACTAAAGATGAACCTTTAGTCCCGGTTGGAGACACCAACCAGGATTAAAGATGAACCCTCTCTTTATAGATATTTCCCTCTATTTTAGGCCTTTTCCTCTATTTATAGGCTGCTCGATCCAGCTTGCCCGCCCTTTCCTCTATTTATAGGCTGCTCTATTTATAGGTTGCTCTATTTATAGCTACGCACTATTTATAGGCAAGATGTATTAGTTTCAATACATTTATTGGTTTCAATACTACGGCATTTTGATTGTTGTAGGCAGATAGAAAAAACAGCATTTGATCACCTGAGCGAACTCACAAGAATACAACATCTTCATAAATAGAGCGAACTCAAGACATTTATTAATATTAAAAACCGGGACAAACCGGGACTAGCAACACTCAGGACTAAAGTCGCCCCCTTTAGTCATAATCATGCCTAGTCCTATAGTACGCAGCTTCAGATTCTTCTTCATCATCATCATCATCATCATCATCATCATCGTCATCTGCCACTCTGGGGATCCTCAGCCTAGCCATGGCATATACCGAGGGCACCTGCCACTCCGGCCTCGGATTCACGGTGTGCGGGGGAGGGGTCTCCTAGAAGACGATGCCGCTACCACCGAGCGGGGGAGGGGCCTTCTTATGGCTCTGTGGCGAGTGGACTTGTGGGCACTGCAGGCGAGGATGGTCTCCCACGGCGATGTAGCACATCACGCCGATGATAGTACGATTCGCCCACTACAGACGGCGGGCGGCTTTGTTGTGTTTCACCGGGGGTGGGCCATCACCCTCGTACCTGGCGATCTCCCTTTCCCGTCGGTTAGCGAAGAAGGCATTTCAGGTGTCATAGTTGTCGGTATCCCATTCGGGATCCATCCGCTGCTCCGGCGTGAGCTCGTGGTAGAAGTGGTTCGTGATGGCCGCCTGTGTAGGGGTTCGTAGCATGGAAAACAAAATTTTTCTATCGCATACAAACAAACAAGCCAAGATCTATCTACTAGATTGTAGCAACGAGTCGATGGTATAACTTACCCTCGAAGATTCCAAAGCGTTTAACGAGAGCAGATTCTCGTGGATGATGTAGTCGTACTCTTTCCGATCTCAAGATCGTGTAGACGATCCTTCCGGCGCCACGTTCCGGCAGCGCTCCCGCAGTCGGTCACACGTTCGGTACTCGACGAAGACCTTCCTCTCCCTTGTTCCAGCAGGCAGCGGAGGTTGTAGCACTCTCCTCGCGATTCCGGCAGCACAACGGCGTGGTACCGGAAGTAGAGGGGAGATCCCGCAGGGCTTCGCCTTAAGCCGGTGCGAGTATGGTGGAGCTTATGAGAGAGGCTATTAGTGGTCTAGTAATTAGACACACCAATTAGAAGGCTCTAAACCAATTAGAAGGCTCTAAACCGTTGGCTAAAGCAATTAGAAGCTCTAAACCAAAACGGCTCTAAACCTGAGATTTAGAGGTGGAAACTTGTGTGTCTTGGAGGGGAGCCCTGCCCCTCCTTTTATAGGTGGGAGGGCTGGCGCCAAGGGGAGGAGAGTCCCTCCCCAAGTCGGCTTGGTGGTGCGCCGGCCAAGGGAGGAACCCTCCTCCAATTCGGCCTCCACCAATCCTCCTTCTCCTCTTTCCGAAAACTGGCAGTTTGACTTTTCAAACTTGCTATTTGACTTTTCAAATTAGGATTTGATTTAATCCCTTATTCGGAACAGCGATGACACTAAATACATGATGCAATCATTCCAACATGCAATGACACATTCATGTACCCCTTCCCCTCCGGAGTGCCGGACATTCCAGAACCTTCTAGAATGTTCCCGATGAAAACACCGGAATCATTCCCGAACTCCGAAACGGGACTTTCCTTATATGAATCTTATTCTCCGGACCATTCCGGATCACCTCGTGATATCCCGGATCCCATCCGAGACTCCGAACAACATTCGGTCTCTTTCTCATAACACCATAACTACTCAAACAACGTCGAATCCTTAAGTGTGTCTCCCTACGGTTCGTGAATTATGCGGACATGATCGAGACACTTCTCCGAACAATAACCAATAGAGGAATCTGGAAATTCATATGGCTCCCACATATTTCTACGATTACTTTGCGATCGAATGAACCACTTACATACGATACCAATTTCCCTTTGTCTCACGATATGTTACTTATCCGAGGTTATGATCGTCGGTATCTCTGCATACCTAGTTCAACCTCGTTACTGACAAGTACTCTTTTCTCGTTCCCGTGATATGTGATCCCTTGTGACCAAGTCACATGCTTGCAAGCTAATTGGATGACATTCCACCGAGAGGGCCCAGAGTATATCTATCCGTCATATGGATGGACAAATCCCACTCTTGATCCATGTGTCTCAACCAATACTTTCCGAACACTCAATGCCACCTTTATAACCACCCAGTTACGATGTGGTGTTTGATGTCATCAAAGCATCCATCCGGTAAAGGTGATATGCATGATCTCATGGTCGAAGGAATTAGGTTACTATGTATCAGAAAGCATATAGCAATTGAACTAATGAAATGACTTGATCTTTATGCTACGCTTATCTATAGGAGTATGTCCATCACATCATTCTCCTAATGATATGATCCTGTTGTTAATAACATCTCTATGTTCATGATCAGGAAACCATGATCATATATTAACCAACAAGCTAGTTTAACAAGAGGCTTTACTAGGGACTCTTATTTTAGTTTACAAATCACACAAGTATTAATGTTTCCGGTTAATACAATTATAGCATGGTATGTAAACATTTATCATAAGTATGAAGATATGATAATAACCCACTTTATTATTGCCTCTTGGGCATATCTCCAACAGTCTCCCACTTGCACTAGAGTCAATAATCTAGTTTCAAACCTTTGTGTATTCAACACCTATGGCTTTCCGGTGTTGTATGTACACGATTGCTAGTGGTCAACTGATCTCCGGATCTGACACTTCCAGGTCCGTGTGTAATTGCATGTCTTTGCGTCTCTACGCATCACTCATTCTCTAATGAGATGGCTTTGTATAAATTTGGTCTTTCGGTGTGACCTTTAGCTCTTTTGGGGTTAAAACATGTTGATAATATTGTCGCACAATATATCTTCATAGTATTATCCCACTGTGAACTACACCTAGTTTGATAACAAACTACTTGACACAAATGCCCTCTTTTGCTGCTAAAATAGCAGTCATATACTTAGCCTTTTGTTGTAGTATCTGTCACAATGTCTTAACTTTGGAACTCATCCAAATCCATTATGGAACTCACTTTCCATTATATTGTGCCACCCTTAGTTTAGATTGAGATAAACTTAATTTGTACTTTGTGACCAAGCTAGTATCAATGTAGTACTTTTACAATGAACTAACCATCTATTTGTCACTTCTACAAATATTATACTCTTAGTTCTTGCAAAAGATCATAAGAATATCCTTACTATTGTCCAATGATCATCTTACGAATCATTCTGGTATATGCTCATAACATTTAGAGCACAGGACATATCTGGATTTGTACATATCACAGTATGATTGATATAAATAATCTTTGTGATTTCATACGTCAAGTATCAATCTATACTTGATTATTTGTTTCACTTTACCAAATGTCAATACACTTGAATATATCATCAACATTGAACTCATTCAATCCTTTCTGTGCGACAAGAAACTTTCTTGTAGTTTCTATATTGAACTCATTCAATATCTCGTCTATGTACTTCTGGCACAACCATATTAGCGTCTATTCATGCCTAATATTTGGGTTTTTGCCTAAGTCTTTCATCAGGATGAAATTCTTAATATGTGTTAATAAAAGATACATTATTTCCAGTCAACAATATGTCTTCCACATAATGTATTAGAAACATGTCTTAGCGCTCCCACTTAATTTCTTGCAAACGCAAGCATTTTCATTTTCTCTGATGAAATTAAACTCTTTTAACAGTTTCATCATAGTGAAGATTCCAACTCCGCTATGCTTACTTCAACCATTGAAGTTTGCATATGCTTTTAGCATCCTTTGAAAAACCCTATGGACCGTGTTAAGCACATGTCCTAGGTAACAATTCTATTAGAAGAACTTGTTTTGTTTATTCAACTACCATATAACAAAATTATATGTAGTGGTTGCTACATTAATCCGTCTAGACTAAATATCGTTATGAAAGATCAGATCTTGTCATAGTCAACCTTTGAACATTGTTGTGAACTCTTTCCCAACATGTCGACTATTTCATAGATGTGCAACATCCATGTCTATTTATTTATAGATCCAAACACGACTGTAAGGTCTTACACCTTTCTCGAGGGTCCTTCAAGTTCAAAACTTGATTTCTCGTGTATGGAACTATCACGGATTTTATGGCTTCAAGCCATTTGACGGAGTCATGGCCCATCATCGCTTCTTTGCATGTAGTACGTTCATTATTCTCAAATAATGATTCAACCCTCAAATCTTGGTATTTGATTGTTTACTTGACCTACTTGTTTCAATAGGAACTTAGATCTCCGTGATCACAACCTTTGAGGCACGTGAGCCATGAGCATTGTTGCTGCCTCCGGAATACTTTTCGGCGCTGCGCAACTCTGCACATATAGCTAAGGTTCTTTTAACCTTATCAAAGTTCTATTGTCCTCCCACTTAACTTTTCACGAAAAATTCCTTCTTAAAGAAACTTGACGTTCTAAGCAACAAACACTTTTGTCTCCGGTGTTTATGGAGGAATACTTAACAGTTATTCGAAATAACATACAAAGACAGGTTTATCCGACTTTGGTTGCAAACATCTTTCTTATGCATAGCATACCAATGTTTAAGAAAGGACAACTTGGGTTTTATCCCAAACCATAACCTTATATGGTGTCATTTCAACGGATTATGATGAAGCTCTTTTCAGTGGAAAAACGGTAATCCCTAAAGCTTTTAATCTTTAAAATATAATGACAGTTTTATGAATTACACCTTCGATCTCACCATGTCAAACAAGGTTTAATTACATATCTCGAACGCTCCATACTCTTATGGTGTTTCGGGAAAATGAAAATCCACGGAACGATTCCATAAATCTTAGGTATTATGCTAAACTTTGTAACTCAAATATCTTCCTTTATGATCTTTATCATAAACTGTTTATATTCTTGTTACAATGATTTTGCACTTCATCCTGAAAGTCTTTGAACTTTTCAAATGTTTCATACTTCATCCTTATTAAGTAAATATTCATATATTCACTCAAATTCTCGGAGAAAGCATATGAAGTTGAAATCCATCGCTCTTGACTACACATAATGGACTTCGTACAACAATATGTACAAATTCCAATAAGCTAGTCTTTCGTTCCCTTTTGGCCTACGAACAAAGTTTTAATTATCTCTAGGAAAGTTCCACAAGCGTCATTTGATCAAAATCAAAAGACTCCAAAATTCCATACATATGGAGTTTCTTCATGTTTTCTTTCCAATATAATTTAAACGGCGATGTCACTTCCTAAGTGATCTTTCAATCAATTTGTCTTTCGACATTTTTAGCACTAGTTTTATGGATGTGATCTTTCCAACGAGATTTTTGAATCATCCATCTTTTATGGATTACGGCAATTATTTGAACAACACTTTTGTTCTCATAATACCTGATAAAACAAATCTTGAAGGCAAGCTTTGATGTTTAACGAGCAACACAATAACCCTTTATTTGTTCTTGATGAACATCATCACATATTCTTTTGCTAATTACTTAGGCCACTGTAGTTCATGAATTCTGTTGTTTTGTATGACGATTCATACCAACAAATTCAGTATCAAATACTTAAGAATCACATTGTTTAATAAGCAAAGAATATAGCCATAACATGTATATCATCTATATACTTAAACTGAACAATTCTAGTCTTTTCTTTTCTGCCATATATTTATAAGATTCTCTTTCAGTATTTCCTTTTCTGTTTGAAAGAATCTATCAATATCAATAGTGGAGTCATACATATGACATATAGTCCAAAGCGTGTATAGTTAAATACCAATGTCTTTGGACTTGCACTTTGAAGTAGATCACCATCATCAAATGTTTGGTGTTCTTTCAAATTCCTTTCTTTAGTAATCTCTTGGTGTAGTAAACATTTTACCTACATCAAATATTCACCCTTATCATGGAATCGTCCATGATCAAACTACTTTTAGCTTATAATGATGAATTATGAGTATAATGTTGCTATCCAAAACCTTTTGGAAGATTAGGACAACTAGTATCTCCAACCCTTTTGCAAATTCTCATCAAAATATGAGAACATGACTTTTGACATATTATACTCTATCATGTTCCAACCAAAACTTCGTTTCAGATATCACAATATCTTCCACACATCATGGTTTCTGAAACGACTCTTTCAGATCCTAGATAACCTTGATATTAAGACAATCCTTTGAATATCAAGAATCATGGAGACAAACATGATACTTATATACTAACTTTGGAATTGTTACTCTTGTTTTAATACCAATTATTAAACTTCATCGAGTAACCAGAACTTACTGAAAGTTTGCAATAGGACTTTTAAACTTTAGATTAACACTTCAAAACAATACGATACCAGTTCGTAAAGTAACTAACCAGAATTCTATAGTTCTATCATCTCAATTATAACTAAGCGCAAGGTGGTAAACGGATGCCAATGACTACAACAACTATGCAAATTCACTTTGATTTAGTTTATGATAAATTGAGTTCTAATCAATAATTAAATTAATCTAGGTGAACTCCCACTCAAAACAATATCCCCCACATTGTTTTAGTGATCACACGAACCAAATCCACCACATCAAAACCGATCATCACGAGAGTTGATATAGCTTTAATGGCGAACAATCAACATGTTCATCATATCTACTATATGACTCATGCTCTACCTTTCGGTAATCCGTGTTCCTGAGGCCATGTCTGTACATGCTAGGCTCGTCAAGATCAAACCTTAGCTTCCGCATGAGCAAATCTGGCTTGCCCACGTTGTATACACTTGTAGAATCTAACACACCCGATCATCACGTGGTGCTTCGAAACAACAAGCTTTAGCAACGGTGCTAACTAAGGGTGAACACTTTATGACTTGAAATTCATGTGCATGAGGGATCATCTTATAATGCTACCGTCGTCTACTAAGCAATACAAGATGCATAAAGGATTAACATCACATGCAATTCAATATATATGTGATATGATATGGCCTTTCTTCTTTGTGCTTCCGATCTCCATCTTCAAGAACGAACATGATCTCCATCATCACCGGCATTGCATCAAGGTCAATGACGCCTCTCCATGGTTGTCGTCCACCGGCTTCAACTATTACAACCTCTTTGAATAGACACGCGGGTCTTAACATAAATTAAAGACAACCATATGGCTCCTGCCGGTTGCCGACTTACAATAAGGAACATTGCATACATCATATATAATCACAATCATGGCCATATCACATCACTGCACACCCCTGCAAAACAAAGTTAGACGCCTCTACTTTCTTTGCATGTTTTACGTGGTTTGGGGCTTTCTATAAGTGTCGTTCTAACTTACGAATATGAACCACAACATTGACACAAGTATTGTTAATCACCCGTTGTGAATTGGATCTATACTATGCTAGGAGAAACAGGCACCCGCAAAGCCACTTATGCAATACAAGTTGCATGTCAAGCGTGGAGCAAGTCTCATGAACGATGTCATGTAAGGTTAGCCCGGGCCGCTTCATCCCAACATACCGCAAGATGCAAAGTACACAAGAAGCAATCAACAATAAAAGTATCAACGCCCACAATGACCATTGTGTTCTACTCGTGCAACAGATCTACATATAGACACGGCTCTGATACCACTGTAGGGGTTCGTAGCATGGAAAACAAAATTTTTCTATCGCATACAAACAAACAAGCCAAGATCTATCTACTAGATTGTAGCAACGAGTCGATGGTATAACTTACCCTCGAAGATTCCAAAGCGTTTAACGAGAGCAGATTCTCGTGGATGATGTAGTCGTACTCTTTCCGATCTCAAGATCGTGTAGACGATCCTTCCGGCGCCACGTTCCGGCAGCGCTCCCGCAGTCGGTCACACGTTCGGTACTCGACGAAGACCTTCCTCTCCCTTGTTCCAGCAGGCAGCGGAGGTTGTAGCACTCTCCTCGCGATTCCGGCAGCACAACGGCGTGGTACCGGAAGTAGAGGGGAGATCCCGCAGGGCTTCGCCTTAAGCCGGTGCGAGTATGGTGGAGCTTATGAGAGAGGCTATTAGTGGTCTAGTAATTAGACACACCAATTAGAAGGCTCTAAACCAATTAGAAGGCTCTAAACCGTTGGCTAAAGCAATTAGAAGCTCTAAACCAAAACGGCTCTAAACCTGAGATTTAGAGGTGGAAACTTGTGTGTCTTGGAGGGGAGCCCTGCCCCTCCTTTTATAGGTGGGAGGGCTGGCGCCAAGGGGAGGAGAGTCCCTCCCCAAGTCGGCTTGGTGGTGCGCCGGCCAAGGGAGGAACCCTCCTCCAATTCGGCCTCCACCAATCCTCCTTCTCCTCTTTCCGAAAACTGGCAGTTTGACTTTTCAAACTTGCTATTTGACTTTTCAAATTAGGATTTGATTTAATCCCTTATTCGGAACAGCGATGACACTAAATACATGATGCAATCATTCCAACATGCAATGACACATTCATGTACCCCTTCCCCTCCGGAGTGCCGGACATTCCAGAACCTTCTAGAATGTTCCCGATGAAAACACCGGAATCATTCCCGAACTCCGAAACGGGACTTTCCTTATATGAATCTTATTCTCCGGACCATTCCGGATCACCTCGTGATATCCCGGATCCCATCCGAGACTCCGAACAACATTCGGTCTCTTTCTCATAACACCATAACTACTCAAACAACGTCGAATCCTTAAGTGTGTCTCCCTACGGTTCGTGAATTATGCGGACATGATCGAGACACTTCTCCGAACAATAACCAATAGAGGAATCTGGAAATTCATATGGCTCCCACATATTTCTACGATTACTTTGCGATCGAATGAACCACTTACATACGATACCAATTTCCCTTTGTCTCACGATATGTTACTTATCCGAGGTTATGATCGTCGGTATCTCTGCATACCTAGTTCAACCTCGTTACTGACAAGTACTCTTTTCTCGTTCCCGTGATATGTGATCCCTTGTGACCAAGTCACATGCTTGCAAGCTAATTGGATGACATTCCACCGAGAGGGCCCAGAGTATATCTATCCGTCATATGGATGGACAAATCCCACTCTTGATCCATGTGTCTCAACCAATACTTTCCGAACACTCAATGCCACCTTTATAACCACCCAGTTACGATGTGGTGTTTGATGTCATCAAAGCATCCATCCGGTAAAGGTGATATGCATGATCTCATGGTCGAAGGAATTAGGTTACTATGTATCAGAAAGCATATAGCAATTGAACTAATGAAATGACTTGATCTTTATGCTACGCTTATCTATAGGAGTATGTCCATCACATCATTCTCCTAATGATATGATCCTGTTGTTAATAACATCTCTATGTTCATGATCAGGAAACCATGATCATATATTAACCAACAAGCTAGTTTAACAAGAGGCTTTACTAGGGACTCTTATTTTAGTTTACAAATCACACAAGTATTAATGTTTCCGGTTAATACAATTATAGCATGGTATGTAAACATTTATCATAAGTATGAAGATATGATAATAACCCACTTTATTATTGCCTCTTGGGCATATCTCCAACAGCCTGGCGTGTAGAACCTTGAGGGACAGGAGGGGCAGGAAACCCTCCAGCGCTCAATATCCAGCCGGCGGGCGGCCGGTAGCCCGGCAGACAAGGGTAGCTGGAGGCGCACAGTGCCTCAGTCTCCTCGAGGGTCAGAATGGCCCAGTAGCCGCTGTCCATTGTTGTGAGAGAGGAAAGTGTGGATATGTGGATAGCCAGGGTGTGATCGCCCTAGATATAGAGGGAAAGGGCAGGAAAACTTGGTGGGAAGCGGTGGAAAATGGCGGGAAACATCTTTAGTCCCGGTTAGTGACTACAACCGGGACTAAAAGCTCTGGTAAAAGGGAAAGGGCGGGAAAACTTGGCGGAAAGCGGTGGAAAATGGCGGGAAATATCTTTAGTCCCGGTTAGTGACTACAACCAGGACTAAATGGATATTATATTAAGATTATTTATATTTTCCTGATAATAATAGACATATTATTTGTTTTATTTGGATTTTTATAATAGGAGATATGATTTTCCAAAGTTTATATTTGATTTGAATTAAATAAAAGAAAAATTACAAATGACATAATTTATAAATGATGCAAACAGATGTATGGATATTATATTAAGATTCTTTATATTTTTCTTATAATAATAGACATATTATTTGTTTTATTTGGATTTTTACAATAGGAGATATTATTTTCCAAAGTTTTATATTTGATTTGAATTAAATTAAAGAAAATTTACAAATGACATAATTTATAAATGATGCAAACAGATGTATGTATATTATATTAAGATTCTTTATATTTTTTATAATAATAGACATATTATTTGTTTTATTTGTATTTTTACAATAGGAGATATGATTTTCCAAAGTTTTATATTTGATTTGAATTAAAAAAGAAAATTTACACGCTTGCCGCTGCCTTTCTTGAAGGATTTCTTTGCACCCTTACCTTTCTTAAAGCTAGGGGTCTTGTTGACCATCAACACATGATTATCTTTCTTGATGTCCACCTCCACAGCTTTCAGCTTAGCGAAGAGCTCAGTGATCGTATCAGTGGAACCAATCTGATTGTGAGTAACTACAAAACCTTTGTAGCTAGGAGGGAGTGATTGCAGAACTCTGTCAATCTTGAGCTCTTCTGGAATCTTGCAGTCCAGTTGCTCAAGACGTTGAGTGTAGCCCGACATCTTAATGACGTGCTCACTAACAGAACTCCATTTCTCCATCTTGCAGTTAAAGAACTTCTCAGAGATCTCATATCTCTCAGAATGGGCCTGAGTCTGAAACATGGTTTTCAATTCCTCAAGTATCTCAAAGGGCCCGACGAACTCCTCAAAACGATTTTGAAGGTCCGTTTCCATAGCAAACAACATGGTACTCTTAATCACTCCATAATCATCTTTGCGCGACTGATAAACAGCTTTTTCATCAGCCGGCGCATCAATAGCAGGAGCGTCACCTAGCGATTTCTCAAGGACATAGTCCTTTTATCCGCCAGCGAGAATGATTCTCAGATTGTAGAACCAGTTGGTGAAGTTAGACCCATTGTTCTTAAGCTTTTCTTTCTCAGCAAAAACGTTGAAGTTGAAGTTGGACTTAGCCATTTGATCTACAAAATTTGCAAATACAATTTAGACTATGTTCATCATAACTAGTTCAACTTAATCAAATTACTAGATGAACTCCCACTAAATTCAACGTTCCTCAAGTTGTTTAGTGAACACGATCCAAATTCACCATACCTAATCCGATCTTCACGAGAAGAGATGTGGTTTTAATGGTGGACAACAAAGCGTCGATCATATCATTCATATGACTCATGCTTAACCTTTCGGTTCGTATGTTCTGAGGCCATGTCTGTACATGCTAGGCTCGTCAAGTCAAACCCAAGTATTTCCGCGTGTGCAAAACTGGCTTGCACCCGTTGTAGGTGAACGTAGAGTTTATAGCACCCGATCATCACGAGGTGCTCGAACACGACAAACTTTTGTAACGGTGCATACATGAGGAGAACACAATTTTATCTTGATCTTTAAGTGAGGAATCATCTTATAATGCTACCGTCGCGATCTAAGCATAATAACATACATAAAAGGATAAACATCACATGCATATAATTTTATGTGACACGGTATAGCCAATCTTCGCGCAATCCATCTTGTGCGCGCCAGCATGATCTCCATCACTCCACCATGATTGCCTCCTCCACGAATAGCAACTACAACTATTGCTAACTACTTAGCGACAAAGTAAAGCTATTACATGGCATATAAGAAGTTGACACACAGGTCATACACAATTATAAAGACAACCATATGGCTCTTGCCGGTTGTGTACTCATTGACATGCAAGTCGTGAAATATTATAAAACATGATCATCACATACATCATACACATCATGTCTTGGGCCATACCATATCACAAAACACTTCCTGCAAAAATAAGTTAGACGCCTCTACTTTGTTGTTGCATGTTTTACGTGTCTTATGGGAGTAACAAGCTAAGAACGATTCTTACCTACGGAAAGCCACAACGGTGATATTATGCTTGCCAACATCCGGTGTAAATCCCATGACTACTATAGTGAGAGAAACTGGCATCCACCAGCCGCATGTGTGGAACAAGCCACACGTCAAGTGCGGAGCCGGTCTCACGAACGAGGTCGCGTAAAGTTGGCCTGGACTGCTTTGATCTCACTATGCCGCGCCATAAGAAATACGCAACAAGAGGCTTGCAACATAAAACATCAACGCCCGCAACAAACATGTTGCGTTCTACTCGTGAAACACATCTACGCATAGATCTAGCTCTGATACCACTGAAGGGTTTTGCAGCATAGTAAATCAAAATTTTCTACGGATGCGAACAAGAAAGCCAAGATCTAATCTAGGAGATGCAATCAACGAGATGGGATAGATGAGATCTTCATACCCTTGAAGAAATCGCACAGCGGAAACGTTCAACAGAACGTGGTTGGTGTAGTCGTACTTGCCGTCTCCTCCTCGCGATCCGATCCGATCCTACGCCACAAGTGGCGGCGCCTCCGAGAGATGCACACGTACGGTTCTGTGACGTCTCCTCCTTCCTTGGTCCAGCAAGTGGGGTGGAGAGGTAGATTGGATCTGCAGCACGGCGGCGTGGTGCTATGGTGGAGAGTTTCTGCGGCAGGGCTTCGCCTACGCGCAGTTGGGAGAGACAGAGAGAGAGGTGGAGGGCAGCAGGTCGGCGGCTAGGGTTGGAGGAGTGGGGGGAAGGGGTGCGCCCCTGCCCACCTTATATATGGGGCTGGCCGGCCCCCTTGGCCCCTCCTCCAAGCCCTAGGGCGGCGGCCCCAAGGGTTGGAGTGGGGGGCAAGTTTCCCCCTCCTTCTAGAAGGGTTCCCTAGGGTTTCCCCTAGGGTTTGGCCGGCTGGGCCTATGGGGCCTTGTGCCCCTGGCCCAAAGCGGCCAGGGCACTCCCTCTTCTGCCCACGCAGCCCTCCGACAAGTGGGGCCATGTTGGTCCCACTCCGGAAGCTTCTAGAACCTTCCGGTACAATACCGATAAACTCCGAAACTATTTCGAAATCCAAAAACTGCTTTCCTTTATATGAATCTTATTCTCCGGGCCATTCTGGAACCTCTCGTGACGTTCTGGATCTCATCCGAGACTCCGAACAAAAACTCATAAACCAATTATCCATTCTATCCTAGCGTCGAGGTACGTTAAGTGTGTGACCCTACGGGTTCGAGAATATGCAGACATGATATTCTATCAATAATCAACACCGGGATCTGGAAATCCATATTGACTCCCACATATTCATCGATGATCATATCGGATGAAAAACGATGCCAGGATTCAATTAATCCCATATATATATTCCCTTCGTCACGCAATATTTTACTTGCCCGAGATTCGATCGTCGGTATCGGCATACCTAGTTCAATCTCGTTCACAACAAGTACTTTACTCGTTATGTAATCCGATATCACTTTGTGATTAACTCCTTAACCATGTGCTTGCAAGCGGTGTTGATATCGATTACCGAGTGGGCCCGAAGTATATCTCTCCGACTCGGGAGGGACAAATTCCATCTCGATACATACAACCCAACAGGTACTTTCCGATCACCTGAGAGACACCTTTATGATCACCCTCACATAGGATGACGTTTGATGACCTCAAAGCTTTCTTCCGATACCAGGGAGTTGTATTATCTCATGGTCTAAGGAATACAATATTTGACATAGGAAAAAGCTTCGCAAAGATGAACACAATGACACGATCTAATTGCTCTGCTTGATTTGGGTTTGTCCATCATATCATTCTCATAATGACATGATCTCATTATTAATCGACAACTCATGTCTATGGTTAGGAAACCTTAACCATCACTAATCAATGAGCTAGTCCATAGAGGCGTACTAGGGACACGGTGTTGTTCATAAACCAGACAAGTATCAAAGTTTTCGCTTAATACAATTCTAGCATGGAATATAAACTTTATCATGAACAAGAATTATAACAATAACATCTTTATTATTGTCTCTAGGGCATAATTCCAACAATTGGCATACCAATTTTTTATAAAAGAAGAGTAGACAAATTATAAGAGACCGATCAGAAGGATCATTTAACACCATAACACACACACATCTTCTATATCTAAATAGGAGTCCCCCACTAGCCTATTTCTCTCAACATGCAAGCATGCCACATCACCCCAATTCTTACTATTGGCTATCACCCTTCCACCTCAGCAGGATCCACTCGAATTGCCACGTCAGTTTTCTAAAAAGGGTGTTTATTTGATGCCTTCTCTTTTTCTTGTGTAGCATACTATCGCTTCCTATTCGCACGCGCTTTCCAAAATAAAGAGTCAGTAAACCTGTAACGGCTCTACCACCTGGCCGCCTCCTCCACTTCCTTCTTCCACCTCCTCTTCTTCTTCCTATAAACCAATTTGAGTCCACACTTCCACCAAATATACAGCAAGGTCAGGATCTAGTCCGCCGGGGGTGGTTGTCGTGCTCGCCTACTCAATTGCGCTAACTAATTTTATGTCGCTGATTTGGACTCAAGGTGCATCCAGTGCATTGCCCATTGACTCGTCCTCTGCTCCGTCATTTTTCTCGTCTCCAAGCTATGCCAAAGGAGCAGAGATGTATCTATTTGCTTGATCCCCTGCTATTTTCTTTCTGATGACCTGCCATCTCTAATCAAGTGTATCATGCCGGGAGCCACAAGGGAGTAGGACCTGAAGATCTCAGGTGAATGCACTGTTAACTGTTTTATTTTCTCATCTATAAAACTAGCATCCTTTAATATTTTCTGTAGGATCAGAACCAACTGGAGATTGGAAAAATATAATTGATACGCCACAAGATATTTTGGGCATGAGAGGGCTTGAGCTAATGAGTACGATCCAGAAACAGTTACGTAACCTTCAAGTTAACTTGGATCGTTTTATATATAATGTTCATTCAGATTTGGATTAAGGAAAAAAGTTGTAACTATTTAGTCTCAAGCTTCAAGGACTAAGGTCTTTATTTTGAAATAATATGCAGTCATTCTCAAGGTCTTCGTATGTATGCTAAACCTGTTGTTTCGGTTGAGTAATTATTATTTTAAGCCTCTGGGTTAATCTTGAAGTAGAATATGGCAAATATAAAATCTTCTGAATATTTCGCCACCTCATCAACTGTTAGTCACATAAAATATATGATTCGACTTACCAATTTTTGTATGTATTCTACCTTGCATTTGGTTACTTCGGAAATTCTTTTGCCGGATTCCTAAAAAAAATGTTAGTCGGATACTTAACTAATTCCATGCTAAGCAGTGCAATCCAGAACTTTATGTTTGAGTCAATGACAACAAATATTTGACACACTAATACCTCACCATTTTCTCTCCTCCACGATCTCTACAACAAGAAATTTGTGGAGGCATTTGAGCAACCTGCGTTGAAGCTGATGAAAGATCTGAGGAGACATTGTGCTATAAAAACCCCTACTCCACAGAGGGATTCTCTAGCCATATTGACCATCGTTGTTCCCCGAGCTTCAGCACAATTTCTCTCTACCACTTTTTTAAGTTCATCTGCTGAGAAGCTGGTCACTTTTCGAATTTGTCATGTGCAGACAGTTTGGAAGAAGCTGCCATTGTTCTTGATGCTTCCCCTATCCCTCCGTGTAATATTGTTGATGCCATAGTTGATCGATCCACCCCAATTTGGTACATACTTCTTCTACCTATTCATTATGGTTTGGCTTCATTCAACACATAAGCAACCCAATCTGGATAATCAACTTGATCCAGTCAACAAAGGCTTATACTGGACGCAATGCAGCGTGTAAGAAACTCATGTCAGCGGTTATGTATTCTCAAGTTTCTGATTGTGTGATCTTGCTATCATTACCATACAAAGCAACTAAGTATGCGGCTGTAAATCTCCACTAGGTATGCCAAGTTTTCTCTCTAAGTCTACATATAGTAGCCCATATGTATTCTTATAGAACTCAGATTTTCGTATGTGTATTGGCTCATGAATATATATTTTTTCCTGCTCAAACTATGGAGATGTGATTCTCGAAAAGGAAAACTACAGAGATTTGGTCAATATTGCTACACCATCATTTTCACAGCTATGATTTTTATTTAGAGATAAGGGTGTCAGGTCCAACATATTTTGTGCTTATGAAGTATAAACAACAGTCATCGCTAGGTACTCTAATTTGTGGAATGGTTCTCTAACATTAATTCTATAATCGGATAGTTTTGATAGTTTTTGTTCATTATCTTAAGAGCTATTTTCTTTTACCTTTTTTATATGGTTTAATTATACGTTTATGGATCTCGGAAGATGCTTCTTTTATTTGTAAAATATCTAATTGAATTCCACATGAATGTTTACATGTGAAAAGTATACTGGAAAGAAGCTATGCACAGAAAAATATAAGATTATTCTCTTATTGTAAGTCGGTCACTTATTAAGCAATTTTGCTACTTACTGTAATCATATAGTGTAGTTTGGTGACATTTGACTTGAGAAAATTAATGCATATCAGAGGCACATATGTGATGCGGTGTTCATGCTCATCTCCTTTGTGTTTATTTACATGAAAGTTTACTTAAATTCCCGCCGCAACGAGCGGGGTATCATCTAGTAAACCTAATGGCGGAGCTGTGTGTAAATTATAAGGTCAACTGACCCCTATATCTTTTTTCAAAAAAAAAACCTTAGTTTGTAGGCATTTAAGTGAAAATCCTTAGTATGTAAACGATCTGAGCCCACATAGACTATTCACCGCCTCCACCACTGTGTAATCCTACTCTCGCAATATTTTTCTTCTTTAGCTGCAACTCCTCTTGGATTCATCAAATATAATATATTAAATAGAGAAGTCGTTGCATTGATGTACATGAATATTAGATAACCTGCAACGCTGCCATGTTTTTTCAAATTTTGGGAACATTTATGTAGGCTTGTGATTAGTTAATATTAATTGTTCTCGCGTATTTATATTGAATTATTTTACTTCACCATAACTCATCTTCCACTTAAGTATATAGTCTTTTGGTTGACACGCCATTTGGTATATCATCATAAACATTTTTTTAATTTTAATTGAGAAATTATTGGATATATAATCACCCTAATGTATATCAAGATGAATTTTTGTCATATAATTATTTTCATCTAAATTCAGTCTACTACGGTACTAATTTAGAGATGTTACCTCTCCAACTTATTTTCTGCCTCTCAACATATTATAATGAGTATATGTGTCCTCATTTCAGGATCCTTAAATATCCTTGCTAGAGTGTATTAATCTAACGGTAAATTTTGTAGAAGTTTCTAGAGTATAAGTCTCGAGCAGTGTTGGGGAGGTACTGCGGCAAAATAGGAAGAAGTAGTTTGTTCCCAAATGTCTTCGCCAACTCTCGGGCATTGACTATGCTTGTTTCTTCGTCAATTTTTCTCTTTCGGTTCTTAGCCATCCATGCATGTAGCTTTGTACTTGTGTCCAAATCACACCGTGTCACCGTGGTCATCCCTCTGAATATCGATGAGCCCCTCCCCTTCTTCCTCATATAACATACGACCATTTGTTTGGTTACATCTCCTGATATTTTTCCGTGCTAATGCATTTTGCATCGGTCAATATGCATGCACACAGGATTATCAAATGAGCTGAAAGAGGAGAGCATTACACTATGGATGTGGCGTTGCCAGTGAACTTGTTAAGTAAATTACCAATTCAATATAACCTAACAAACAATTTATGGGGGCCTAGGAGTTGCAGGTATCAAGCTACGTCAACTCATCTGTGGTGGCAACGTTGGTCTCACAGGAGCCAATGATCTTCAGAGTTCAAACCCGGCCACCTCTTATACTTCATTTACCTGAGCGTTGAGTAAATGACTCAAGTAACCAACTAAGCAGTAGCTTCTCCCAGCAACATATTAAGTTATTAACCATCTCGCCGATGCACTGGAACAAACAAGCCTCAACCAACAGTGCAATCGCAGGATGCTCGGCACTGTTTGAACACAACATGAACCAAGGCAAGTTTCTTTACAGAGGTGGTGCTACGAGTACAGCCTATAAACATTCGGTCAGAACCAGTCACCTAAACTCCCAATGGTTCATGAAAAGACAAAGATAACTATTGCTACACATATCTACAAAGGAGCGGTTTTGGCTGAGAATTTTGAGGAGCTATTCAACTTGGCTGAGATATAGTTTCTTAGGCCATCAATGAGTTGTCGGAGGTCATCTCCCCAAGACCATGTCGGAGGGTTGAGAGCTCGTATTGAGTTCAAGCAAACTAGAAGGGTTCCTCCTTCATGGAGAAGTACCTGAAATTTGGACAAAATGCGTAAATAACAACTGACACAAAAGAGTGGATAAAATGTGTGTACATACTATGGGAGTTGGAGAGAAAGCACAGGTGAGTTTGCAAGTAATCGCAAGTTCTTATTTCTAATTAACCTGCCAATTTATCTGGCAGAATTAGCTTAACTGATTTTCTTCACAGAATAACAACAATATGATTATGCTTGTCCAGTGAAAACGTGTAGACATTTCACCATTAGTATAAATTGCCATATTTTCAACTCATGATATGGCACACGGATTCTTAGGGATCGGGCCACTGGTATGGTCATCAAATTTGTTAAACACACAGATTCATCAACAAATCACGCAAGGAAGAATGAATTTACCGTCAACCAAAGAGGAAGAAATCCTAAGACAGAAGGAAGTGCAGCAAAAACAATACAAGTTAAGGCAAGAGCTACACTTTGCTTGACCTGCAAGGATGAACCTCAAAAGTGTAAGAACCAATAATATAGTGTCTGCAAATTAAAGTGTTCCATATTAAGCCCAAAAGAGACATTACCAAAGAAGTCGTTTGACGAGCTTTAGCAATACAAAATGGCACCACACAAAGATTATCCTGCAACAACAGAATATCTGCAACAGCTACCGCTGTTGCACTGGCACGTTGTGCTAGAACAATACCAACTGTTGCAGCTGCAAGAGCTGGCGCATCATTTATACCATCACCAACCATTATTAAACCTCCACCTGAAAACACATAGAACGGTACATAATGATTAACCACCAGGAAAGGTAAGTTCCTCCTCCAACAGTGAAGCAAAGTGACTACAGGAATACTAATAATATGGCTGCAAACACAAATTTCTACGATGGGCAACTGGGCTGACAAAAAAATACAGAATCATTCGAATATAGAATAAACAGTGTTTAGTTATGCTCGTAAGTACTGAGGACCTGAGGTGGTAGCTCGTAGGTTATAGAGCACGTCACAATAAGTAACTAGAAGTTGCAAGGAAACCATTGAGTAACTAGATCAAGTAATATAGTGTGCAAGGAGGTGAAATTTGAGTAGAAACCAAACCATACCTCCCTCCCTTGAAACTGCTTTTACTTTGTTCAACTTGTCCTCTGGCTTTAAAGAGAAGTGAACTTCGTCAATACATACAGCTTTAGCAACTCTCTTAGCACTTGATTCGTGATCTCCAGTAAGCATCATGATTCGAAGTTTAGCCTTTTCTCTTAAGGTATATATAACTTCACAGACACCAGGACGGGGTTCATCCTCAAAGTGGAAAAGAGTTACCTGAAAAGAATCATGAGCAGGTAAATAATACATGGAAGGTAGTTCTTCAAACAATCAAAAATTATATGGAGAACTGGTCGTGATAACACATTCAAATGGATCTAGGCATGAAGTGAGAAAACCTTAGCAGCATTATTGGTAAAAAGCACTACAGCGTGCCAGAACTTCTCATATGTATTCTTTTTGGCTCTGCTTTGCATTCCCAGTATATATCATAATTCAACAACCCAAAAGAAGATGAAAGTGTTTGGGAAATCACACTTTACATCAGACAGTGTCAACTTAAATAACTAATCCACTTTAAATAAGCAAACTTATCCATTTGATAGGCTGTATTCCATCTACTTCAGATTCCAAAACATTTCTCAAGCCTCAATTAACTCATCATTTAGCATAGAGATGAATCAGTACATCAATCATGAAGAGAAGTATGCTTAAATGAGAAGTTTTGTCCTCTGGTTTAACTCACCTTTTTATCTACTGATAGAGCAGCTTGCACAAATTCAGGCCCAAACGCAGAACACTTAACTGCCTGTTTTATTTGCTCAGATTCACCATTAGATATGTATAACGAAGAAATATATTCGACCGAACCAATAGATGCCTTAGCGAGCTCATTTTCGCTGTTTCTTGCCTGCAATACAAATAGATGAGCTGTTAGGTTAAGATACAAGATCCAAGTCCTCTTAGAGCAACTCTAGCAGATCGCCGAACCTTAACTCCCCAAAACCAGTTTTAGAGCCCAATAAATATTGCAGTCAATGAGAAGTGGAAAAACCCACCCGTCATCCTCCCAAGTCCCAACACCTCCCTCTCTCTCACTAAATTTTTTTATGAATAAACTTTTGGGAGTTATAAGCTAGTTTAGGGGATCTGCTAGAGGGCTCTAACTCCTAATACTGGCAGCTTATTGGGAGTTATAGAATTTTTTTTTTGAGCAACCAGCAGGTGCTCTGCCTTTTCATTAAGTCGAAAGAGAATTTTATAGACTTACTGGGCATCTGCTAGAGTGGCTCTTATACTTCATATACTGATCAAACAATACAGAATGTCGATCCTAATTGTTTAATCTAGAGAGAAGTACGCATCACATTATGAGTAAATAAGGAATTAAATAACCTTTAAATAGAAGAATAGAAACTGCAACCACTGGATGAGATATGTGCGGCTTATAGTAAATTAAATTAAAGACCCAAATAGTATTTTACAACAAAATACTTGACATATTCCACTTCACACTCTTTACTTTTCACCCACATGAGATGATTAAACCAATTTGATTTGCCCCATCCAAACTTGATCCATTCTCATTATCCTATTGAAAGGGTGATTCTCTTTGGCTGCTAAAGATTCTTATGAACCTTTGATACACCAACCAATGAAAATGGCTAATTTGAGAAAGCATGAGAAAAGCAAAGAAAACAATCATCTATGAACTATATGACTATATTGTTCAACGTTAATTTCAAAGCATATTCAAATTTAGAATCTATCTCAAAAGAAAATCTGCCTACAAAGCAAGCATATTTAGTATGGTTTCCCTTTTGCGACTTGTTAAGCACATATGTCAAAACCTCCCTATCCACTGTGGGAATCAAGCTTACAATAATACCCCTTCAACAGAAAATAATTTCTTAATACATCTAACAATTTCAATATGACTTCGCTGGCTGAAGTATATAGTGTCTAACTTAAGCATACCTTTATGCCGCTCAAAGTAGCAACAACTCCTCTACCAGGTAAGCTCTCAAAACTCTCTACACCAACCACAGGGAGATCTCTCCCAACAGAGTGATTTAAAACTGCCCTGTGAATCATAAAATCCATATTTCAACTCTCAGCTATAAGTTATTCCAAGAAAAATAACAACATACACTAGAAGAAGAACAACCGAAATTAAACGTTAAAAGCTTCAATATCAAGCTTAAGATAATGGGGAAGACAAGAGTTTACACCAAGTTTAAGGGCATGCAAGAATTCTTTTTGGTGCTGAAGCACACATAAGTTATATATTGTATCGGTGTTGTAAGAATGAACCAGCACTCATTAGCAGTGGACTCTAATAGCACTCTTTGATTTATTTGTGAATTCATAGCACTTAAGAACTACTTCTGCTGGCGCATGTGGCCCTTCTGGGCTTGTAAATAACTCCCTTTCTATGAATACATCGCGACGCAAAGCTTAAGCATTTTCTCGGGAAAAAATAGCACTTACGAAAAAAACTAGAAAAATCTGTCTTCCTCAATGCCACTCTAACAACAAAATATGTAAAAAAAAAGAAGTGTTTGCATATTTGCACTTCACAGTGAAGAAAAATCCATTATTGTTTCTATATACCCTAATAGACTAGTTGAATATCCAGATTACCTCCTATACTGGATGATTCTAGTCAACATCAAAGCAGACATAATTGATTAATAAAACAATTACTGATACATAATTAAAATAAATTTAGTGGATTTCTTCGGTCAAGCACTGCATGATAAATATCTGACTAGCAGTCTAGTTCTAGCTCAGAATGATGCATGCAAACAAAATTAAATAAATAAATGGGCTTTGAGAAAAATATCTATCTCAACCTTCCAATAGGATGGGTTGTTCCTTTCTCCATAGCTGCAGCAACAGCTAGAGCTTCACTTTCACAGTTTGGTGTACAGCAAGAAGGATCGTTAACACCATGACTCACATCCAAATGTCCATGAATGGGCTCGATTGCTTTGCACATAAGCTTCCCAGTTGTTAACGTCCCTGTCTTGTCAAAAGCAATAGACTGACAAGCAGAAAGAGCATCTAAGACATGCCCGCCTTTCAACAAAATTCCCTACATAGAACAAACAAGAGGATAATTCCACTATCAGACTGGAGAAGTTTCATCTAAGAAACAGGACCACAGGTCATATTAAATTTTTCAAAAAGAGAAAGCTACCAGTAAGATAACACAATTAAATAAAACAGGCCCAAAGTAATAACTGGTATCATCCCAGAATCCCATCGATATCATCAGTAAGGAAGCACTACACAGGCACAGTACTAATAGTTGTAATAAAATAAAGGAAAAAGTTCAAGACAAACCTTAAACTTGTAGATAAAAGATAAATAAAACCCTGAACTTATAATCCCAGGAATTGACACTCTGAATTGTTCAATTCCGGTGTAATTCGAACCTTGGATCTGTTTGCCACACCGGGAATACCACATTCCCGGCCAGGATAATGTACTGTTCTTGCTGACAAGTCGGGCCTGGGTGTCATGTCCATCCCCTTCCCTATCTCACAAATTCACCACACCCTGAGCGGAGTGCCACCGTCCCCGTGAGTGCTCCTCATACCCATGGATGGTGGTGCCTCCACGCGCCCCGGGAGCACGATGCTGCCTCCATGCAACGCCGGCGGCTGGCCCGGAGCACGCCTCGCAGGCCTCCCACTTCCGTTAATCGATTGGGGCCGTATTGCAGCTCGTAGGTGCTCGATTCCACGGATGAACCTGTTGGACCGGAGCACTGCATCCGGGCATCAGTGATGCGCATGGACCTGTTGCTCCCTGCCGCAGGTGTACCTCGTCGGTGGTGGAGAGGAGTGCAAGCCGGCTCAGCGCTGGGTAGTCAGGATCCGACGACCTCTCCTGCTGTGGCAGCCCTCCATGGCTGAGCAGGCCCGAGCACCTCCGCTAGTGCCAGTACGCCGCCGCGCGCCCGCGCCCGCCGACAGCTCGGCTTTCTCCCTCCTCTCGTTGACTGACTGATTGATTCTGCGCAAACCTAACTCTCCTTGATTGATTTGCTGTGTAATCTAGCGAGCTAGCACACACTACGAACACGCTATAATTGATTACCAAAAATCCAGAATCGATCGGCCCAAGCAGGTCTAGTTAGCTATTTCTCCTCCTCCGAAACCGGCAGGTCGCAGGTCTCCAGGACGGCTGGTAGCTTCATAATCGCGTCCTTTTTAGTATTATTTTTATTTACTACTACAACTATGACAGTGGATCCAGTCAACAATCTAGGGTTTGACCAGTGCCATGTCAGCGAATCCAGGCTCAACCAATGGTAAGGTTTAAATCAGACCGGGATTGGATAATTCAGAGTGTCAATTACCGGGATTACAAGTTCAGGGTTGTATTTATCTTTCAACTATGAGTTCAAGGTTTGTTTTGAACTTTTCTCTAAAATAAAGGATTCATATTTGTATCATTATCTCTTGCAACTCTTGTGCACATAATCATAACATAGAGAAATGGGGTCGAAAGTATCTCGGTAAAATAATGATAAAAACAAAAATAAAATACTAGATGTTGCCACGAAATTACAAAGCCGAAAGGCACTGTCACATACTAAATGATGAAATAAACAATAGATCTAAAAACACTCAAACATTCAGACAGTACCTTACTTGCAAGAGAACTGATCGCAGTAGCATATGCTAATGGAGCTACAGCCAGTGCACATGGAGATGCAGCCACCATAAGTCCTAATCCACGGTAAATTGAACCCCTACAAACTAAAGAAAGTGTCAGAGCACAGAAAGCTCAATCCTAGAGTTCAGTGCATCAGTTAAGTACAAATTGACAAATCATCAGCAAGTATTAGCTTTCTGAAGCATACACTATTTGTAACAAGATCACAGCATGTCGTGTGGCCTTAGTAGAATACCTGAGTTACCGAAAAAGGGCCACTTAAAGAGGAATGGTCCCAATAGTGCAACAGCCAAAGACAGGGCCACGACAACTTTGCTATAGTGCTCTCCAAACTCATCTAGCCATCTTTGCAACTTTGGCTTGTTTAGCTGGCCCTCTTCAGTCAACTGGACAATTCTGTTAAGTGTTGAATCCTCCCATGACTTGGTCACCTAGAACAAAGGCAACCAAATAAAAGCATGAAAAAGGCAACACTCTGGAAGGAGACAAGCCCAACATAATGTGTTGCAGTAACTTAACACTATGTTAGAAGAAAAAATAAATTTGTTGCCAGTAACTACTAACCATTAAAAAGTAAGGTCTGTGCATTCTGTAAAAGTTATTTATGTTTGCTTTTTTTTTCAAATATCATAGAATGATGTTTACTGACGGTCTGGTATTGTTTCCTCTCAAATGGCTATGCAGTACCAAGCATTAATAGCAACTTACGCATTACAGTCCTGCCATTAAATAACTATATCAGGTGCTTTCTTTTAATAAAAATGACTAAATAGTGCATCAACAAAATTACATTTTTGTGTGAGCACTATACATTTAAAATTAGTAGAATAAAGCCAGATAAGAAAACTTAAGCAAATTGGGATTACAAAACAACAAGAGCATGAAAAAAGAAGTTGGAAACTGTCTCTTCACTGAAAAAGGAAAGTCCTAACCTTTACAATCATCATTCCTTCCAAGTTCCTGGCTCCACCTGGTATAGCATCCCCCACCGTCCTTTCAACAGGTTTTGTTTCACCAGTGAGGTGTTCTATAGTGATCGTAGAAGATCCTTGGTAAACTTCTCCATCAACAGGCACAGCCTAATGAACACAAGAACTGCGCCACAATGAGATAAAATTCTGAACGAACTAGACTAGACAAATAGCATCAACATGAAAAAAGGGTAGAAGAAGATAGGATATAATATTCTGCAGTTAGTAATATTAAGAGAGTCCAAAGGGAAGCAGTACAATGACAATGTGATAACCCTGAAGAGACTAAGAAATGAAACAAGATAGGAAACTGATGGAGTAAGTTTTTTTATATAAAGAAACAACACACCTCACCAGCTCTGACCAAAATATGAGAGTCCACTTCAAGGTCATGCACAGGAACTTTGGTGTAACTTAGATTTGAAAACTGTACTGATTCGTCTCGACTTGTATCCAACAACAGTGCAAATTCTGGATGATTTTCCTTAAGCTCCCTCACATCATACATTGACTTGCTTGTGAAGTACTCTTCAGCTGTAAAAAAAAAACACAAGAGAAAACCCTCAATAAAATACACAAACAACAGCTGAAATGAGGAGAGTTTGAGAGGTTGTCAAAAAATATGTACCGATATGAGCTAAATTAAACATTGCAAGAAGCAGACCACCCTCCAATGAGTTTCCCATAAATATAGAAGCAAATGCGGCAAGAGCCATGAGGACATGGATATTTATTTTTCCATCAGCGATGTCTACAAGAGCATCAAGCGCTGCAGAAACCTACAGTAAAATCAGGAAAATGGTTAAGTACTCAACAGACAGGCAATCTCAACGCAACAAAACATCTGTTTCATCTATGTTAAGGACCAGAGCAAGCATATCACTTCACTTCCCTGTTCAATGAAATGTAGCTAGCACAAATTTCTTTGCAAACAGGTAGCTCTTAATGTTATCAATCATTACAGAAGAGATTTCTGAAGTTTGGAAATGGAATTTTCTATAGTGTAGATTATTGTCAAGTATCCATGATATCTTCTTCTTTCTCAATTCTTACTTTGAGTTGGCTTTCTGCTAGAATCAAGATAGTCTGAAGGCCTGGACATAATATTGGTCTGCACTACATACCACCCCAATCAATAACAAAGTATCAAGGTTATCCTATCAGCTGTTCAGAAGCTTTAGTTAGTTCATGCTGCATTCAATTGGAGTCACAACGGCATGGTTCTACTACCAAGAGATTTCTGAAGTTTGGAAATGAAATTTTCTAAAGTGTAGATTATTATCAAGTATCCATGATACCTTCTTCTTTCTCAATTCTTATTTTGAGTTGGCCTTCTGCTAGAATCAAGATAGTCTGAAGGCCTGCACCTAATATTGGTCTGCACTACATACAACCCCAATCAATAACAAAGTATCAAGGTTATCCTATCAGCTGTTCAGAAGCTTTAGTTGGAAGTTCATGCTGCATTCAATTGGAGTCACAACGGCATGGTTCTACCTAGATTGGCATTGGAGAAACTAACGGGTGAGGAGAGTCAGTCTTACCCCAACAAGAGGAAACGCAACGGCGATGAGCGCGGCCGGCAGACGCCCGACTGAGCTCAGCGGCGCGACGTGCGGGCAGACGGCGGCCATGAGGAGGAGGCCGAGGGATATGCAGCAGACCTGCAGGTGCTCCCGCAGCGCGTCGGCGACGTCGGCCCACCCGATCGCCCTCGCCACCCGCATGACCGCCGCGCCTCCGCCTCCCCCGTGCACTTCTGCCCCGTCGTGGCCGTGTCCATGGTGACCGTGACCGTGTCCATGGTGAGCGTGGCCGTGGCTATGCCCGTGGCTGTGCCCGTGGTTATGGTGGTGGTGGTGGTGGTCGCCGTGGGCGCGGGGGGTGAGGAGAAGGGAGCGATGCGAGGCGAGGAGGAGCGGGGGATTGGGGGCTAGGGATAGCGATAGGGAGGGTAGGTGGGGAGCGCGGCGGCGGCGGAGGTGCGGGAAGGGAGGGGGCCTCGAGACGCGGAGGAGGTGGGCGGAGCGCGGGAGCGGCGGCGCGGAGGAGGAGGAGCACGCGGCGGAGGCGGTGAGGAACTGCATCGCTGCTAACGTCGGCGTCGGCGTCGGGTCGCGGCGTGGCGGGGGATCGTAGCGGCGAGGCCGAGGCGTGTGGTGGTGGTGGTGGACTAGTGGTGGTGGTGAGCAGCTCGGGGAAGGAGGAGGGCTGGTCCACGGCTCGGCTTTGGAGCTTTGTGCCGGGGGGGCGTGTGGAGGCCGGGGACGATGTGAGCCAGGTGATGGTAACACCCTGTCGTCACGGTGTGGATGGGTGACTTCGACCGTCGATTCTCCAAGCTGATGTGGCACCAACAGGGGAGGTGTTTGAGGATATTCGAATTCAAATTTAAAACAGGAAGATCCCGTATTCATCATGCTAAATTCACCCTCACACACGTATGGGTAGAAACAGACGTGACGCGGATCGTATAGTGGCCTTTTCATATTTTCAAAATAAATATGTATGAAAATATGGGTATTGCTGAATATGAATGCGGAGTGGATGTTACTTGAATATGAATACCGATGGATGTTTTCTCAATTCGTACTGGATACTAGTGAATCAACAATATAAAGATACAGTGATAAATATATCTACAAAATAAAAAATAGTTTAAGTCAATCATGGAAAAATATATTTGACACTTTGTTAGTTTTTAGGTTGGGTAATTGGCATATCATGATAGAAATGCTTAAATAGGCTACCATGTTTTTATATACACATATATACATTTTCATATCCAAATTTGCTCCAAAATTTAATATACACCCTCCGTCTTAAACATCTATTTTAAGATGGAGGAAGTACCATATTTCTATTCGTATTTGTAAAACAAATATAGATATTCCAAACTAGCCAGCTAACCAGGGGATAGCTATGCACACCCCATGCACCATATAGGATCCCAATGTTTTGATAAAGGGTGCAAACGGAATACCCCATACCACTTAACACTACCGAGTGCACAAAATGATGGCCTATACCTTGGTTTATTTTTCACACTACATTTTGGTTTATTTTTAAGAAAATCTGTGTTGCACAACACGGTGCCCTACAGTTTTTTGTTTGATTTTTTGGATGCAAACCTTTTTACATAAGGGAAGGTGCCTCACTTTTAAACCGAAACATATATAAAATAATTTCGTGGTGGACTCATGTATCTGTGCCCGACTCCCCCAACAATGGCAAGTGCTCTTTTCTTATCACCATTTTCATTGAGATACTCTAGATACAAAAGATCAAGCAATGCATGTGCCACACACGCCCCTAACACTTTTTGTGCATGGGGAAAATATAACTTTGCACTGCCATAACATCAAAAAAAATCCAGATGTTCGGCATAGAATTTTACAGGGATGTATTTTTTCTAAATTATTATCCGTGCGAGCAAAATGTTAATGACCATGACGTTGTTATATCTTCGTGCAGGTTGCATCCCTTTCTCATTTCCAATCGATTAAAAGAAAAAAAACCTATCATGAACGGATTGAGTAACACCGTAGTATTATCTACTCCCTCTGTTTCAAAATATAAGATGTTTTAGGTTTGTGAAGAAATAAATCTATACTTCTTTTAGTGTATAGATTCACCCTAAAGTTGAATAAACAAGTCTATATACATTTGCTTCATAAAGCTAAAACATCTTATATTTTGAAACGGAGGAAATATTCTTGTATCTCATAATCAGAAAGCAAGAGAGCACTTGCTCTCCCTTTCCAAGGGTGGCAAAGCTATGCACGACTATCCCCCTGGCTAGGAAATCCAGCGTTGTATAGATATTTAACGTATCTATTTTCACATTCGTCCGGATTCAGATATTATTATGACCATTTTCAATCTCTCAAAATACATGTCGGATAATTTTATCCATTATCAGGAACCCACGTTTTAAAATTAAGGAAAGGTTCAAGCTCTATGGATATTTTAAAAGAGATTGCTAATGCTTAGCCAATATGGGTTACATTTAGTTGTCCAACTTTCGTGTGCCCGTCTAAGGTCTTTTTTCTGTTAGTATTTTCTCTTGCTATTTTGTACCAAGAACGGTTGACTTTTGTCCTTGTGGCTTTTGTGTCTATGGGTCCCATTTGGGATTTTTTGCATAGATCTATTTAGTTGTTTTTCAATTTGTGGATATTTTAGTGCAACTATGACATTTTTCTAGTTGCAAATACGGTTGCAACTATGATTTTTTTAGTTGCAAGTGTGTTCAACAGAATTGTTTTAGTTGAATGTGGGTTTCATTTGAGATTTTTTCTAGATTTTTTCAGTTGCAAGCGGGGTTGAAATTGAGATAATAAGATGTATGTAGGTTTACAATTGATATTCTTTTTTAGTTGCAAGTAGCGTTGCGACTGAGATATTCTCCAGTTACAAGTGGGGCTTCACCCGAGACCGAGTGGGCTTTTAACTGAAATTTCCAGTTGAAAGTATGGTTGGAGTTGATATTTTTCAGTTGCAAGTGGGATATATATTTGGTTGTGCACCAAGTGTAACAGAGGAACTTTTTCAGTTGCATGTTTTTATTTTACCGAATATAAGAAGGAAAAAAATAACTTGTGTTTTTAGTTTTTTGCCTTTGTTAACAACATAGTCAAGAGAAACATCATCGATGCATGCCTATGCTCGACATCTGTATTTAGCAAAGTACTTTGGTTGGAACATTAAGTACTCCCTCCGACCCATATTAGTTGACTTGGATTTGTTAAAATTTGGATGAACCTATATACTAAATAGTGTATAGATTCATCTAAACTTAGACAAATCCAAGTCAAGTAATATGGATCGGAGGGAGTACAACATATGAAAATAAATAAACCCACAAACCAACTAGGGCCACTGACCAAACAAAAACCATAGAAGGGTCATATCGAAGTAGACCGCAGGATCCGCCACCCTCTAGCCTCCTTCCATGCTTTTGGATTGCCATCCACCGTTGCACTTCAGTGGCGGCGCCGGAGACGACAACCACCACACCTAGAAACAAGAGATTCACCACACTGACAGAAGACAAATCCCTCGAGTCCCTCGACCTCGTCGTCGGACGATGCCGAGATGGAGCCGGAACCGGAGGAAACTTATTCCAACGACCACCAACGTCGCCACCATCAAAGCATCGTCATGGGAGACACAAAACCTATCCCTAACACAACTGCCAAATCAGAGAGCCAGGGTTTCTCCACCCTCCCGTCGCCGGAGCGACAGACGGAGGGGGAGGGAACCCACAACGTCATCAGCAGGGTGAGGGGGAGAAGGGCCGCCTCCCTCGTCGCGTGTGGAAAGAGAGAGGCGAACAACTACGGGAGTGGCATGCGTTGCGGTGTCTGATTAATACTTTTTGCATATGCATTGCAGCGAAACGTAGCTAGAAAGTTAGAAACGATACTTGAGAGAGACATTCGGAGCGCAGTGCGCGCGCAATTAATTAGCGTATATTCCCTCCGTTTTAAAATATATGATGTTTTAGTTTTATAAATAAAATGTTTTCTTTTAGTATATAGATTTACTTAAATTTGGAGGTAAACCTACCTACTAAAATAAGTCTAGATACATTCTTTTTACAAGTCAAAATTATCTTATATTTTGAAATAGAGGGAGGGAGGGAGTATATTTGTTGTACTGAAGGTAAGAAGAGGCGGTGGGTCTCTTACCCCGACAAGAGGATACGCAAGGGCGATAAGCACGACCGGCAGACGTCCGACTGAGCTCAGCAGCGCGACGTGCGGGCAGATGGCGGCCATCACGAGGAGGCCGAGGGAGATGCAGCAGGCCTCCATTTGCTCCCGAAGCGCGTCGGCGACGCCGGCCCACCCGATCGCCCTCGCCACCCGCATGACCGCCGCGCCCCCGCCTCCCCCGTGGTGGGCGTGGCCGCAGCCGTGTCCATGGTGCCCGTGGCTGTGCCCTCGGTGATGGCAGTGGCCGCCGTGGGCGCGGGGCGTGAAGAGAAGCGAGCGACGCGAAGCGTGGCGAAGCGGAGGTTTGGGGGCTAGGGATAGCGAGAGGGAGGGCAGATGGGGAGCACGGCGGCGGCGGCGCAGGTGCGGGAAGGGAGGGGACCTCGAGATGCGGAGGAGGTGGGGCGGGGCGGAGGAGGAGGACGCGACGGAGGCGGTGAGGAATTGCATGGCTGGTCGTCTTGCTGTGGCGCGACTGGTCCACGGCTCGGGTTGGAGTTTTGTGCCCAGGGGCATGTGGGGGACGGGGGTAACCATGTCGTCACGGTGTCGATGGACGATGGATGACTTCCACCGTCGATTGGATCCTCCGAGGGGCACTAGCTAATATGGGAGGTGCTTAAGGGCATGTTCGGTTATTCCACCTTCCAATTGGATTGGGATGGATTGGAGTGGAATTAGGAGTATTTTGACTTAGAATGGATTTAATTCATGTCAAACCATGTTAAATCTTTTCAATCTATGTCAAACCGAACATGGCCTAAAGAGATTCGGTATACAAATTCAGAAAGAAGATTTGGTATGCCCTGGAAATAATTTACGTTTAGCTCAAACTAGTAGCTATACACGCGCAACGCACGTCTCAACCAATAAATTCTTAGCTCTATCCAAATAATCACATAATATGTCAAAAAAATAGAGTATTGCAGATTTGTATTAAATAATCATACATATTATCCATTACATTTGCGGGCAATCTTAACACGTTTTGCTAGTATATCGAGATGTCTATTCCCATGTTAGGAATAAAAATTTGATTTCTCCCATTTCTCTTCATGGCAACAAGCTTCTAAAGGCCATGTGCTCCCGGTGGTGTTGCTGCTGATTTGGGAGCGTAGAGTCCTATCCAAACAACTCAGTACCTACAAACTCTAAACAAATTCAGGTGTGCTATCTTCCATTCTAGATTATGAGAACTCACTGGCATCATTCAATTCCGGCACAAGTTGCACATCTGATTGTAAAGCAACCAAAATATAATATTAACTTGAATGTAAACAAAAGAGTGGAAATCAATATACAAATTGGCGCTATGTTTCAAAAGTAAGCAACACATGCTTGGTAAATTGGATACAAACCTGGAAGTCACTGAGATCAGCAACCCATACGGAAGCGATGCGCAACACGACAATGTTTTAACGACAAATGAATTGAAATTTCTAAGATGCCTCAAAAACTAAATAAGAATTAACAAATCCAATACACATACTAAATGAAAAAATTAACCAAGAATGTTTACCATTGCTTAATTCATAAGTAAGTAACTTTATTTTATTTATGCAACTTCAAGAAATTCAGAATCTTAGTAGTAGATCATAAAATTCAGAGGGCATCCGAGTCGACCATTAAGTCAAATTTCACATTAGTAAGTAGAAACAAGGAAGTGTTCATCAATTGGTGTGTTTTAGTGGAAAATTTTTGTTGATTCCGGCACTGCTGAAATACTAATATTAAGTGGAAACATGAGAAATACTTGCATCAAAGAAAAATAATGTGTGGCTTCATAATAAAGCAACAATCATGTCCTAAACAAAATTCTTGACAGAAGAAACAAGGATAGCAAATCAATAATTTGATAGAAATGCTATGAATTTTTATTGAAAAACATACAACCCAATCAGAAGTTTTCCCGCGAAATAGGAAAGCCAAATGTAGCTCTCTGATGATTATTCAACAATCAGAACATTCAACAGAAATTTTCAAACTTGAATGCAAAGACAAAAAGATAACTAAAAAAGTTCTACAGCATAAATCGTTCTCCCAAATTAGAGAAACTGTAAACAAAACATGCACATTTTGAAGTTTATACCTGTAAAGTGAAGGAGCTGTATTATGTGCTATAGTCCATGGTTACAGAGGTAACAAATGTTTAAGAAAATCACGAGTCATGGCTAAAATAAAACTTACAAGCCACCTAGGACCTTCTAGGATACATGCTTGCAATAACTAATGAAATTGTGGCAAGAAATCACCTGGCAGACATATGAACCAACTTGCATCAATGAATCTGGGAGCTCACGCAACGACCTGACATGTGCACATTTATCTAACAGATGGCTTACACACAATAAAGATAATGCCAAGTTCTGGAGGATGTGTCTACAAATCTTTCATAGTTTCATAGACTGAGATATAAAATGATAACCGGTTGCAGGATGTCGGGGACTGGCTCATTAAGTTTTGCATATTTAGCGTCTAGGAGGTTCACCTCCTCACTATTGTTGTTGGATCATCCGATAGCATCGTCATGTCCACATCCATTCATTCTTGCTCAGATGTTTCACTACTCCCGGTGCCACCAATCCAGCTTCTACCTATCTACTTGCTGAACGTACCACCAATTAAGCAAATCTTGCAAAATATTATCAGACCTCATACCAAAATCATATACCGAGAGCAGATACTTCCTGTTTTAGCAATTAGGAGTTAGGAATAACAGTTGTCGTGGAGAGTAGTATACAGAAGAATAGGTTGTACCGATATTTTTCCATATATTGTACAATGAGAGAAAAAATTCCCTGTAGGCTGAATATAGTTTGGGCAGACGGCCAGTTCCTTATGTTCCATGACTTGTACATGTCCTCCCTCTCAAACAAATCTGAAGAAACATACAGCCAACATTTCTCATTTGATATATGGAAAATGACAAGTAGATAATCAAGCAAATCCATATACCGAGAGCAGTTACCTCCTGTTTTAGAAATTAGGAGTTAGGAATAGCAGTTGTCGTGGAGAGTAGTATACAGAAGAATAGGTTGTACCGGTATTTTTCCATATATTGTACAATAAGAGAACAAATTCCCTCTAGGCTGAATATAGTATGGGCAGACGACCAGTTCCTTCTGTTCCATGACTTCTATATGTACTTCTCCCTCTCAAGCAAATCTGCAGAAACATACGGCCAACATTTATCATTTGATATATGGAAGATGGCAAGTAGATAATCATTTTCCTTCTTGTCTACATTTTATATTAATTAGACAGGAAAAGGCAGTGCAACAACGGTAGAGATTGTTAAATACAACCTATTATCTGGAGAGGCTTTCTACACACATATCGTCTCTGGGGAAAATGAAACCATGTATCTTCACACATTCAATCATTTAATTTATTATGTGCATGTGACCACACCGGTGCTGCAAATCGAGGAAATGAGGATTCAGCGCGGAATTATGCATAGATGGACATATGAAGATATATATAGGGCTCCCTGTAAACATATGAGGCAAAATATTCATTATATAAATCAGAAATCATATAATCAAGTGAAGGTTGATAGCAGCGTATTATTCACTTCATAGTAGATGTAATATAGCAGTCAAGATGTAGACCACTATTATAGAAGATAAATGAAGATAGCCTTTTTTGCGGGGTAAATAGAAAGGAAAGGTAATTGTATTGTACCTTTACAGCTTGAATGCTACTATGAGTGATATTTCTATCAGCTATAAACATTATTTAGAGGTTACATTTGCAGAAATAGAAACTGTAGGTTTAGACCGACTTATTAAAAATCTTGTAGCGGTAAGGATCAGTATTATTTACCTCTTGGCAATGACGGACTATCCTGACACCAAATGTTCTTACTACCAATTTCTATGGTATTCTACTTTTGAAGAACAATAAATTGCGGTTCTTTCATACTTATATTAACCATTTTTTGGACAACTCTTTTAATTCAGAAATAATGCATCTAGAATATTCAATTCAACTGACCACTTAATAGGATTTCCAAAGTACCACTTTAGCATCTATTCAGGAAACTCATAGCATACATAAATCATTCGTGTATAAAAGCTGGGATGCTCTTCGTTGTGTTTGGAAAACCTCTTGCCTGATGCAATCATAATACATGAATACACATATTCAGAACTCTAGTCTATCTATTCATGGCTCTTGTGTCTAGTGAACTCACTATATTATTAACTAGAAACATGTATTTTAATGGATAGATCAATAGAGGTTAGAAATTCAGACCTTGTCTGAGTCTTTTAATCTGGCATGTATAATCCTTTCTGCAAGATGTGAATATCAAGAATAATATGCAACAACAAATATGTGTTAGTTCAAGATAAACATGTGCTACCATCCATCCACACCAAGAACTGGACATACATACTGGAGGCGCATTGCAGACACAGTGACCAAGTTTTCTGGATGGGCGCCTTGTTCTTGCTTCATTATGATCAGAAAAATCACCTTGAGCCTCAATAGGGGTGTCCATCAAAAGAGTCTGATTCAATTCCGAAGCATCCGAGAGTGAGAACCATGGCGAACCAGAAGCCGATGAAAAAAAACTAAAGTGCAAGGAAGGGAGACGAACCAAGAAGAATCGGCGGCGGTGCAAGGCTTCTGCAGCCGGCCGAGGTGATGTCAGGTAGTTGAAGGAGGTCGCCATAGTCCATCTCTAGTCTACTTCTGCTATCACGTCCTGACAGAGCAGCTGCGGAGGCGGCACAGGGGGACGCGTAGTGGTGGCGACAGCACGAAGCTCGCGTGAGCAAGCCACGAGGGATGTGCTCTCCCGGCGAGCCGCCTCGACAACCTCGATAGGATCCACGACGCGCAGGGAGGCCGCGACCGTGGAAATCACGGCGCGTGCGCAGACCTGGTCGATGCCGGTTATGAGGGAGAGAAGGGAATAGGAGAAACTTACGGAGAAGATAACGGGGAGTTGGTGCAGGATCTTGGGAAGTTAATTATATCCTTTTCCCTCGGAGGCGTATGACGACGTGCGTGGAAAATTCCTCTGCCGGTGGAACATGGTCAGTCAAAGGTAATTGCTATGTGCACACAAGGCATTAGGTCAGACTAATCTGGCCCGTTAGATCTCACTTAGTGGGCAATCTGGCGGTACAAATCAGACTGGAAATAATCCGGGGACACTTGATGGGTGAGTTTAGGAAAGAAAATGTTTGATTGTTTAATAGTAGTATAGATGCACACAAGGCATTAGGTCAGACTAATCTGGCCCGTTAGATCTCACTTAGTGGGCAATCTGGCGGTACAAATCAGACTGTGAATAATCCGGGGACACTTGATGAGTGAGTTTAGGAAAGAAAATATTTGATTGTTTAATAGTAGTACAGATATACATCCGACCATCCTGCAAGTCGCAATCACCGATGGTCTTCGTCTACTGCTTCACACGATACTTCTTAAGTTTAATTATGTGGTTCTACGAGCTTGAAAAAACTCGTCTAACAATGTACCAGCTCTACTCCCTACAGCCGGCTACAAATTGTAAACAACTGTTGGAGATATGCCCAAGAGGCAATAATAAAGTGGGTTATTATCATATCTTCATACTTATGATAAATATTTACATACCATGCTATAATTTTATTAACCGGAAACATTAATACTTGTGTGATTTATAAACTAAAATAAGAGTCCCTAGTAAAGCCTCTTGTTAAACTAGCTTGTTGGTTAATATATGATCATGGTTTCCTGATCATGAACATAGAGATGTTTATTAACAACAGGATCATATCATTAGGAGAATAATGTGATGGACATACTCTTATAGATAAGCGTAGCATAAAGATCAAGTCATTTCAATAGTTCAATTGCTATATGCTTTCTGATACATAGTAACCTAATTCCTTCGACCATGAGATCATGCATATCACCTTTGCCGGATGGATGCTTTGATGACATCAAACACCACACCGTAACTGGGTGGCTATAAAGGTGGCATTGAGTATTCGGAAAGTATTGGTTGAAACACATGGATCAAGTGTGGGATTTGTCCATCCATATGACGGATAGATATACTCTGGGCCCTCTCGGTGTAATGTCATCCAATTAGCTTGCAAGAATGTGACTGGCTCACAAGGGATCACATATCACGGGAACGAGAAAAGAGTACTTATCGGTAACGAGGTTGAACTAGGTATGCAGAGATACCGACGATCAAAACCTCGGATAAGTAAACTATCGTGAGACAAAGGGAAATTGGTATCGTATGTAAGTGGTTCATTCGATCGCAAAGTAATCGTAGAAATATGTGGGAGCCATATGAATTTCCAGATTCCTCTATTGGTTATTGTTCGGAGAAGTGTCTCGATCATGTCCGCATAATTCACGAACCGTAGGGAGACACACTTAAGGATTCGATGTTGTTGAGTAGTTATGGAATGATGAGTAAGAGACCGAATGTTGTTCGGAGTCTCGGATGGAATCCGGGATATCACGAGGAGATCCGGAATGGTCCGGAGAATAAGATTCATATAAGGAAAGTCCCGTTTCGGAGTTTGGGAATGATTCCGGTGTTCTCATCGGGAACATTCTAGAAGATTCCGGAATGTCCGGCACTCCGGGGGGAAGGGGTACATGAATGTGTTATATCAAGTTGGTATGATTGCATCATGTACTAAGTGTCATTGCTATACCAAATAGAGGATTTAATCAAATCCTGGTTTGAAAAGTCAAACGGCTAGTTTGAAAGTCAAACGGCTATTTTGGGAAAGTGGGAAAGAGGAGAAGGGAGTTTGAAGCCGACTTGGGGGAGGAGTTCCTCCTCCCACCGCCGGCCCTCCTTGAGGCCGATTTGGGGAGGGACTCCCCTCCCCAGGCGCGCCTCCCTCCACCTATAAAAGGAGGGGCAGGGCTCCCCTCCTAGACACACAAGTTCCTATCCTCTAAATCTAAACCCTAGCCACAGCCTCCGGTTTAGAGCCGTTTTGGTTTAGAGCTTCTAATTGCCCTAGCCTTCGGTTTAGAGCCTTCTAATTGGTGTGTCTAATCCCTAGACCACTAAAGCCTCTCTCATACTCCACCATACTCGCTCAGGCTTAAGGCGAAGCCCTGCGAGATCTCCCCTCTACTTCCGGTACCACGCCGTTGTGCTGCCGGAATCGCGAGGAGAGTGCTACAACCTCCGCTGCCTGCTGGAACAAGGGAGAGGAAGGTCTTCGTCGAGTACCGAACGTGTGACCGACTGCGGGAGAGCTGCCGGAACGTGGCGCCGGAAGGATCGTCTACGCGATCTTGAGATCGGAAAGAGTATGACTACATCACCCACGAGAATCTGCTCTCGTTAACCGCTTTGGAATCTTCGAGGGTAAGTTATTCCATCGACTCGTTGCTACAATCTAGTAGATAGATCTTGGCTTGTTTGTCTGTATGCGATAGAAAATTTTTGTTTTCCATGCTACGAACCCCTACAACAACATGCCCTAAAACTATCTACAGTTGAGTAAGAAAATTACTCACCATAGCTCCATGAAAAATGTAAGAAAATTGTGCACATAGATATCGCTATTTTTTCAAAAATAATATATTTTTTTATTCAATTTCACAAATAATACATGAAATGCAAATGTTACAAATCTAACGTACATTCGTCCGTTCAAAAGACGAGACGACAGCTTCTTTGTTCCAAAAGAGGACGGTCCTGTCTTCTTTTATTCAAAAGATGACACGGTTGTCTTCTTTTATCCAAAAGACGACACAGACATGACGCTGTCGGGGCGGCAGGGGTGCAGCGCTGTCGGGCGACAGGGGTGTAGGGCGTCATCCGTTGAACGGACGAAGGATGTTTCGTCCTTGGAATGGACGACGTGCCCCAGCATATAGCTCACGCGCCTGCCCGTCGTCGTCCTCCCCTCCTCTCTCTTGTCGTTCTTCCTCTTTCCCTCTTACTTCCTCTCGTTTTCACCAGGTGCTACACCGATGTTTTTCCCAGATTTCTATCCAAACTCGGTGCTCTGATATATTAGCAAGCTAGTAGAGTCCTGATATATTAATGGGATAGCCTGGTGTAGTGATTTGAGTCGTTTTGGTGGAGGGATCTTGTGGTGTTCTTGTTGAGCAATGGCCATGGTGGAGGCTGGTGCTGGGACTTGAGGAAGGTGCATGGTGGAGGTGCTGATCCGTTGACCTGAGGCTGCTGCACGGCAGAACTTCGCACGCTTTAAGGATAAACCCTAATTTCTTGCTAATTGCAGTCATGTGTGTATGTTTATAGGTAGCCTTTGATGGGGTATGTTAGATGCAAAATATTTGTAGAGTATTATGTGTCAATGTACGTGTATTTGACTTTTTTTGGTATTTTTTAGGTCGAAAATCATGTCAAATAATGTAGTGTTTAGGTTCTTCTATGGTGTTGGTTTCGTCAGAACAAACCATCACGGAGTTGATTTGAGCGAGTTTAATTTTATGGATGAAGTGCTTCAGAATCCTGAAACAGTGCTCGTTACTCGGTTGAAGGATTGGTTATGTGCTTGTTTAGGGCTCCCTCCGACCCATACTGTCGGTGTGCATGCTTTATGGACTAAGTCAAGGCAAACCCCTAATTTTTATTTAAGGCCAATAGAAGCGCAACATAAATGGGTCAAATTTATGCAAGCTTGCCAGAAAAGAGTAGTTAACCCCATTCTCTTAGTGATACCTATGGCGAAAGAAGCTGGGTATGATCATGGCCAGAGTAGTCAGACCGGTCATGCTGGAGGTGGTTATGATCATGGCCAGAGTAGTCAGGACCAAGAGGTTGGCGGCGGTTATGAATCAGGTCACAGTAGCTATGCACACACCAGGGGTGATGGTTATGTATCAGAGGACGGTGGTGAAGGATTAGGGGAAGACATATTCAGTGGCAAAGCTGATGAGGACGAGATATATGATGGTCTGTTGCAACATCAAATGGAAGCCGAAGACTCAGAAGGCAATAGTGATACAACTGATGATTCTGGCGAGTTTGATCAAGAAGAGATCGGCCAACCTATTCCGGCATCATGGAATAATGACAACATAGCAGCAATGACTGTGAATGATGGGCATGATTCGGCGTGGCAGTATCACATGAACATCTCTCTGGGTGCATTATATCCTAGCAAGAGACATCTGGAGGAAGCAATCGTTGAGTGATCAATGTCCATGCAACGGGTCTTAAAAACGAAGGTGTCATCATAACAATATTTGACATTGGTTTGCAAGGAAGCCGGATGTCCTGCAAGGGTGCATGCCCATGTCCCTAGGTATGACACAAATTGGAAGGTCATCGATGTTGTGATGCACACATGTCAACTTGACAGTGTCCTTCAGGACCATCGTAACCTCACGTCAACCCTCCTGGCTAGACTGTTATACACAGAGATAGTGGAGGGCAAAGCCGTGGGGGTGAAAGCTATCATTAACAAAGTTTATGTCAGATTCCGCTATAATATTTCATACGGGAAGGCTTGGAGGACTAAGCAAAGGGCACTGGAGGCAAGGTTTGGTTCGTTTCGAGAAGGGTACGACTGTGTTGTTAGGATGCTCCAGACACTGCAGGCTAGGAATCCAGGGACCTACGTGGACATCCAATACTTTACATTGCCACAGGAACCTAATTTGAGGGTACTTCATCGAGTGTTCTTCTCATTTGCTATATGCATAGAAGCTTTCACTCACTGTCGACCAGTCATCTGTGTGGATGGTACATTTCTCACTAGCAAGTACAGGGGTCAGATATTGACTGACATAGGTTAATATGGAAACAATCAAGTTGTTTCACTTGCATTTGCTTTCGTGGAGAGCGAGAACACCGAGAGTTGGGTATGTTTTTTTAGGCAGTTGAAGATAGCAATTGTGAGAGATACACCGAATGTATGCGTCCTTCATGATAGGCATCCATGTATACTAAGTGCGATAAAGAAGCTCACACAGCCCACTCCTGATGAAGTTACTCCATGGCTGGACATGCAGAGTCGTTGGTGCATGCGGCATCTAGGGACCAACTTTTTCTCACAGTTTAGGAACAAGGCTCTTATGACCCTATTCAAGAAGCTTTGCAAGCAGAACCAAGAATGGAAGTACATCAAGTGTCGTGGCTATCTTGATGACTTCACTAAAAAACATGTGACTCAGAGGAGAGTAGCTAGAGCAGTAGCGGTCGTGGCTCATGCAGCGGCGTTAGCTACACATGCAACAATAGGAGCAGCACCACCGGAGGAAGAACCCATTGCCCTTTGTGACTTGCCAGGATTTGACCAACCGGTACTAGGAGAAGGCCTGGCAGAAGGATTAAATATTTTCAGGAATGGATACAACACGAGCCTGTAGAGAGGTGGTCTCTGCTGCATAACACTCATGGTGCTAGGTTTGGCGTCATGACTACAAATCTGGCTGAAACTTACAACTTTGTCTTGAGAGGAAGCAGGGCTCTGCCATTAACAGCCATTGTGGGGTGTATTTTCACCGGAACTCTGAAGTATTTCAGAGACAGACTCCAGATGGCTCAGATGCATATCATGAACAACCCAAACACGAGGTATTGTTCAAAGATTATGCATTACATGGATGCCAAGATGGAGAAGGCTCGGTCCATGCATGTCGTCGCCATCGGTAATTAGGAAAGAAGGTTCGAGGTACGCCTTCCTTCCAACCGGATTGGAACAGGAGAAGAGGTAAAGACACAGGAGGTGAGGATAGGCAATGAAGTCTGGCCAACGTGTGAGTGACGTGCAATAAACCCAAGATGTTGCATCTGCCTTGCTCGTATGTACTAGTTGCATGCGGGCTGAAGGGTATGGATGCGATCTCGTTTGTGTCTCCTTATTTCCTTAAGGACGCGGTGGTCAATACGTGGACAGGCGAGATGATGGGATATAGGGCATGGGGAAATTTCAACAAAGTAAATCCAGGTGAAAGGGTTTACATCCCAGATCCTGAACTGATGCGGACAGGAAGAGGAAGGCGACAATGTGTCCGCATCCGTAATGATATGGATGAATCTGAAGCCAAAGGCCCTACTAGGCAATGTTTTCTGTGTAATCAGTTCGACAAATTGGGCCCAAGACATGGCCCAGCGATTCTTTGGCATCCGTGATGGAGCTCAGGCCTTTGCCCATGACAATCATGGGCCAAAATTTGGATGGTTGGAGCAGTATCAGTGTGTTTCATTTATTTGTTCTATTTGGTTGGAGCAGTATCATGTACTGATAATTGTTCTATTTGTCAATGCAGATCCAGAGGTTTGGGTTCCCAGTCACTCTGATGACTGCGCCACAAATTACACGTAGCCTGGAGGCATACATTATGTGGCTGCTCGGGAAGGTGATGTTCACTGAGAACCACGTGTCGACCATTAGTGCGTGATACATCCATTTTGCTAGAGGGATCGCGGAGGCGACGTGCCAGGAAGAATGCACATAGTAGAGTTGGGGTTCAGCTATCTTAGAAGCTACATACCGATGTATGTGCAATGCTTGCCAGTTAACCAAGGACAGTTCTGCCTTGGTCATGTGAGAGGTTCCCTATCGGCCGTCCAGAAGTAAGTGTCAACCAAATAGTCGGCAACCAGGAATATGAAACAATTGTCTACCACTCTGACCTGTTGATGCCCATTGTTGCTTCAACTGTGGTCATGGGAGAGGTTCCCTATCGGCCGTCTAGAAGTAAGTGTCAACCAAATAGTCGGCAACCAGGAATATGAAACAATTGTCTACCACTCTGACCTGTTGTTCGACGAAGAGCAAATTGACTTGCCTATATTTGGCACTAACTAGACCCGTCGCAAGGTCAGTGTAATGTCTTAATAAATTGCACTTCTGGTACTATAATATGAAAGTTACTAACACCTATTTTGTCATGCAGTGTCATTTCGCGGGAGAGCAAGTTGTTAGATGTTATCCATTGTTCAGCGAGCAGTTCGACACACTGAAAGAGGATGTCGTGATTTGGGAGCCATACACCCTGCAGACACGACACGCACGATATCCTGGCGGGTTATCTATTATGTGCACTAGAGATCGAGAGTACTGGCTGATTAAATCGAAGATCGTCTTCGATTGCCTAGTTGAGGAGATGTCTCAACAGAGGGTCATGCGGCAGTTTGGTCTTTGCCAGATGGTAGATCCCCCGCGTCTGGATGTTCCCCTTCCATATGGCGTGCACGCGTAAGTAAATATATGTACATAAGGAATGTGTCTTATACTTCATCTATGTTCTTTAATGATGGTCTAACAAATTCTAATGACAGGTACTCTCAGAAAACTAACAAGATCGTCACTCAATGGCTCCAACGGGTGGGGATTTACGTCAACGAGTGGCAGAATGCACCAACACAAGTGTGGCACGCTGGCCCGTTTGATATGGAGCTATTCCACGGATACTTACAGAGGTACATGACGATGACACGACTACGTCTAATTCCACACGCACATGACGATGAGATATACCCTAGCCAGTCAACACTGGAGTCTAGACAGTCAGCGATAAGTACTTTATTTAGAGCATAATCAACATGAGTGTCTATGTAGTGCATACTTAACTATGAGACAAATGCAGGCCGACATGACGTGGGAGCTACAGACTGAGGTGGCTTAGTACGGACGATCGCTTTCGACCGTTCCTCTTGTGCCCCATCAGCAGGCTCAGTCCTTTGTCCGGCGGGTCGAGGAGAAGCTGCGGCGTATCTACGCGACCATCACATGCACCAGCGTCTCAGACGTCGTTCAACACCGAGCAGCACAGCGTCCACCGCGTCACTTGGTGGAGGAGCGCGCCCCACGTTGCTCCACGCAGCAGTGCCCACCGCGTCGATCCATGGAGGAGCGCGCCCAACGTCCACCCATGCAGCAGCCACCTTCTCCAGACCAGGCTGGAGGCTCGGGATGGCACGAGGAGCATATTTCTCCTCCACTCCGCCACGGGCCTCGTCCACGACTCCCATAGCAGGCGCCGCCGAGAGAACCACCTCCAGACCAGGGTGGAGGCTCGGGGTGGCAGCAATCACAGTTTACTTCCGACCCATGGCAGCAGTCGCAGTTTAATATCGACCAGTGGCAGCAGAACCAGATTACTTTCGAACAGTGGCAACAACAGCAGATCCCCTACATGGACTTCGCTTATCGACCACAATATCATCCTCATGGTAAGCTTGTCCCTTCCTACTATTGTTAGATACAGTATGACATTGTTCAGTACTTAATTTCTTGTACACTGACAGGAGACTCCGTTTCATGGGACACTACTGACGACCATGATCAGCAGACACAACACGAGCAGGTAGACTGATTTGGCCAGTATCAGCCAGGTACTCCACCACCTATCCCCACACAAGATACACAGGATCAAGGTGAAGGGTCAACTGCACCTTGCCGTGATGTGATGCCACCCCACAGATATGGATGGAGTACACCGAGGCCTCAGCCACCTCGTCGTCGACACCAATGATATCTACTTATGTATCAGACATTTATCTATCTATGTATAAGAATATCTACCTATATATGAGACACCATTCTATTATTTCATGATTTTATTCGACAAACTACTCAACATAGCTTGCAACACAGTTCAGCATAACTTGCGGTACATAAATAAGAGTCATATCTATCCCTAGCACGATGCCTTTCCCTTTCCCTTCGATGATGCCTCGCCCTTTCCCTTCGACGATCCCTCGCACTTGCTTTTCTTGGCCTGCGGTTTCTTCTTCTCTTGCCTCTTGTCCCACTCAGCTCTCGCCTTGCTTCCAACGGGTGGCGGCATGAAGATATCATCCTCATCTTCGCTCTCTTCTATACAGGCCCTAGGTGCCGCAACCTGCTCCATCATGTCAGCTTGACTCTTCTTGGTCTGCGCTTTCTTCTTCTTCTGCCTCTTGTCCCACTCAGCTCTCGCCTTGCTTCCAACGGGTGGCGGCATGAAGATATCATCCTCATCTTCGCTCTCTTCTATCCAGGCTCAAGATGCCTCAGTCCGCTCCATCATGTGAGCTTTACTCTTGAAGTTGAGCTTGTCCCACGTTGCCTGGATCCTGATAAGCTTTGCTCGTACTTGATTTGGGGTCTTCAGTTTCCACCCTCTCCGATGAAGTTCCTTACCAAGCATAACGAGAGCATCATAGTTCCTTACCACCGTCTCCCATTGGGCTGGTTCATCGCCTATCATAACATTTCTGGTTTCTTGGAAAAGCTCAACGGACATCTGTGCCGGCCAGGGAAACGCGTCGGTCATTGTGGAGAGGAGTGGAGGGAAATGCGAGAGCAAGAGGAGAGGAGAGAAGGGAAATGAGAGAGTAAGAGGAGGAAGAGATGAACTGGGTGAAAAGATACATCGTGTTGCCCGGATTTATAGAGGCACCAAACCGAATAGGCGGAAAAAGGCGGAAAGTATTGGCGGGAAAAATCGGCGGGAAGGACTGGCGGGAAAAATCAGCGGAAAGGAGTGGCGAGAAAAATCGCCGAGAAGAGACGACGGGAGAAACGGCGCGAAACAATAGTCCGAAACCTAAAACGTATTTGGACGTGTACGTAGTTTGCATGATCAATGCCGCCGTCTTCATTTCGAAAGACGACACCATCCTTCGTCTTTCCAACAGACGTCAACCACCTTCCTCTTTCGAACAGACGACGGTCCGTTAGATTTGCAACATTTGCATTTCGTGTATTATTTGTGAAATTGAATAAAAAACTATATTATTTAAAAAAATAGTCATAGATATCTACAGTTGAGTATATAGTCAAAAATATTTATTAATAAATAGGAATTATCCGAGCATAGATATTTAATGAGAGAAATTGTATGGAAAATATATTGTAGTCATAGCTTGGGTGATATCCTCGGAATCAGTAAAACGGACTTGTATAAATTTAGCAAATGGAGTTACGAAGTTCTCCAGGTAACTTTGTAGAGTGGGCTAGAGAGTAGTGGCTTTTGGTCTTGGTTAAGAGCATCTGAGTGGTGTGCTCCTTCAGGATCGCCAGGAGAATTAATGATATCCCCGAGGATGTTCCACCCGCGCCCCTATGCGGCTTTTTCGCCGCTCTGGGAGAGGGTGCCATTGTTACGAACTTGGCCGAAGCGCCATGACTCCACAACTCTGGAGCCATCGGCCGCCGTGCTCGAGTCGAGTACCCTGCCTCTGCGTCGTTGCCGCGTGCTGGCACGCTGGAGCTTCCTCCGTGACCTCCAGTCGCTCCAGAGAAGACCCATTCCTCTGTTGCGCCCTCCAGCCATGGATTGCTCGCCAGAGTTTTTTGGTTGCATCGGTGGATGCGGGAGATTGCGGTGGAGGGGTCTCATAACGAACTTGAATATCGCCCTCTGACCCTAGTATATAGGGGCAGCATGGCCCGATATTTGGCGCCCTTGATATTTTTATCCAGGTCGGGCTAGTTTCCGTGATCAGTTCGGGCCCGTACTCAGGCCAAAACTACGGCGGGAGTTATCCAGTTTTGTCCTGATATCCAGGATATTCTAGAGATGCTCTAAGGATAGATCGAGCATCTTTCGTTGTATCAGGGTTTTTGGCGAGGGGTATCAAGGTTATACCGGTGATTCAAAGAATCAACCAATCTCTCTTGTGTAATAGGTGATCTCACTAGGTTTCATACTTCTATAGTAATTAGCGTTTGTCAAGTTATGATTCAATGTTAGTGCCTCCATTGCCTGAAATGGGAGCAACTTTATTGCATAGACCCCAAACATATGTCTACGCATTGATAGACAAGATTCATTATATTTTCCAAGCAGGTGAAGAAATGAAAAAAAATACCTCCGTGGCTCATTGCTGATTCGCGCTCAACAGGAAACATGCAATTAATAAAAGCAATCTATTACTATATTTTTCATATTAGCTACGGTTGTGTTTATTGGATTCTTTTAATTGATCAAGAGAATATCCGCCCTATTAATAGATAGTATTCCCTTTGTTTAATGTATAAGATGTTTTAGCCTTTTTTCGAACGCATATATCTAGACGTCGTTAGCGTCTAGGTTCAGACCAAAATGAGTTATCAGCACCGATAGCATAGAAGGCAAGAAGGGAGACACTTAAGCCTTGGTGATCATGTCGTGCTATATGAAAGAGGGATACTTGACCCTCTAGTACCTCATAGCAGCCACATTGCAGTATTTGATACCCTAAGGGCATATCTAACTGATCCCCCAAAACTTAGAGAAGTAAACTGATTCCTGAACTTTAGAGAGTATATTTACTCCTCTAAAGATTGGCGGTTTCTAACCGAACCCCTATATTTAGAGGAGTAATTTTTTTTGGCCAATTTCTTCTAGCATTTCACGTGTGCATATCATACATTTGGGATAGAGTTCTTACAAGCAATTCAAACATACAAATAATTTAAATACAAGAAACATAACACTTAAACAATAGACATACATATAGTTCATCGAATTGAACAATTCGAATTAAAACATGCATAGAGTTCTGCAAACCACCACCACATCGATCAAGGTCACCCAAAAAGATGCATATTTACCTTGTCCGATTCAAAAGAAAATCATCGACATATCACCTCATATGTTGTGGACCATCACCGAAGAACTCAACCATAACCATCTCCGAACCACTCATCTCCACCTCCTCGCCCAACACCAACACCATAAACTCCATGCTCACCTCCTCCCCTCTCTGCTTTCCATGGCGACGACGAGAGCTTGGACCCTAAGAGCAGCATGGAGGCTGTCGACGACCTGCTGGAATCCCCATCCTTCCCACCCTTTGTTGTAGCTAATGTTCTGCTTTCTGTAAGTATCTGCAATCCTGGATCTAGCTAAGATATGTAAGGATGTGCTAGATATGGCTAGATATATATGGATCTGTGAAAGTTCAAAGGACGTCGCCTAGAGGGGGTGAATGGATTTTAAAAATATTATGGTTTAGACTCAAACAAATGCGGAATAAAACTAATATTTAATTTATTGAGCATAAAACCTAACCACTGGGTTCACCTAAGTGCACCAACAACCTATGCTAAGCAATACAAGCAACAAGGTGATAGCAAGCTAAAATACTTCAAGCACGATGGCTAACACAATGTAAAATGCATAAGTAAAGAGCTCGGTTGAGAGATAACCGATGGACGCGGAGACGAAAATTTTTATCCCGAAGTTCATTTCCAAAGAAGCCACGTCTCCGTTGGAGAGGTGCGATGGAGCAATGCTTTCCAAATGCCACAAATGGCTCACCTCGGGGTGTGGTGGCTCGATGCTCACTCAACGCCACACAAGGCCTCACCTCGGATGCGGAAGCACGCAACTCACTGATACATCGTAAACTTATCTATATTTTTTGATGTTCCATGCTTGTTTAGTATCCAATTTTCTATGCTTTGTCTACACTTTGAGGTATTTTTATACATTTTCAAGGACAAACCTATTAACAAGATGTCGCAGTGTCAGTTGCCTGTTTTCTGCTGTTTTTGGTTTCAGAAAAGCTAGTAAGAAAATATTCTCGAAATTGGACGGGACAAAAGCCAAAGTCAATATTTCACCGAGGAGAACACGGAGTCCAGAGGAGATACAGAGGGGCGCCACAGGGCCTCCACATCCTAGGGCCACACGGGCCCACCCTAGGGCGCGCCGCCCTATGGTGTGGGTGCCCTGGCCGCCCTCCTACCTCGCCTTCGCCTATATAAGCCCTCTGATGCCAAAACCCTAAACACCCGATCAGATCTCGACGAAACTGTTTGTAGCCGCCGCCACCATCATACATAGATCGGGGGGATCTGAAGCTCTTCCCGGCACCCTGCCGGAGGGGAGAGATCATCCTGGAGACCTTCTTCATCACCATGCCAACCTCCGGTATAATGTGTGAGTAGTTCCACCTTGGACTATGGGTCCATACATTAGCTAGATGGTTGTTTCTCCTCCTTTGTGCTATCATCTTTAGATCTTGTGAGCTTCGTTCATGATCAAGATCATCTATTTGTAATCATGCATGTTGTGTTTGCGGGGATCCGATGGATATTGAGATTACTATGTCAGATTGATTATTGATTCTATCATGTCTTCTTGATTATTGATTCTATCTTGTCCGTGTTATTTAAGATCTTGCATGCTCTCTGTTTCTAGTAGCTATCTTGGCCAATTAGATGCTAGTGACTCTAAGAGGGAGTATTTATGCTCGATAGTGGGTTCATGCCTCTATTGAATCTGGGGAAGTGACAGAAATCTCTAAGGTTGTAGATGTGCTTTTGCTAGTAGGGAGAAAACAACAATCTTTTGTTCATGGAACAATTGTATTGTTTACTTTACACACATTAAAGCAGTTATCTATTGCTTGCAACTTAATACTGGAGGGGGTTTGGATGATAACTTGAAGGTGGATTACTAGTCATGGATGCAGTTGGATGGCGGTCTATGTATATTGTTGTAATGCCCAATCAAATCTCATAGGATCTGAATGTCTAATATTGCATTTTTATGACTTGCTCAGTCCTATCAGTTGCCCCGCTGTAATTTGTTTACCGAGCATGTTATGTTATTTATCTTAAGGAGAACACCTCTAGTGAATTGTGGACCCCGGTCCAATCTTTACCATTGTTACTGTCACATCCCAAGATTTTCCAAATCTTGTAATGTGAAAAATAAATAAAGAAAATAAATAATTGTTGAAAATTAGGGTGAAAAGAAACTTTTTGTTTCTAATTGGAAACTTAAAATCCCATTATGAACAAACTTTGGTTAATGTTTGAATCCAACTAAATTCAAATCAAGTGGATTGCATTCTTCATAAAATGCATCTGGAAATTTAAACACTTGGAAAATAAACCCAAACCCTAAAACCCTAATGGAAGAAAAACATTTCCATGTTCCTATGGATTTGAACCATATAAAATTGGTCAAACAAACATTTCAAAATGATCAAGAATGACAAATGGAAATATTATAAAACCATATGAATTGGTTTCACTTAATTTGGAGCCATAGATAAAATCTTATGAATTTAATAAGATAAGGAAATTGAATTTCCAAAGCTATTAAAGCACTTATCTAAAATCCATACCAACTGGTGAGCAAATAATGCTAAAAGATATTTAAAAGGATAAACAAATATTAAATAAGATTCTTCAAATTAGAATCACCAAGTTTGGATCTATAAATAAAAAGATATGGATTTTATAAGATAAAGATAGAAATATTAAATGAGGAATATTTAAAGGCCAAATCAAATCTTGACCTAATCCATAAGCAAATGGAATAAATATAATCCAAATTCAAATAAAATAAAAGGATAAAGAATTCTCCAAATAAAATAAAGTGGCATTAACCAAATTCTATTCCTATTTTGATGAAGACAAAAATCCCTAATAAAGAATGATTAATTAAATCATGGGAGAATAATATTTGAAATTACCCAAGTGGAATAAAAGTTATTTAATTAACTTAAATGGAATCAAAGAAATCTCCTAGATAAAAATTATGGAATTAAAACCATATTTAATTTCATTGGAATAAAAACAAATACCCAATTCAAATGAATTATAAATCATATTAAATATATTCCAAATAATTCAAGATAAATTATTTGACACCCTAATACATAAATAAAACCTACTGAATAGGTTTGGTAAAAATATGGATTTCAAATAAAGTTTTAAAACACATTAAAACCTAATTGAAATAAAGACAAATGTCTATTTATAAAATAAATAAAAGACCCTAAAAAGAATAAATATATTATTCTAAATTTGACTTTAGAATGTGTTAATAAGCAGTGTTTGATTATTCACAAAGTTTGGCAAAAGTTTGATTTCAAATGAATGTTTGAATTGATTAAACAAAATCAAAACAGATAAATTGAAAAAGAAAAAGAAAAGCAATCTGTGCAAACAAATGAGCTAAGCTAGCCAAACCCAGCTAGCCCATTAAGCCCAGCAGCCCACCTCTCTTCTCTCCCCAAAGCGTTTTCTGTCACTCACAGACGAACCCGCAAACCCACTGACGAGCAGGCCCCACTCTCCCTCTCTCTCTCTCACTGACGCTGAGCCCCACCTGCCAGGTTCCTCTTCCTCACCCGCGACGACCATGCCCCCCTCGCCGGCCGTTTCTGCTAGTTTTAACTCGCATCAATACGCGGCAATGCCTTGCTTAAATCTCGCCGTGACCACGCTCGATTAAACGCCTGCCTCTCCTCCCCATTTCCCCTCACTCGCCCTCCCTCTCTGCCTCCAGGCCGTTCCAATTGGAGCTGAGACCACCTTTGTCTCCGACGTTGTTTCCGGCCGATTCCGGTGAACCTAGCCACCGCCTTGCCTCCCAGACTTCGCGAGCGTGATCCCCAGCCTCTGTCACATATCCCGGTATTCCTAGATCGCTCGTGCATGCCCCTATCATCGGCAACTACCTCGACTGAACGCACCACCGTCTGCCATTTACTCCGACAACCCTTCCTGGTATCTACTGACTTCCCCTCTCCCTCTCTTTCACACGCACATACACCCCACTCTCCAGTGCATCTAACGACATGGTTTACTTTCTCTCTTGTGCTCTGTAGTGTCTCCCTCGACGACGACTGACCGCAACCGACGCCGTCTTGAACTCCGGCGAGCGATTAACAGCAACCCCGTGCGCCCCTTGAGTAGCCGACCCCACCTCGAGCTTCAGAAAGTCTCTGTGAGCCTGGTAAGCCTCGCCAACCTCTCCCTCGCTTCCTACTTCTCCGGCGACACCACTAACAGAGCGCACGCCGCCACTCGCCGCCGCCAGCGCCGCCACTCGATGGTCAGTCGTTGTGAGCCGTAGGATGTAGATCCAGTGACTACGATAGAATCTAAGCGAAGAGGTATCCTGCGATATGTGCCGTGCGATTAAGTTAGATCCTGAGGCCAGAGCTGATCGATCCACGCGAACCATTTTTGCCCAATAGGAAGCAGCCACGTGGCCCAGAGTTTCTTTTAAAAACAGGATTTAATCTATTAGATGATCAAATTTGTAAATTGCATAACTTTCAAACCACAATTCCAAATTTTACAAACTTTATATCAATGGAATAAGCAAGACAAACCCTATCCAACCATGCACTTTGTTTAGTAAATTGCTTCTGTTAAATTGATTGTTTTTGCAGAAACTTGTGTAGGCATATTTTGAATATAAAATTCATTCTAAATTTATTTTTGTGATGAAACCTTTGGAAAATGGAGTGTTTTGAACCTACTGACCATATAAACCAACTTGTGATTTCAAAAACATATTTGGTGAAGCAAAAGAATAAAATCTTTCATCTAGAACATTTCTAGTCAAACAAAAATAATGTTTATATATTAAAAATGCTTTTGGAGGAAACCCTTTGGGAAAATGTTTTGATTTAAACTCTCTGACCCTAAACATAAAGTTTTATGATTAAAAAAAAAAATATTTTGTGAACCCTATAAAAGTTGTTGCTTTGCTAAAGGCATTTTCAACCACATAAAATATTGATTTGGTTTAAAAATGATTTAAAAGTAAAATCTTTTGCAAATGGTTTTGCCACTTATATAAAATGACCAATAGGTGTTTTAGAATGTTTATAACCTATTAGAACCCACTGTTCCAAATAAAACAATCTTTTGCATGCTTGCATGCATTGCTTTATTTCTATTATTTTATGTATTGTTTGCTTGAATGGTACATTGAAATTGTGCCTTGCTTGATTGAATTGTAGTGATTTGAAGAGTGTGAATATTGCAAGGACAAGGAGTGAACTTATATTCTCTACCAAAAAGGCAAGTGATGCTTCATACTTTTGTCCCATTATTTTCACTATGCATTAGTGATATTTCTAAGTAGGACTTGCATGGAATTTTTGCTAAGTATAAACTATGCCATGGGAAATCCTAGTAGATGAAACCTTAGTAGAAATCTCCTAAGTTAAGATTCCTACTACTATCATGCTTAGCTTAGCTAGTAGAAAACAAGGGTGGAATATATTCATACTATGGAATATTTCTAAGTCAAGGACTTGTGTTTTGTTTAATAAAACAACTAAGTGAAGGAATCACCTGGGTGGAATGGAAAGAATGGTTTGTGTTGAGTGGTTACACAAGGCCCATTTCTATGGTTTACCTTGTGTATCTCACTTTTGGATGGCCACCCAGGAACAAAGAGATTTGGGATGTCAAATGTTGAGAAGCTTGAAGTGCAGCCACTTGGCATTATGGGCTCTGCCTGGATCATATAGGTTGCAATAACTTAGCCAAATGGACAGTTGGTGGTAGGGGTTTGATAGGTTGGAACGCGTCCATTCTGGTATAAGGGAAGGCTTCTGAAAGATCTTGTCTTGGTGAAACCAAGTCTTGTGGGGAAAGTGCACCACCTCTGCAGAGTGTAAAATCTAAGTACTTAGCCATGTCCCTGGTAAAGGACAATTTGAGAATCAAGACATGGAAGCTATCAAGAATCGCCTCATCTAAATTTCTAAGTTGAAATTTTGTGGTTGAACAAGGGTTGAAGGATCACCAATTTCTATTGGGAGATGCCTTGGGTGATTTTGTCAAGCAAAAACTTAGTGTTTTCAAATGATAAGGAAAATCTATTTTGAGCAATGCAAGCCTAAGCTCCACTTAGCCAAATGCATATAGATGATAGACTCCACTATACTACCATAGTATCACTTGCCAATACAATTCAAATGTATTGACCCTTGTGGCTGTAACTTATTATGTTGCAGGTTTGTTTGATGTTAGTGAAGTTTATTGATTAGGATTACAAGTATACAACCAACATGACTGCATGTGGCACTTTGAAGATGAAGGACCCCATGCTATTGTTATATTCTGCTGCATATTAATGACATAGCCAAATGAGCTATGTAATATGTAATAAATTATTTTATTCCTGGTTATAAAGTTGTATTATGACCTTTGTTTCTTGATATTACATCTTAACTGTGGATGCTAGCTATTGATCCAGGGACTAGCATTGTAAACACATGGATCTCTACCTCATTAAAGGTTGGGACCCTTACAGTTACATTGTCCATTGTTACTGTTTACTTTCTGCAAGCAATCATTATCTTCCGCACCATACGTTTAATCCTTTGTTTTCAGCAAACCGGTGAGATTGATAACTTCACTGTATGTTGGGGAAAAGTCTTGAGTTTGTGTTGTGCAGGTTCCAAGTGGTTGGCGACACCTTGGAGTCGTTTCCTTTCTCCTACTGGTTCGATAACCTTGATTTCATAACTGAGAGAAGACTTATTATTGTGCTCATCATACCTTCCTCTTGGGGTTTCCCAACGAAGCTCTACAGTGATCTGAGCCGCATCAAGACGTTTTTCTAGCGCCGTGGCCGGGGAGTTAAGGATTGATTCACAAGGGGAGTCCTTCACAACCATTCTCTTTACTTTGTTTTTTTTTTGCTTAGTTTCTTTTGCTTTGTTTTGCTTGTTTCTTTTTGTCAAAATATACAAAAAAATAGTTTCGTTTCGTTTGGTTTTTCTTATCTAAAACACACAAAAATTAGTTCTTCCTATAGTTGTCACCTTGCTCTAGCTCACCATGTTGATCCCTAAGTTCGCCTTGAAAGACCTTTCAATAGGTAGTGGCTCTATAATTGGGAAAGAAAACATTGAAGAATTCTTTAATCATATTAGCAAACATGAGGATATTGAGGATAGATCCTTAGCTGAACTTGCTCCTAATTATGAAATTGTTGCAGCTTCTTTAGTTCACATGTTGGAGGCTAGGTTTTTTAACCGTAACCCCATGATGCAAATAATGTTTCTTAAACTAAAAGAAATTGAGGATGCTGAAAAGAGAGATTTTATTCTAGAAACTTTGCTAAAAGAGTTCAATGATGTTGATAAGGAAGCGAAAAAGGTTTTTGATAGTTTTAATATGCTAGGCTCATGTGTAGATATTATGGGTACATTAGAAAAATTGGATTAAACCAAACCCAATGGAGAGGAAATTAAAATACCTATACCCTTTAAACTTGTAGGAATACATGAAGCCTTAGAAAAGAATTTCGATTGGATTGTTCCTGAGAATCCGTTTGATGAAAGTAGTGAACCTAAGAGAGTTGAGAAAGGATCCTCTAGAACTCATTTGGATGAGATACCTTTCTTGGTTGAAGAAATTTCGAGTATTGATCTTAATGCCTCTTCGTTTGAAAATACTTGATTCTTGCTTCATGTGCCTAACTTAAAAGCCTTAAAGAAAAGTACTTCTTGGGAGATAACCCAATAGTTTTCGTCAGTCTTGGAAGTTATTACTTCTGTAAAACCTCTCCTTATCCGTTTTATTTGATTTTTGTGCCAAGAATAACCTCTAATGAGAGGGAAGTAAGATTTGGGGAGTTGTTGTCCCGAAACAGATTTTTGTGCTTCACTGTACAAATTCGTGAAACATCTCTTTAAGTCGGATTGAGCTGTAATTTTCTGAATAAATCCCCCAGGTTGTTAGATAACTTTTGTTAGTTCAACACTTTTTTATTTGAGCAATAGAAGGTCTTCGAGAAAATCATTTTTTACCTATTGGTCTGTTTTGACAGATTTCTATCATTATTTGCATTTGTCTCCTATCGATTTCTTTTTTAGTTCTCTTTTGTAAATTGAGATTTTAAAGGGAATTTCTACAGTAGCTTGTGTTTTTAATGAAAGTTTTGCTATTTTGAAATGTAATATCCCTCCCTTTATAAAGGTAAGGATCCCTGTGATTGCAATGCTAGTCCCTGGATCAATGCTAGCATCCATAGTTTAAGATGAAGTACACAGAAACAAAGGTCATTATTACATATCATTCTAGAGACAAACATAGTCTTTTACAAACTCCATGGACATAGGCCTAATACAAGAGTTCAAATATATAATAAGATAAATAAGTCTTCATCTTCATGTGCCACAAGCAAACATGTTGAGTGTAGACTCATAACCCCTAATCACCATCAGAATAACCTGCAACATCACAAGTTACAGCCACAGTGGGTCAATACATTGGAATAGTATTGGCAAGTGGTACCTTAGTATAATATTAGCATCTAGATACTATATGCATTTGGCTAAGTGTAGCTTAGGCTTGCTTTGCTCAAAATAGGTTTTGCCTATTAGTTGAAAACACTAAGTTTTTCTTTGACAAAACTTTCCCAAGGAACTACCAATAGAAATTGGTGAACCTTTACCCTTGTTCAACCACAAGTTTTAACTTAGAAATTGGGATGAGGAGATTCTTTATAGCTTCCATGTCTTGATGCTCAAGTTGTCCAATACCAGGGACATGGGTAAGTACTTAGATTCTTCCATTTGCAGAGGTTGTGCACTTTCCCCACAAGACTTGATTTTCACCAAGACAGGACCTTTCAGAATCCTTCCCTTAGACCAAATGGACGCGTTCCAACCTATCATCCCACTACCACCAACTGTCCAAATGGCTAAGTTATTGCAACCTATGTGATCCAGGCAGAGCCCATATTGCCATGTGGCTGCACTAGAAGCTTCTTAACATTTGGCATCTCAAATCCCTTTGTTCCTGGGTGGCTTTCCACAAGTGAGATAAACAAGGTAAACCATAGAAATGGGCCTTGTGTAACCACTCAACACAAACCATTCTTTCCTTCCACCCAGGTGTTTCATTTACTTAGTTGTTTTATTAAGCAAAAACTCAAGTCCAAAGACTTAGAAATATTTTCTCATAGCATGAATATATAACCACCCTTGGTTGCTACTAGCTAGGCTAAGCATGGCATTGATAAGCATCTTAACTTAGAAATTTCTAGCAATTCTACAACTACTAGGATTTCCCAAGCATATGGATCAAAATATTCATGCAAGTCTAGCAAAATATTTCTAGTGCATAGTTGAAAAACATAGGAATAATGTCATGAAGCACCACTTTCCTTGGTAGTTTGGGGAGTAGCAACATTCCTCACAATCACAATCACTATTTGCACCAAAATCTACACATAAAATAATGGCACCAAAATCACATACCAATATATACAAACAAAGATATATGAATGTATGCAAATGCCATGTGATGATTTCCTACACCAAACAAGACAAGTATACAGTACTGAACCATAAACAAGTTCAAAACATGCTAAATAAACTTTATTTGAACAACAAAACATTTTTCAAATAATTACTATACACAAAATATGCCTACAAATGTTTCTGTAAAATCAACCATTTTTACAGAGGCAAAACATTAAACACATTGCATAAACAGAAAGGATTTTCTCTCCTGATTACAATGATATAAAATTTGTAAAATTTGGACGTGTGGTTTGAAAGTTATGAATTTTGCAAGTTTACAAATCTAATAGATCAAATTCTGTTTTTAAAAACCAGAGTCTGGCCACGTGGCGTGTTTCTATTCGCCCATACTGTTTCGCGTGGATCGACTAGCGTGGGCCATCAGATCTAACTTAAATCGCTCGGCCAGATCTGCTCCGTACCCCTTAGATTAAGTGATCTATCTAACACGTTGGATCTAGATCCAATGGTGGCAGATCAAGCGACCAAAGTCTGGCGGCGCGCGGCGACGGTGAGCGGCGGCGCGCTCAGTCTACGATGTCGCGGTGGCTACAGAGGGGGCTGGGGTCATCAGAGAGGCTTACCAGACTCGCAGAGGCGTGCTGGAGCTCCACGCGGCAGTGGCTTGTCAAGGGGCGCACGGACACGGTGGGAATTCCTCGTCGGAGTGGAGGCAGATGTCGGGTACGGCTGTTCGTCGTCGTGGCCGGAGTTGTAGACCATGCCAGAGTGAAACAAGCGCTGGGTTAGGTGCGCACGAGTCTGGCGAAAACGTGAGCGTCAATAAGAGGGACGGGGGCGGTCAGAATTTACCAGGAGGCGTCGCCGGAGTTGAGACAGACGGCGGCGTTCACTTGTCGTTGAAGTTGCCGACGAAAGGGAGCGCGCGCGGACGAGTGGGTGATGCTGGCAGGTGCAGAGGGAGATGGGGAACTTGCTCGTGGTGTCTGGAAGGCAAGGGGCGACGGTGGGTGGCCGGAATTTACTGTCGGAGTTTGACTGTGCAGCGGCGGAGTGAGAGCAAATACGGGCAACCTGGTGGCGCTTCTGGCTAGCTCTGTTGGGGGAAATGTTGGAGACATGCCCTATAGGCAATAATAAATGTGGTTATTATTATATCTTTGTGTTTATGATAAATGTTTACATTCATGCTATAATAGTATTAACAAGGAAACATTGATACTTGTGTGATTTGTAAACTTAATTTGAAGTCCCTAGTAAAGCCTCTATATAATACTAGCTTGTTGGTTAATAAATGATTGTGGTTTCCCTATCATGAACATTGAGATGTTATTAACAACAAGATCATATCATTAGGAGAATGATATGGTGGACATACTCCTATAGATAAGCGTAGCATAAAGATCAAGTCATTTTAATAGTTCAATTGCTATATGCTTTCTGATACATAGTAATCTAATTCCTTCGACCATGAGATCATGCATATCACCTTTACCGGATGGATGCTTTGATGACATCAAACACCACACCGTAACTGGGTGGCTATAAAGGTGGCATTGAGTGTTCGGAAAGTATTGGTTGAAACACATGGATCGAGAGTGGGATTTGTCCATCCATATGACGGATAGATATACTCTGGGCCCTCTCGGTGAAATGTCATCCAATTAGCTTGCAAGCATGTGACTGGCTCACAAGGGATCACATATCACGGGAACAAGAAAAGAGTACTTATCGGTAACGAGGTTGAACTAGGTATGCAGAGATACCGACGATCATAACCTCGGATAAGTAAACTATCGTGAGACAAAGGGAAATTGATATCGTATGTAAGTGGTTCATTCGATCGCAAAGTAATCGTAGAAATATGTGGGAGCCATATGAATTTCCAGATTCCTCTATTGGTTATTGTTCGGAGAAGTGTCTCGATCATGTCCGCATAATTCACGAACCGTAGGGAGACACACTTAAGGATTCGACGTTGTTTGAGTAGTTATGGTATGATGAGAAAGAGACCGAATGTTGTTCGGAGTCTCAGATGGGATCCGGGATATCACGAGGAGATCCGGAATGGTCCGGAGAATAAGATTCATATAAGGAAAGTCTCGTTTCGGAGTTGGGGAATGATTCCGGTGTTTTCATCGGGAATGTTCTAGAAGGTTCCGGAATGTCCGGCACTCCGGAGGGGAAGGGGTACATGAATGTGTCATTACAAGTTGGAATGATTGCATCATGTACTAGGTGTCATCGCTGTCCAAAATAAAGGGTTTATTCAAATCCTAGTTTGAAAAGTCAAACGGCTAGTTTGAAAAGTCAAAACGGCAGTTTTTGGAAAGAGGAGGAGAGGTGGAAACCGAGTTGGGGAGGAGTTCCCTCCTCCAACCGGCGGCCCACCTCCAAGCCGAGTTGGGGAGGGACTCCCCTCCCCTTGGACGCACCTCCCACCTATAAAGGGAGGGGCAGGGTTGCCCCTCCTAGCACACAAGTTCCCTGCCCCAAACCCTAGCTTGGCGCCACCACCTCCTGCAGCTGTCGCCGCCTCCTAGGGTTGCCCTAGCCGCCGACTTGGGCTGCCCCAAGCCCTAGCCGCCGGCTCTATCACCTCCTCCTTGGTGTGTCTAAACCCTAGATCGCCGAGGAGCTCTCTCATAATCCACCATACTCGCTCCGGCTTAAGGCGAAGCCCTGCGAGATCTCCCCTCTACTTCCGGTACCACGCCGTTGTGAAGGGTTTCGCGGCATAGTAAATCAAAATTTTCTACGGAGCGAACAGAGGGAAAGCCAAGATCTAATCTAGGAGATGCAAACAACGAGAGAGATTGGATTAGATCTTCATACCCTTGAAGATTCGCACAGCGGAACGTTCATCGGAACGTGGGTGATGTAGTCGTACTCGCTTCTCCTCCTCGCGATCCGATCCGATCTAGCACCACAAGTGGCGGTGCCTCCGTGAGATGCACACGTGCAGCACCTCGACGTCTCCTCCTTCGTCGGACCAACGAGTATGGTGGAGATATAGATTGGATCTACAGCACGACGGCGTGGTGTATATGGTGGAGAATTTCTGCTGCAGGGCTTCGCCTACAAACAGTCGGGAGGGAGAGAGGAAGGTAGCAAGGCTGCTAGGGCTTGGAGGAAGGTGTGTGGGGGGGGGGAGGGGGCGCACCACCCCTCTATATATAGAGGGGGGCGGCCAGACCTTGCCCCTCCTCCAAGCCTATCCCTAGTTTAAACAATTTAAACTCTCCCTTATCTAGAAATCCTATCTCTAGATTTAAACGATTTAAACTCTCCCTTATCTAGAAATTCTATCCCGAGATTTAAACGAGTCAAATCTCTCTAGAATCGGCTGGGCCCTATGGGGCCTTGTGCCCCTGGTCCAATGTGGCCAGGACACTCCCTCATAGGCCCATGCCCCCTCCCGGAAGGTGGGGCCACGTTGGTCCCCTTCCGGAAGGTTCTAGAAGCTTCCGGTACAATACCGATTAACCCGGAACAATTCTGAACTCCAAAAACTGCACTGCCTTATATGAATCTTATTCTCCGGACCAGTCCGGAACCTCTCGTGATATCCCGGATCCCATCCGAGACTCCGAACAAAAATTCATAAACCAATTATCCAATCTATCCTAGCGTCGAGATACGTTAAGTGTGTGACCCTGCGGGTTCGAGAATATGCAGACATGATCTTCTATCAATAATCAACAGCGGGGTCTGGGCACCCATATTGACTCCCACACATTCATCGATGATCATATCGGATGAACCACGATGCCAGGATTCAATCAATCCCATATATATATTCCCTTCGTCTCGTGATATTTTACTTGCCCGAGATTCGATCGTCGGTACCGTCATACCTAGTTCAATCTCGTTCACAACAAGTACTTTACTTGTTCCATAATCCGATATCACTTTGTGATTAACTCCTTAACCACATGCTTGCAAGCGGTGTTGATATCGATTACCGAGTGGGCCCGAAGTATATCTCTCCGACTTGGGAGGGACAAATTCCATCTCGATACATACAACCCAACAGATACTTTCCGATCACCTGAGAGACACCTTTATGATCACCCTTGTTGGGGTTCGTAGCATGGAAAACAAAAATTTTCTATCGCATACAAACAAACAAGCCAAGATCTATCTACTAGATTGTAGCAACGAGTCGATGGAATAACTTACCCTCGAAGATTCCAAAGCGGTTAACGAGAGCAGATTCTCGTGGGTGATGTAGTCGTACTCTTTCCGATCTCAAGATCGCGTAGACGATCCTTCCAGCGCCACGTTCCGGCAGCGCTCCCGCAGTCGGTCACACGTTCGGTACTCGACGAAGACCTTCCTCTCCCTTGTTCCAGCAGGCAGCGGAGGTTGTAGCACTCTCCTCGCGATTCCGGCAGCACAACGGCGTGGTACCGGAAGTAGAGGGGAAATCCCGCAGGGCTTCGCCTTAAGCCGGTGCGAGTATGGTGGATTATGAGAGAGGCTATTTAGAGGCTATTAGTGATCTAGTAATTAGACACACCAATTAGAAGGCTCTAAACCAATTAGAAGGCTCTAAACCGATGGCTAAAGCAATTAGAAGCTCTAAACCAAAACGGTTCTAAACCGGGAGAAATAGATAGGAACTTGTGTGTACTAGGAGGGGAGCCCTGCCCCTCCTTTTATAGATGGAGGGGGCCGGCCAAGGGGAGGGAGAGTCCCTCCCCAACTCGGCCTTGAGGTGGTGCGCCGGCCCAAGGAGGAACCCTCCTCCAATTCGGCCTCCACCAAAAACCTCCTTCTCCTCTTTCCGAAAACTGGCAGTTTGACTTTTCAAACTAGCCGTTTGACTTTTCAAACTAGGATTTGAATTAACCCTTTATTTCGGACAGCGATGACACTTAGTACATGATGCAATCATACCAACTTGATATGACACACTCATGTACCCCTTCCTCCCCGGAGTGCCGGACATTCCGGAACCTTCTAGAATGTTCCCGATGAAAACACCGGAATCATTCCGTTACTCCGAAACGGGAGTTTCCTTATATGAATCTTATTCTCCGGACCATTCCGGATCTCCTCATGATATCCCGGATCCCATCCGAGACTCCGAACAACATTCGGTCTCTTTCTCATAATACCATAACTACTCAAACAACGTCGAATCCTTAAGTGTGTCTCCCTACGGTTCGTGAATTATGCGGACATGATCGAGACACTTCTCCGAACAATAACCAATAGAGGAATCTGGAAATTCATATGGCTCCCACATATTTCTACGATTACTTTGCGATCGAATGAACCACTTACATACGATACCAATTTCCCTTTGTCTCACGATACTTTACTTATCCGAGGTTATGATCGTCGGTATCTCTGCATACCTAGTTCAACCTCGTTACCGATAAGTACTCTTTTCTCGTTCCCGTGATATGTGATCCCTTGTGACCAAGTCACATGCTTGCAAGCTAATTGGATGACATTCCACCGAGAGGGCCCAGAGTATATCTATCCGTCATGTGGATGGACAAATCCCACTCTTGATCCATGTGTCTCAACCAATACTTTCCGAACACTCAATGCCACTTTTATAGCCACCCTGTTACGGTGTGGTGTTTGATGTCATCAAAGCATCCATCCGGTAAAGGTGATATGCATGATCTCATGGTCGAAGGAATTAGGTTACTATGTATCAGAAAGCATATAGCAATTGAACTATTGAAATGACTTGATCTTTATGCTACGCTTATCTATAGGAGTATGTCCATCACATCATTCTCCTAATGATATGACCCTATTGTTAATAACATCTCTATGTTCATGATCAGGAAACCATGATCATATATTAACCAACAAGCTAGTTTAACAAGAGGCTTTACTAGGGACTCTTATTTTAGTTTACAAATCACACAAGTATTAATGTTTCCGGTTAATACAATTATAGCATGGTATGTAAACATTTATCATAAGTGTGAAGATATGATAATAACCACTTTATTATTGCCTCTTGGGCATATCTCCAACAGTCTCCCACTTGCACCAGAGTCAATAATCTAGGTTCAAACCTTTGTGTATTCAACACCTATGGCTTTCCAGTGTTGTATGTACACGATTGCTAGTGGTCAACTGATCTCCGGATCTGACACTTCCAGGTCCGTGTGTAATTGCATGTCTTTGCGTCTCTACGCATCACTCATTCTCTAATGAGATGGCTTTGTATAAATTTGGTCTTTCGGTGTGACCTTTAGTTCTTTGGGGTTAAAACATGTTGATAATATTGTCACACAATATATCTTCATAGTATTATCCCTCTGTGAACTACACCTAGTTTGATAACAAACTACTTGACACAAATGCCCTCTTTTGCTGCTAAAATAGCAGTCATATACTTAGCCTTTTGTTGTAGTATCTGTCACAATGTCTTAACTTTGGAACTCATCCAAATCCATTATGGAACTTATTTTCCATTATATTGTGCCACCCTTAATTTAGATTGAGATAAACTTAATTTGCACTTTGTGACAAAACTAGTATCAATGTAGTACTTCTACAATGAACTAACCATCTATTTGTCACTTCTACAAATAATATACTCTTAGTTCTTCCAAAAGATCATAAGAATATCCTTACTATTGTCCAATGATCATCTTATGAATCATTCTGGTATATGCTCATAATATTTAGAGCATAGGACATATCTGGATTTGTACACATCACAGCATGATTGATATAAATACTCTTTGTGATTTCATACATCAAGTATCAATCTATACTTGATTATTTGTTTCACTTCACCAAATGTCAATACACTTGAATATATCATCAACATTGAACTCATTCAATCCTTTCTGTGCGACAAGAAACTTTCTTGTAGTTTCTATATTGAACTCATTCAATATCTCGTCTATGTACTTCTGGCACAACCATATTAGCGTCTATTCATGCCTAATATTTGGGTTTTGCCTAAGTCTTTCATCAGGATGAAATTCTTAATATATGTTAATAAAAGATACATATTTTCCAATCAACAATATGTCTTCCACATAATGTATTAGAAACATGTCTTAGCGCTCCCACTTAATTTCTTGCAAATGCAAGCATCTTCATTGTCTCTAATGAACTTTTAAACTCCTTTAACAGTTTCATCATAGTGAAGATTCCAACTCCGCTATGCTTACTTTAACCATTGAAGTTCGCATATGCTTTTAGCATCCTTTGAATTAACAAAACCCTATGGACCGTGTTATGCACATGTCCTAGGTAACGATTCTATTAGAAGAACTTGTTTTGTTTATTCTACTACCATATAACAAAATTATATGTAGTGGTTGCTACATTAATCCGTCTAGACTAAATATCACTATGAAAGATCAAATCTTATCATAGTCAACATTTGAACATTGTTGTGAACTCTTTCCCAACATGTCGACTATTTCATAGATGTAAAACATCCATGTCTATTTCTTTATAGATCCAAACACAACTGTAAGGTCTTACACCTTTCTTGAGGGTCCTTCAAGTTCAAAACTTGATTTCTCGTGTATGGAAACATCACGGATTTTATGGCTTCAAGCCATTTGACGGAGTCAGGGCCCATCATCGCTTCTTTGCATGTAGTCGGTTCATTATTCTCAAATAATGATTCAACCCTCAAATCTTGGTATTTGATTGTTTACCCGACCTACTTGTTTCAATAGGAACTTAGATCTCCGTGATCACAACCTTTGAGGTACGTGAGCCATGAGCATTGTTGCTGCCTCCGGAACACTTTTCGGCGTTGCGCAACTCTGCACATATAGCTAAGGTTCTTTCAACCTTATCAAAGTTCTATTGTCCTCCCACTTAACTTTTCACGAAAAATTCCTTCTTAAAGAAACTTGACGTTCTAAGCGACAAACACTTTTGTCTCCGGTGTTATGGAGAAATACTTAACAAAGACAGATTTATCCGACTTTGGTTGCAAACATCTTTCTTATGTATAGCATACCAATGTTTAAGAAAGGACTACTTGGGTTTAATCCCAAACCATAACCTTATATGGTGTCATTTCAACGGATTATGATGAAGCTCTTTTCAGTGGAAAAACGGTAATCTCTAAAGCTTTTAATCTTTAAAATACAATGGCAATTTAATGAATTACACCTTTGATCTCACCATGTCAAACAAGGTTTAATTACATATCTCGAATGCTCCATACTCTTATGGTGTTTCGGGAAATGCAAATCCACGGAACGATTCCTTAAATCTTAGGTATTATGCTAAACTCTGTAACTCAAATATCTTCCTTTATGATCTTTATCATAAACTGCTTATATTCTTGTTACAATGATTTTGCACTTCATCTTGAAAGTCTTTGAACTTTTCAAATGTTTCATACTTCATCCTTATTAAGTAAATATTCATATATTCACTCAAATTTTCGGAGAAAGCATATGAAGTTGAAATCCATCGCTCTTGACTACACATAATGGACTTCGTACAACAATATGTACAAATTCCAATAAGCTAGTCTTTCGTTCCCTTTTGGCCTATGAACGAAGTTTTAATTATCTCTAGGAAAGTTTCACAAGCGTCATTTGATCAAAATCAAAAGACTCCAAAATTCCATACATATGGAGTTTCTTCATGTTTTCTTTCCAATATAATTTAAACGGCGATGTCACTTCCTAAGTGATCTTTTCAATCAATTTGTCTTTCGACATTTTTAGCACTAATTTTATGGATGTGATTTCTCCAACGAGATTTGTGAATCATCCATCTTTTATGGATTACGGCAATTATTTGAACAACCCTTTTGTTCTCATAATACCTGATAAAACAAATCTTTGAAGGCAAGCTTTGATGTTTAACGAGCAACACAATAACCCTTTATTTGTTCTCGATGAACATCATCACATATTCTTTTGCTAGTTTACTTAGGCCATTGTAGTTCATGAATTGTGTTGTTTCGTATGACAATTCATACCAACAAATTCAGTATCAAATACTTAAGAACCACATTGTTTAATAAGCAAAGAATATAGCCATAACATGTATATCATCTATATACTTAAACTGAACAATTCTAGTCTTTTCTTTTCTGCCATATATTTATAAGATTCTCTTTCAGTATTTCCTTTTCTGTTTGAAAGAATCTATCAATATCAATAGTGGAGTCATACATATGACACATAGTCCAAAGTGTGTATAGTTAAATACCAATGTCTTTGGACTTGCACTTTGAAGTAGATCATCATCATCAAATGTTTGGTGTTCTTTCAAATTCCTTTCTTTAGTAATCTCTTGGTGTAGTAAACATTTTACCTACATCAAATATTCACCCTTATCATGGATTTATCCATGATCAAGTTACTTTTAGCTTGTAACGGTGAATCACGAGTATAATGTTGCTCTCCAAAACCTTTTGGAAGATTAGGACAACTAGTATCTCCAACCCTTTTGCAAATTCTCATCAAAATATGAGAACATGACTTTTGACATATTATACTCTATCATGTTCCAACCAAAACTTCGTTTCAGATATCACAATATCTTCCATACATCATGGTTTCTGAAACAACTCTTTCAGATCCTAGATAACCTTGATATTAAGACAATCCTTTGAATATCAAGAATCATGGAGACAAACATGATACTTATACACTAACACTTGGAATTGTCACTCTTGTTTTAATACCAATTATTAAACTTCATGGAGTAACCGGAACTTACTGAAAGTTTGCAATAGGACTTTTAAACTTTAGATTAACACTTCAAAACAATACGATACCAGTTCGTAAAGTAACTAACCAGAATTCTATAGTTCTATCATCTCAATTATAACTAAGCGTAAGGTGGTAAACGGATGCCAATGACTACAACAACTATGCAAATTCACTTTGATTTAGTTTATGATAAATTGAGTTCTTATTAATAATTAAATTAATCTAGGTGAACTCCCACTCAAAACAATATCCCTCACATTGTTTTAGTGATCACACGAACCAAATCCACCACATCAAAACCGATCATCACGAGAGTTGATATAGCTTCAATGGCGAACAATCAACATGTTCATCATATCTACTATATGACTCATGCTCTACCTTTCGGTAATCCGTGTTCCTGAGGCCATGTCTGTACATGCTAGGCTCGTCAAGATCAAACCTTAGTTTCTGCATGAGCAAATCTGGCTTGCTCACGTTGTATACACTTGTAGAATCTATCACACCCGATCATCACGTGGTGCTTCGAAACAACAAGCTTTAGCAACGGTGCCAACTAAGGGTGAACACTTTATGACTTGAAATTCATGTGCATGAGGGATCATCTTATAATGCTACCGTCGTCTACTAAGCAATACAAGATGCATAAAGGATTAACATCACATGCAATTCATAATATGTGATATGATATGGCCTTTCTTCTTGTGCTTCCGATCTCCATCTTCCAGCACGAACATGATCTCCATCATCACCGGCATTGCATCAAGGTCAATGACGCCTTTCCATGGTTGTCGTCCACCGGCTTCAACTATTACAACTACTTTGAATAGACACGCGGGTCTTAACATAAATTAAAGACAACCATATGGCTCCTGCCGGTTGCCGACTTACAATAAGGAACATTGCATACATCATATATAATCACAATCATGGCCATATCACATCACTGCACACCCCTGCAAAACAAAGTTAGACGCCTCTACTTTCTTTGCATGTTTTACGTGGTTTGGGGCTTTCAATAAGTGTCGTTCTAACTTACGAACAAGAACCACAACATTGATACTAGTATTGTCAATCACCCGTTGTAAATTGAATCTTAACTATGCTAGGAGAAACAGGCACCCGCAAAGCCACTTATGCAATACAAGTTGCATGTCAAGCGTGGAGCAAGTCTCATGAACGATGTCATGTAAGGTTAGCCCGGGCCGCTTCATCCCAACATACCGCAAGATGCAAAGTACACAAGAAGCAATCGACAATAAAAGCATCAACGCCCACAATGACCATTGTGTTCTACTCGTGCAACAGATCTACATATAGACACGGCTCTGATACCACTGTTGGGGTTCGTAGCATGGAAAACAAAAATTTTCTATCGCATACAAACAAACAAGCCAAGATCTATCTACTAGATTGTAGCAACGAGTCGATGGAATAACTTACCCTCGAAGATTCCAAAGCGGTTAACGAGAGCAGATTCTCGTGGGTGATGTAGTCGTACTCTTTCCGATCTCAAGATCGCGTAGACGATCCTTCCAGCGCCACGTTCCGGCAGCGCTCCCGCAGTCGGTCACACGTTCGGTACTCGACGAAGACCTTCCTCTCCCTTGTTCCAGCAGGCAGCGGAGGTTGTAGCACTCTCCTCGCGATTCCGGCAGCACAACGGCGTGGTACCGGAAGTAGAGGGGAAATCCCGCAGGGCTTCGCCTTAAGCCGGTGCGAGTATGGTGGATTATGAGAGAGGCTATTTAGAGGCTATTAGTGATCTAGTAATTAGACACACCAATTAGAAGGCTCTAAACCAATTAGAAGGCTCTAAACCGATGGCTAAAGCAATTAGAAGCTCTAAACCAAAACGGTTCTAAACCGGGAGAAATAGATAGGAACTTGTGTGTACTAGGAGGGGAGCCCTGCCCCTCCTTTTATAGATGGAGGGGGCCGGCCAAGGGGAGGGAGAGTCCCTCCCCAACTCGGCCTTGAGGTGGTGCGCCGGCCCAAGGAGGAACCCTCCTCCAATTCGGCCTCCACCAAAAACCTCCTTCTCCTCTTTCCGAAAACTGGCAGTTTGACTTTTCAAACTAGCCGTTTGACTTTTCAAACTAGGATTTGAATTAACCCTTTATTTCGGACAGCGATGACACTTAGTACATGATGCAATCATACCAACTTGATATGACACACTCATGTACCCCTTCCTCCCCGGAGTGCCGGACATTCCGGAACCTTCTAGAATGTTCCCGATGAAAACACCGGAATCATTCCGTTACTCCGAAACGGGAGTTTCCTTATATGAATCTTATTCTCCGGACCATTCCGGATCTCCTCATGATATCCCGGATCCCATCCGAGACTCCGAACAACATTCGGTCTCTTTCTCATAATACCATAACTACTCAAACAACGTCGAATCCTTAAGTGTGTCTCCCTACGGTTCGTGAATTATGCGGACATGATCGAGACACTTCTCCGAACAATAACCAATAGAGGAATCTGGAAATTCATATGGCTCCCACATATTTCTACGATTACTTTGCGATCGAATGAACCACTTACATACGATACCAATTTCCCTTTGTCTCACGATACTTTACTTATCCGAGGTTATGATCGTCGGTATCTCTGCATACCTAGTTCAACCTCGTTACCGATAAGTACTCTTTTCTCGTTCCCGTGATATGTGATCCCTTGTGACCAAGTCACATGCTTGCAAGCTAATTGGATGACATTCCACCGAGAGGGCCCAGAGTATATCTATCCGTCATGTGGATGGACAAATCCCACTCTTGATCCATGTGTCTCAACCAATACTTTCCGAACACTCAATGCCACTTTTATAGCCACCCTGTTACGGTGTGGTGTTTGATGTCATCAAAGCATCCATCCGGTAAAGGTGATATGCATGATCTCATGGTCGAAGGAATTAGGTTACTATGTATCAGAAAGCATATAGCAATTGAACTATTGAAATGACTTGATCTTTATGCTACGCTTATCTATAGGAGTATGTCCATCACATCATTCTCCTAATGATATGACCCTATTGTTAATAACATCTCTATGTTCATGATCAGGAAACCATGATCATATATTAACCAACAAGCTAGTTTAACAAGAGGCTTTACTAGGGACTCTTATTTTAGTTTACAAATCACACAAGTATTAATGTTTCCGGTTAATACAATTATAGCATGGTATGTAAACATTTATCATAAGTGTGAAGATATGATAATAACCACTTTATTATTGCCTCTTGGGCATATCTCCAACAACCCTCTCATAGGATGACGTTTGATGACCTCAAAGCTTTCTTCCGATACCAGGGAGTTGCATTATCTCATGGTCTAAGGAATACAATATTTGACATAGGAAAAGCTTCGCAAAGACGAACACGATGACACGATCTAATTGCTCTGCTTTGTTTGGGTCTATCCACCTTATCATTCTCCCAATGATATGATCTCATTATCAATTGACAACTCATGTCTATGGTTAGGAAACCTTAACCATCATTGATCAATGAGCTAGTCCATAGAGGCGTACTAGGGACACGGTGTTGTTCACAAACCACACAAGTATTAAAGTTTCCGCTTAATACAATTCTAGCATGGAATATAAACTTTATCATGAACAAGAATTATAATAATAACATCTTTATTATTGCCTCTAGGGCATAATTCCAACAGTCTCCCACTTGCACTAGAGTCAATAATCTAGTTTACATTTGGCAACAATCTCACACCCATGGCACTGAGGTGTTGATCATGTCTTACACGTGGAAGAGGTTTAGTCAATGGATCTGCGACATTCAGATCCGTATGTACTTTGCTAATCTTCAGATCTCCATCTGCTATATAATCTCGTATTATATGAAACTTGCGGTTGATATGCTTGGTCTTTGGATGATATCTTGGTTCCTTAGCGAGTGCTATGGCGCCAGTGTTGTCACACAATATCTCCAGTGGGTCCAATGCACTTGGAACCACGCCAAGCTCAGTGATGAAGTTTCTGATCCAAACTCCTTCACTTGACGCTTCTGCAGCAGCCATGTATTCCGCTTCTACTGTAGATCCCGCGATCACGCTTTGCTTGTAGCTTCTCCAGCTCACAGCTCCTCCATTCAAAATATAAACGTATCCTGTCTGAGATTTAGAATCATCCTTGTCGGTGTCGAAACTAGCATCGACGTAACCTTTTACGACAAGCTGTTCATCACCCCCATAGACTAAGAACATTTCTTTAGTTCTATTTAGGTACTTTAGGATGTTCTTCACGGCTGTCCAGTGTTCCACTCTTGGATCACTTTGATATCTGCTCGTCAAACTAAGAGCATTGGACACATCCGGTCTAGTACACAGCATGGCATACATGATGGAACCTATGGCCGAGGCATAAGGCACTTTGCTCATAGCTTCCCTATCATTTACCGTAGCTGGACATTGAGCCTTGCTCAATATCTTAACTGACAACATAGGCACTGAACCTTTCTTTGCCTTATCCATTCTGAACCTTTTCAGAACTTTGTCTAGGTATGTACTTTGGCTTAAAGCTATCAGGTGTCTTTGTCTATCTCTATAGATCTTGATGCCCAATATATAAGCAGCTTCACCTAGGTCTTTCATTGAAAAACACTTGTTCAAATAACTCTTCACATCGTTAAGCATGTTGATGTCATTTCCGATAATCAATATGTCATCCACATACAATACCAGAAACGTCACCGATCTCCCACTCACTTTCTTGTAGATACAAGCTTCGTAGCAATTTGGAACAAATCCAAAGCTCTTGATCACTTGATCAAAACGAAGGTTCCAACTCCGAGATGCTTGCTTCAGTCCATAAATGGAACGCTGAAGTTTGCATACTTTATCAGCATCCTTAGGATCAACAAAACCCTCGGGTTGCATCATATACAACTCTTCATCAATGTTGCCATTGAGGAAAGCAGTCTTGACATCCATCTGCCATATTTCATAATCATGAAACGCAGCAATTGCTAATAAAATCCGAATGGACTTAAACATCGCTACGGGAGAGAAAGTCTCATCGTAGTCAACACCTTGAACTTGTCGAAAACCTTTTGCGACAAGCCGTGCTTTATAGACGGTAACATTACCATCCGCGTCCGTTTTCTTCTTGAATATCCATTTGCACTCAACGGCCTTTCGGTCGCTAGGAGGATCCACCAAAGTCCATACTTGGTTTTCGCTCATGGATCCCAATTCGGATTTCATGGCTTCCAGCCATTTCTCAGAGTCTGGGCTCATCATCGCTTCCTCATAGTTCGTAGGTTCACTGTCTTCTACCAACAAGACAGTCAAGACAGGGTTGCCGTACCACTCAGGAGGGGCACGCGACCTTGTCGACCTGCGACGTTCAGTAGCAGCATCGTCCGAAGCTTCATGATCCTTGTCATTAGCTTCCTCTATTGTTGGTGCAGGCGGCACTGGAACAATTTCAGGTGCTGCGCTACTCTCCAATTCAAGAGAAGGTTCAATAACCTCGTCAAGCTCTACTTTCCTCCCACTCACTTCTTTCGAGAGAAACTCCTTCTCAAGAAAGGAACCGTTCTTTGCGACAAACACTTTGCCTTCGGTTCTGTGATAGAAGGTATACCCAATAGTTTCCTTAGGGTATCCTATGAAGACGCATTTCTCCGCTTTGGGTTCGAGCTTGTCCGGCATCAACTTCTTGACGTAAGCTTCGCATCCCAAAACTTTAAGAAACGGCAACTTAGGTTTAGCACCAAACCACAGTTCATACGGTGTCGTCTCAACGGATTTAGATGGAGCCCTATTTAAAGTGAATGCAGCGGTTTCTAATGCATAACCCCAAAATGATAACGGCAAATCAGTAAGAGACATCATTGATCGGACCATATCTAATAGGGTTCGATTCCGGTGTTCAGACACACCATTGCGCTGTGGTGTTCCGGGTGGCGTGAGTTGCGAAACAATTCCGCTTGCTTTAAGATGCGTGAGAAAATCATAACTCAAATATTCGCCCCCACGATCGGATCGTAGAAACTTAATCTTTCTGTTACGATGGTTCTCCACTTCATTCTGAAATTCTTTGAACTTTTCAAACGTTTCAGATTTATGTTTCATTAAATAGATATACCCATATCTACTTAAGTCATCGGTAAAAGTGAGGAAATAGCAATATCCACCGCGCGTCGAAACACTCATCGGTCCGCATACATCGGTATGTATGATTTCCAACAAGTCTGTTGCTCGCTCCATCATACCGGAGAACGGGGTTTTGATCATCTTGCCCATGAGGCATGGTTCGCATGTGTCAAATGATTCAAAATCAAGAGACTCCAAAAGTCCATCAGAATGGAGTTTCTTCATGCGCTTTACTCCAATATGACCTAGACGACAGTGCCACAAATAAGTAGTATTATCACTATCTACTTTGCATCTCTTAGCCTCAATGTTATGGATGTGTGTTTCATCCCTTTCGAGATTTAGAAGAAATAAACCATTCACAAGAGGTGCATGACCATAAAAGATGTTACTCATATAAATAGAACAACCATTATTCTCCGATTTAAATGAATAACCGTCTTGCAATAAACACGATCCGGAAATGATGTTCATGCTCAACGCAGGCACATAATAACATTTATTAAGGTTTAAAACTAATCCTGAAGGTAAAACTAAGGAGAGCGTGCCGACGGCCATCACATCAACTCTTGATCCGTTGCCAACGCGCATCGTCACCTCATCCCTCGCAAGCCGCCGTCTATTCCGTAGCTCCTGTTTCGAGTCACAAATATTAGCAACTGAACCGGTATCAAATACCCAGGCACTACAATGAGGGATAGTAAGGAAAACATCAATAACATGTATATCAAATATACCTTTGATGGTGCCATCCTTCTTGTCCGCTAAGTACTTCGGACAGTTGCGCTTCCAGTGACCCTTGTCCTTGCAATAGAAGCACTCAGTGTCCGGCTTGGGCCAGACCTGAGCCTCTTCTCAGCAGGGGCATTGCGCTTGCCGCCGCCCTTCTTGAAGGGCTTCTTTGCTCCCTTACCTTTCTTAAAGGAGGGCTTGTTGACCATCAACACATGATTATCCTTCTTCATGTCCACTTCCGCAGCCTTCAGCTTTGCGAAGAGCTCGGTGATCGTATCAGTGGAACCAATCTGATTATGAGTCACTACAAAACTTTTGTAGCTGGGAGGGAGTGATTGCAGAACCCTGTCAATCTTGAGGTCCTCTGGAATCGTGCATTCCAGTTGCTCAAGGCGTTGAGTGTAGCCCGACATCTTTATGGCGTGCTCACTAACGGAACTCCCTTCCTCCATCTTGCAGTTAAAGAACTTCTCAGAGATCTCATATCTCTCAGAACGGGCTTGAGTCTGAAACATGGTTTTCAGCTCCTCGAGAATCTCAAAGGGCCCGGGATAGGTTTCAAAACGATTTTGAAGCTCCGGTTCCATAGCAAACAACATGGTGCTCTTAATCACACCATAATCATCTTTGCGCGACTGATAGACAGCTTTCTCATCAGTCGACGCAGTTGCAGCAGGGGGGTTACCTAACGCTTTCTCAAGGACATAGTCCTTTTGTCCGCCAGACAGAATGATTCTTAGATTGCGGAACCAGTTGGTGAAGTTAGACCCATTGTTTCTAAGCTTTTCTTTCTCAGCAAAAACGTTGAAGTTGAAGTTGGACTTGGCCATTGGATCTACAGTATTTGCAAGTACAATATAGACTATGTTCATGATAAATAGTTCAACTTAATCAAATTACTAGATGAACTCCCACTAAATTCAACATCCCTCAAGTTGTTTAGTGAACACGATCCAAATTCACCACACCTAATCCGATCATCACGAGAAGAGATGTGGTTTCAATGGTGGACAACGAAGTGTCGATCATATCATTCATATGACTCATGCTTAACCTTTCGGTTCTTGTGTTCCGAGGCCATGTCTGTACATGCTAGGCTCGTCAAGTTAGACCCAAGTATTTCCGCGTGTGCAAAAACTGGCTTGCACCCGTTGTATGTGAGCGTAGATTCTATAGCACCCGATCATCACGTGATGCTTGGACACGACGAACTTTCGCAACGGTGCATACTTGGGGAGAACACAGTTTTTATCTTGATTTTTAAGTGAGGAATCATCTTATAATGCTACCGTCGCGATCTAAGCATGATAAGATACATAAAAGGATAAACATCACATGCATATAACTTTATGTGACATGGTATAGCCAATCTTCGCGCAATGATCTCCATCTTGTGCGTTCCGGCATGATCTCCATCACTCCACCATGATTGCCTCCACCACGAATAGCAACTACAACTATTGCTAACTACTTAGCGATAAAGTAAAGCTATTACATGGCGTATAAGAAGTTGACTCGCAGGTCATACACAATTATAAAGACAACCATATGGCTCCTGGCGGTTGTGTACTCATCGACATGCAAGTCGTGAAACATTACAAAACATGATCATCACATACAATATACACATCACATCTTGGGCCATACCATATCACAGAAAACACTCCCTGCAAAAACAAGTTAGACGCCTCTACTTTGTTGTTGCATGTTTTACGTGGCTTTATGGGAGTAGATGCTAAGAACGATTCTTACCTACGGAAAGCCACAACGGTGATATTATGGTTGCCAAACTCCGGTGTTAATCCCATGACAACTATAGTGAGAGAAACTTACATCCACCAGCCGCATGTGTGGAACAAGCCACACGTCAAGTGCGGAGCCGGTCTCGCGAACGACATCGCGTAAGGTTGGCCTGGACCGCTTCAATCTCCCTATCCCGCGTCATAAGAAGAACACAAACAAGAGGCTTGCAACAGAAAACATCAACGCCCGCAACAACCATGTTGTGTTCTACTCGTGAAACACATCTACGCATAGATCTAGCTCTGATACCACTGAAGGGTTTCGCGGCATAGTAAATCAAAATTTTCTACGGAGCGAACAGAGGGAAAGCAAAGATCTAATCTAGGAGATGCAAACAACGAGAGAGATTGGATTAGATCTTCATACCCTTGAAGATTCGCACAGCGGAACGTTCGTCGGAACGTGGGTGATGTAGTCGTACTCGCTTCTCCTCCTCGCGATCCGATCCGATCTAGCACCACAAGTGGCGGTGCCTCCGTGAGATGCACACGTGCAGCACCTCGACGTCTCCTCCTTCCTCGGACCAGCGAGTATGGTGGAGAGATAGATTGGATCTACAGCACGACGGCGTGGTGTATATGGTGGAGAATTTCTGCTGCAGGGCTTCGCCTACAAACAGTCGGGAGGGAGAGAGGAAGGAATCAAGGCTGCTAGGGCTTGGAGGAAGGTGTGTGTGGGGGGGAGGGGGCGACCAGCCCTTGCCCCTCCTCTAAGCCTATCTCTAGTTTAAACAATTTAAACTCTCCCTTATCTAGAAATCCTATCTCTATATTTAAACGATTTAAACTCTCCCTTATCTAGAAATTCTATCCCGAGATTTAAACGAGTCAAATCTCTCTAGAATCGGCTGGGCCTTATGGGGCCTTGTGCCCCTGGCCCAATGCGGCCAGGACACTCCCTCATAGGCCCATGCCCCCTCCCGGAAGGTGGGGCCACGTTGGTCCCCTTCCGGAAGGTTCTAGAAGCTTCCGGTACAATACCGATTAACCCGAAACAATTCCGAACTCCAAAAACTGCACTGCCTTATATGAATCTTATTCTCCGGACCAGTCCGGAACCTCTCGTGATATCCCGGATCCCATCCGAGACTCCGAACAAAAATTCATAAACCAATTATCCAATCTATCCTAGCGTCGAGATACGTTAAGTGTGTGACCCTGCGGGTTCGAGAATATGCAGACATGATCTTCTATCAATAATCAACAGCGGGGTCTGGGCACCCATATTGACTCCCACACATTCATCGATGATCATATCGGATGAACCACGATGCCAGGATTCAATCAATCCCATATATATATTCCCTTCGTCTCGCGATATTTTACTTGCCCGAGATTCGATCGTCGGTACCGTCATACCTAGTTCAATCTCGTTCACAGCAAGTACTTTACTCGTTCCATAATCCGATATCACTTTGTGATTAACTCCTTAACCACATGCTTGCAAGCGGTGTTGATATCGATTACCGAGTGGGCCCGAAGTATATCTCTCCGACTTGGGAGGGACAAATTCCATCTCGATACATACAACCCAACAGATACTTTCCGATCACCTGAGAGACACCTTTATGATCACCCTCTCATAGGATGACGTTTGATGACCTCAAAGCTTTCTTCCGATACCAGGGAGTTGCATTATCTCATGGTCTAAGGAATACAATATTTGACATAGGAAAAGCTTCGCAAAGACGAACACGATGACACGATCTAATTGCTCTGCTTTGTTTGGGTCTATCCACCATATCATTCTCCCAATGATATGATCTCATTATCAATTGACAACTCATGTCTATGGTTAGGAAACCTTAACCATCATTGATCAATGAGCTAGTCCATAGAGGCGTACTAGGGACACGGTGTTGTTCACAAACCACACAAGTATTAAAGTTTCCGCTTAATACAATTCTAGCATGGAATATAAACTTTATCATGAAAAAGAATTATAATAATAACATCTTTATTATTGCCTCTAGGGCATAATTCCAACACGTTGTGCTGCCGGAATCGCGAGGAGAGTGCTACAACCTCCGCTGCCTGCTGGAACAAGGGAGAGGAAGGTCTTCGTCGAGTACCGAACGTGTGACCGACTGCGGGAGCGCTGCCGGAACGCAGCGCCGGAAGGATCGTCTACGCGATCTTGAGATCGGGAAGAGTACGACTACATCACCCACGAGAATCTGCTCTCGTTAAACACTTTGGAATCTTCGAGGGTGAGTTATTCCATCGACTCGTTGCTACAATCTAGTAGATAGATCTTGGCTTGTTTGTTTGTATGCGATAGAAATTTTTTGTTTTCCATGCTATGAAACCCTAAAGTGGTATCAGAGCCGTGTCTATATGTAGATCTGTTGCACGAGTAGAACACAATGGTCATTATGGGCGTTGATGCTTTTATTGTCGATTGATTCTTGTGTACTTTGCATCTTGCGGTATGTTGGGATGAAGCGGCCCGGGCTAACCTTACATGACATCGTTCATGAGACTTGCTCCATGCTTGACATGCAACTTGTATTGCATAAGTGGCTTTGCGGGTGCCTGTTTCTCCTAGCATAGTTAAGATCCAATTTACAACGGGTGATTAACAATACTAGTATCAATGTTGTGGTTCTTGTTCGTAAGTTAGAACGACACTTATTGAAAGCCCCAAACCACGTAAAATATGCAAAGAAAGTAGAAGCGTCTAACTTTGTTTTGCAGGGGTGTGCTGTGATGTGATATGGCCATGATTGTGATTATATTTGATGTATGCAATGCTCCTTATTGTAAGTTGGCAACCGGAAGGAGCCATATGTTTGTATTTAATTTATGTTAAGACCCGCGTGTCTATTCAAAGTAGTTGTAATAGTTGAAGCCGGTGGACGACAACCATGGAGAAGCGTCATTGACCTTGATGCAATGCCGGTGATGATGGAGATCATGTTCGTGCTAGAAGATGGAGATCGGAAGCACAAAGAAGAAAGGCCATATCATATCACATATTATGAATTGCATGTGATGTTAATCCTTTATGCATCTTGTATTGCTTAGTAGACGATGGTAGCATTATAAGATGATCCCTCATGCACATGAATTTCAAGTCATAAAGTGTTCACCCTTAGTTAGCACCGTTGCTAAAGCTTGTTGTTTCGAAGCACCACGTGATGATCGGGTGTGTTAGATTCCGCAAGTGTATACAACGTGAGCAAGCCAGATTTGCTCATGCAGAAACTAAGGTTTGATCTTGACGAGCCTAGCATGTACAGACATGGTCTCGGAACACGGATCACCGAAAGGTAAAGCATGAATCATATAGTAGATATGATGAACATGTCGATTGTTCGCCATTGAAACTATATCAACTCTCGTGATGATCGGTGTTGATGTGGTGGATTTGGTTCGTGTGATCACTAAAACAATGTGAGGGATATTGTTTTGAGTGGGAGTTCACCTAGATTAATTTTATTATTAATTTGAACTCAATTTGTCATAAACTTAGTCTAAACTATTGCAAATATGTTGTAGATCAATGGCAGCCCCTACCATCAATTTTAGTGCGTTCCTAGAGAAAGAAAAGTTGAAAAACAATGGAAGCAACTTCGCGAATTGGTTCCGCAATTTGAGGATTGTCCTCACAGCTGGTAATTTGACCTATGTGCTGGATGCACCACTGGGTGACCCACCTGCAGCTGATGCTACCGATGAAGTAAAGAATGTTTACCTCGCTCGGAAGAATCAGTACTCCATAGTTCAGTGTGATATCTTGTATGGTTTAGAATCGGAGCTTCAGAAAAGGTTTGAGAATTCAGACCCATATGATATTGTCGAGGATCTCAAATTCAAAGCTATGAGGCTTCTAAAAAGTTCTTTAACTGCAAGATGGAAGAGGGCAGCTCCGTCAGTGAGCATGTGCTTAAGATGTTTGGGCACGCAAACAAACTTCAAAGCTTGGGTATAGTGATTCCTAATGCTTTGGGGATTTACCGTGTCCTCCAATCACTACCACCAAGTTACAAGAACTTTGTGATGAACTACAACATGCAGAACATGAACAAGCAGTTGCCAGAACTGTTTGCTATGTTAAAGTCTGCAGAAGTGGAGATCAAGAAAGAGCACCAAGTGTTGTTGGTCAATAAGACCACCAAATTCAAGAAAGGCAAGTCTAAGCAGAAGGGACACTTCAAGAAGGGTGGTAAGAAAGTTACCACGCCGACGAAGAAGACCAAGACTGGACCTAAGCCTGATACTGAGTGCTTTTACTGCAAGGGAGAAGGTCACTGGAAGCGGAATTTCCCAAAGTACTTGGCGGATTTGAAGAACGGCAACATCAAGAAGAAAGGTATATCTGATATACATGTTATTGATGTGTATCTCACTAGTACTCGTAGTAGTGCCTGGGTATTTGATACTGGTTCGGTTGCTCATATTTGTAACTCGAAACAGGTGCTGCAGAATAAAAGGAAGCTAGCGAAGAACGAGGTGACGATGCGCGTTGGAAACGGATCAAAGGTTGATGTGATCGCGGTCGGCACGCTACCCCTTCATCTACCATCGGGATTAGTTTTATACTTAAATAATTGTTATTTGGTGCCTGCGTTGAGCATGAACATTATATCGGGATCTTGTTTATTGTGAGACGGTTACTTGTTTAAATCCGAGAATAATGGTTGTTCGATTTATAAGAGTAATATGTTTTATGCACATGCACCTTTGATAGATGGTCTATTCTTGTTGAATCTCGATAGTGGAAATACACATATTAATAACATTGAGGCTAAACGTTTGAAATCGAGCGATAACTCGACCTATATGTGGCACTGTCGTCTTGGTCATATTAGAGTGAAGCGTATGAAGAAACTCCATTCCGATGGACTTCTTGAATCACTTGATTTCGAATCACTTAATAGATGCGAAGCATGACTGATGGGTAAAATGACTAAGACTCCATTTTCTGGTATGATGGAGCGAGCTACGGACTTATTGGAAATCATACATACCGATGTGTGTGGTCCAATGAGTGTAGCATCGCGCGGTGGTTATCGTTATGTTCTTACCTTCACGGATGACTTGAGTAGATATGGGTATATCTATTTCATGAAACATAAGTCCGAAACTTTCGAGAAGTTTAAGGAATTTCAAAGTGAGGTAGAGAATCAACGTAACAAGAAGATTAAATTTCTACATTCTGATCGTGGAGGTGAATATCTAAGTTACAAGTTTGGCGAGCATTTGAAGAAATGCGTAATACTTTCACAATTGACACCGCCGGGAACACCACAGCGTAATGGTGTGTCCGAACGTCGTAATCGAACTCTCCTAGATATGGTCCGTTCTATGATATCACTTACAGATTTACCGCTATCATTTTGGGGTTATGCATTAGAAACAGCCGCATTCACTTTAAATAGGGCACCGTCTAAATCCGTTGAAATGACACCGTATGAATTATGGTTTGGGAAGAAACCTAGATTGTCGTTCCTTAAAGTTTGGGGGTGCGAAGCCTATGTAAAGAAGTTACAGCCGGACAAGCTTGAACCCAAAGCGGAAAAATGCGTCTTCATAGGATACCCGAAGGAAACTATTGGGTATACCTTCTATCATAGATCCGAAGGCAAAATCTTCGTTGCCAAGAATGGATCCTTTCTAGAGAAGGAATTTCTCTCGAAAGAAGTGACTGGAAGGAAAGTAGAACTCGACGAGGTTGTCGAACCTTCTCTCGAAATTGCGAGTAGCGCAACACCGGAAGAAGTTCCTGTGGTGCCTGCACCAATAAGAGAGGAAGCTAATGATGATGATCATGAAACTTCGGTTGAAGTTGCTACAGAGCCTCGCAGGTCAACGAGAACTTGTACCACTCCAGATTGGTATGATCCCGTTATGAGTGTCATGTTGGTGGACAACACCGATGACCCTGAGACATACGAGGAAGCGATGATGAGCCCAGATTCCAATAAATGGCAAGAAGCCATGAAATCCGAGATTGGATCCATGTACGAAAACCAAGTATAGACCTTGGTGGACTTACCGGATGGCGGGAAGGCTGTCGAAAACAAATGGATCTTCAAGAAGAAAACAGATGCTGATGGTAATGTTACTGTCTATAAAGCTCGACTTGTCGCAAAGGGGTTTCGACAAATTCAAGGAGTTGACTACGATGAGACTTTCTCACCAGTAGCGAAGCTAAAATCTGTGAGGATTATGTTAGCAATCGCTGCATATTATGATTATGAGATATGTCAGATGGATGTCAAAACAGCATTCCTCAATGGAGACATTGATGAAGAGTTGTATATGATGCAACCCAAAGGTTTTGTCAATCCTAAAGATGCTAACAAGGTATGCAAACTTCAACGGTCCATCTATGGATTGAAGCAAGCATCCCGAAGTTGGAATCAACGTTTTGATAAGGTGATCAAAAGTTTTGGTTTTATACAAACTTATGGAGAAGCTTGTATTTACAAGAAAGTGAGTGGGAGCTCTGTAGCATTCTTAATACTATATGTGGATGACATATTGTTGATTGGGAATGATGTAGACCTTCTTAATAGTGTCAAGGAATATTTGAATAATAGTTTTTCAATGAAGGATCTTGGCGAAGCAGCTTACATATTAGGCATAAAGATTTATAGAGATAGATCAAAACGCCAAATATCATTGTCACAAAGTACATATTTGGACAAAGTTCTAAAGAGGTTTGGAATGGAAGATAGCAAGAAAGGGTTCTTGCCCATGTTGCCCAATACGACCTTGAGTAAAACTCAAAGTCCGACATCGGCAGAAGATAGAGAAAGGATGAGTAAGACTCCCTATGCCTCAGCCATAGGATCTCTAATGTATGACATGCTATGTACTAGACCCGACATTGCATATGCTGTTAGTTTAACTAGCAGATATTAAAGTGATCCAGGAGTGGATCATTGGACAGCGGTCAAAAACATCCTTAAGTACTTGAGAAGAACTAAGGATATGTTTCTTTCTTATGGAGGTGATGAACAGCTCGTTGTTAATGGTTACACCGATGCTAGTTGGAACACCGATCCGGATGATTCTAAATCACAATCTGGATACGTATTTATTTTGAATGGTGCAGCAGTTAGCTGGAGGAGTGCAAAGCAAAGCGTTGTGGCGAGATCTTCAACTGAATCGGAATACATGGCTGCTTCGGAGGCTTCACAAGAAGCGATATGGATGAAAGAGTTCATTACAGAGCTGGGTGTGGTTCCTAGTGCGCTGGACCCAATGTCTATCTACTGTGATAACATGGGCGCCATAGCCAATGCGCAAGAACCAAGGTCACACAAGAAGCTGAAGCACATCAAGCTACGTTTTCACGCTATTCGAGAACATATCCAAGATGGGGATATAAAGATTTGCAAAGTACACACAAATCTGAATGTGGCGGATCCGTTGACTAAACCTCTCCCGAGGGCAAAACATGACCAACACCAAACTGCCATGGGTGTTCGGTATATTACCATGTAATCTAGATTAGATGACTCTAGTGCAAGTGGGAGACTGTTGGAGATATGCCCTAGAGGCAATAATAAATGTGGTTATTATTATATCTTTGTGTTTATGATAAATGTTTACATTCATGCTATAATAGTATTAACAAGGAAACATTGATACTTGTGTGATTTGTAAACTTAATTTGAAGTCCCTAGTAAAGCCTCTATATAATACTAGCTTGTTGGTTAATAAATGATTGTGGTTTCCCTATCATGAACATTGAGATGTTATTAACAACAAGATCATATCATTAGGAGAATGATATGGTGGACATACTCCTATAGATAAGCGTAGCATAAAGATCAAGTCATTTTAATAGTTCAATTGCTATATGCTTTCTGATACATAGTAATCTAATTCCTTCGACCATGAGATCATGCATATCACCTTTACCGGATGGATGCTTTGATGACATCAAACACCACACCGTAACTGGGTGGCTATAAAGGTGGCATTGAGTGTTCGGAAAGTATTGGTTGAAACACATGGATCGAGAGTGGGATTTGTCCATCCATATGACGGATAGATATACTCTGGGACCTCTCGGTGAAATGTCATCCAATTAGCTTGCAAGCATGTGACTGGCTCACAAGGGATCACATATCACGGGAACGAGAAAAGAGTACTTATCGGTAACGAGGTTGAACTAGGTATGCAGAGATACCGACGATCATAACCTCGGATAAGTAAACTATCGTGAGACAAAGGGAAATTGATATTGTATGTAAGTGGTTCATTCGATCGCAAAGTAATCGTAGAAATATGTGGGAGCCATATGAATTTCCAGATTCCTCTATTGGTTATTGTTCGGAGAAGTGTCTCGATCATGTCCGCATAATTCACGAACCGTAGAGAGACACACTTAAGGATTCGACGTTGTTTGAGTAGTTATGGTATGATGAGAAAGAGACCGAATGTTATTCGGAATCTCGGATGGGATCCGGGATATCACGAGGAGATCCGTAATGGTCCGGAGAATAAGATTCATATAAGGAAAGTCTCGTTTCGGAGTTGGGGAATGATTCAGGTGTTTTCATCGGGAATGTTCTAGAAGGTTCCGGAATGTCCGGCACTCCGGAGGGGAAGGGGTACATGAATGTTTCATTACAAGTTGGAATGATTGCATCATGTACTAGGTGTCATTGCTGTCCAAAATAAAGGGTTTATTCAAATAGTTTGAAAAGTCAAACGGCTAGTTTGAAAAGTCAAAACGGCAGTTTTTGGAAAGAGGAGGAGAGGTGGAAACCGAGTTGGGGAGGAGTTGCCTCCTCCAACCGGCGGCCCACCTCCAAGCCGAGTTGGGGAGGGACTCCCCTCCCCTTGGCCGCACCTCCCACCTATAAAGGGAGGGGCAGGGCTACCCCTCCTAGCACACAAGTTCCCTGCCCCAAACCCTAGCTTGGCGCCACCACCTCCTGCAGCTGCCGCCGCCTCCTAGGGTTGCCCTAGCCGCCGACTTGGGCTGCCCCAAGCCCTAGCCGCCGGCTCTAGATCGCCGAGGAGCTCTCTCATAATCCACCATACTCGCTCCGGCTTAAGGCGAAGCCCTGCGAGATCTCCCCTCTACTTTCGGTACCACGCCGTTGTGCTGCCGGAATCGCGAGGAGAGTGCTACAACCTCCGCTGCCTGCTGGAACAATGGAGAGGAAGGTCTTCGTCGAGTACCGAACGTGTGACCAACTGCGGGAGCGCTGCCGGAACGCAGCGCCGGAAGGATCGTCTACGCGATCTTGAGATCGGGAAGAGTACGACTACATCACCCACGAGAATCTGCTCTCGTTAAACACTTTGGAATCTTCGAGGGTGAGTTATTCCATCGACTCGTTGCTACAATCTAGTAGATAGATCTTGGCTTGTTTGTTTGTATGCGATAGAATTTTTTTGTTTTCCATGCTACAAAACCCTACAGAAAATGGTCGGGAGGGGGAGGGGTTTAAGTAGCCGGAGCGGGGGCAAGAGTTACTCGACGAATCAACGTAATTAAAGCAGCGAATTCATTGGCAGTGACTAGGGAGGAAACGGCCGGAGTTGATTGCGCGGGTTGAAGAGACGACTGACAAGTGGGGCGCGGTTGCCAGAGAAAGAGAGAGAGGGGGAGTGGGTCCAGGTAGTCAGTGACTGAGGGAGTGGGTTTATGGGTGCGAAACATTTTCCTCGCGGGAGAGAACTGCTGGGCTATATGGGCTAAGTGGATGGGTTAGGCCAGATTAGTTGGTTAGCTCTATTTTTTCTCCTTTATTCCTTTTTCTTTTTCTGATTTGATTTCTGTTTTGAATTTGAAAGCTCAAATCAAATCTGATTTAAATAAAACTTTCTCCAAACAAAAGTTTGTTGATTCTTGTCTCCTAGGATGTGTAACACAATTGTTCATACTTGTAAGAAGACAAAAAGGGGTTGGAAAATAATTTGAACAAGCCTTAATTAAATATTTATAAATAGTGAAGAAATGGTTTTTAAAATCATAGTTTGTTTTTGAAACCTTGACCAAACCTTATAAGCATCACTCAAGCTCAATCTCAACATTACTGATCAAAAATAGTATTTTTCTTATTAGAAGGTGGCAATATGATCATAGCTTGCTTGCATAAAATAATGAGCATCAGATGCTCCTGTTTTTGAAATGGCTTTGAAAAGGAACCCTAAGTGATCATGGATGCATGGATGATATGTAGAGTTTTAAAACATGATTTTAGGGATGTTACATGAAACTAAACCCCAAAGGTTTATTATATTTTAAATGCACTAATGTTTCTAATGAAGATTGTGTGAAGTTTTGTATGCAAGAAAATTTTCAGGTGTAAGGAAAGAATGATGTAATGAGATGAAGAATGGACAAAAGCTCAAGCTTGGGGATTCCACCCCGTGTCACCCCAAGACATATTCAAGAGGTACAAGCGTCAAAGCTTGGGGATGCCCAAGGCATCCTCTTCTTCATCAATAAAAATCTCACGTCTTTCTAGACACTTCGTTTTTATTGTTTCATGCACTGTTGTATTGTTCTTGGAGCGTCTTACTTTTCATTTTTGGTTTTTGTTTGCTTAGTTTGCTTGAATAAAGTAGTTCGACCCCCGTCTTTGCTTTGTTGTTTTAAATAAGTTGATTGGTGTTGGAAAGGAGTAGAAAGTTTCTTGCTTATAGTGGTACAAAGGGAGCTTGTTTTGACTGTGGCCTAGACTTTATCATGTCATTCTAGATGTTGTTTTGACCTTATGCTTAGTGATTATTACCGTAGCATGAATTTTTGCAAACAATTACGATTTCTTAATGTGACTTGAAAGAATCATGCATTGTTTTAGCATACAAAAGCATAGGATTGTGGTATTCTCCTTTGATGTTTTGTTTGGGTTGACTTGGCACATGCTCACACCATGTTATAACTATGAACCAGTCACCTTAGCCTCTATGGCCATTTAGTTTTTGACTTGTGGTACCACTTTATACTTTGATTAGTAATGTTTTGTTACTCTGCATGATTATGGCCATTATTGCTCTCTTAGTTGGTCGCTCCTAGTCTTTTGCTAGCCTCCACTTGTATTGAGTAGCTCTACACATGCGTCCAACTCACAAGAAACCAAGTTGTTCCAAAGTGTCCACTATAAATTCCTATGCATGGTGTGTTACACCATTCCAAGTATATTCTTGTTTTATCTATCTTCCAAATTAAACATGTTATGTGCAAATTAGTGATTAAAGCTCTCACAAACTTGATGGCACACTTTATTTTTCTTGCCCCTAATAAACTTGAACCATTGTGTCATATATGTTGTATATGCTTGCACTTATAAGTTGGAAATTAGCAGAACCATGCTGTCACGGGGAACGCTTTCAACACCTGTAAATACCTACCCAGTTGATATCATGCTCTTTTGTTTATGGATGTAGGTGGTGTGAAATAAAAGGGGAGCTTGTAAGTCCATAGAGTTATGTATACGTGTTAGAGAAACGCCTAGGCCTCTAGCCTAAGCCATGCCTAATCATGGTGGAAACTTGCAACATCACCATAGTGATCAATCTATGAAGCATTCTTCTTATGAAAAAGAGAGATAGAAAAAAGAGAAGAGAAAAAGAAAAAAAAGAAAAAAGAAGAGAATAAAGCACCATTTTCCCATGGTAAATAAGAAGATTGATGAGATGCTCATTGTCTGTTGCCTTGTCATTTCGATATGGGATAGCTCCTGTATCATGGGGCAAGGGGTACCCCGTTAGTGGTTCTCTATGATACACATATATTTACTATGACAAGAACTTACCGGTAACTAAAGTTGAGTAGCATGAGGAATGTCCCTCGTACTCGAGGGACATGAGCTTGCCAACTTATACTTTGTCAAGCATATACTCCATATTTTTTTCACTTTAACCTTAATCACTTCAAGATTCTTATGATAGGGGCAATGAGAGATGAAAGCTAATAAGTACCATAATTTTTGGAAGCTCTTTATGAAACTTGAAATCTCTGCTTCCCTTTGAAGGGCCTTTATTCCACTTTTATATTGAGTCTCCACCTTCTATCCTTAGGCACCAATTAAGAGAGCATAGTTTGTCATTCTTAGTTCTATGTGCATTGTCCCAAAACTTATTGATTGATTCATAATGTTGATATTGGTTGTTCTTGAACTATTTGTATCTAGTCACCCTTATGAACTTTGAAGGTGTCCTTTGCATTTATGTTTTTCTACTCCATGAGGGACAAGCTGAATGCCACTATTCATAATGCTTTATGTGATTTAGGTGCATGAGTTAGTGTAATGCCATGCTCCCTCTATAAAAAGCTAGGATTAGGGGAATACTCCCCCACTTCTATCACTTTACAGATGGCTGACAAATCCACTAAACAACCTGTTAGTATGATGGAGGATGTTCTACTTAGAATAGATGAGCATGTTATTCCCACCGACTTTATTATTCTTGAAATGCGGAAGAAGAAAAATTGTCTATAATACTCGGAAGACCTTTTCTTAGCACTGCAGGAGCATCAGTTGATTGTGCTGCAGCGAAAATATTCTTCAATGTTCATGATGCTAAAATAATCTGGTATTTTCCAAAGAAACTAGAAGCAAGAGAAAGGTATGTTCCACCGTCAAAACGAGTTCATGTGGTAAGTTCCTTTGATAAAGTGCAACCGAAGGTAAGAATTCGAGAACAGAAAAGGGGTTGAAATATTCAACCATTCTCAATAAAATGCTCAATGGGAGACAACCTATCATATCAATAAATAATTTAAAATTAGATAATAAAGTTGTTCATCGAATTCCTACAAATTTTTCACAGACATTTTTGCGGAAGCGCGCCTGTAAAGATGCAGCTGTCAAAAAGTAGAAAAAATGCCGACTGAATAAGCATAGATTTAGAGTAGAAAATAAAGTTCGAGTTTTATCTGTAGAAACTAGCTCAACATTATTGTCGAGATAAAAAATGCATCTCTAAAATTTTGGGTGAAAAAACATGCTACAGAAGGTCTAACGACCAACTATACGGGCCGCCGCCGTATAGTTGCGGCCGTATAGTTATCGACAAAATTCTCAAAAGTTGGGGTTCGGATACAAAAATGTTGACGACCAACTATACGGCGGAACCATATGGTCCGGCTGTATAGTTGTGACCGTATAGTTGTGATCTGGCGAAGGGAAACCCTAACCCTTGCCGCCGCCATAACTATACGGTAGGAGCTACCCGACCCGGTCGTATAGTTCCCACTGTATAGTTTGGCCCGACCACTTAAATAGGTCGGGGCAGGGCAAGCTTCTTCCCCCCCCCTCATTATTTCTCTCAACCTCTCTCTCCAAAACTCTCAAAACCTCTCAAGAACTATCAATTATTCGCGGATTTCGTTCGTTTGAATGGGGGAATCGATAGATCGGTATGTTTCTCTCCCTATCCATGCTTTATTTTCAGAATTCCATGGTTAAAATCTTGTCATTTAATTAGTGGATGAACTCAAGCTTGATTGATTTTATCTTTTAATTTCTCACGTTAGGATTGAATTCCTCCATTTAGAATCACTCATATATCATGTAGAAACTATATGCCTAAGGTTTTATGTTGAAATTTCTTAGTGCATCAAGATGAACAAGATCGGTAGCCTTTTTCGCAAGAGCAAGCGCCAACATGGTGAGGGCTAGGGACTCCGGGCTGAGCTCGACAACAAGTATGCCATGGTTTTGGCAAGGAAGGTGCTGCCCACACGATGGGCCGATAACGGCTTCCTCAACTCAGCAGAGTTAAAGGGGTACTTCGACTACATGTGTGCAAATGCAGGGCTCGCCGTCCTCGCCAACACCAACCACTACACATACAAAGGGCTCACCCATGAGTTCCTCGCCTCCTTCTACGACGACTACAGGGAGAAAGGAAGATGAGATACCGACTTGATGGCTAATGCAGACATGGCCATGATCACCAAGGCGCTCTTCCCTAATGCACCGCAGACTCCCACCCCTGCAGCTCTATTTCTCCGGCACCTCCGCCACCAGAGCAACAAAAAGAAAGGTGATATTTGTATTAGTGGAATGGTAACCCACCTAATCCAAGCCCTTGAAATTGCAATTCCTATTGCTCAACCTGTTGATGGCTCCATACTTATGGACGTCAGATATATAACTGCTTGTGGCTTCCTCGACGTTTACCGAGATAACAGGAGGCTCCGAGCCTATCAATTTGGTTATCTTAGTGATGAGCAGGATGGTCAGATGCCACTTACTTTACCACAAGCCTTCGAGGTTCAAGGAAGGGACAACTGGATCCTCACAAAGGATCAAGTGACTAAAATCATGGCGGAGCTCTATCCTGACTCCGATGAAGAGGAAGAAGGAGGGCAGCAGGAGGAGTAGGAGCAGCAGCAGGAGAAGGAGTACAACCCTGCTTGGGAGGGACAACATCAGTAGTAGGAGGAGCATCCTTCGGACCAATGGCCCAATCAGCCACAACAGCAAGAGGGGTTCAACAATGTCCCCTATTAGGATTTTCTGCAGCTCAACCAGCACGTTGGGAAGATCGACCAGACTCTGCATGGAGTTAGTGAAGATGTGAGTGCTTTAACTCACACCTTTAGTAACTTCATGACTTACTTCCCCGACTACTACTAGCAGCACCACCAGCCGCCGCCAAATGACGACAACAACTAAGCATGGCAATATCCTAAGCTCGGGGGAGGTTTTGAAAACCAATAAACTTGCATTCATATGTTTATTTCTTCTTTTAATTTGTTTTGTTTTCCAAGAATAGCATGTTTACTTTCAGTTTGCATTATTAAAACTACAAAAACACAAAAAAATAGTGTAACTTTCAATTGCAATTTGTTTTCTTTGTTTTTCTCGGAGATTGCTCAATTTCAGGTGACTTGGCAATAGGGAAATATAGAGAGGATTCAACTCAAGTACGAGAACAAAGCAAGCAAGAGGAGGTATCACATTCCTTTCATCACCCCTCTTGCAATTTCAAATTGATCCTATAATTATTTACTCGCTTCCACTTGAGTCACTCCCCACCTAGCTTGTTATCCTATAAATTATATTCTCTTGCTAGTGTCCACTTTTAGCTTTGAAACATTGAGCAATGAACTTGGTTAAAATATTTCCGATATTTTTATAACAAGAAAAAACATCCAAGAGATGACTTGAGTCCATGTTTAGCCCAAAAGATTTGATTTTAGAAACTACTCAACCCCACTGAGCTTAATGTAAATAGACTCGCTAGCACCCTTGAATGAAATTGTCTGATAAAATGGATACTTCAAAGTAGTAGAGATTATATCACTGCTTTTTCTAATAATTACGGTAGGATATTGCTTTACGCGTGTCACTACAAATACTGTCATACTCCATGGGGAACTATTAACTCCGCTAGCCAACGAATGATCTAAATGTGGGAAACCACTTGATTTCGGCTATGAGTTATGTAAACGTCTATAGCTGCAAAGCTATGATGTGTAAAAAAATTAGTCTCCTCGTGGTTTTACGTTTCAAAGTGAAGTTGTAGTACTCCTCTGACCCACTATTTCTCAACAATTATCTATTGGCATGGTCACGAGTGCGCAACTCGGTCCCAATTAACATGTTAAAAACAGTGGCATGATTTATCTATGAAAGAGTTGAAGTTTTTGAAAAACAAGGAAAGAAAAAAGGTGCTTTGAGAGTCTTAAAATTTTAACGTGGGAGTAGATGAGTTGTTCTTAAATTAAATGTTCTTGGTGCAAACTTGAGTACTCTTAATTGATTAAAGTAACAAGAGCAAAAAGGTTTTCATCTCTCAACAAGAGAGAGGTCAAAAATATTTGTTTCACTTTCCTAGATAAACTTTCGACACTCACTCGTGTATATGATTTATTTGCTAGCAAAATATGCATGGTTAGGAAGTGAACTCAGTGCAATCTTGTGAATATTTGTATGATCATGTTTAAGATTGCAGGAAATGTGAAGAAAAGAATTTGACACCAATTCAAGCTTGTAAGTTCTTTTATTTCAGTTTCGAATCTCCGGCATCCTTTCTTATTTCCTTGTCACTCGAGGACGAGCAACATCTAAGCTTGGGGGAGTTGATAGTTGTGAGATTCTACACATTTTTTATGGTTTCTATCGATGGTTTTCGTTTGGATTTGATGATTTTCTAGCTTTATCTAACGCTAATACTTCGGTAGCAAAGAAAACTTGGGTTTTAATGTGTGTTTCAGGTTCAGAACATCAAAAAGAGGGATCTAACAGCAAAAACACAATGTTCAGACAAAAACAAGCAAGTCCCTTTTTGGAAGCAATCGGGGGGAAGTTACAGCAACCTTAACGACCAACTATACGGGCCACCGTCGTATAGTTGCTGTCGTATAGTTGCCATCTCCTTCGTCTTATTAAAAGGGAAAACTTTCGTGAAGAGGGCAAGGTCGAAAACAAAACACACGATTCGCCATACCATCCATAAGGGAGAAAGAAGGGATCAGGAGAAGAAGGGGAAGCCGTTCTTCACATCGCTCCACGATCTTCGATCTCCTAGCCACCACACCTCCATAGCCACGACTTGTACTTGAGAGAGAGAGAGAGATCTCCACCTTGCAATATTAGGGTTTGAGATTGTTCTTCCTATATTTAATTGTGTTGGATTTATTTCTATTTCTTATTATGGATATCCACGGTAATATCAAGAAGAACTCCCTTTATTTAATTATATTGATGATGCTTTATTCTCTCATGTGTGAGTAACTTTCCTTGGGCGTGGGAGATGTATGGGATTGGTGAGATGTGATGTGCCTATATATTTTCCATCAAGTTTGTGGTTAATTCTAGTTACTATTTTATGTATACTTGACTATCTGTGCTTAATGCATGTTGTCCAATTAAGGGCCCAGACAACATGATGCTTTGTTCTACATAGATAGAATCTTGTTTGCTAGCAGATCGGCGACCCCGATTGACACGGGGATATCAATGGAAAACTAGTTTGACTTGAGGATAACGAGGAACCACCGAGCTTATTGCATTATTCCGATCCAAGGAGCTTAATTGCTAAGCAACCCGAAGGATCTTAATCGTCTAGTGACTCACCCTGGTTGTGGTAAACAAGCTAGTAGGATTATTGAAGTTGGGATGAAATATACCAAGAGGAGTTCTGGCTAGTCATGGGTTGCTCGCTTACACACATACTTATAAGATTATAATTATTACATTTATCACTCATTTACTCGACACATTCACTATCACCATGAACTGAAACTCCCCGCTCTTACTTTGTCATCTGCAGAAAACAACAAACAAATTATTCTTTACTTTTATGCTATTTACTTCTGAAGTTTATATTTTAGTTTTTATTTAAGTACTTCCGTTTAAATCCAAATTCTATTCTCATTCTCAATACTTGCAGTCAATTCACTCGAAAACCTATGACAACTTCGGGTGCGACAAATACTTCATCAATAAACACTTACCTTTGGGCTCCCCGTGGGATCGATATATGAACTTCGAAACTAGCTACAGACGATCTGTGCACTTGTAGTCATCAGCCACAGCTGCCGCTCCTTCCTGAGTCGGTGTGATGTTTCTTGTTGCGTCCGGGAAGTCGCCGAAAGGGGCAAAAAGACCACATCTGTCTGGGAGACAAAGAACAAGGATAACAACCGATAAAGTTCCTTGATGATCCGAAGATCCCCACAGCCATACGAAAACCTCAAAGACCACACCACTCACACAATCTTCTCGCGTTGTCATCGCGATGGGCTGAAGCCAGAGATATCTTATTGGAAGAGAATGCCTCTGCCACCACCCGAGCACCTTTCCACCAAAATTGAACCATAGAAGCAGACAAACGGAGCCCTCCCACCGACAGGAGCTGAGATCCACCCCTCTTCTATGGCCCGAAGGCTACAGAACAGGAGCGGACCCAGAGAAAATAGTGAGCGGGGGCCAATATGGTGAGTGGGGGAATTTCATGTATGAACTTGCAAAAATTTGAATTTTTTCTTTCAAATATGACTAAATATTACAAGAATTAAAAAATTGAGTGGGGGCCTAGGCCCCCACTCAGCTGTACTTGGGTCCGCCCCTGCCACAAAATCAAAAATGTAGTAGTATGTCCGTGGCACAATGGGACGTGTACACACATGGAGCCAAGGACTGACGCACTTTATCCTGTGACTACGTATCAACATGAAATTAGCATTATAAACAAAGTTCATAGCGCACTCACTTGATTTGCAACCACACAACTAACACCACGGTAGGAATCCCCAGCTCAAATCGAACAATAGTTGGGGGGGGGGGTGTAGTATTGCCACCGGGTGAGCAAAAATCCACACTCATTTCAACACATTAGAGATATGTGCTAGAGACCATACCAGTTCATTATGTATGGAGGATGGATGAGATTCCATAGATAGAGAGCCAGTTTCAATAGTTTTATAAAAGTCAAATTATTCTCGTTCGCGTGCATCAAGCAGTAATTGAACCCGCGAATTTACTAATTATAAGTTGGGCGCTTTCAACATTCATGCATGGATGCTTAATAGGGATCATCATACATCGCAAGTAACCAATTCTCATATAGAAAGACATAACATACAAAATGAAATCGAAAATATATGGAGATGACTATGAAAACACCTCTCCGAGTCCTCGAATTGAAAGAGATATTGAGAGGGATCAAGAATCCTAGTTCTCTCTATTTGGAATTGATCCATTTGTATGGAGTATGACTCATAGTGATCATTTTTCTTTAGCAAAGAATGAGCTTGGTTATCAAAAGATTGATCAACCAGGATCCATTTACTTATAATACCTACTTGGTTGCATTGATAACAAGGATCTAATGATTTGTGAGTTTAACAAATCCTCTTTAGAGAAATACACATATTGTGTGCTCATCATCAGATAATCACTTATTCCCAAACCTTGTGTAGGGTTAATAGTTTTCATTTATCATCTCATGAATAATTCTTTTCGTTCCAATGCTGAAAACAATCGGTATCATGATTAGGGCCCACTTGTTTTATCATTTTGGTTACTGATCATATCTGACTATTACGGAGCATACCGGAGTTTTAGCAGACCAATCTAGGTCCGTAATATTTACTGGCTAATATCCGGGAAACAAAGCGGGGCCTTATGGATTAAATCAGATCGGACGCCATGGGTAGAGAGGACCAGGTTTTCCCCCACCATCGACCCCCAACGTTCCCATTTCTTATAGTAATATGTATAGATGGTGTTCTGGCACATGCATACAAACCTATTATAAAAATGCATAAAAACAGAATTTAAAATGTTAAAAAGTTATGAAACAAAATTTCGCATGTACATCTAGACATTCAATGTTCCTTACACAAGTATTTGAAGAATTGTTTTTACGTGGTTTGTGTAAAAAGGACAAAAAATCATCCACTGATAGTCCTACTGGAGCATCGGAATTTTTCTTTTTTACACTGGATATATATTTTTTTTAAACCGACCATGGAATGTCCAGATGTACATGTGGATTTGTTTCTGAAATTTTTGACATTTTGAAATGTGTTTTCAAACAATAGGTTCATATGCATCCGTGAGCAGAATAAAAAATGTTTTTTTTGAAAACTTGCATCTGGACATATAATGTTCAGATGTACATGTGGATTTATTTGAATTTTTTGATAATTAAAAATGTGTTTTCAAACAATAGGTTCGTACACACCCATGAGTCAAATTGGAGTTTTGTATACATCAGTATTTATTTTGCAATTTTTAGCATAGAAACGGGGCGTATTACTTGTTGTCAAAGCATATGTATACCGTATCCGAGGCCGTACCACGCCTTTCTTGACCGGGGAAGGTTCTGGAAGTAAAACAGAGAGCGCGCTCCTGTGTCCCCCAAAACGAAAAAGAGCGCGCTCCTCCTGCTGGGCCTCTCCCCGGCGGTGGTCCGCCCGCCCCGCCTCCTCGTCCCCCTTGTTTTCTCCGGCGACCGCATTCCCCGGCGATGACGGCGTCAACCTCGAGTCAGTGCTCCTTTACTCGCGCCCCTTCCCTTTATTTTTCTGTTCTCTCGATTTGGCTCCGCCTCTCCGCGATCACGCTAGTCGCTAGTTCAGGTATCGTGTGGGGAAAACTACTAGGAGAGATGCAGCGACCCCAACTCCGTGATTAGGTTTATGAGAAAAATACGATTCGCTTGCTTTTTCTTGCAATTCCCGGTCACAATTCGTCTTCTTTTGCGTCGGGGAGCTGGCAGTTCTTGCTGCTACCGAGTTCTTTCTCGGTGAGATAATCTTTGAGCGAATCGCTCCTAATTTTGGCAAGATTCGTTTATAGTTGCCAAAGCAAGCGGGGTTTCTTGTTGACAGATCCCTTCAATCTTGTGTAAGAAAATCTTTAACTGAGGTGAATCCCTTCAATCTTGCGTGAGATTCGTTTTGGCAATTTTGCTGTCAGCATTCTTCTTTCTTGTATATTATGTGAGTTCTATGCACATCACTATCATTTCTCTGATTTGGCATTAGCTGCACAGGGTTATGTGTGTTGATTGGGTATTTACCCCTCTTGTCTTAGTTCTAACTTATCCGCAATGGGTGGTAAGCAATGCAACTCTGATCAAACCGTGATTTTGGCAGTGTCTTCCTACCACTAGAGCACATGTGTTCTTGTGTAACTTGCTGGGCTCAATCCTGGATCAGGAGTTTGATGCGATGTTGTCTTGCTTTGTTGGCGATATTATGCCCATTAAAAACAGGGAGAACGTTTGCACCATAGATATTTGGTTTAAAAAAATGCCTATCTGCCTGTGTCTCAGAAATCTAACTGGTTTATGTTAGCGATTTAATAGCATTTGGGGAGACTCTGTAAAAATTGGTGGTCACCTTTTGTGTTGGGTTGCAGGATAAAGTTGCAATTCAGCTAGGGACTTATTTGTATGAGCTCTTAACATTGGCATTTGCCTTGATTCTGTTTCTTTCGCAGAACTGAATGCAACAGAACAGTTGTAAGTGGAATTGATTATAGACATTCAATGCAGTGAATGTGAAATGTTTGTGATAGTCTCAACATTGTCCACTTGGTCATGCTCACAATTTCCTGGATCAGGAGTTTGATGTTACGTTATCTTGCTTTCTTGGTGATATTATGCCTGTTAAAAAAAATAGGGAGAATGTTCGCTGTAGATATTGGGTTAAGAAAATGCCTATATGTCTATGTCTCAGAAATCTAAATGGGTTATGTTAGCGATTTAATAGCATTTAGGGAGACTGTTAAAATTGGTGGTTACCGTCTGTGCTGGATTGCAGGATAAAGTTGCATTTCAGCTATGGCCATATCTTTAGTTCTTATCTTTGTCATTTGTGTTGAGTTTGCTTCTTTTGCAGCACTGAATGCAACAGAACATCTGTATGTGAAATTGAAGATAGACATCCGATACAGTGAATGTTAAATGTTAGTGATAGTCAACATTGTGCATTTGGTCATGTTCGCAATTTTTGATGTATGGATATATAGGGAAGTAACCAAAAAAAGAAACTACCACATGACTATTATTGTTTGCATCCTGTTTCATTGCTCCTACCTAGTAAAAATATCTCGGAGTTTTCGTTTGCTTCTACATTGTTGGTTACTTGGTCAAACTGCATATTAGTATAGAACAACTAACTACTATAAAGAGGATCAGTTTTTTTATCGTGCAAGTATGCTATGTCAAAATCATGTTTCTTGGAACAACCTCATGCACCCCTTACTATCAATAACATCCCGGCAACTGAATGCACTAGTTTTTTCAAGTAACATTTGTGTCTAGCAACATATTAGTCGAACAATCTGGGCATATATATGCCTCATATTGTTTATTTAATATAGATGTTTGTCAGCAGAATTCAGTATCATCTGTCAATCTAACGCGCAGCTTCGTAATTCTTGTTATATACTCTTGGGTTAGGATTGTGGATCAGACTAATTTGGTTGGGTTCACCTACTAAGTGAAGCATAGGTTTAAATTCATTCGTAGATAACTGTAGTCCTACCAAAAACACAATCGCAGTTCCAGGTCGTACTGATTTCTTATACTGGCATTGAATAGCTAGCATACTGGTGGTTTGTGCGGAGAACAGTATGAGATAACCTTCTGAAATCACGCTGGCATTTACTGTGCTCTACAATCTTTGTTGTAGGTGAATATTGTTACCTCACAAGGACTATTCAAGCTTATATTCATGCTGAAGGACAGAATGTCAACGATGGCTTAATGGAAGATATGTCACATCTTATCCTGTACAATTCCGAGACTGCAGATGACAAGAGAGCACTTGATGCTGCAGATGACACTGAACACTCTCCCCCACTTCACCCCAGGTTACATGGATACAGCAAAGCTTTACCATCTGGAAGGGCTTATAGTATGCAGTGTGCTTTCTGCTTCAAATGGAGGACCGTGCCTTCAAAAGAGAAATATGAAGAGCTATGTGATGATACTTCTGAGAAACATTTCGTATGTGCAAGGGCCCGCGAATGGAACTGCATTTTATCGTGTGATGATCCCGAAGAAATGTTGCACGATGGAATAAGGGTGTGGGTAACTGAGACACCAAGTATTTCTCAATCTCCTCATGGCCTAGACTGGGAGTTCAAAACCAGGGGGGATGGGTACACAAAGTTTGTGTGTGGGTATGTTTCTGTCCTTTTCGTGGATTTACAGTAATGATTGTGTCTTTTAATCATTGAGTTTGTCTTTTTAGCAAATTATGCCAACTGATCATCTTATCAGAATATTGCAAACTTTCAGGCCCCAGAAAACTGTAGCCCAACACCTAGTACCCCATCCGGAGGCTCCTCTGATCATATTTGCTGCAACAAAATCTTGGCAAACAGACATATCTGGCCCAGTGCTGCTTCTGTCCAACTTTGCACATCCTGGAATGTGCTGTTTCTTTCCATACACAAGAAACTCCTACTGGAGAGATTCCATGGATATAGATATAAATGATGTTCTGCACTCAAATGGAGAGTGGTTTTTACTTAGAGAAGATAGAAGAATCTCCCTTTGGGTTGTTAACATGGAGCAGAAGTGGACGATATCTGAGGTGGAAGAAATAGTTCATCAAGGCTATTTTACTGGAAAACCACCTTTTCATGCTACAATAGTTTTGGCGCAGCAACACCCACCAAATAATGGCGACGAAGCTATTACTAGGATTTGGCTTAGAACAGCCGGAATTGATGCTAATTGGCGCAAGGAATCCGTGAGATGCAGCAATGAGCACAAAGGCTTAAATAGCCTCACCATCCACAATGATATGCTTTTCTGGCTTAGTGATGCTGGCCATCTATGCTGTGTTAGAGAAACACCCACTGGCTTACAGATTAAGCACTGTGAAGATGTTGCCCAAGTCCAAGGAATGACTTTCTCATTGGTACAACACTCAGATGGGCTTTTTCTTGTGAGAAGTGGAGGATTTTTACCTCCGGAAGCTGCTGTGGTGTGCCAAGTTAGACCTGGTGGTGACTCACTGGACATGGTAAATGATGGATTAAATGGCAAAGATGTATTCACCATCCCCAAACAATGTGGATTTGCTCTCTCGTCACCTAACAATGAAAAGAAGCTTTTTACCGCCAACATGTTCCCAAATGTTGATTGTGCCATGTAAGCCACTTAATTTACTTGATATGAAAATATGATACTTGGAAACTGGAATATCTAACATAAGTCTTGCATTTTGAGTGCAGGTACAGCTATGAGCACAACTGCAGTTTTAATATCAAGCCATGCACATATATGCACCACCTAGCTTGCAGTGCTGTCTGGGCAGTGCTTCGGACTTCAAGAAGCTTTTAGAATATAGCATCAAGTAAGTACAGATTACCATGAACAAAAAAGTGTATTTATTCGAATGATCTGGCATGCTGTTGGCTTTAATGTATTAGCAGTTAGTGCACCATCTTCATCAGTGTTGTTTTACCATGAGCAAAAAAAATTGCCAACTCAGATAATTAGCACATAAAAGTGCTTCTGCAAACTCTGCATGTGTACCGCAAATGAACTGCATGTATCATTCACTATGCAATGTTTCATCTCAAATTCTCCACAGTTTCATCTCAAAACTCAGAAAAATATTGAACACAAATTTGCACTTTCTACACATGGGGCGTGCATGTGTAGCAATGATTAACTCAAAAGATACTGTTATTCTTGGAAATTATGCATATTAGGGGGATCAGTTGTAATGCATTTAGTAGTGAGCTCTGCTTTGTACTCTCGACAACGATTTCTCTGCAAATAGATAAGAACACAAGTAGAACCAAGTTTGCAATTTTTATTGCCTATTAAGTTAAAGATTTAGGATCATGCGAGCACTTTTTGTTTAGTCTTTTGCATGTACAAGTACTTAGCTACCACATATTATTTCAAAAGGAAGTCTACTAGTCTAGCGGGGTTCAAAATATTTTGAACTAAAAAAAACAATTGTAACAAACATCATTGTTCAGAAAAGCTTTATAGCTCAGTTAGTTTGCGAAGGATTGGATTGATAACTGGTTGTTCTAAGCAACTGGAACTAGAAAATGTAAATGCCAATTGGCCTTCTAAAGGCTATAGTCCTGTTTCTTTTAAAAAAATGTCTTGTACTGAACTGCAATCATGATATGCATTTCAAAAAAATCGAATCAGTATTTCCCTAGAGATAAATTTGGCACGTATTGCAAATGTCATGGTCTAGATAGCAGTAGCATGTGAGCTTAGAAGCCAAATTGATGTGTCACACTGGATTGACATACTTCTATTTCTGCCTCATAGTTTGTTTCTTCTCACAACTAAACTAGATTCTTGACTTTGAATGTCCAGTCATGAAATTCTTCGCTCGCACTGAATGAATCTTTCAATGCAGAACTCGTTTTTTATTTCTCTCCATATATATTTGCAATCAAGGCAATGTATTCTATCGTTAGATCAGTCATGATGTGCTGCCTAGGATAACTTTTGAGAAATATCTAACACTGAATATTTGTTTCACAGAGATATAGATCATTGGACATCTCATGTGCAGCAGCTTAGCATGGTCTTGGAGTTTTTGCAGTTCATCCACAGGGCATCAAATGCACGCTACGCAGTAAACATAGCAACTATTAACTGTAGTTCTGTAAATAACCATTTGTAAAGCTGAAGGCTAGTATTAGACCAATTCTTTCATACCAGATGTAAAGTTCCTGCTTTTCTTTCTTTCATACTGGATGATGTACCTCTTATGCACTGATGCAAAGGGATGCTACAGCTCTTCCGTACTGATGTAAAGTTGGTGTAACTCTTTTATGGCTTACATAAAGAATAGATAAACATTTTTTCTAACAACCGTGTGTTCTTTTTTAGATCTTTGAGTAAACGAGTCTCTCTTTTTGGTGTACCTCTACTTTTTTTATGCCCACACATATTAGGTTTTGGATTTTTTTTCATGCTATAACATTCATGCGCACCAAATTTGTTGGTCGAGAAAGACTAGCTTCCAAAATAGAGGTGCCACATGTTTGAAACTAATTTTAAAACTCCAAACAGCTGATTTGCTCACACAAAGTGTCCAAATTGAAATCTATGTTTACCTGTATTTGTTTTGACATGTTTTTCAAAACTAGATCACAGCTTGATATCTTTTGACAGCAACTTGGGAGACAGCCCTAGAGGAATAGTGGCCATATTTTAGGTGCCACCGCCCTATTGACGAGTCTGAGCAGCTACACTCGGTCTTTAGGAGAAACCATGGTACACCACACCCCAAGCTTCCTCGGTCATCATCTAAGGGAGATTTCTTATGATATTTCTTTTTTCCTTTTCCAAACATTCAAACTATGCTTGTTCTCATTTGCTTATAAATGATACAGACGAATTTACAAGAGAACTTCAGAGCAATAATAATAATGAAGATTTTTTGCTAATCATCATTCCTTGAGAAGTACAAAGCTGCTACAGCTAAAAAAAGGAAGAGAATGAAGATGCTCTTTAAAGAGAGAAAGATCTACAGGAATTCAAGACCTAGAGTGAGAAAAACAAAGTAAATCACCTTTGGATTATTAAGTCCTCCTCGGTACATCAGATTGTTTGGTTGGAATAGCAAACATACTAGGTTGAACCCAGCGCCGCACTTCTGTTACGATCGACGTCGGTATAACCGCCTCGACAGTCCCAGCAACTAAATCATATGCATATATATTTGTGATGGTCTTCAATGTGGGAGGCCCCGATGTGCCAGTAAAACATATGGTTCCATTTGTTCCATCTGAGCTCTCTGTCACCGAGTCATTGCATCGTCTTGGACCGAATGTGTAGACTTTCCTCTTGCCTTCCTCCTTCACACGGATAGACTGACCCTTGCAAAGGAACCAGCTGGTGTCATCCAGCTCCTGGCCATCGAGCGGCGACCACTCCAAAGCTTCCATGTCCAGCCTGAAGAACTTGAAAGCACTTCCCGTCGCTGCACGAAGACATGATACCATCACAACTTCCCCATTGGACGCAACAAGGTAATGTGCATCTTTTATGCTCCACTCTGGACAAGAGGCCGTTCTCCAGGTCATTTCCGTGATGTCGAAGACCAGAATCTGCCCGAAGAATTCGGCGCAGACAGCCAGTGTCCCTATCAGAGCCACATCCATGATCAGAGTGTTGTCGATCGATCTAGACATTGCTTTCGACAGGTGCGGATTACTGCCGTGCTTGTGGACGCACCAGTACACGTCCCCAGGACACGCAACATGGACAGTCGGAACAACACTCATGATCTGGACGCACGCAACAACCAGAGGATTTCCGCGGGGATCGACATAGAAAATGAAGTACCCTTCGTCGGGAGAGCGAAGCACCGGCAGGTCGATCCGCCTGCCGGTGCTAGGGTGGACTAGGAAGACGATCTGCTCTCGGAAGTCAAATGGCCTGTGTCGGACCATGAGAAGCCAGCCGCAATTCTCGAATCCAACAAAGGCACCTGGAAATAACGTGCTGCTTATTCCGCGGATGTTCCCACTCGAAACATCAAACAGAAGCCGCTTCTTGCTGTCGCATTCCACGGCAAACAAGGCCAATGGCGCCGTCACCTCGTCCGAACCGCCGTTCATGTTGACAGCATTTGCTTCCATTGCTCAAGGATATCTGGCAGAAGCAATGTGGACTGATTAGAACATCTGTGGAGTGGAGCACATGCTTTCTGGTTTGGTGGTAACCCTATACAAAAGGGTTATGGTTATGAGCCTTCAAGCCTCTAATCTGTGAATACTTGTTTACCAGCATCACTTTCTGTACAAATCAAGTTTTCCCAGCACCACTAGGTGTAGATTTAGTGCTCTCCCATACTTAATTCGCCAGCAAAAATCTACCAGAAACCAACACTGAATAGCTACAGGTTATCGTTCTATCTTCAGTAATTGACACCGTTACAACCCCACAAAAAAAATGCTATTACGGAGTAATTTGTACTAAAACAGCGACACTTATTATGATTCCATGAACCAGCAACGCCGAACACAGAAGGTGGATGCTGACAACAACCCTGTACCTGAAGCCGGGCGGATGCGATCGGCAATGTAGCCGGAGACGCCGGTGGAGAGCGAAGCTACTACTGGGTGTACGGATAGCGCAGGTCGTATAAATTGGCAAAGGACTCCGATTTCGGGTGCCGATTCGGAATTGGAAGCTTGGTTCCCTTGGAGAGGGGATCGGAGTAGGGAGCTGCACGGCGGCCGGAGTCGAACCGGAGAAGGTCGGGGCCAGGGGAGGGACCGAGGGGGGAGTGGGGAATTGTGGTCGGTAACAGGAGGAAGCAGGCCGTCAGATCTAGGCAACGGTCCAGATCAATGCGCGGCAGTCATTAAGAGCATTTTCAATAAAAAGACTCCATTGTCCAATAAACTGTTTTTCACGGCGCCGACGCGGCAAAACTTAGCTCCAGCAGCTGCCGGTGTCCAATAATTCCTTTTGACAAAAAAAATGTCAGTCTCATACTGCATATATACTGCACACGAGCGGACACATCCTAAAAAAATCTAGCCTCACCTCGGCCACCAACTGCTGCTGAAACTTCTTCATCCTCTTCCCGACACGAGCGATCTTGTCTTGCCGCCAGCGATCAGCCGTCTTCGCCCCGTCCCGTCCCGTCGTAATAGTGAGCAGTTTCGGCCTCGCACATACGCTGCCTACCCTCACTTGCTCGATTTCGGCCACCCGCTAGGCAAACCCTATGCGCTGTCGGCCGCTATAGAGATGCCGCCAAGGGCCACGACGCAGAGCACGGAGCACCAACGATCCGGCGTCTGCGAGTGGGTCGGCCGAGATTTATTGCCGCCACAAGAAGCTCTGGCTCGGCACCTTCGACACGACGGAGCTCGCAGCGCGTGCCTATGACATCACTGCATGGCGTTTCAGCCATCCGCACCGGATGGATTTATTTCCTGGAGTGTGCCTCTCTCGTTGAGGCAGAGATGCTTGCTCTAGAGGTGCGTTACGCCACCGCCGAGGAGGAGAGGGAGTATCGGTGGGCGATGTAGTAGATCGCGGCGAATGAAGCCGACGAGAGGAGGATGTCACGGTATACGAAGAAGCATACATATGAGGTGCACGCGGAGCTCGACTTCTACACGAGGAATTAGGACGTCGAGGAGAAGAAGAAGAAGAAGAAGAAGAAGAAGAAGAAGAAGAAGAAGAAGAAGAAGGGGTACGGTCCAAACTCCTCATCGCGCCCGGTGCCGTTGGAGTCCGACGACTCCGAGAGGTGGCTCGACTACTACTTCGGCAGCTCTTCCGACAAGTAGTAGTAGATGTAGGGTTTGATATGCAGTATGAACTTCACTATGTTTAGTTTTCGAATCATCATGTTTTAGGGTTGTAGTAAATGTGTACTGTGTAGGGTTTAATTTTGAAGTGTTACTAGTTGAATGTCCGTGCGTTGCTACGGGTGATGAGTTTTATTTTCCTCTCCCATGTATATTCAGTCGATAACAAAACTATGGGGAAAACATGCAGTTTGGGTTAATCAAACTACAAATCATGCTCTTGGTTCTATCATCCTCTCACTCTCTCCTGGCTTTGGAACAATATGTGCACTTAGTATGTTCTTTTCATCATCATAACATTTCAAATAGACTACTTTCATTCGCATAACATTTCAAATAGGTCACTGATTCTACCAAATACCAATGGCATATAATCAACTGACATTTTTTACATAAAATACTTGAATAGTGCAATAAAGATACAACATAGGACAATTTTCCTTTTTTTCCATTAGCATGATATCACTACCATCAATATGTAAATTTCTCAACACATGTAACGACAAAACATTTCACACTAAAATTTCCACTCCCTTTGCTCAAAAATAATTTGCACAAATTTGTCTACATGATCTAGACACGTTTTAGTATGTAGATACATGTGTATCTAGACAAATTTGTGATAATTATTTTTGAACGGAGGGAGTATTAAACAAAAAATCAGCCAGTAGTTTTCCAAATATAAATTTTCTTATATATAGATAAACAAACGGAAAAAGAGGAAGCATAGTGATACATGTCGGTTAATCCAATAAAAACCATTTTGTACAAATCAATAAAACAATTATTTCCTGATAAGTTTATGTAAAAAACAATTAGCTCTCACAAAGGTGCAGTACCTTTCTGGCATTTTGGATCTCTTTCTCCAAGTGTTGCTCCTTGTTCCCTATAATCGGTCTTATCTCCATCCGATACAACATGAAGAATAAAAATAACTATTATTCCATATATTATACACTCGTATCAAGTACTCAAGTAAACCAAGATGTACTATTTTCAGACACATATTAACTGTATAGTTCAGTTTTTAATAGCCACTTACCTCTCTTATGATCAAATTCTGGTGAGAAATAGGTTGCAGTTGCTAAAATTATATAAGGAAGCAATAATGCTGCATAAAAATAGTTGCAATCAAGTTTTAGAAACCTAGATAGTTAAAGGTCAAGATCTCATAATTTTTTTTATTTTATAGATAAGACACACATCACTACCAAATGTTAGAGTTATATTTATGATAGCTTTTGGCCTCTTGGTGATACTAAGTTGCTATTCATAATATTTTTTTTAAAAAGTTGTTATTCATAATATTGTATCAGAGCTTAGGTTATAATTTTTTTCTCGTGCGCCAGCAACCGCAGATCGATCTGCCGCTCGATCAGCTCGATCGCTAGCTGTCGGCAACTCTATTTCTGACTGCCACTTGGTCTACTGGCTGCTCCATCCTCTCTGTCTGCCGTGCGATATCTGGTCGCCTAGTCTAATTCCGTCTTCTGGTTGCTCCCCTTCCCTTCCGCCTGACTCCGTCAGGTTGGTCGTGGCTGGCCTGCTGATTTGTGTGCCCGTCTGGCCCCTACTTCCTTCCGCTGGCTGCGCATCTTCTTGATTGCATCCGGCCATTGACCAAGCTTTTCTGTGCGCGACCCTCTTTGCCGGCCGCTCGTGCTTTTCCTGCCTGCAGACCACCGGCCTTGCCGTCGTCCGGCATGCCTCTACACTGCGCATCTCAGGTCGCCGCCTCACACGCCTCCGTTCGGCGCGCGCACCTCCCTAGTGTGTGTCGCCCCATGCGAGTCTCCGCTCGGCGCTGTCTGGATTTTTTTTGCCTATCTTGATCTGAGAAGGTCTAGTCTACCATAAAAAGGAGAGTATTAAAAGGAAGCGTTGTTTTCGCTCGTGACAGACGCGTTGTTTCTGCTCCGTCCCTCTACAGCGCACCCAGTTGCTCTTCTTGCCCTTGTTATTCCAGGAGCTTTGTTGGTGCATGGTCTGTTTTACATCTCTCCTGCTTATGCGTGCTACTATTGCCATGCTAGTTAATTACTCTCCGCTAGCTGCTGCATAAAACCAACAAAATATGGTGATGCCGGGCACCGTGTCGTCTTTTGGCAGTCCGGTGATTTCTAATGAAGGTCGTTATATTGACTTCGTCTCACACATGCACCTTCCCTGTACTTGGTGCTCCTGCGCGTGCTATGTTGCATTGCACACACACTGGTGGCCACTCTATGCCTACTTCATTTGTGGTTTTCGCCCACGGTTATGGCCACTCTCCACCAACTCCGCTCGCGGCTTCCGCGTGCGCGTCTATAATGATAATTAAAAATACTTTGCATTTCATTCTAAAACCAAAAAAAAGTGATAACTGATTGTCAAGGCATAAGAGATAGGAGAAGAATGACTGATTGATTGCATGGTGCAATGCAACTGTAATGCTATACCTATATTCCCAGATTTTATATTAGTTAGGTAGAGCTAATTTACATGTTATATATTGGCACAAATATAGAACCAAACAAGCTACCGAGGAGGTTAACCAGTGTGCTTAAAGGATATATTATTGAAGAAGAGGCTAATCAAGATGAAGTGAATTGCTATCACGGTGATACCTCCTATTGACCTATTGACTATACTATTAGCAATCTTCATTAACAATAAACATGTCTTTTAGATTGATCTTGCTTCATAATTACAGGCGTAAGATTGAAGCTAAATGTATAGCAACAAAACTAAAGCTGATTGGAGATAAGCCTATTCAAATGGCAGAAAAGGGGACATAAAAACAGATGTATATTTCACATAAGCACCTTCGAGTAGCTCTGCACTGAACATACATATATAGCTTTGCACCAATTACATGAAATCAATTTTGGCAAAATAATTCATTTTCTTGGTCTAGTGAACATAAGAGAAATTATAAATTACTACCAGAGCATCTAATCATTAGTAATTGAAGTCATTCTCTTGCAAAAGCAGAAATATTTGCAAAAAAATCCTTTAACCGTACACAGTTGTCAATAGTGTAAAATTATGAACATGCAATGATCAACACTCAACAACTATTTTTATTACGAGTGTTATATAAAAATGCCAGAGCAAACAAGAACTGCAACAACTGTCGTTGGCATTGAATAGAAAAGGTTCCATCTGTATGTAGGAGAGAAAATTATACCACCTTCCATTGGATGTTCAAGGCTGGTATATTCAATGTCACCAAAATGTCCTCACATGTATATACCAACGAGAAGGATGACATATAGGATTGTGGAGTTCCCAGAAATGTTGTAATGTACCGTTAAAATAGGTACAATAAGAATTCATGCCAATTCATTATTAAAACAGAGCTAGCCTGAATATGGTTGGGTTAATTAGAAAAGAAAAATATGAAATATGGCATGTCTTTTAACTATTGTGGACAATAACTTTCTCTACTGAAGAATAGCTTCCTACTTTATTACCTGAGAAGCATCTTGCCAGTTCAGTTCTGTATGCCAAAACCGAAGGTATTACCAACTTGTGTTTCCAACCTGCAATCAGTATCGCAGACACTACAATCAAGAATTTTTTATGGCATATGGTCGAGATGCCAAAGCTTGCAGCATAGAGATAGTTTCAGAGTTCTGGCAGTACCAAAGAGCATGTGTAGCACCCCACCTTCCTTCGATATCCTTAGAGGATCTGCGAATGAAAACATGATTTAAGCCCATATCAACGATCACAGTCTATTAAATAAAACTTTATATTCCTGCAATAGACATTCTATTTTGAAGTGAGCAAATGCTAATCACCTTGGATGCACCGATGTGCATCATCAGTGACATGTCACACTTGTAGCTATGGTCGAACACCGTTTCATCAGGAAATCTTGCGCGCCAAGCTAAACTGAGCACATTGGCTCCAGGCATACGGGAGGTTGACCGATTCCCACGATAAATGCTCCAGATTATTCGCCTTGGGGCAAATAAAATTATGCCTGCATCAAAAGACACCGATGTTACCAAAAAACATTTTGTAGTTACGGATTGTAATAAGCGAAGAAGCCAAGGACTCGCCATTTTATACCCATGTACAACAAACACATCCAAGTAGTGCTTCTTATGATGGAGCATGATGAAATTCGTGATTATCCAAGCCACACGAAGTTTGCGGGCCCTTGAGCGGCTAGCTCTCCGCCACTTACGTTTTCGTCTGCCCCACCACTGCTACCACAAAAACAAGACCCATGTTAGAAACCATCCGAACGGATGAACCAAACACCGCACATCTCCGAATCACTTTAGGAATCAGGCAGAAGTAATATGAATAATAAACTACCTTAAAAAGGAGAAACAAATCAAATTATTTCAAGTGACAAAAAATCAAATAAACAGCTCAAAAGAGTGGCCTTGGATCTAGGACAGGCCTAGATCGAGCTCTCCCTGCCCATTTTCGGTGCATGAACGCTAATGGTTTCCATGAACAACACGGAGCCGTGGACGGCGGCAGCGATACTTGGTCGGCATGACACGAGCGCCCTGCCGTTGTCCTCCACCCGAACCAACCGTTGTCGTGGCAAGGAAGAGGAGGACAGTGGCAAATTGAATCTGGAGGGTACGACCATGTGGTGGAGGATAGGAAGGAAACAGAGAGGGGATCGGGATGGGATCGAGTAGGGTGGAGGGACGGATATATGATGGCGTACATGGATCTCATGGAAGCAGACGATAGAGAAGATCGTCACAGGCGGTTGCGTCGTCGTCCAGGCTCGCGTGCTGGCGGCGTTAGGCATGGCAACGGCCTGCAGATAAGCGTCAGCCTCAAGAGAGGGCAGCATGGCAGGGAAGGGGAGTCGCGCATGAGAGCAGCATGGCAGGAAATGAATTTGTGAATGATTCCTAATTGACTCCCAGGAACTACCTTTTTAATTCCCCGGATTGATTTCTTTATTAATTAATGTGATTCTATTCTTTGATTGGGACCAAATTCATGCGTGGTGATTGTTTGGTATTTTTTCACCTTCCTAGAATGTGTTACCGTGTAGGTGTATCTAACGGTATGGAGGCTTCTAATGTTTGATCGACATATTGGAGGGACCAGATTTGTTCAATGTTTGATGGGCAAAGTGAGCCACCAACTCCCATTTAATAGTAAAGATGTTGAAGTGTCGTTAAAATTTGTCAAACTGGATTTGAATGCGTCCCATGGTACCCTATTTTAGAGCATCTGAAATTTTACTACTCTATCTTCATCATTGAAATGGCAGTGGCAGTTTTGGTGCCGAAAACCAGTGCCATAAACGAAAAAGTTGTGCCCCAATAAGCTGCCTTGTGTTCTGTTGTGCCGAACCAGAAAACAGAGTGGATTGGGGAAAAAGAAAAGAAAATGGCCGCCTCCTCCGCCTCCGCCTCCGCGCCGGCGCGCGGCTAAACCCCCACTAACCCCACACAGCCAGACTGCTTCCGCCGCCGCAAAACCCTAAACCCCGCCACCATGCGCCGCTTCCCGCCCCTCTCCCAGCGCGCCGCCGCCGCCGCATCCGCGTCCGCATCCACATCCACATCCACCCCGGACATCGTCACGGAGCTCGGCCGCATCCTCTCCACGCGCCGCTGGAACAAGGGCCGGGCCTACCAGCGCCTGGCCCCCCTCGTCACCCCCGCGCTCGTCGCCGACCTCTTCCGCGCCCCCTCCGCCGCTCCGGAACCCGCCACCGCGCTCGCCTTCTTCGACTGGGTCGCGCGCCGCGAGGGCTTCCGCCACACCGCCGCCTCCCACGCCGCGCTCATCCACCTCCTCTCGAGCCGGCGGTCCCCCGCGCGCTACGAGAAGCTCGTCTTCGACATGTTCGCCTCCTCCCGCAGCGCGGAGGACATGCGCGTGTCCGCCGACGCCGTGCAGGCCATCTGTCGAACGGGTGCCGCGCGCCACGCGCTGTCCCCGGCCTGCTACAACTTCGCGCTCAGGTCGCTCGCGCGCTTCGACATGACGGAGGAGATGGAGAGGGTCTACGCGCAGCTCGTGCGGGACGGGCTGCTGCCGGACACCAAGACCTACAACGCCATGATCAAGTCGCACTGCAAGGAGGGTGATCTCGCCACGGCGCACCGGTACTTCAGGCTTCTGCTGGAATGTGGGCTGGAGCCAGATACGTTCACGTGTAATTCTCTAATCTTGGGTTACTGTCGGACGGGTGACCTGAGGAGGGCCTGCTGGCTGTTACTGATGATGCCGCTGAGGGGTTGCCACAGAAATGAGTACTCCTACACCATTTTAATTCAGGGTCTCTGTGAGACGCGGAGTGTAAAGGAGGCACTTTCGCTGTTGTTGATGATGAGGAGGGATTGGTGCTCCCCGAATTCGCACACATATACGTTCTTGATCGGTGGCCTATGTAAGGAGGGCAGGGTTGGTGACGCCAGGATGTTGCTTGATGAAATGCCTCGGGGAGGTGCTGTTCCAAGTGTTATGACGTACAATGCAATGATCTCAGGGTACTGCAAGGCAGGAAGGATGCAGGATGCACTGGAGATTAAGGAACTGATGGAAGGAAATGGGTGCCGCCCGAATGATTGGACATACGCCAGTTTGATCCATGGCCTCTGTGATGGGAAAATAGATGAAGCTGAGCAATTAATGGATAGTGCTGTTGAAGGAGGTTTTACACCTACAGTTGTTACATTCACTAACTTGATCGATGGGTATTGCAAAGCTGAAAGGATTGATGATGCACTCAGGGTGAAAAATAATATGATGTTGAGTAAATGCAAACTTGATGTAAATGTTTATGGAAAGCTTATCAACAGCCTGATAAAGAAGGACAGGGTAAAAGAGGCTAAAAAGTTGTTAGCTGAAATTTCGACAACTGGTTTAGTTCCGAATGTGGTCATCTATACGTCTGTTATTGATGGCTATTGCAAGACCGGGAAGGTTGATTTGGCACTAGAGGTCTTGACAATGATGGAAAGAGTTGGGTGCCGGCCAAATTCCTGGACCTACAACTCTCTGATGTATGGATTGATTCAGGGTAAAAAACTTCACAAGGCAATGGCGCTAATAACTAAAATGCAAAAAGATGGGATAGCTCCTGGTGTTATCACCTATACTACTTTGGTACAAGGTCAGTGCAATCAACATGAATTTGATAATGCTTTCAGGTTATTTGAAATGATGGAGCAGAATGGTTTGACACCGGATGAACAATCGTACACTGTCTTGACTGGTGCACTATGCAAAGCTGGAAGGGTTGGAGAAGCTTATTCATTTCTTCTTAGAAAAGGAGTAACCCTAACCAAGATGCTATATACTACTTTAATCGATGGTTTCAGCAAGGCAGGCAATAGTGACATTGCTGCCGCCCTCATAGACAGCATGATCAGTGAGGGATGCACGCCAGATTCGTACACATACAGTGTACTGTTACATGCTTTATGCAAACAAAAGAAGCTGCAGGAAGCTTTGCTGATACTGGATCAGATGACTGAAAGGGGTATAAAATGTAACGTTGTTGCATATACAACTCTAATCAACGAAATGCTCAGAGAAGGGAAGCATGACCATGCTAAAAAGATGTACGATGAAATGGTTTCATCAGGTCATAAGCCAAGTGTAGCCACATATACTATTTTCATCAACTCATACTGCAAGGAAGGTCAATTGGAGGAAGCTGAGAAATTAATTGTGGAAATGGAGAGAGAAGGTGTTGCCCCTGATGCGGTGACCTACAACAGATTCATTGATGGCTGTGGGCAAATGGGATATATTGACCGCGCATTTCATACTCTGAAGCGCATGATGGATGCATCATGTGAGCCAGATTATGGGACCTACTGTCTTCTGCTCAAGCATCTTCTGAGAGAGAATCTTAGTGCCCTTTATGTAGACGCTTCTGCCTTTTGGAACTTGATAGAGTTGGATACTATTTGGAAGTTTCTTGAAAGGATGTCACAACATGGTTTAAATCCCACAATAACAACGTACAGTTCTCTCATTGCAGGATTCTGCAAAGCCAGACGTATTAAAGAAGCATGTGTGCTTCTTGATCATATGCGTGGAAAAGATATAACACCCAATGAAGAGATATATACGTTGCTTATCAAGTGCTGTTGCGATACCAAGTTCTTCGAGAAGGCCTCGTCCTTTGTTAACAACATGATAGAATGTGGCTCTCAGCCTCATCTTGATTCGTACCAGCTTATTATACTGGGACTTTGTAACGAGGGAGAATTTGAGAAGGCTAAATTGTTATTCAGCGACTTGCTTGAATTGGGCTATAATCATGATGAAATTGCATGGAAAATTCTAAATGATGGTTTGCTCAAATTTGGTTATGTTGATATATGTTCCCAGATGCTGTCCACCATGGAAAATAGACACTGTTGCATTAGTTCTCAGACATATGCTATGGTGACCAATGGCATGCATGAGGCATCTGTCAGTCTTGTTGGTGAACTCCAAGGAGAAGCTACTTGAGTCAGCCTGACTGATGTATTCATGCTAATAAGTTGTAACTTTCATTGGCCACTCTCATTGGTGATGAGTTTAATTAACTGAGCGCTTTCTTAAAGCAGCTCAATTTCATCTGGAACTTTCTGCCCAATGGTAAGTGTTTCACAAAAATCATGTACTCCCTCCGATCTGATTTAATTGTCGCAGGTTAAGGCACAAAACCTTGCCTTAACCTGCGACAATTAAATCGGATCGGAGATTCTACCATATTTTATGCAAAAATGTTATTGCCTTGCCCATTAGCACACTTTTCTTTCCTGATTTTATAAGTGAATCAAGGAAATTCTTGCGTACAAAGCAACATATTTCTAGAAATCACAGCCTGTATCATCCCAGAAACTAACACATTAGTGTACTTCTCTTTCCTGATTTTATAATTGAATCAAGGAAACTCTTGCTTAAAAACCAAAACATTTTTAGAAATCACAGCCTGTATCATTCCAAAGCCATGTCACATGACTATACATGTTTTGCTGAATATGTTGGTTATAAAGTTAGACTTGAATTTGATCAATTAATGATTATGGTAGTCCAATCCAACAGATGCAGTCTTTAGAAATTTGTACAAAACCTTCCATCATAGCATCAACTAACTAATCCCTTCATTTTTATTGGCCAGGAAGACAGGTGCAGTTTTGATATTAGTGAGGCACCTATGCAGGTTGCATGGAGCGCTGTATTGTACAAAGATGAGAAACATCCAGTTAGGATGCTGTTTGATCAGCTAAATGCCAATACATGTTTCTCAAACTGACCAGTTTGCCAAAACAGGATTATCGTATCGATTCCTGTTTCTAGTCAAATGGAAGGCACTTCTCATCATCTCAGTTGGGAGGTATGTACTGCATGGCTTCTGCAGGCTATGTACTACCTTGCTAGTTAGTCATAACTCCTTTTTCTTATGTCGATCTTACAGGCATCATCCTTCCTTTTTATGCAGATAGTCAGTGTCAGGCTCACCCACACCTAGGACTTAAGGAGTTCCATTTCTTGCTTTGCTTTGGGGGTAATAAATTTTAAGTTTCATTATTTCCCTTTGTATTACGATATTGGTGGTATGGATGCCATACAGTTCTTTTACATCGGAGAAGTTTAGTTTTGTATAATATTAAATAGTGTACCTCTCCAAGACATCAGAGTATCAGACCATATAGTGTGGTGCCAAATAATGTATCAACTGAAAGAACTGAACTTAAAAGTTGTTGGATATATATATTTACTGTATTGAAAAATGAATGTGATAAACTTGTTTACTACTAGAGTACTAGTACCTCTATTCTCAAACATATATCACCCTGGGATGCTTGTAGTCAACCATTAAAAATCTTAACCATAATGTGTGTGAAAGTACATTTGATTCATCTTGCAGAATTGTTTTCTATAAAACATATTTAAAAAGTGGGTACCCAGTGCCAAAAGCCCGCACACGTCATGGGGTCTGCGGAAGGGAATTTGTAGGCAGCCTTTCTGTAAAGCATATTATGTTCAGAATTGTAGTCATAGTCTCGCATTGGAGACTGAAAAGTACCGGAGGGAGTAGGTTTTCCCTTTTTCTAGCCCATGTTTGATATACTTTCATGTTTAGCCAAGAAAGAATAGTGGTTTGGGTTGAATATTTCCACATTGAGATATCAGTTGTCCATGGTGAGACTTTGACAACAGGAAACATGATACTTCGAGGGGGTCTTTTGTAAACATGGAAAACAATAATAGAAAAATTTATATGGACAAGTAACTTGCTACCAGCCTTTGTCAATGTGACCGTCTACCAGCCTTGCTCATATAAATTGTTGAAATTTGGTTCTTCTCACAGCTTTAAACAACAAAGGCTTAACATAGATGCAATATTTACAAACATACTTGATTCCTTTCCTACATGACAACCTTCAGAGTGACAATACCAGCATTTGCAGCCCTGATTTGATTCATATTCATAGACTAGGAGAACCAACCTCAGTCCAAGGTTAAGTAGCATGATGATAATAGATTCACCATCGGGAAACAACAGCAGACAGATCCCAGCCTCTCTTTTGTCCTCCTATAGCATAATGGTCTGTAGTACGTGAGCCTCGAACAAGAAATGCAGTATTCAGCTCTAATTCTGATTGACGGAATCCCGCGAGATTATAAACTGATCTGATACCGTTGTGGCTTTGCTTACATACTTGATGGCGCGCGTTGCCGTGCCCGTCCATTTCTTCGATATAATAACAACAGATTATCTAAACATATGGTGAAATGAAACATGAAAGCCAAATACAAAATAATTTGCTTGGAATTTAAGGACGGCAACAAACTGAACTTTCTGGATGGCAAAACAAAGCATCAGTATTTCTTAGTACCTTGAAATGTGCATCATACATATGTCTAGTGCTGCTGTAGGATTAGTCACCAACCTCAATATTCATTCAGGATACGCTATGCAAAATATAAACTTGAAAGTAACAAAATATTTAGTTCCCAAGTCTCTAGTATACAGTAAGTGTAAAAAATAATATGCTCATTATGCTAAGCACTCAAGATCTTGGCAGGATTACATAGGTGTTTCCCAGGAGGGTTAGTGTTACATGATGCTAAGCATTATAACTATGCTATGTAGAGGACATGATAGGAACCATCAGTTTAATTACATTCCCCTGTAACTGCCTTTTAGTTAAATGTATTCTTTCCTCGAGGGAATAGGTAAAAGTTCTGCATCACGTCATAAGAGCGATGGCGACATGATTCATGTGAGCAGTTTTGGTCTTCATAGGTCCTATCTGATAAAAAAGAAGATGGTAAAATCAGTAGGCAAAGTTTGGTCGTGACCAGTGAGTATTACATAGACAGAGTATTCATAAGGGTATAATTTCCTTGGAACTGAAATTGTATCAGCACACCAACAGTGGAATTTCATCGAACAACTCTAGTGCAAACTGCTAAGACCAAAAAGGCCATATCTACAGCAAGGCATCTAGCTGCCGGCTGGCCATGTAAGTAGCAGTGGTGGAGCTAGGTGGGAGGCAGCAGGGACCCTATGGCAATGTGCAGCAAGGGACATTCCTCAAAAAAAAAAAGTGCAGCAAGGGAAATTGTTTTAGAGGTGATTTCAGCGTCTAATTAATGGAGATTAGCTTAATCGCCCCCACTTATATGAAAATTACCTCAGCCCCCCCCCCCCCCCCCCCCCCCCCCCCCTTTTGGTGATCCTGCCTCCGCCACTGGTACGTAGCATATAGATGCGAGGATGGTGGCTGTCATCACCCATGCTTGGTTGAGTGCAACGACGAGGAGAACAGTGGGCCATGAGGCATTACCCAAAAGGAAGGCTTTTCTCTGGAAGATCTCCATGCTTGGACATCGAGGCGGCCAGCAGCACACCTTGAGGAGGAGTTGTCGGGGGAGCAGAAGTTGGGAGGCAGAGGTGTTGCTGTTGCTGCCAGTCTGCCACCGTGAGCCAGCCTCCTGATTCAGAACAAAAGAAACCACCGAACCAAGAGGCGGAGGAACCTCAATGGGTAGGAAACAAAGAAATTGACTAAACATGGCGCAGGTTAGGTCAATCGAGTAGGATGCCCACCAGGGCATTAAGTGGTGAGATGGAGCGGATGAAACTTCAATCGCCAACGGGCAGCCGCAGCCAAACAACCGCTGTAATTGATCCTTCATCCTTTGCATATTGCTACGCGGGCTTCCTGTGATCCAATTGGCCCAATCAACCAGCGGGCTCCAGTTTTACACCCAGAGTAGTGTCCCTCAGGATATCAGGGCAACAAAGTGGAAAAGGCTGCGCTGAGAGAACATGAGCCAGGATCCGACGGCCGAAAATGTACAAACATGAAATTTGACGGTAGAGGGCGTGAGAGTGCTCCTAGTTTGGCTCAGTTATAATGTTCCTAATACCACTCTCTAACAATTTATTTCAGTACTTTAACTCCTATAAGAGTAAGTTGCACCAAAGGTTGTATCTGGATCCATGACTAGAAATCTGAATATATGCATTGAAATATAAATATTTCATTAAGTATGGTAAATCAATTTATTCCCACTCTCGTTGCTGCCCTTGTGGTTGTGGTGCCAGTGCGCCTGCCATCGAGGCGTCATCCTTGCCATTTGGCTACAGGGAAATCTCGGATAGGCCTTAGGCCCCATGTCCTACCATGATTAGTAACACATGCATGGTCTGAAGCATCACCTTTTCTCTAAACCAAATAGGTATAAGAGTTTACTTCAGGTGTTATTAGTCTAGTGATGAACTGAAATGATGTTTAGCTAGTCAGGCGCAAAGTTCACCCTTGACCGAAAGGTCGAGTTCAGGTATTGCACTTGGAAATTAGTATCTCTTGATGAGTGTGTTGCCTACGTGAGGCTGCCATCGATGCTTAATTCAGAGACACCAAGGACTTGAAAATTCTTAACTGAAGAGTATCGACCTCAGGTATGTCTCAGGTATTGCACTTTGGAAATTAGTATCTTTGGATGAGTGTTGTTTCCTTCGTGAAGGCTGCCATCGATGCTTAATTCAGAGACACCAAGGCATTGAATATTCTTAACTGAACAGTATCAATCTCAGGTATGTCTTCTGCCATTGGTCTGTCACACTAGTCCCACTATCCTGTGATTTCTAGTGATCTCAAGCGCGGCATGCTAGCTATCCCATACGGATCTATGATTTTGGTCTTGCGGAGTGGCTTTCTGCAAACCGTGTTGTGTTCCCCATTGAATTTCCATTGCTCAAGAATGATTCGATATTAGCCAGAAGACAGAACAGTAGTGTAAGTAACTGTTGTCTTAACTTTGACTTTACACCCTTATACAGGCATATGGCTCCAGAATTCTTCAAGCATGGAATCATGACGAGAAGATTAATGTGTTTTGATTGCTTCTCGAATTATCAATCTATTCTTGAAGGCAAAACCCTTGACTGGACAGCATGAAAGATGTAGTGGATATTGGACATGACTCTGAGAAGAACAAAGACTGCAGCAGTTGCCTTAATGTGCATTCACCACAGCGCAAGCTCACGCCCTAATATGAAATCGGTGACTTTGGTAAGTGAGTTGGACGTATCTGCCATTTGAAGTGCAAAATGAGCATTAAAATTGACGAGGTGATACGACGGTTGTTGGTTGCAGGTGCTCCGTTTCTTGAGGGTAGATAGATAGTCACTCGATCAGATGTGAAGACCTTAAATCGCAATATGCTTTTGCTCGTGATTCAGAAGACTGGGCTGGACTCTCAGTCTCTCGTGCTCAAGTTACCTTTAATGAATTGGATTGCGGCTCAAGCAGCCTGCCTTGGAGCACTGATATTTATTTTAATTTTTGGACATGTTTTACCATCTTTATGTGCATCATCACTCTCTACATTGTGACCCTCCGGCTTTGCAATAAAGTTTATATGGATGGCTGTGAGATGAATCATCACTGCAGAAATTTTATAGCATTCATAATTATTTTCTGTTTCATGATTGTGGTCTTCTTTTTTGGGACAGTTTTTACACGTAGGCCCTTCTGTACTCGCAGATGAATAAGTTACAGTATATGCACGAACAAGTCGACCTGTGACTAGTGTGGGTTTTCGGGGACGGCAACTGCGTGTTACATTGTCCAAATGAATCTGTTGATGTACTAAGCTCCCGTCTCTTGGGAGTTGGTACACTCTACACTGATATTCTGAGAGTAGTTTCTCTCATGCGACCCTAGTTTTATGTACTCCCTTCGTTTCAAAATATAAGATGTTTTAGGTTTGTAAAGAAAATGAATCTAGACTTGACACACCCCTAAGTTAAGTGAACCTAAAACAAGTCTAGATACATTTGCTTCACAAACCTAAAACATCTTATATTTTGACACGGAGGGAGTATGTGTGAACATTTTTTCTTTGTTTCTGTTTGTGAAGTTGTTCCTTCCTATTTTTTCATGCCATGACAACCCCAACGTACATTCATTTGGTATTTTTATTACTCCTGAAAGGCTAAGACTGCAATATTGAATAGCACAATAATGCTTGCATAATAGAAACTTTGCTCGAATAATGATTTGGTTACCTGGTGTCAGGCAGCCCTTTTTTTTTGGAAAAAGAAACAAAATTTTCATTTTTGAGAACTCCAAATATTCGCACAACAAAACTGAGTTACACCTACTAATCGTTATTGACATGTCATTTCAGATGTGCTCTAGAAAACGAAAACAATTTTGAGGAGCTGAGATGATGGCATCGAGATTTCGTTCGCTTTATTAGCCGTGGTTCTGTCTTTTTAGGTAGACCAAAATGTAACCTATAATTTAATGGAGCTTTACGGATCTGTAGAATACATAGATATGCATACACTGAGTTTTGGAAATTTTTAACTTTTAAGTACAGTATCGTTTTCGAATTTTCCAAATCGCCGGCTCTAAACTTTGCTTCCCTTTTAAGCATTACTACAGTTCACAACTTCTGTCGGTAGAAATAAGACAGCAAACTGAACTGAGCCTTCGCAATATTCAGTTATTCACGCAGCACCCACACCTTGAATCCGATTTTGAATCGAGACCGCGATTATGTATGCGACACCTGCCGACCGTTCCTGATGAAGTTTTCGTGGCGCGCGCGCAAGGGTGACACTGATGAAGTCGGACTCGGACGGGAGCGAGGACGCGCTTCCGTAATCACTCCGTCTTCGATCCTGATTCTTACTCCGAGCTAGATCGATGAGATATAAGCTGAGGGAATTCCACGCTTTCTTGATCACCCGCCTCCCTGTTCTGACTTCTGCGTACATCCACCAGAGCCCTAGATCTGCAAGCTCGCGATTCCCCGCCATGGCCGCGCCCGCGCAGAGCCCGCTCCGCCGGTGGAAGCCCTTCTTCGGTGCCTTCGACTCCGTCGACGCCGCCATCGAGGCCTCCGACCCCGTCCTGTCGCGCCGGGAATTCCGGGGCTTCAGGGTCGACCTCTTCGAAATGCTCTGCAACGTCGCCGACGACGACCACGCGGAGGCGGAGCGGCTCTGCCTGGTGCTCGACGGCCTGATGGCGGAGTCGCTCGAGACGCTCAGGCTGATCCAGGCGATGCCTACGGTGCTTGCCACGACGGACCTCGCCAAGTCGCTCCGCGCGCTGCGGAATCACGAGTCCGAGCGCGTCCGCGCCCTCGCCAGCGGCATCGTGAGCGGGTGGAGGGCGTCGATGCAGGACGACCTTGCCAAGGTCATAGAGGCGATGCACAAGCTGGACAAGGAGGAGGAGGAGATCGTGGACCAGCAACCGTCGACCAAGCAGTCTTCCAAGATCCTCGAACCGTCGATCGTGGGCATAGATCGTGTCAAGACGGCGAAGATCGCATCACGGCCGCCGCTGCACAAGAAGGCGTCTGATCCGGCCATCGGCGTTGTCCAGCATGCTGAGCTCTGTTCCGAGGAGAAGATGGAGGCCGCAAAGCGCAAGTTCCAGGATGCCTACAAAGAAGCAGAGGACGCGAAGCGACAGCGTCGGACACAGCGAGTCGTGGAGTCGCCGGAGATGCTGAAGCAGCGGCAGAAGATGAACTCCATCCCGAGGGAGAGGAGCCGAGCGAGGTGCGCCGGCTCCATGGCCAAGAAGACCTTCCAGATGACGAGGCTGGCTTCATAGAGTTTAGGGCTCAGCGAGTTGATCCACAGCTCGTGTCTGTCTTGTTCACGCTGTGTCTGTACACTCTGAATCGACTACTCAAACATGCAGTGCAACACTGCAACTGTAACTGTAACTAGCACGAATTGTTGCTTGTTTATCTGTTCTGTACATGTGATTGTAGGAAGCTGATGAATTGAAAGTGAGATTAGTACTATTGCAGAATTTGTTGAACTCTGGAGAACAAAGAACTTGGAGAAAAGTGATGAGTCTTCTTCACGTAGTTTATTAACTACCAGTAGCATAAACTGTGAATTGATATCTGATATACTGATACCAATAGAATAGCTATACGGAGTACTGTACTAGCTTGTTGCATTCCAGTACTCTACCATAGTATTCGAAATCATTTCTCTGCGAGACTTATTCGAGATTGCTGAAGAGAAGCTTTTGCTGCCTTGTATAAGGCTGATCACAGTGCATGAACTTCAGCACTTAGTATCCAGCTCAGCAAATTTGCCTATGTGACATTGAGTTAACGAGGAGAGAGAGGTATTTAGAATAACTTAGATAGTTACAATAACATAGCGCCATTTTGGAGTGTTTTCAAACACTACATTGTCCTACACCGAACAAAACCCTACCCCCCGTGTCGCTCCCCACATGACACCAGGGGCGTCCATCGCTGCCGCCACTCCCACTCCCACTCCGGCGCTCCCCTACGCCACTGCCGCCGGCTCCCATGCCACGGTACCTGCGGTGACCCAGCATACAATGTAGTACACTATAGTCGTTGACATAACACCAATGAAACACCGTTCACTAGTATTACATTCCTCAAAGTGGTACAACAAAAACACAGCAGGTCCAAGACATGACTATAGGTTACAACTCAACTCTTTACACAAGATTCAGAGAACACTCTAGGTTAAAGAGAGAGAAAGAAACTTCTTACAAAGAAGATTCAGAAATAAACAACTCAAAAAACTATCATACTATTAAGACTAGTATCTTAACTAATGGTCTGGCATTGCCGCTATTGCAGTACACCACAGAAATAGGTTCTATGGCTAGAGATTATATTCCTATATAATCAGTAACTTCGTCTTCACTTGGGTTGATGTATATGTTAAATTTCTTGACTTCATTGAAGAACTTTAGCTTCTGATGATGATTTCTGGAGCATATCTTGATGTAGACGTCGTATATACTGGCTTCAGAATCTAGCAAGGGTTAAGAAGATACGTTGAGTACGAGCGTACTCAGCAAGTTCACTAGAAAAGGAGTGTTTGATGCATTATATCTACAGCCACAGACCATAGGTCGTAGACAATGCAGGTTTTCGTAATCATTTATTCAAAGGTTGATTTTATTCTGAAAAGCTATGTCCGTCAACCTTTACGGGTTTACCAGAACTTTCATGGACTTCCTTTCCCGCAGCGTTCGCAGCTCCTTCCCGGAACAGGGAGTAACAAGTTACAGTTCTTACACTCTGTAGAGGTGCGTCACTTTACCCATGAGAGACCTTAGGCTTTGTTGCACGGCCGGGAGTATGTTCCCGTTCAAACTTCCTTGGTTTGAGGCCCAACCTAAGATCCAAACCAATCACTGCCCCCTTCGCGACCTCGCATGCCTCCTTGGTGTACACCATGCCCACATATTGAATTACGGCAATGGTTTGTACAGATCGTTAGATGCCAGAACTATCGGGGGACGTTGAGGGTTTCCACTCATATGCTGCATATCCTCTACGAATTACCAATTAATATGCATGCTACGAGTGATAACAGCCATGACCTGCACATCCGGCTACATGCGAGAGGAAGAAGATAAAGCTGACTTCTCTGTCCCATTCCAAATATCATGGTCAATGCGTAATATACGGCGCAAGAATCACTGGCGACATTGGTTATTAAATCCTAGGTGATATAGTCCTGAACAGTGGTATTCCAACTGCTAGATTTAATAGATTAACTAATCACCCTGGATCAGTAACCAATAGTTCACATTATTATCAAAATAGTATTTTCTGACTTTTTTCAAATGCAGGTGATGACAACACTGGATTTGCAAAATACTTTACAGAAAATAAACAAAGGACATGAGCAAGTGTGAACTTGCCTTTTGTGATTGCAAGATTATGCACTCACGGTCTTTGAGACAATATAAGATCCAATATCTGAAATCAGCATCATTGGGCCGGTAAGGACTAATGTTTAAAGAAGCAAGATGCTTTTATGCATAAGTAATGTAATGCAAGTTGATAAACTCGAATCCCGGGTAACGTTGTTCTAGGGTTTGGATACTGGAAAGGTTTCCTTGGAATGTGTTGCCCTTTTAGATTAAGTTTCATACTTGTGCTTCTTATTAAGGCTTGTGAGGGTGTGTGAAACAACATGTAATTATAATGGTATATAACAATAAGATACACAAATGTGGAATGCTACTCAAAGACTACTTATATAAGAATTGCCTTATCTCAAAACCTTTACTTTACAAGTATTGACATCTATAAGTAACTTAAGTGAAAATAATTCTAAGTTATACCAGTAAAGTAAGAAGTAATGTGATGATGATTAGTTGTCATATGTTGACTCAAGTGGCAAAATGAATAACTTTTGAAGAAAAGTTTTCTTTATTAAGGTTTAAACAATCCTGGGAGTTTATAGAGTATAGTTGATAGAATGTGTCTGATGTTGTTTATGTTTGCTTGGATAGTTTGGATTTGAGATGCTTTACAACTTAATTATAATAGAACAAAGTTAACTATAAAAGACTTGCAAAATCTTTAGCATAGTATTTGGAAATATTGTAGACTAAAGTTAACTTTTAAAGACATAGATGGTTTTAAGGTATATTGCTTATGTTAAAAGTATCTTGTTCAGTTTATAAGGTTTCTTAGAGTTACTTAAGAATAGTATTACTTTTATTTGGTGTAGTGGTTTCTTGATTTTATAATGGAATAGAATAATTTACCTTTTTGTAAATGAATGGTTATAATTGGTAATTAGGGAAATGACATTACTTAACTACTTATGGTTCACTATAAGGTTTTGATTTGTTTATAAACTTGTGGTTAAAGTAAAGGAATATGTTTTATCTTATTACAAATTATTCTTGGAGATTTTATATTAAATAAGAATCCTTTACAAAATAATCTACACTTATGGTTGAAGGATAATTCAATCAAATTGCATTTAAAATGTGTTGAACCATTTTGACTTCATATTATCAATATTTAAGACTAATACTATTTATTAGGTTTAATTGGTTAATTTTAGAAATATTAGCAATTTTTATTTACCCTTATATGAATTATCAATTAAGGAAATAAATTTAAATTCAAGTTATTAAATTGTTCAAATGTTTATTTATCTCAAAAGTGGAATATCACATTTTTATTATGTAGGAATTATTTTTGTGATCATTTTGGTATATTACATTTATTTTTATGATTTAGTAATAATAAGATATGATTTTTATAAGGTTTATTACTTTATAAATACTTAATAAATAATAAATATTTAGTTGAGTGAAATAATAATGCATAATTATAGTTTTTAAAAATTTTTCCCAAGATTTTTGGTATTTTATTTATATTTTTAACAATTACTAATATTAAAATATGATTTATTAAAGTATTAAAACTTATAAAATCTTTATTAAATAATAATTATTTAAATTGTTAATATAATAATGTTTGGTAATGGTTTTAAGTTATAGATTTTCTTTTTCTAATTTTTTTTCATATATTACATATATTTTTCTGAATTACAAAACAAAAGTTATTGATTTAACAAGATTTAATTACTTTATTCAATTTTTGGAATGTTTATAATTGAATTTATATTTTCTTATCTATTTTTTGAACGAGTAATACTTTTTGTACTGAGCCTAACCTAGACCTAGCCACTGACTGGTGGGTCTCTGGCCCCACAAGTGTGCCATGCAGGCGTGGACAAGTCAACGGACTCGGTCAAACATCATGACATGGCCAAGGTGACATCACCACAACGTCACCTCGCCGGTGACACGTTAGACGACGGCGAGGATGGCAGTAGAAGGTGAGCAAGCGTGCGTGTAGTGGCTTGTTCGAACCAGAACAACGAGGCGAGCATTCTAGTGGTGGCGCCGCTGGGTTTTGGTTGCCGGAACAGAGGTTGCGACGGTGGCTAACGGCGACGAACGGCGGCGCTCAACAGAAATAGGGTTACAGTGAACGCATGATCGTTGAGGCATGGTGTGGTCGGAGGTGGCTTCTCCGCCGAGAATTCCGATGAAGGCCGATGTAAGGGAATGGCAAAATTCGATCGCCCTCGTGCTCCCCATGATGCTTCATTCCTCATAGATGATCTACGCATGCTGGCGCATCTCCCCGACCACTCCACGGACTCCGGGATGGCCTCTACTGACGGCGACGATCTTCTCCGACCGGGGCTAGGGTTCGCGTTCATGCGGGAGAGGAAGAAAGAGAGAGATGGTGAGGATGAGGACAAGCGGGGCATTGCCGTGGCCTTCTTATCCTCTCCTGACGAAGGCGGCATGAATCTTGACGCACGGACGGTGGCGGACGGCATCGTCCACTGCCACCGAGCAGCTGCATGTCCCCCTAGCATGAATCTTGACGCACGGAAGATGACGACGGACGTTTCGCAGAAAACCCCCTAGCAATTTTTCGAGTTCACTCTGCAGTCCATCCACGGCCCCACCTGCCAGCGAGACAACGAAGAGGTATCCCTGTGTAAGGTTCCCAACCTTTAATAAGGTAGAGATCCCTGTGTTTACAATGCTAGTCCCTGGATCAATAGCTAGCATCCATAGTTAAGATGTAATATCAAGAAACAAAGGTTATAATATAACTTTATAACCAGGAATAAAATAATTCATTACATCTTATATAGCTCATTTGGCTATCTCATTACAATACAGTAGAATATAGCAATAGCATGGGGTCCTTCATCTTCAAAGTGCCATAGGCAATCACGTTGGTTGTAGACTTGTAATCCTATTCAACAAACTTCACTAACATCAACAAACCTGCAACATAATAAGTTGCAGCCACAAGGGTCAATACATTTGAATTGTATTGGCAAGTTTCACTACTATGTAGAAATAAGTGAATCCTATCATTACATGCATATTTGGCTAAGTAGGGTTTAGGCTCATTTGCAGAAAGCAATATAGTTTTATCCTATCTTTTAAAAATATTTTTTGATCTTTGTCAAATCTTTCTGAACTTCTAGGAAAACTCCAAGTGCTTCAAATCCCTTGTTGTCTCCATCAAGTTTTACTTTGAGAAATTGGAATGTCGAGATCTTCCATAGCTTCAGGCCTTAGTTGCTCAGTAGTTGTCCATAACCGGGGACACGACTAAGTACTTATAATTTGATCTTCTGCAGAAGTTGTACACTTTACCCACATGACACAATCTCGTCTTGATGCCACCAGTGGCCGCTGGATAAGTACTCACCAAAATGGAGTACTGGCAGATCGAGAATGTGACAAAGTCTTTCCATAGGAGTCCTCCCAATACACAATGCTAGCTTGTCAACCAGGCACCAATGTAGGGATAAATTTCCCTTACACAATTCTAGTTAACCTGAAGATGCCAATGCATGGGTCTTCCACTATGTAGTTGACTAAGCCAGAGCCCATTTAGCATGTGGCTGTACACGGAAGCCACTGTACGAGAAACATGTTCAATCTCTAAGTCCCTGGGTGGTTTTCTTCTAGTGCACATACAAAAAGAGATAGCCATATAAACATGGTTCCTTTTGTTGCCACCTTGTCCAAAACTTGAGTATCCTTGTCCACCCAGGTGGTTCATCGAGTACTTGTTTTATTATATAAAACATATATCATTTCAACACTTCATATATTCATAACATGTATCCCATCCCAAATATATAGCAGGGCTAAGCATACTAAAACTACAATGTTTTCACTAAGGAATATATAAGGGTATCCTATTAGGATTTAGCATAGCATAAAATATAGTAGTCCTTATCATGCATGTTACAAAAATCCACTAAGTGTAATGAAAATAATAGGACATGGATGATGGTGTCACTTGCCTTTTTTTAGTAGAGAATGTTGGTTTACTTCTTGATCTTGCAAATATCACACTCCTCTAACTTCATTACAATTCAATCAAGCAAACACAATTTCAACTAGCATTCAAACCATTTCTCACACATAAAATAACAAAAACAAGGTCATGCATGCAAGCATGCAAAAGATAGTTTTATTTAGAAAAGTGGTTTCTACTAGGCTATAAACATTTTAAAGTTCAAAGTGGTCATTTACTAAAGTGGTAAAACCATTTGTATAGGGTTTTTATCTATAAACCATTTTTAAATCAAATCAACATTTTATGTGGTTGAAAATGCTTTTAGCAAAGCAATATTCTTTAAAGGGTTCACCAAACATATTTTAATTCTCAAAACTTGGTGTTTAGGGTCAGAAGGTTTGAATCAAATCATTTCCCAAAGGTTTTACTCAAAAATCATTTCTAAACCAAAAACAATATTTTTATTTGAATAGAAATGAGCTAATTCAATTATTTATTCCCTAACTTCACATAATACATTTTTAAATCCATAAGTTGGTTCCTAGGGTCAGTAGGTTCACAACAAACCATTTTTCAAAGATATCATCTCAAAAACATATCTAGAACAATTTTTATATTCAAAATAAGCCTACACAAGTTTCTGCAATTTCAACCAATTTTCTAGAAGCAAATCATTAAACAAAGTGCATGGTTGCAAAGTACTTGTTCTGCTGAATCCATTGATATAAAATTTGCAAAATTTGGACGTGTAGAACTAAAGTTATGAATTTTACAAGTTTGCAATTCAAATAGATTCTATTTTCTATTTTTAACAAAACCTTGTGCACGTGGCTCAATCTTATTGGCCGGTACCGCTTCGTGCGGATCAGCCTCTGTGAACCGCAGGATTTCACTTAAATCGCACGACTCAGATGCACACATACCCCTTCGTCTAAGTTCTAATCACAGCCACTGGATCAACATCTAACGGACGCAGTTGCTTGGTCAAAGACTGGCGGCGCTGTGCGGCGGCGACTGGCGGTGCGGGCTCTTCTCGCTGTGGTTCTGGCGAAGCAGGAAGGAAGGGAGGGAGATGAGATGCTCACAGGGTTCGCAGGGCGATGCTGAAGCTCAACGTTGTCTTCTCCGTCGAAGGGGCGCTCGGGGTGGACGGCAATCGCTCGCTGGAGTTGCTCCTGGCGACGGGTGTGCTCAGGTGTCGTCGGGGATCGGGCTACAGGTAATCCTAAGGCAAGATAGGAGCACGGTTAGACGCGGGCGAACGTGGGGAGTACGGGAGCATCATTGAGAGGGCTCGAGGCGGTCGGTGCTTACCAGGGAACTTCGTCGGAGCGACAGCAGACGACGGCGGCGTGTTGAGGTCGTCCTTGTCGACGCTCTGGGGCAAGGGCGGCCAGGCAGCTGGCACTAGGAGATGCGCCAGGCGATGGGGAACATGCTCGCGTGCAGAGAAAGGCGAGGCACGGCTGCGGTTCGCCGCAATTGATCGGAAAGGTCGTCGGAGCAGAGAAGGCTTGACCTCAAAATTCCTGCAGCCTGGTGGCAGAGGGGAGGCGCTGTTTGGGGGGGGGGGAAGAGAGAAGAGGCGTGGGTGTTTATCTACGCGTGATCACAGCGAGGAATAACGCAGACATTAACCCGAATTCATCGCTGAAATCAAGGAAGCAACGGCGAGGGGGACATGGTCGCGGGGTTGAAGACGACGGTGAGGTGGCGTGGGGTCCGTTGTCAGCGAGAGTGAGGGAGGGGAAGATGGGGCCACTTGTCTGCGTCTGTGTGGGTGAGTTGCTCAGTGAAAAACGGTTCAGCGCGAGGTGAGTAGGTGGGCTAGTGTTGGGCTGGCCAGATGGGCTGTTTGTTTCACTTTTTTTTATTCTGAAAGCTTTTTCTTTTTCCAATATGAATTTCTGTTTTGATTTTCAAACAAATAAGTCAAACTCCATTTCAAATAAAACCACCACCAAACCTTGTATTGATTTTAATTCTGTTTAACATCATAATCCAATGTCCAAAACAAAATAATTTTTATTCTTTTTAGGATCCATTAATAATTAAATAAATAGACCTTAGTCATTAATTCAAATAGGATTTTATTTATTTAGAAACTCTATTTGAAATCTAAATAATATCAAAACCATTTCAGTAGGTTTTATTTAAAAATATAAAACACTTGGAAATCTTAAAATATTTTAACAAGTTTTAGTGTTTATTTAAAAAGGAAAAAGCCTTTACTTTAATAAAATTGGATATTAATAAATCCTCATTATTTTATTTAAATAAACCTTTACTCTTTTTATCAAATAGAAATATTTTATTTCAAAAGCTTGGCCAAGAGTTAATTTGGCTCTATAAAATAATTTTATATTGCTACCTTTTCTTTTGAAAACCAAATCTTTTTATTAAAAGATCCAAAAATAGTGATTCCAACTATTATAACTTTCTTTATTAATTGTTTATCTTTTTAAATCCCTTTAGGATTTTATTTGATCAAAATAGGTTTTGATGTTTCCAATTGGAATCAAAAAGTTTCTTCTCACCCTAAATTTAAACAATTGTTTAATTTGTTTATTTATTTTTCACATTTCAAAATTTGGAAAATTTTGGGATGTGACAGGCTACCACCCGTAAAAGAAATCTCGTCCCGAGATTTGGGAAGGCTAGGGTTACAAGTTGGCTTCAAGGCAACTAGGGTATTACCACCCTTAAAATAAAGTGTCATAGGGTTACATTGATGGTTCACTTGACTATGGTTTCAACACTTGATATCCAGACAAGGAATCCTTATTTGACTCTTCTGAGTTAACTAGTTCCTGACATCCACTTCTTCTATCTCTTCAAAGTTTCCATCCATGTCAATGTGGTTCACATGTCCTTTCTGGGTCACATTGGAGTCATTTCCATTGGCTCTTCGAGCATCCTTTTTCTTTTTCTTCCCAGGACAGTCTAATGCATAGTGTCCAAGTTCCTTACAATTATAGCACTGCAACTGGCTAATGTCTTTCTTCCTGAAAGTGTCTCGTTGATTCTGACCAAGGTCATCTCCATTGTCAGTATCATTTCCATTATTATCACTTCCATTGTTGTTGTGGTGATGCTGATGTGGTTCAGAATCTTCATTGCTCTTTTTGAATGAATTCTTCTTTTGTGATGATCCTGAGTGATTCTTGAGTTTATGCTTCCTCTTTCTATTCTCAACTTGATTCATCTTGTTTTCCAAAATGATGGCTTTGTCACAGAGTGATTGATAAGTTGGGACATAGGCAACAGCTAGCTGTAGGTTCAATTCATCATTAGTCCTTCAAGAAATTTCTCCTTTCTCTTAGCATCTGTATCAACTTCATCCGGTGCATAGCATGCCAGATTGTTGAATTCTTCAATGTACTCAGCCACACTGAGGTGACGCTGTTTCAGATTGTGAAACTCCTTTTTCTTCAAGTACATCACTCCAGGTGAGATGTGAGCTGTACGGAAACCATCCTCAAAAATATCCCAAGTTACATCTTCAAGGGGAGTGGTGATCTGAAAGTTGTCCCACCATGTTGCTGCTGGTCCTTCAAGCAGAAATGCTGCAAACCTAACTTTTTCTTCATCGGTGCAGCCAACAGTCACTAAGTCTTTATTCACCGAACGTAACCAATCATTGTCTTCCATTGGATCAGTTGTTCCAGAGAACCTTGCAGGTCTTAGTTTCAGAAACTTGGTGAGCATGTCAAGTGCTGGAGGATTATTCTGATTGTTGTTGTTGTTGTTGTTGTTGTTGTTGTTGTTGTTGTTGTTGTTGTTGTTGTTGTTGTTGTTGTTGTTGTTGTTGTTGTTGTTGTTGTTGTTGTTGTTGTTGTTGTTGTTGTTGTTGTTGTTGTTGTTGTTGTTGTTGTTGTTGTTGTTGTTGTTGTTGTTGTTGTTGTTGTTGTTGTTGTTGTTGTTGTTGTTGTTGTTGTTGTTGTTGTTGTTGTTGTTGTTGTTGTTGTTGTTGTTGTTGTTGTTGTTGTTGTTGTTGTTGTTGTTGTTGTTGTTGTTGTTGTTGTTGTTGTTGTTGTTGTTGTTGTTGTTCTAATTCTGTATGAATGTGGTCATCTCCTGCATCAGTTGTGTCTGAGCTGTCATCATCTGCTGCATCTCAGGAGTGATGTTGTTGTTTTGGTTGGGGTTGGCACGATGGGGAGGCATCTGTTGGTTTGATAGGGATAAGTAATGATGGATAGGTTTTTAAGAAGTTCTAACACACAACTCAAAACATCCAAGTTCAACCAAACAATCAATCAATCAACAAGCAACTATCCACTTAACAACTTATGAGCTTAACTCATGAGTTGAAGGAAACAACAAGTTTTCTTGAAATAATCAACCTAGTATAGTCATACCTCATAGGTCAATATGATCCATACTCTAACTTGATATCAATGTCTTTGGTAGGCAATCTAATATCTCTTGGTTCTCACTTGTAGTCCTTAGTGATGTCTAAGTTAAAATCTTTGGTGAGACTAAAGTTGAAGTCATTGGTCATGGTGAAGGCTTTTGTCCATCAAGTTGAAAAGGAAAAGATGTAGAATCAAAACCAAAAGGTTGAGGAAAGAGTTTAAAAGATTGTTTGTAAATAAGTTTTTGGAACAAATACAACTCCTATTTTTTCTAAGGGGTTTTGTCCAATCCTAGGGTTACAATCCTACAGGCAACACAGTGCTCTGATACCATCTGTAAGGTTCCCAACCTTTAATAAGGTAGAGATCCATGTGTTTACAATGCTAGTCCCTGGATCAATAGCTAGCATCCACAATTAAGATGTAATATCAAGAAACAAAGGTTATAATATAACTTTATAACCAGGAATAAAACAATTCATTACATCTTACATAGCTCATTTGGCTATCTCATTACAATACAGCAGAATATAGCAATAGCATGGGGTCCTTCATCTTCAAAGTGCCACAGGCAATCATGTTGGTTGTAGACTTGTAATCCTATTCAACAAACTTCACTAACATCAACAAACCTGCAACATAATAAGTTGCAGCCACAAGGGTCAATACATTTGAATTGTATTGGCAAGTTTCACTACTATGTAGAAATAAGTGGATCCTATCATTACATGCATATTTGGCTAAGTAGGGTATAGGCTCATTTGCAGAAAGCAATATAGTTTTATCCTATCTTTTCAAAATAGTTTTTGATCTTTGTCAAATCTTTCTGAACTTCTTGGAAAACTCCAAGTGCTTCAAATCCCTTGTTGTCACCATCAAGTTTTACTTTGAGAAATTGGAATGTCGAGATCTTCCATAGCTTCAGGCCTTAGTTGCTCAGTAGTTGTCCATAACCGGGGACACGACTAAGTACTTAGAATTTGATCTTCTACAGAAGTTGTACACTTTACCCACATGCCACAATCTCGTCTTGATGCCACCAGTGGCCGCTGGATAAGTACTCACCAAAATGGAGTACTGGCAGATCGAGAATGTGACAAAGTCTTTCCATAGGAGTCCTCCCAATACACAATGCTAGCTTGTCAACCAGGAACCAATGTAGGGATAAATTTCCCTTACACAATTCTAGTTAACCTGAAGATGCCAATGCATGGGTCTTCCACTATGTAGTTGACTAAGCCAGAGCCCATTTAGCATGTGGCTGTACACTGAAGCCACTGTACGAGAAACATGTTCAATCTCTAAGTCCCTGGGTGGTTTTCTTCTAGTGCACATACAAAAAGAGATAGCCATATAAACATGGTTCCTTTTGTTGCCACCTTGTCCAAAACTTGAGTATCCTTGTCCACCCAGGTGGTTCATTGAGTACTTGTTTTATTATATAAAACATATATCATTTCAACATTTCATATATTCATAACTGAAGGGTTTCGCGGCATAGTAAATCAAAATTTTTTATGGAGCGAACAGAGGGAAAGCCAAGATCTAATCTAGGAGATGCAAACAACGAGAGAGATTGGATTAGATCTTCATACCCTTGAAGATTCGCACAGCGGAACGTTCGTCGGAACGTGGGTGATGTAGTCGTACTCGCTTCTCCTCCTCGCGATCCGATCCGATCTAGCACCACAAGTGGCGGTGCCTCCGTGAGATGCACACGTGCAGCACCTCGATGTCTCCTCCTTCCTCGGACCAGCAATTATGGTGGAGAGATGGATTGGATCTACAACACGATGGCGTGGTGTATATGGTGGAGAATTTCTGCAGCAGGGCTTCGCCTACAAGCAGTCGGGAGGGAGAGAGGAAGGGCTGCAGGGCGGCTAGGGTTGGAGGGGAAGGTGTAGGGGTTTGGTGCGCCCCCACCCCTCTTTATACAGAGGGGGGGCGCAGCCCTAGCCCCTCCCCCAAGCCCAAAGGATAAGGAGTGGGGGGCATGGACTCTCCCCTCTTCTAGAAACCCTATCTCTAGTTTAAACGATTTAAACTCTCTAGGATCGGCTGGGCCCTATGGGGCCTTGTGCCCCTGGCCCAAAGCGGCCAGGACACTCCCTCATAGGCCCATGCCCCCTCCCGGAAGGTGGGGCCACATTGGTCCCCTTCCGGAAGGTTCTAGAAGCCTCCGGTACAATACCGATTAACCCGGAACAATTCCGAACTCCAAAAACTGCATTGCCTTATATGAATCTTATTCTCCGGACCATTCCGGAACCTCTCGTGATATCCCGGATCCCATCCGAGACTCCAAACAAAAATTCATAAACCAATTATCCAATCTATCCTAGCGTCGAGATACGTTAAGTGTGTGACCCTGCGGGTTCGAGAATATGCAGACATGATCTTCTATCAATAATCAACAGCGGGGTCTGGGCACCCATATTGACTCCCACACATTCATAGATGATCATATCGGATGAACCACGATGCCAGGATTCAAACAATCCCATATATATATTCCCTTTGTCTCGCGATATTTTACTTGCCCGAGATTCGATCGTCGGTACCGTCATACCTAGTTCAATCTCGTTCACAGCAAGTACTTTACTCGTTCCGTAATCCGATATCACTCTGTGATTAACTCCTTAACCACATGCTTGCAAGCGGTGTTGATATCGATTACCAAGTGGGCCCGAAGTATATCTCTCCGACTTGGGAGGGACAAATTCCATCTCGATACATACAACCCAACAGATACTTTCCGATCACCTGAGAGACACCTTTATGATCACCCTCTCATAGGATGACGTTTGATGACCTCAAAGCTTTCTTCCGATACCAGGGAGTTGTATTATCTCATGGTCTAAGAAATACAATATTTGACATAGGAAAAGCTTCGCAAAGATGAACACGATGATACGATCTAATTGCTTCGCTTAGTTTGGGTCTGTCCATCATATCATTCTCCAATGTTATGATCTCATTATCAATTGACAACTCATGTCTATGGTTAGGAAACCTTAACCATCATTGATCAATGAGCTAGTCCTTAGAGGCGTACCAGGGACACGGTGTTGTTCACAAACCACACAAGTATTAATCTTTCCGCTTAATACAATTCTAGCATGGAATATAAACTTTATCATGAACATGAATTATAATAATAACATCTTTATTATTGCCTCTAGGGCATAATTCCAACAATCTCCCACTTGCACTAGAGTCAATAATCTAGTTTACATCTGGTAACAATCTCACACCCATGGCACTGAGGTGTTGATCATGTTTTACACGTGGAAGAGGTTTAGTCAATGGATCTGCGACATTCAGATCTGTATGTACTTTGCTAATCTTCAGATCTCCATCTGCAATATAATCTTGGATTATATGAAACTTGCGGTTGATATGCTTGGTCTTTGGATGATATCTTGGTTCCTTAGCGAGTGCTATGGCGCCAGTGTTGTCACACAATATCTCCAGTGGGTCCAATGCACTTGGAACCACGCCAAGCTCAGTGATGAAGTTTCTGATCCAAACTCCTTCACTTGACGCTTCTGCAGCAGCCATGTATTCCGCTTCTACTGTAGATCCCGCGATCACGCTTTGCTTGCAGCTTCTCCAGCTTACAGCTCCTCCATTCAAAATATAAACGTATCCTGTCTGAGATTTGGAATCATCCTTGTCGGTGTCAAAACTAGCGTCGACGTAACCTTTTACGACAAGCTGTTCATCACCCCCATAGACTAAGAACATTTCTTTAGTCATATTTAGGTACTTTAGGATGTTCTTCACGGCTGTCCAGTGTTCCACTCCTGGATCACTTTGATATCTGCTCGTCAAACTAAGAGCATTGGACACATCCGGTCTAGTACATAGCATGGCATACATGATAGAACCTATGGCCGAGGCATAAGGCACTTTGCTCATAGCTTCCCTATCATTTACCGTAGCTGGACACTGAGCCTTGCTCAATATCTTACCCGACAACATAGGCACTGAACCTTTCTTTGCCTTATCCATTCTGAACCTTTTCAGAACTTTGTCTAGGTATGTACTCTGGCTTAAAGCTATCAGGCGTCTTTGTCTATCTCTATAGATCTTGATGCCCAATATATAAGCAGCTTCACCTAGGTATTTCATTGAAAAACACTTGTTCAAATAACTCTTCACATCGTTAAGCATGTTGATGTCATTTCCGATAATCAATATGTCATCCACATATAGTACCAGAAACGTCACCGAGCTCCCACTCACTTTCTTGTAGATACAAGCTTCGTAGAAATTTGGAACAAATCCAAAGCTCTTGATCACTTGATAAAAACGAAGGTTCCAACTCCGAGATGCTTGCTTCAGTCCATAAATGGAACGCTGAAGTTTGCATACTTTACTAGCATCCTTAGGATCGACAAAACCTTCGGGTTGCATCATATACAACTCTTCATCAATGTTGCCATTGAGGAAAGCAGTCTTGACATCCATCTGCCATATTTCATAATCATGAAACGCAGCAATTGCTAATAAAATCCGAATGGACTTAAACATTGCTACGGGAGAGAAAGTCTCATTGTAGTCAACACCTTGAACTTGTCGATAACCTTTCGCAACAAGCCGTGCTTTATAGATGGTAACATTACCATCCGCGTCCGTTTTCTTCTTGAAGATCCATTTGCACTCAATGGCCTTTCGGTCGCTAGGAGGGTCCACCAAAGTCCATACTTGGTTTTCGCTCATGGATCCCAATTCGGATTTCATGGCTTCTAGCCATTTCTCAGAGTCTGGGCTCATCATCGCTTCATCATAGTTCGTAGGTTCACTGTCTTCTACTAACAAGACAGTCAAGACAGGGTTTCTGTACCACTCAGGAGGGGCACGCGACCTTGTCGACCTGCGACGTTCAGTAGCAGCATCGTCCGAAGCTTCATGATCCTTGTCATTAGCTTCCTCTATTGTTGGTGCAGGCGGCACTGGAACAATTTTAGGTGCTGCGCTACTCTCCAATTCAAGAGAAGGTTTAATAACCTCGTCAAGCTCTACTTTCCTCCCACTCACTTCTTTCGAGAGAAACTTCTTCTCAAGAAAGGAACCGTTCTTTGCGACAAACACTTTGCCTTCGGTTCTGTGATAGAAGGTATACCCAATAGTTTCCTTAGGGTATCCTATGAAGACGCATTTCTCCGCTTTGGGTTCGAGCTTGTCCGGCATCAACTTCTTGACGTAAGCTTCGCATCCCCAAACTTTAAGAAACGACAACTTAGGTTTAGCACCAAACCACAATTCATACGGTGTCGTCTCAACGGATTTAGATGGTGCCCTATTTAAAGTGAATGCAGCGGTTTCTAATGCATAACCCCAAAATGATAACGGCAAATCAGTAAGAGACATCATTGATCGGACCATATCTAATAGGGTTCGATTCCGGCGTTCAGACACACCATTGCGCTGTGGTGTTCCGGGTGGCGTGAGTTGTGAAACGATTCCACTTGCTTTAAGATGCGTGAGAAAATCATAACTCAAATATTCACCTCCACGATCGGATCGTAGAAACTTAATCTTTCTGTTACGATGGTTCTCCACTTCATTCTGAAATTCCTTGAACTTTTCAAATGTTTCAGATTTATGTTTCATTAAATATATATACCCATATCTACTTAAGTCATCGGTAAAAGTAAGGAAATAGCGATATCCACCGCGCGTCGAAATACTCATCGGTCCGCATACATCGATATGTATGATTTCCAACAAGTCCGTTGCTCGCTCCATCATTCCGGAGAACGGGGTTTTGATCATCTTGCCCATGAGGCATGGTTCGCATGTGTCAAATGATTCAAAATCAAGAGACTCCAAAAGTCCATCAGAATGGAGTTTCTTCATGCGCTTTACACCAATATGACCTAGACGACAGTGCCACAAATAAGTAGTATTATCACTATCTACTTTGCATCTCTTAGCCTCAATGTTATGGATGTGTGTTTCATCCCTTTCGAGATTTAGAAGAAATAAACCATTCATAAGAGGTGCATGACCATAAAAGATGTTACTCATATAAATAGAACAACCATTATTCTCCGATTTAAATGAATAACCGTCTTGCAATAAACACGATCCAGAAATAATGTTCATGCTCAACGCAGGCATATAATAACACTTATTAAGGTTTAAAACTAATCCCGAAGGTAAAACTAAGGAGAGCGTGCCGACGGCCATCACATCAACTCTTGATCCGTTGCCAACGCGCATCGTCACCTCATCCCTCGCAAGCCGCCGTCTATTCCGTAGCTCCTGTTTCGAGTTACAAATATTAGCAACTGAACCGGTATCAAATACACAGGCACTACAACGAGGGCTAGTAAGGAAAACATCAATAACATGTATATCAAATATACCTTTGATGGTGCCAGCCTTCTTGTCCGCTAAGTACTTCGGACAGTTGCGCTTCCAGTGACCCTTGTCCTTGCAATAGAAGCACTCAGTGTCCGGCTTAGGACCAGACTTGAGCTTCTTCTCAGCAGGAGTATTGCGCTTGCCGCCGCCCTTCTTGAAGGGCTTATTTGCTCCCTTACCTTTCTTAAAGGAGGGATTGTTGACCATCAACACATGATTATCCTTTTTGATGTCCACCTCCGCAGCCTTCAGCTTTGCGAAGAGCTCGGTGATCGTATCAGTGGAGCCAATCTGATTATGAGTCACTACAAAACTTTTGTATCTAGGAGGGAGTGATTGCAGAACCCTGTCAATCTTGAGCTCCTCTGGAATCGTGCATTCCAGTTGCTCAAGGCGTTGAGTGTAGCCCGACATCTTTATGGCGTGCTCACTAACGGAACTCCCTTCCTCCATCTTGCAGTTAAAGAACTTCTCAGAGATCTCATATCTCTCAGAACGAGCTTGAGTTTGAAACATGGTTTTCAGCTCCTCGAGAATATCAAAGGGACCGGGATAGGTTTCAAAACAATTTTGAAGTTCCGGTTCCATAGCAAACAACATGGTGCTCTTAATCACACCATAATCATCTTTGCGCGACTGATAGACAGCTTTCTCATCAGCCGGCGCAGTTGCAGCAGGGGGGTCACCTAACGCTTTCCCAAGGACATAGTCCTTTTGTCCGCCAGACAGAATGATTCTTAGATTGCGGAACCAATTGGTGAAGTTAGACCCATTGTTTCTAAGCTTTTCCTTCTCAGCAAAAACGTTGAAGTTGAAGTTGGATTTGGCCATGTGATCTACAGTATTTGCAAGTACAATTTAGACTATGTTCATGATAAATAGTTCAACTTAATCAAATTACTAAATGAACTCCCACTAAATTCAACATCCCTCAAGTTGTTTAGTGAACACGATCCAAATTCACCAGACCTAATCCGATCATCACGAGAAGAGATGTGGTTTCAATGGTGGACAACAAAGTGTCGATCATATCATTCATATGACTCATGCTTAACCTTTCGGTTCTTGTGTTCCGAGGCCATGTCTGTACATGCTAGGCTCGTCAAGCTAGACCCAAGTATTTCCGCGTGTGCAAAACTGGCTTGCACCTGTTGTATGTGAGCGTAGAGTCTATAGCACCCGATCATCACGTGATGCTTAGACACGACGAACTTTCGCAACGGTGCATACTTGGGGAGAACACAGTTTTTATCTTGATCTTTAAGTGAGGAATCATCTTATAATGCTACCGTCGCGATCTAAGCATAATAAGATACATAAAGGATAAACATCACATGCATATAACTTTATGTGACATGGTATAGCCAATCTTCGCGCAATGATCTCCATCTTGTGCGTTCCGGCATGATCTCCATCACTCCACCATGATTGCCTTCACCACGAATAGCAACTACAACTATTGCTAACTACTTAGCGATAAAGTAAAGCTATTACATGGCGTATAAGAAGTTGACTCGCAGGTCATACACAATTATAAAGACAACCATATGGCTCCTGCCGGTTGTGTACTCATAGACATGCAAGTCGTGAAACATTACAAAACATGATCATCGCATACATTATACACATCACATCTTGGGCCATACCATATCACAGAAAACACTCCCTGCAAAAACAAGTTAGACGCCTCTACTTTGTTGTTGCATGTTTTACGTGGCTTATGGGAGTAGATGCTAAGAACGATTCTTACCTACAGAAAGACACAACGGTGATATTATGGTTTCCAAACTCCGGTGTTAATCCCATGACAACTATAGTGAGAGAAACTGACATCCACCAGCCGCATGTGTGGAACAAGCCACACGTCAAGTGCGGAGCCGGTCTCGCGAACGGCATCGCGTAAGGTTGGCCTGGACCGCTTCAATCTCACTATCCCGCGTCATAAGAAGAACACAAACAAGAGGCTTGCAACAGAAAACATCAATGCCCGCAACAACCATGTTGCGTTCTACTCGTGAAACACATCTACGCATAGATCTAGCTCTGATACCACTGAAGGGTTTCGCGGCATAGTAAATCAAAATTTTCTACTGAGCGAACAGAGGGAAAGCCAAGATCTAATCTAGGAGATGCAAACAACGAGAGAGATTGGATTAGATCTTCATACCCTTGAAGATTCGCACAGCGGAACGTTCGTCGGAACGTGGGTGATGTAGTCGTACTCGCTTCTCCTCCTCGCGATCCGATCCGATCTAGCACCACAAGTGGCGGTGCCTCCGTGAGATGCACACGTGCAGCACCTCGATGTCTCCTCCTTCCTAGGACCAGCAATTATGGTGGAGAGATGGATTGGATCTACAACACGACGGCGTGGTGTATATGGTGGAGAATTTCTGCAGCAGGGCTTCGCCTACAAGCAGTCGGGAGGGAGAGATGAAGGGCTGTAGGGCGGCTAGGGTTGGAGGGGAAGGTGTAGGGGTTTGGTGCGCCCCCACCCCTATTTATACAGAGGGGGGGGGCGCAGCCCTAGCCCCTCCCCCAAGCCCAAAGGATAAGGAGTGGGGGGCATGGACTCTCCCCTCTTCTAGAAACCCTATCTCTAGTTTAAACGATTTAAACTCTCTAGGATCGGCTGGGCCCTATGGGGCCTTGTGCCCTTGGCCCAAAGCGGCCAGGACACTCCCTCATAGGCCCATGCCCCCTCCCGGAAGGTGGGGCCACGTTGGTCCCCTTCCGGAAGGTTCTAGAAGCCTCCGGTACAATACCGATTAACCCGGAACAATTCCGAACTCCAAAAACTGCATTGCCTTATATGAATCTTATTCTCCGGACCATTCCGGAACCTCTCGTGATATCCCGGATCCCATCCGAGACTCCGAACAAAAATTCATAAACCAATTATCCAATCTATCCTAGCGTCGAGATACGTTAAGTGTGTGACCCTGCGGGTTCGAGAATATGCAGACATGATCTTCTATCAATAATCAACAGCGGGGTCTGGGCACCCATATTGACTCCCACACATTCATAGATGATCATATCGGATGAACCACGATGCCAGGATTCAAACAATCCCATATATATATTCCCTTCGTCTCGCGATATTTTACTTGCCCGAGATTCGATCGTCGGTACCGTCATACCTAGTTCAATCTCGTTCACAGCAAGTACTTTACTCGTTCCGTAATCCGATATCACTTTGTGATTAACTCCTTAACCACATGCTTGCAAGCGGTGTTGATATCGATTACCGAGTGGGCCCGAAGTATATCTCTCCGACTTGGGAGGGACAAATTCCATCTCGATACATACAACCCAACAGATACTTTCCGATCACCTGAGAGACACCTTTATGATCACCCTCTCATAGGATGACGTTTGATGACCTCAAAGCTTTCTTCCGATACCAGGGAGTTGTATTATCTCATGGTCTAAGGAATACAATATTTGACATAGGAAAAGCTTCGCAAAGATGAACACGATGATACGATCTAATTGCTTCGCTTAGTTTGGGTCTGTCCATCATATCATTCTCCAATGTTATGATCTCATTATCAATTGACAACTCATGTCTATGGTTAGGAAACCTTAACCATCATTGATCAATGAGCTAGTCCTTAGAGGCGTACCAGGGACACGGTGTTGTTCACAAACCACACAAGTATTAATGTTTCCGCTTAATACAATTCTAGCATGGAATATAAACTTTATCATGAACATGAATTATAATAATATCATCTTTATTATTGCCTCTAGGGCATAATTCCAACAATAACATGTATCCCATCCCAAATATATAGCAGGGCTAAGCATACTACAACTACAATGTTTTCACTAAGGAATATATAAGGGTATCCTATTAGGATTTAGCATAGCATAAAATATAGTAGTCCTTATCATGCATGTTACAAAAATCCACTAAGTGTAATGAAAATAATAGGACATGGATGATGGTGTCACTTGCCTTTTTTTAGTATAGAATGTTGGTTTAATTCTTGATCTTGCAAATATCACACTCCTCTAACTTCACTACAATTCAATCAAGCAAACACAATTTCAACTAGCATTCAAACCATTTCTCACACATAAAATAACAAAAACAAGGTCATGCATGCAAGCATGCAAGCATGCAAAAGATAGTTTTATTTAGAAAAGTGGTTTCTACTAGTCTCTAAACATTTTAAAGTTCAAAGTGGTCATTTACTAAAGTGGTAAAACCATTTGTAAAGGGTTTTTTAATCTATAAACCATTTTTAAATCAAATCAACATTTTATGTGGTTGAAATGCTTTTAGCGAAGCAATATTCTTTAAAGGGTTCACCAAACATATTTTAATTCTCAAAACTTGGTGTTTAGGGTCAGAAGGTTTGAATCAAATCATTTCCCAAAGGTTTTACTCAAAAATTATTTCTAAACCAAAAACAATATTTTTATTTGACTAGAAATGAGCTAATTCAATTATTTATTCCCTAACTTCACATAATACATTTTTAAATCAATAAGTTGGTTCCTAGGGTCAGTAGGTTCACAAAAAACCATTTTTCAAAGATTTTATCTCAAAAACATATCTAGAACAATTTTTATATTCAAAATAAGGCTACACAAGTTTCTGCAATTTCAACCAATTTTCCAGAAGCAAATCATTAAACAAAGTGCATGGTTGCAAAGTACTTGTTCTGCTGAATCCATTGATATAAAATTTGCAAATTTTGGACGTGTAGAACTAAAGTTATGAATTTTACAAGTTTGCAATTCAAATAGATTCTATTTTCTGTTTTTAACAAAACCTTGTCCACGTGGCTCAATCTTATTGGCCGGTACCGCTTCATGCGGATCAGCCTCTGTGAACCGCAGGATTTCACTTAAATCTCACGGCTCAGATGCACATATACCCCTTCGTCTAAGTTCTAATCACAGCCACTGGATCAACATCTAACGGACGCAGTTGCTTGGTCAAAGACTGGCGGCGCTGCGCGGCGGTGACTGGCGGCGCGGGCTCTGCTCGCGGTGGTTCTGGTGAAGCAGGAAGGAAGGAAGGGAGATGAGATGCTCACAGGGTTCACAAGGCGATGCTGAATCTCAACGTTGTCTTCTCCGTCAAAGGGGCGCTCGGGGTGGACGGCAATCGCTCGCCGGAGTTGCTCCTGGCGACGGGTGTGCTCAGGTGTCGTCGGGGATGGGGCTACAGGTCATCCTAAGGCAAGATAGGAGCACGGTTAGACGCGGGCGAACGTGGGGAGTACGGGAGCATCATTGAGAGGGCTCGAGGCGGTCGGTGCTTACCAGGGAACTTCGTCGGAGTGACAGCAGACGACGGCGGCCTGTTGAGGTCGTCCTTGCCGATGCTCTGGGGCAAGCGTGGCCAGGAAGCTGGCACTAGGAGATGCGCCAGGCGATGGGGAACAGGCTCGCGTGCAGTGAAAGGCGAGGCACGGCTGAGGTTCGCCGCAATTGATCGGAAAGGTCGTCGAAGCAGAGAAGACTTGAGCTCAAAATTCCTGCAGCCTGGTGGCAGAGGGGAGGCGCTGTTTGGGGGGAAAGAGAGAAGAGGCGTGGGCGTTTATCTACGCGTGATCACAGTGAGGAATAACGCAGGCATTAACCCGAATTCATCGCTGCAATCAAGGTAGCAACGGCGAGGGGGACGTGGTCGCGGGATTGAAGACGACGGTGAGGTGGCGTGGGGTCCGTTGTCAGCGAGAGTGAGGGAGGGGAAGATGGGTGTAACACCCTCAGAATCGACCCTATGCAAGTTTCGGCGATTCCCGCCAAACCCGCATAGAAACGATTCAAAGGTGCCCACCAGGCACTTTCGTGCGGGTGGAAAACGAAGTAATAACATTACACAACAGTCCTCGATGGGACCCACAGAACAGATGTATATACAACACGACTCCATGAGTCAAGAATACAGATATACAGAACAAAGATCCAAACCACCTTGAAAACGATAGAGCGTCCAGCTACGGACAAGATGCAAATGGGGCTAAGAGCCCTGAAGAATAACCAATGGCGTCCATAACCCTGCCCAGGCCAAGCCGGAAGGGTAACCCTGCTAACGACGTCGATCTCAAAACCTGCTAAAACAAAAGGGGTGCCGACAAAGGGCAAAGGAAAAAGAGGAGCGGTCAGTACTGAGGCCAGTACACGGCGAGGCTAGAATTCGGCGGTCCTCGCCTACATAGGTATGGTGGACTGAAGCGGCAGCGGCAGCATGCACTAAACAACCTATAGAGACTCGATACAACGGTCGGCTATCAGAGAGATATAAGAAAGACCTATTCGGAACCAACCTGATACTATCACCATACATACCCATCCTGGTATTTCCCCCTCGAGACCAAACGAGGAAGTCAACCGAGGAACTCACACCGTTGGCAGTTTTATTTATTCAGTTATCGTTGCAGCAATTACTAGTCAAGTAAAGATAATTGTCCTGATATAATAAGCAGTGGGCAATTTTAGTTAACCATTCCGTTGTAGTTGCGACATGTACTAGTCAAATACAATTAGCATGAGATATCCCAAAACCCAGCAGTTGTTGGTACTTTTATTTAGCCATTCCGTTGTAGTTGCAATACTTACTAGTCAGGTACAATGGTCGCAAGCGACAACCCAAACAAGCAATTGTTGGCAGTTTTATTTAGCCATTCCATTATAGTGAAGCTGATTACTAGTCATTATAAGGTCAAATTTATAACACTACTTTAGTTATAGTTGTCTATGATCGAGATACTGTGCTCCAAGTCGTCCATAACCGCGGACACGGCTTTCAGAAAGTTTTACCCTGCAGGGGTGCATAAATAGCAACACACACTCGATCAACCTCGGAAAAACCAAATCAAAACCCAACGAGGCCTTCACGACAAAGCAATCACCAGATTCAGAAATATTTCCGGGGGCCACCCCGTTGAGTACACCCGCAACGAAGCTAGCTGACTCCGAGACGGACTCAAGGTTTGCGTCAATGGCTGTAAACGACTGGGAACCCAAAACTGAGCTTGTCGATACCACGAAAACACTCCGCTTACCTAAACAGTACAGGTGCTCCTCGCACAATCGTAAATAAAGTGGTAAAGCATGGCATAAGTACAGGATAGTAAATAAAACCTCAAACTAGTTTGTGGCCCCAAGAAATAAGAATGAATCAAGCTCTGGCTCAGGGGGGTCCCATAATCCTCCCGGATGTGGATATCGCGAATATTCAAGGAACATGTATCAAGTACTCGGGGTCCTACGGGACACAAGTGGACGGTTAACAACCAAATAACATCTATTGCCCACCTGTGCCTCTGCATTTACCTACTTCAATTTTAGTTGTTAAACAGTAATTAAAGTCTTGATCATCTCCAACAATAAACACGCGGCAATACTCCAACAACTGTGGAACTCGACGACACGCAACAGCACTTGAGCAAGCGACTACGACGCGCAGGTCCAACTATCTACCAAACAACAGGTAATAGGAGGTGTCCAAGGCAATATAAGGCTGCAAGGGATACCACGGGTACGAAAGCTAAAGCATCGCAACACAGATAGCAATAGATCAACAGGAGGGAATAAATACTATAAAAGTAAGATAGGTAGAAAGGGGGAGATGCTCGCCTGAAAAACATTGCCGAAGGTTCATCCGAAGATCGGGTCGACACTCGCATCAACTCAACGGCCTTATCCGCGAAGAAGAAAAACACTAGAATAAACACCGGATGCAATATTTAATACTACGGCAAAAGATCGGGCATGATGCATGTATGATGTATGACATGGCAAAGGTGCGATGCGATTAGGCCGCATTAAGCGGAACCGGGGTCCCGACAATTAGTTAGATGGTTCAAGTTATTTAGATACCCCACAATTTAAATGTTGTCTTAACAAGGAAAAATTATATCACCGGTTCGACGCACAAATTTAAATGGGGCCAATATAAGGCTAGATTTGCCCGCATGTGGATCCCATATTTAATTATATGGTGAATCGGCATAAGGCCCCCAAACCACATGACAATATGCATGCGAATATGACCATTTAATATGCAACAAGTTTATATTTCATTTATAAAATAGGGCTCGAGAAAAGGGGTCACACATTGGGTTCGGCGATCTTGGTTCCGGGGGTTCGGGGTTCGGTCTCAGGGTTCAGGGTTCGACGGGATCGGTCTTCGAAGGTCGGATACAAGATGAAGAGCTTGGCGTTCCGGGAAGAAGGACTTAGTTCGGTGTCGGGGGCACATCAGACCCGCCCTGGTCGGTGTCGATCTTGTCGTCGATGGCGAACTTGAGGGGATCGGGTACCGGGGTCTTCGGGGCCGTGTAGACGGTCATGGCGTCCGGGAGACGATCTTGTCGCCTCCGGGAAGAAGGACTTGACGTTCCGCGGTGGAGTGCTTGTTGTTCCGGTGGCGATCTTGGCGGTCATCGGGTCCGGACTTCCCCTCCAGGAACGGGTCTTCAGGGTCTCGACGAACTTGGTGTTCCGGCATCTCCGAGTCGTGGATCTTGGCATCCGGGTCTCGGTCGTGGATCTTGGCATCCGGGTCTCGGCGTCTTCGGGTCCGTCTCCGGGAAGGAGAACTGGGTGTTTCGAGGGGATCTTGACGCATCCGAAAAGTATTTGGAGTCCTTGCGGTTTTCTTGAAAATCCCTGGGTACATCTCCAAATAAGATATTGTGGTACTTGGGCTAGCAACACGGGAACACAACCTCTGTAATAAGAAACTGGTGTGATGCCCGTACGCGTCCCTAGCCCAAGCACTCTATGCGTGGCCTCCAAACATCAGGGACGGGGCGAGCTGGTCGGGCACGCTCTGCAGGGAGAGGTGACGCGCGACGCCGACGAGGAGGCGCACAGTGGCGGGGTCGGTGCAGAGCCGGTAGGCAGAAGGCGAGGCGGCGGGGCGCGGTTCCGGGCCGGTGTGGAAGAGGTGGCGGGGTTCACTCGAGAAGGTGCTCGGCGACCGTGTCGGTGGGGAACGAGGTTGGCGGCGCACTGGAGACGAGGCCTGGACAGAGGAAGGCGAGGCCAGAGAAGCATCCAGAGGCTACGGGCGGCTCCGGGGAGGCGGTGGCGCGTCGAGGATCCGGCGAGGACGAGCGCTCACGGGGACTGGCGTTGCAGAGGGCCAGGGCGAGCGCGGCGTCCGCGGCGGAGGCGGCCAGGAGGAAGGCGGCCGGCGGAGCTCAGGAGGGGACGCCGGCGTGTGGGGTGGTGGAGACGAGGTGGGGTGGAGGCAGGCGGTCGCGGGCGTCCGGCGAGGAAGAGGCCGACGGGGAGGGCGCGTCGGCGACGGGGCGGAGGAGGCCGGCGCCGAGGAGGGAAAGGCGGCGAGGCGGGAGGAGGCGTGGAGGAGGCGCGGCAGGAGGCGGGGCTCCTGGGCGGCGGTGGGGCCTGGCCGCAGAGGAGGCTGGCAGCGCTGGGCGTCGGAGCGCGCTAGGAGGGAGAAGCTCGCGGCGGCGGCCGGAGCGAGCTCAGGAGGTGGGTGGCGGCGCAGAGGAGTGGTCGGGGGGTTGGGGAGGCGCGTCCAGGGTGAGGAGCGGCGAGCGAGGTGGCGTGTGGTGGAGCGGGGCTGTGGGCCAGGGAGAGTGGGGTCAGGCGGGGCCCGCCCGGGGTGGGTTGGGTCAGAGGGCAGGCGCGGGGTGGTTCTGGTGGGGCTGGGTGCATGCGTGGTGTGTGTGTGGGTGTGTTGGCTCCAGGGTAGGTGGCAGATGGGGATTGGGTGGGGTTTGGGTCAGGGTGATGTGGCGACCTGGGATAGGCTCGGGTGAGGTGGAGGGAGGCTGGGTAGAATAGGTCTGGGTAGGATAGGGATTTAGGACTAGATATTTATTTTCGGGTTTTTCTTTACACATTATTTTAAAGAATCTTTGTAAATCATTTAGCCAAAACAAAATGTCTGGACAACCGAAGTTTGATTTGAAATTAGGACGGGGTGTTTGCAAAAAACAAAATAGACCTTTGTAAAAAAATAGTTTTTATCAAACGGACGCATGATGATGTCATGATGATGCAATGCGCAAAATCAACGCGATTTTCTATTAGTGGTTTTGCGGGATGCCACAATTCGACACCACTAACAATGGATCTCGCCCTCGAGATCCGCCTCATGGTACCGGGAAGAAGGTCGGCGATCTGAATCTTCTCGCATCGTGTAGATCCTCGCGACACCACTAACAAGAGGTCGTTGTCCGTGATCGTCGAGGGAACACTCCGGGAACAAAAGGTCGAAGGTAGAGGTATCAACAAATAAAGCCACCTCTAGCTTCCGTGGACGGAGTATAACTGCAATGATTCACCAATCAATGTGCAAGAGCGAATGATAAGAGTAGTCGGATGGTGATCAGTCCATCGCGCACCCAAAGCATTACTCTGCACATGAATAGGAAATTATGCAACCAACTCTCAGAATTCAGATTGTAGATCTCGACAAGCGAGGTTCGGAAACAAGGGAGTGATGCAGACTCTGCATCGGATCTGGCGTAGATGATGTCGTCGCGTCGGAAAACGTCGTAAGGCACGAGGAGGAGCAAAGAGAAGTCCGCCAGATGAAGGATTCCTCGGATAGCATGAAGACCAGATGTAGCAACACCGTTACCAAAGGAGGAAGCGAAACCCTGAACGTACGACGGAACCCAACCACGAGAAATCCTGGACTCGAAGAGAGAGAAGAGAGCGGATTCAAAACACGCAGAGGTGAGAGGAGAGCAGCAGAGGGGTAAGGAGTAAAATCAGACCTAATCAGAACTATCCAACCGATTTTGCAAAAATAGTTTTGACACTCTACTTCGGCCGTTAGCTAGGTTATCCTACAGGCTGGACTTGTGGGGTATCGCAACTGCTGAGCTCTGATACCACTCTGTAACACCCTCAGAATCGACCCTATGCAAGTTTCGGCGATTCCCGCCAAACCCGCATAGAAACGATTCAAAGGTGCCCACCAGGCACTTTCGTGCGGGTGGAAAACGAAGTAATAACATTACACAACAGTCCTCGATGGGACCCACAGAACAGATGTATATACAACACGACTCCATGAGTCAAGAATACAGATATACAGAACAAAGATCCAAACCACCTTGAAAACGATAGAGCGTCCATCTACGGACAAGATGCAAATGGGGCTAAGAGCCCTGAAGAATAACCAATGGCGTCCATAACCCTGCCCAGGCCAAGCCGGAAGGGTAACCCTGCTAACGACGTCGATCTCAAAACCTGCTAAAACAAAAGGGGTGCCGACAAAGGGCAAAGGAAAAAGAGGAGCGGTCAGTACTGAGGCCAGTACACGGCGAGGCTAGAATTCGGCGGTCCTCGCCTACATAGGTATGGTGGACTGAAGCGGCAGCGGCATCATGCACTAAACAACCTATAGAGACTCGATACAACGGTCGGCTATCAGAGAGAGATAAGAAAGACCTATTCGGAACCAACCTGATACTATCACCATACATACCCATCCTGGTATTTCCCCCTCGAGACCAAACGAGGAAGTCAACCGAGGAACTCACACCGTTGGCAGTTTTATTTATTCAGTTATCGTTGCAGCAATTACTAGTCAAGTAAAGATAATTGTCCTGATATAATAAGCAGTGGGCAATTTTAGTTAACCATTCCGTTGTAGTTGCGACATGTACTAGTCAAATACAATTAGCATGAGATATCCCAAAACCCAGCAGTTGTTGGTACTTTTATTTAGCCATTCCGTTGTAGTTGCAATACTTACTAGTCAGGTACAATGGTCGCAAGCGACAACCCAAACAAGCAATTGTTGGCAGTTTTATTTAGCCATTCCATTATAGTGAAGCTGATTACTAGTCATTATAAGGTCAAATTTATAACACTACTTTAGTTATAGTTGTCTATGATCGAGATACTGTGCTCCAAGTCGTCCATAACCGCGGACACGGCTTTCAGAAAGTTTTACCCTGCAGGGGTGCACAAATAGCAATACACACTCGATCAACCTCGGAAAAACCAAATCAAAACCCAACGAGGCCTTCACGACAAAGCAATCACCAGATTCAGAAATATTTCCGGGGGCCACCCCGTTGAGTACACCCGCAACGAAGCTAGCTGACCCCGAGACGGACTCAAGGTTTGCGTCAATGGCTGTAAATGACTGGGAACCCAAAACTGGGCTTGTCGATACCGCGAAAACACTCCGCTTACCTAAACAGTACAGGTGCTCCTCGCACAATCGTAAATAAAGCGGTAAAGCATGGCATAAGTACAGGATAGTAAATAAAACCTCAAACTAGTTTGTGGCCCCAAGAAATAAGAATGAATCAAGCTCTGGCTCAGGGGGGTCCCATAATCCTCCCGGATGTGGATAGCGCGAATATTCAAGGAACATGTATCAAGTACTCGGGGTCCTACGGGACACAAGTGGACGGTTAACAACCAAATAACATCTATTGCCCACCTGTGCCTCTGCATTTACCTACTTCAATTTTAGTTGTTAAACAGTAATTAAAGTCTTGATCATCTCCAACAATAAACACGCGGCAATACTCCAACAACTGTGGAACTCGACGACACGCAACAGCACTTGAGCAAGCGACTATGACGCGCAGGTCCAACTATCTACCAAACAACAGGTAATAGGAGGTGTCCAAGGCAATATAAGGCTGCAAGGGATACCACGGGTACGAAAGCTAAAGCATCGCAACACAGATAGCAATAGATCAACAGGAGGGAATAAATACTATAAAAGTAAGATAGGTAGAAAGGGGGAGATGCTCGCCTGAAAAACATTGCCGAAGGTTCATCCGAAGATCGGGTCGACACTCGCATCAACTCAACGGCCTTATCCGCGAAGAAGAAAAACACTAGAATAAACACCGGATGCAATATTTAATACTACGGCAAAAGATCGGGCATGATGCATGTATGATGTATGACATGGCAAAGGTGCGATGCGATTAGGCCGCATTAAGCGGAACCGGGGTCCCGACAATTAGTTAGATGGTTCAAGTTATTTAGATACCCCACAATTTAAATGTTGTCTTAACAAGGAAAAATTATATCACCGGTTCGATGCACAAATTTAAATGGGGCCAATATAAGGCTAGATTTGCCCGCATGTGGATCCCATATTTAATTATATGGTGAATCGGCATAAGGCCCCCAAACCACATGACAATATGCATGCGAATATGACCATTTAATATGCAACAAGTTTATATTTCATTTATAAAATAGGGCTCGAGAAAAGGGGTCACACATTGGGTTCGGCGATCTTGGTTCCGGGGGTTCGGGGTTCGGTCTCAGGGTTCAGGGTTCGACGGGATCGGTCTTCGAAGGTCGGATACAAGATGAAGAGTTTGGCATTCCGGGAAGAAGGACTTGGTTCGGTGTCGGGGGCACATCAGACCCGCCCTGGTCGGTGTCGATCTTGTCGTCGATGGTGAACTTGAGGGGATCGGGTACCGGGGTCTTCAGGTCCGTGTAGACGGTCATGGCGTCCGGGAGACGATCTTGTCGCCTCCGGGAAGAAGGACTTGACGTTTCGCGGTGGAGTGCTTGTTGTTCCGGTGGCGATCTTGGCGGTCATCGGTTCCGGACTTCCCCTCCAGGAACGGGTCTTCAGGGTCTCGACGAACTTGGTGTTCCGGCATCTCCGAGTCATGGATCTTGGCATCCGGGTCTCGGTCGTGGATCTTGGCATCCGGGTCTCGGCGTCTTCGGGTCCGTCTCCGGGAAGGAGAACTGGGTGTTCCGAGGGGATCTTGACGCATCCGAAAAGTATTTGGAGTCCTTGCGGTTTTCTTGAAAATCCCTGGGTACATCTCCAAATAAGATATTGTGGTACTTGGGCTAGCAACACGGGAACACAACCTCTGTAATAAGAAACTGGTGTGATGCCCGTACGCGTCCCTAGCCCAAGCACTCTATGCGTGGCCTCCAAACATCAGGGACGGGGCGAGCTGGTCGGGCACGCTCTGCAGGGAGAGGTGACGCGCGACGCCGACGAGGAGGCGCACAGTGGCGGGGTCGGTGCAGAGCCGGTAGGCAGAAGGCGAGGCGGCGGGGCGCGGTTCCGGGCCGGTGTGGAAGAGGTGGCGGGGTTCACTCGGGAAGGTGCTCGGCGACCGTGTCGGTGGGGAACGAGGTTGGCGGCGCACTGGAGACGAGGCCTGGACAGAGGAAGGCGAGGCCAGAGAAGCATCTAGAGGCTGCGGGCGGCTCCGGGGTGGCGGTGGCGCGTCGAGGATCCGGCGAGGACGAGCGCTCACGGGGACTGGCGTTGCAGAGGGCCAGGGCGAGCGCGGCGTCCGCGGCGGAGGCGGCCAGGAGGAAGGCGGCCGGCGGAGCTCGGGAGGGGACGCCGGCGTGTGGGGTGGTGGAGACGAGGTGGGGTGGAGGCAGGCGGTCGCGGGCGTCCGGCGAGGAAGAGGCCGACGGGGAGGGCGCGTCGGCGACGGGGCGGAGGAGGCCGGCGCCGAGGAGGGAAAGGCGGCGAGGCGGGAGGAGGCGTGGAGGAGGCGCGGCAGGAGGCGGGGCTCCTGGGCGGCGGTGGGGCCTGGCCGCAGAGGAGGCTGGCAGCGCTGGGCGTCGGAGCGCGCTAGGAGGGAGAAGCTCGCGGCGGCGGCCGGAGCGAGCTCAGGAGGTGGGTGGCGGCGCAGAGGAGTGGTCGGGGGGTTGGGGAGGCGCGTCCAGGGTGAGGAGCGGCGAGCGAGGTGGCGTGTGGTGGAGCGGGGCTGTGGGCCAGGGAGAGTGGGGTCAGGCGGGGCCCGCCCGGGGTGGGTTGGGTCAGAGGGCAGGCGCGGGGTGGTTCTGGTGGGGCTGGGTGCATGCGTGGTGTGTGTGTGGGTGTGTTGGCTCCAGGGTAGGTGGCAGATGGGGATTGGGTGGGGTTTGGGTCAGGGTGATGTGGCGACCTGGGATAGGCTCGGGTGAGGTGGAGGGAGGCTGGGTAGAATAGGTCTGGGTAGGATAGGGATTTAGGACTAGATATTTATTTTCGGGTTTTTCTTTACACATTATTTTAAAGAATCTTTGTAAATCATTTAGCCAAAACAAAATGTCTGGACAACCGAAGTTTGATTTGAAATTAGGACGGGGTGTTTGCAAAAAACAAAATAGACCTTTGTAAAAAAATAGTTTTTATCAAACGGACGCATGATGATGTCATGATGATGCAATGCGCAAAATCAACGCGATTTTCTATTAGTGGTTTTGCGGGATGCCACAATTCGACACCACTAACAATGGATCTCGCCCTCGAGATCCGCCTCATGGTACCGGGAAGAAGGTCGGCGATCTGAATCTTCTCGCATCGTGTAGATCCTCGCGACACCACTAACAAGAGGTCGTTGTCCGTGATCGTCGAGGGAACACTCCGGGAACAAAAGGTCGAAGGTAGAGGTATCAACAAATAAAGCCACCTCTAGCTTCCGTGGACGGAGTATAACTGCAATGATTCACCAATCAATGTGCAAGAGCGAATGATAAGAGTAGTCGGATGGTGATCAGTCCATCGCGCACCCAAAGCATTACTCTGCACATGAATAGGAAATTATGCAACCAACTCTCAGAATTCAGATTGTAGATCTCGACAAGCGAGGTTCGGAAACAAAGGAGTGATGCAGACTCTGCATCGGATCTGGCGTAGATGATGTCGTCGCGTCGGAAAACGCCGTAAGGCACGAGGAGGAGCAAAGAGAAGTCCGCCAGATGAAGGATTCCTCGGATAGCATGAAGACCAGATGTAGCAACACCGTTACCAAAGGAGGAAGCGAAACCCTGAACGTACGACGGAACCCAACCACGAGAAATCCTGGACTCGAAGAGAGAGAAGAGAGCGGATTCAAAACACGCAGAGGTGAGAGGAGAGCAGCAGAGGGGTAAGGAGTAAAATCAGACCTAATCAGAACTATCCAACCGATTTTGCAAAAATAGTTTTGACACTCTACTTCGGCCGTTAGCTAGGTTATCCTACAGGCTGGACTTGTGGGGTATCGCAACTGCTGAGCTCTGATACCACTCTGTAACACCCTCAGAATCGACCCTATGCAAGTTTCGGCGATTCCCGCCAAACCCGCATAGAAACGATTCAAAGGTGCCCACCAGGCACTTTCGTGCGGGTGGAAAACGAAGTAATAACATTACACAACAGTCCTCGATGGGACCCACAGAACAGATGTATATACAACACGACTCCATGAGTCAAGAATACAGATATACAGAACAAAGATCCAAACCACCTTGAAAACGATAGAGCGTCCATCTACGGACAAGATGCAAATGGGGCTAAGAGCCCTGAAGAATAACCAATGGCGTCCATAACCCTGCCCAGGCCAAGCCGGAAGGGTAACCCTGCTAACGACGTCGATCTCAAAACCTGCTAAAACAAAAGGGGTGCCGACAAAGGGCAAAGGAAAAAGAGGAGCGGTCAGTACTGAGGCCAGTACACGGCGAGGCTAGAATTCGGTGGTCCTCGCCTACATAGGTATGGTGGACTGAAGCGGCAGCGGCATCATGCACTAAACAACCTATAGAGACTCGATACAACGGTCGGCTATCAGAGAGAGATAAGAAAGACCTATTCGGAACCAACCTGATACTATCACCATACATACCCATCCTGGTATTTCCCCCTCGAGACCAAACGAGGAAGTCAACCGAGGAACTCACACCGTTGGCAGTTTTATTTATTCAGTTATCGTTGCAGCAATTACTAGTCAAGTAAAGATAATTGTCCTGATATAATAAGCAGTGGGCAATTTTAGTTAACCATTCTGTTGTAGTTGCGACATGTACTAGTCAAATACAATTAGCATGAGATATCCCAAAACCCAGCAGTTGTTGGTACTTTTATTTAGCCATTCCGTTGTAGTTGCAATACTTACTAGTCAGGTACAATGGTCGCAAGCGACAACCCAAACAAGCAATTGTTGGCAGTTTTATTTAGCCATTCCATTATAGTGAAGCTGATTACTAGTCATTATAAGGTCAAATTTATAACACTACTTTAGTTATAGTTGTCTATGATCGAGATACTGTGCTCCAAGTCTTCCATAACCGCGGACACGGCTTTCAGAAAGTTTTACCCTGCAGGGGTGCACAAATAGCAATACACACACGATCAACCTCGGAAAAACCAAATCAAAACCCAACGAGGCCTTCACGACAAAGCAATCACCAGATTCAGAAATATTTCCGGGGGCCACCCCGTTGAGTACACCCGCAACGAAGCTAGCTGACCCCGAGACGGACTCAAGGTTTGCGTCAATGGCTGTAAATGACTGGGAACCCAAAACTGGGCTTGTCGATACCGCGAAAACACTCCGCTTACCTAAACAGTACAGGTGCTCCTCGCACAATCGTAAATAAAGCGGTAAAGCATGGCATAAGTACAGGATAGTAAATAAAACCTCAAACTAGTTTGTGGCCCCAAGAAATAAGAATGAATCAAGCTCTGGCTCAGGGGGGTCCCATAATCCTCCCGGATGTGGATAGCGCGAATATTCAAGGAACATGTATCAAGTACTCGGGGTCCTACGGGACACAAGTGGACGGTTAACAACCAAATAACATCTATTGCCCACCTGTGCCTCTGCATTTACCTACTTCAATTTTAGTTGTTAAACAGTAATTAAAGTCTTGATCATCTCCAACAATAAACACGCGGCAATACTCCAACAACTGTGGAACTCGACGACACGCAACAGCACTTGAGCAAGCGACTACGACGCGCAGGTCCAACTATCTACCAAACAACAGGTAATAGGAGGTGTCCAAGGCAATATAAGGCTGCAAGGGATACCACGGGTACGAAAGCTAAAGCATCGCAACACAGATATCAATAGATCAACAGGAGGGAATAAATACTATAAAAGTAAGATAGGTAGAAAGGGGGAGATGCTCGCCTGAAAAACATTGCCGAAGGTTCATCCGAAGATCGGGTCGACACTCGCATCAACTCAACGGCCTTATCCGCGAAGAAGAAAAACACTAGAATAAACACCGGATGCAATATTTAATACTACGGCAAAAGATCGGGCATGATGCATGTATGATGTATGACATGGCAAAGGTGCGATGCGATTAGGCCGCATTAAGCGGAACCGGGGTCCCGACAATTAGTTAGATGGTTCAAGTTATTTAGATACCCCACAATTTAAATGTTGTCTTAACAAGGAAAAATTATATCACCGGTTCGATGCACAAATTTAAATGGGGCCAATATAAGGCTAGATTTGCCCGCATGTGGATCCCATATTTAATTATATGGTGAATCGGCATAAGGCCCCCAAACCACATGACAATATGCATGCGAATATGACCATTTAATATGCAACAAGTTTATATTTCATTTATAAAATAGGGCTCGAGAAAAGGGGTCACACATTGGGTTCGGCGATCTTGGTTCCGGGGGTTCGGGGTTCGGTCTCAGGGTTCAGGGTTCGACGGGATCGGTCTTCGAAGGTCGGATACAAGATGAAGAGCTTGGCGTTCCGGGAAGAAGGACCTGGTTCGGTGTCGGGGGCACATCAGACCCGCCCTGGTCGGTGTCGATCTTGTCGTCGATGGCGAACTTGAGGGGATCGGGTACCGGGGTCTTCAGGTCCGTGTAGACGGTCATGGCGTCCGGGAGACGATCTTGTCGCCTCCGGGAAGAAGGACTTGACGTTCCGCGGTGGAGTGCTTGTTGTTCCGGTGGCGATCTTGGCGGTCATCGGGTCCGGACTTCCCCTCCAGGAACGGGTCTTCAGGGTCTCGACGAACTTGGTGTTCCGGCATCTCCGAGTCGTGGATCTTGGCATCCGGGTCTCGGTCGTGGATCTTGGCATCCGGGTCTCGGCGTCTTCGGGTCCGTCTCCGGGAAGGAGAACTGGGTGTTCCGAGGGGATCTTGACGCATCCGAAAAGTATTTGGAGTCCTTGCGGTTTTCTTGAAAATCCCTGGGTACATCTCCAAATAAGATATTGTGGTACTTGGGCTAGCAACACGGGAACACAACCTCTGTAATAAGAAACTGGTGTGATGCCCGTACGCGTCCCTAGCCCAAGCACTCTATGCGTGGCCTCCAAACATCAGGGACGGGGCGAGCTGGTCGGGCACGCTCTGCAGGGAGAGGTGACGCGCGACGCCGACGAGGAGGCGCACAGTGGCGGGGTCGGTGCAGAGCCGGTAGGCAGAAGGCGAGGCGGCGGGGCGCGGTTCCGGGCCGGTGTGGAAGAGGTGGCGGGGTTCACTCGGGAAGGTGCTCGGCGACCGTGTCGGTGGGGAACGAGGTTGGCGGCGCACTGGAGACGAGGCCTGGACAGAGGAAGGCGAGGCCAGAGAAGCATCCAGAGGCTGCGGGCGGCTCCGGGGAGGCGGTGGCGCGTCGAGGATCCGGCGAGGATGAGCGCTCACGGGGACTGGCGTTGCAGAGGGCCAGGGCGAGCGCGGCGTCCGCGGCGGAGGCGGCCAGGAGGAAGGCGGCCGGCGGAGCTCGGGAGGGGACGCCGGCGTGTGGGGTGGTGGAGACGAGGTGGGGTGGAGGCAGGCGGTCGCGGGCGTCCGGCGAGGAAGAGGCCGACGGGGAGGGCGCGTCAGCGACGGGGCGGAGGAGGCCGGCGCCGAGGAGGGAAAGGCGGCGAGGCGGGAGGAGGCGTGGAGGAGGCGCGGCAGGAGGCGGGGCTCCTGGGCGGCGGTGGGGCCTGGCCGCAGAGGAGGCTGGCAGCGCTGGGCGTCGGAGCGCGCTAGGAGGGAGAAGCTCGCGGCGGCGGCCGGAGCGAGCTCAGGAGGTGGGTGGCGGCGCAGAGGAGTGGTCGGGGGGTTGGGGAGGCGCGTCCAGGGTGAGGAGCGGCGAGCGAGGTGGCGTGTGGTGGAGCTGGGCTGTGGGCCAGGGAGAGTAGGGTCAGGCGGGGCCCGCCCGGGGTGGGTTGGGTCAGAGGGCAGGCGCGGGGTGGTTCTGGTGGGGCTGGGTGCATGCGTGGTGTGTGTGTGGGTGTGTTGGCTCCAGGGTAGGTGGCAGATGGGGATTGGGTGGGGTTTGGGTCAGGGTGATGTGGCGACCTGGGATAGGCTCGGGTGAGGTGGAGGGAGGTTGGGTAGAATAGGTCTGGGTAGGATAGGGATTTCGGACTAGATATTTATTTTCGGGTTTTTCTTTACACATTATTTTAAAGAATCTTTGTAAATCATTTAGCCAAAACAAAATGTCTGGACAACCGAAGTTTGATTTGAAATTAGGACGGGGTGTTTGCAAAAAACAAAATAGACCTTTGTAAAAAAATAGTTTTTATCAAACGGACGCATGATGATGTCATGATGATGCAATGCGCAAAATCAACGCGATTTTCTATTAGTGGTTTTGCGGGATGCCACAATTCGACACCACTAACAATGGATCTCGCCCTCGAGATCCGCCTCATGGTACCGGGAAGAAGGTCGGCGATCTGAATCTTCTCGCATCGTGTAGATCCTTGCGACACCACTAACAAGAGGTCGTTGTCCGTGATCGTCGAGGGAACACTCCGGGAACAAAAGGTCGAAGGTAGAGGTATCAACAAATAAAGCCACCTCTAGCTTCCGTGGACGGAGTATAACTGCAATGATTCACCAATCAATGTGCAAGAGCGAATGATAAGAGTAGTCGGATGGTGATCAGTCCATCGCGCACCCAAAGCATTACTCTGCACATGAATAGGAAATTATGCAACCAACTCTCAGAATTCAGATTGTAGATCTCGACAAGCGAGGTTCGGAAACAAAGGAGTGATGCAGACTCTGCATCGGATCTGGCGTAGATGATGTCATCGCGTCGGAAAACGCCGTAAGGCACGAGGAGGAGCAAAGAGAAGTCCGCCAGATGAAGGATTCCTCGGATAGCATGAAGACCAGATGTAGCAACACCGTTACCAAAGGAGGAAGCGAAACCCTGAACGTACGACGGAACCCAACCACGAGAAATCCTGGACTCGAAGAGAGAGAAGAGAGCAGATTCAAAACACGCAGAGGTGAGAGGAGAGCAGCAGAGGGGTAAGGAGTAAAATCAGACCTAATCAGAACTATCCAACCGATTTTGCAAAAATAGTTTTGACACTCTACTTCGGCCGTTAGCTAGGTTATCCTACAGGCTGGACTTGTGGGGTATCGCAACTGCTGAGCTCTGATACCACTCTGTAACACCCTCAGAATCGACCCTATGCAAGTTTCGGCGATTCCCGCCAAACCCGCATAGAAACGATTCAAAGGTGCCCACCAGGCACTTTCGTGCGGGTGGAAAACGAAGTAATAACATTACACAACAGTCCTCGATGGGACCCACAGAACAGATGTATATACAACACGACTCCATGAGTCAAGAATACAGATATACAGAACAAAGATCCAAACCACCTTGAAAACTATAGAGCGTCCAGCTACAGACAAGATGCAAATGGGGCTAAGAGCCCTGAAGAATAACCAATGGCGTCCATAACCCTGCCCAGGCCAAGCCGGAAGGGTAACCCTGCTAACGACGTCGATCTCAAAACCTGCTAAAACAAAAGGGGTGCCGACAAAGGGCAAAGGAAAAAGAGGAGCGGTCAGTACTGAGGCCAGTACACGGCGGGGCTAGAATTCGGCGGTCCTCGCCTACATAGGTATGGTGGACTGAAGCGGCAGCGGCATCATGCACTAAACAACCTATAGAGACTCGATACAACGGTCGGCTATCAGAGAGAGATAAGAAAGACCTATTCGGAACCAACCTGATACTATCACCATACATACCCATCCTGGTATTTCCCCCTCGAGACCAAACGAGGAAGTCAACCGAGGAACTCACACCGTTGGCAGTTTTATTTATTCAGTTATCGTTGCAGCAATTACTAGTCAAGTAAAGATAATTGTCCTGATATAATAAGCAGTGGGAAATTTTAGCTAACCATTCCGTTGTAGTTGCGACATGTACTAGTCAAATACAATTAGCATGAGATATCCCAAAACCCAGCAGTTGTTGGTACTTTTATTTAGCCATTCCGTTGTAGTTGCAATACTTACTAGTCAGGTACAATGGTCGCAAGCGACAACCCAAACAAGCAATTGTTGGCAGTTTTATTTAGCCATTCCATTATAGTGAAGCTGATTACTAGTCATTATAAGGTCAAATTTATAACACTACTTTAGTTATAGTTGTCTATGATCGAGATACTGTGCTCCAAGTCGTCCATAACCGCGGACACGGCTTTCAGAAAGTTTTACCCTGCAGGGGTGCACAAATAGCAACACACACTCGATCAACCTCGGAAAAACCAAATCAAAACCCAACGAGGCCTTCACGACAAAGCAATCACCAGATTCAGAAATATTTCCGGGGGCCACCCCGTTGAGTACACCCGCAACGAAGCTAGCTGACTCCGAGACGGACTCAAGGTTTGCGTCAATGGCTGTAAACGACTGGGAACCCAAAACTGGGCTTGTCGATACCGCGAAAACACTCCGCTTACCTAAACAGTACAGGTGCTCCTCGCACAATCGTAAATAAAGCGGTAAAGCATGGCATAAGTACAAGATAGTAAATAAAACCTCAAACTAGTTTGTGGCCCCAAGAAATAAGAATGAATCAAGCTCTGGCTCAGGGGGGTCCCATAATCCTCCCCGATGTGGATAGCGCGAATATTCAAGGAACATGTATCAAGTACTCGGGGTCCTACGGGACACAAGTGGACGGTTAACAACCAAATAACATCTATTGCCCACCTGTGCCTCTGCATTTACCTACTTCAATTTTAGTTGTTAAACAGTAATTAAAGTCTTGATCATCTCCAACAATAAACACGCGGCAATACTCCAACAACTGTGGAACTCGACGACACGCAACAGCACTTGAGCAAGCGACTACGACGCGCAGGTCCAACTATCTACCAAACAATAGGTAATAGGAGGTGTCCAAGGCAATATAAGGCTGCAAGGGATACCACGGGTACGAAAGCTAAAGCATCGCAACACAGATAGCAATAGATCAACAGGAGGGAATAAATACTATAAAAGTAAGATAGGTAGAAAGGGGGAGATGCTCGCCTGAAAAACATTGCCGAAGGTTCATCCGAAGATCGGGTCGACACTCGCATCAACTCAACGGCCTTATCCGCGAAGAAGCAAAACACTAGAATAAACACCGGATGCAATATTTAATACTACGGCAAAAGATCGGGCATGATGCATGTATGATGTATGACATGGCAAAGGTGCGATGCGATTAGGCCGCATTAAGCGGAACCGGGGTCCCGACAATTAGTTAGATGGTTCAAGTTATTTAGATACCCCACAATTTAAATGTTGTCTTAACAAGGAAAAATTATATCACCGGTTCGATGCACAAATTTAAATGGGGCCAATATAAGGCTAGATTTGCCCGCATGTGGATCCCATATTTAATTATATGGTGAATCGGCATAAGGCCCCCAAACCACATGACAATATGCATGCGAATATGACCATTTAATATGCAACAAGTTTATATTTCATTTATAAAATAGGGCTCGAGAAAAGGGGTCACACATTGGGTTCGGCGATCTTGGTTTCGGGGGTTCGGGGTTCGGTCTCAGGGTTCAGGGTTCGACGGGATCGGTCTTCGAAGGTCGGATACAAGATGAAGAGCTTGGCGTTCCGGGAAGAAGGACTTGGTTCGGTGTCGGGGGCACATCGGACCCGCCCTGGTCGGTGCCGATCTTGTCGTCGATGGCGAACTTGAGGGGATCGGGTACCGGGGTCTTCGGGTCCGCGTAGACGGTCATGGCGTCCGGGAGACGATCTTGTCGCCTCCGGGAAGAAGGACTTGACGTTTCGCGGTGGAGTGCTTGTTGTTCCGGTGGCGATCTTGGCGGTCATCGGGTCCGGACTTCCCCTCCAGGAACGGGTCTTCAGGGTCTCGACGAACTTGGTGTTCCGGCATCTCCGAGTCGTGGATCTTGGCATCCGGGTCTCGGCGTCTTCGGGTCCGTCTCCGGGAAGGAGAACTGGGTGTTCCGAGGGGATCTTGACGCATCCGAAAAGTATTTGGAGTCCTTGCGGTTTTCTTGAAAATCCCTGGGTACATCTCCAAATAAGATATCGTGGTACTTGGGCTAGGAACACGGGAACACAACCTCTGTAATAAGAAACTGGTGTGATGCCCGTACGCGTCCCTAGCCCAAGCACTCGATGCGTGGCCTCCAAACATCAGGGACGGGGCGAGCTGGTCGGGCACGCTCTGCAGGGAGAGGTGACGCGCGACGCCGACGAGGAGGCGCACGGTGGCGGGGTCGGTGCAGAGCCGGTAGGTAGAAGGCGAGGCGGCGGGGCGCGGTTCCGGGCCGGTGTGGAGGAGGTGGCGGGGTTCACTCGAGAAGGTGCTCGGCGACCGTGTCGGTGGGGAACGAGGTCGGCGGCGCACTGGAGGCGAGGCCTGGACAGAGGAAGGCGAGGCCGGAGAAGCATCCAGAGGCAGCGGGCGGCTCCGGGGAGGCGGTGGCGCGTCGAGGATCCGGCGAGGACGAGCGCTCACGGGGACTGGCGTTGTAGAGGGCCAGGGCGAGCGCGGCGTCCGCGGCGGAGGCGGCCAGGAGGAAGGCGGCCGGCGGAGCTCGGGAGGGGACGCCGGCGTGTGGGGGTGGTGGAGACGAGGTGGGGTGGAGGCAGGCGATCGCGGGCATCCGGCGAGGAAGAGGCCGACGGGAAGGGCGCGTCGGCGACGGGGCGGAGGAGGCCGGCGCCGAGGAGGGAAAGGCGGCGAGGCGGGAGGAGGCGCGGAGGAGGCGCGGCAGGAGGCGGGGCTCCTGGGCGGCGGTGGGGCCTGGCCGCAGAGGAGGCCGGCAGCGCTGGGCGTCGGAGCGCGCTAGGAGGGAGAAGCTCGCGGTGGCGGCCGGAGCGAGCTCAGGAGGTGGGTGGCGGCGCAGAGGAGTGGTCGGGGGGTTGGGGAGGCGCGTCCAGGGTGAGGAGCGGCGAGCGAGGTGGCGTGTGGTGGAGCGGGGTTGTGGGCCAGGGAGAGTAGGGTCAGGCGGGGCCCGCCCGGGGTGGGTTGGGTCAGAGGGCAGGCGCGGGGTGGTTCTGGTGGGGCTGGGTGCGTGCGTGGTGTGTGTGTGTGGGTGTGTTGGCTCCAGGGTAGGTGGCAGATGGGGATTGGGTGGGGTTTGGGTCAGGGTGATGTGGCGACCTGGGATAGGCTCGGGTGAGGTGGAGGGAGGCTGGGTAGAATAGGTCTGGGTAGGATTTAGGACTAGATATTTATTTTCGGGTTTTTCTTTACACATTATTTTAAAGAATCTTTGTAAATCATTTAGCCAAAACAAAATGTCTGGACAACCGAAGTTTGATTTGAAATTAGGACGGGGTGTTTGCAAAAAACAAAATAGACCTTTGTAAAAAAATAGTTTTTATCAAACGGACGCATGATGATGTCATGATGATGCAATGCGCAAAATCAACGCGATTTTCTAGTAGTGGTTTTGCGGGATGCCACAATTCGACACCACTAACAATGGATCTCGCCCTCGAGATCCGCCTCATGGTACCGGGAAGAAGGTCGGCGATCTGAATCTTCTCGCATCGTGTAGATCCTCGCGACACCACTAACAAGAGGTCGTTGTCCGTGATCATCGAGGGAACACTCCGGGAACAAAAGGTCGAAGGTAGAGGTATCAACAAATAAAGCCACCTCTAGCTTCCGTGGACGGAGTATAACTGCAATGATTCACCAATCAATGTGCAAGAGCGAATGATAAGAGTAGTCGGATGGTGATCAGTCCATCGCGCACCCAAAGCATTACTCTGCACATGAATAGGAAATTATGCAACCAACTCTCAGAATTCAGATTGTAGATCTCGACAAGCGAGGTTCGGAAACAAAGGAGTGATGCATACTCTGCATCGGATCTGGCGTAGATGATGTCGTCGCGTCGGAAAACGCCGTAAGGCACGAGGAGGAGCAAAGAGAAGTCCGCCAGATGAAGGATTCCTCGGATAGCATGAAGACCAGATGTAGCAACACCGTTACCAAAGGAGGAAGCGAAACCCTGAACGTACGATGGAACCCAACCACGAGAAATCCTGGACTCGAAGAGAGAGAAGAGAGCGGATTCAAAACACGCAGAGGTGAGAGGAGAGCAGCAGAGGGGTAAGGAGTAAAATCAGACCTAATCAGAACTATCCAACCGATTTTGCAAAAATAGTTTTGACACTCTACTTCGGCCGTTAGCTAGGTTATCCTACAGGCTGGACTTGTGGGGTATCGCAACTGCTGAGCTCTGATACCACTCTGTAACACCCTCAGAATCGACCCTATGCAAGTTTCGGCGATTCCCGCCAAACCCGCATAGAAACGATTCAAAGGTGCCCACCAGGCACTTTCGTGCGGGTGGAAAACGAAGTAATAACATTACACAACAGTCCTCGATGGGACCCACAGAACAGATGTATATACAACACGACTCCATGAGTCAAGAATACAGATATACAGAACAAAGATCCAAACCACCTTGAAAACTATAGAGCGTCCAGCTACGGACAAGATGCAAATGGGGCTAAGAGCCCTGAAGAATAACCAATGGCGTCCATAACCCTGCCCAGGCCAAGCCGGAAGGGTAACCCTGCTAACGACGTCGATCTCAAAACCTGCTAAAACAAAAGGGGTGCCGACAAAGGGCAAAGGAAAAAGAGGAGAGGTCAGTACTGAGGCCAGTACACGGCGAGGCTAGAATTCGGCGGTCCTCGCCTACATAGGTATGGTGGACTGAAGCGGCAGCGGCATCATGCACTAAACAACCTATAGAGACTCGATACAACGGTCGGCTATCAGAGAGAGATAAGAAAGACCTATTCGGAACCAACCTGATACTATCACCATACATACCCATCCTGGTATTTCCCCCTCGAGACCAAACGAGGAAGTCAACCGAGGAACTCACACCGTTGGCAGTTTTATTTATTCAGTTATCGTTGCAGCAATTACTAGTCAAGTAAAGATAATTGTCCTGATATAATAAGCAGTGGGCAATTTTAGTTAACCATTCCGTTGTAGTTGCGACATGTACTAGTCAAATACAATTAGCATGAGATATCCCAAAACCCAGCAGTTGTTGGTACTTTTATTTAGCCATTCCGTTGTAGTTGCAATACTTACTAGTCAGGTACAATGGTCGCAAGCGACAACCCAAACAAGCAATTGTTGGCAGTTTTATTTAGCCATTCCATTATAGTGAAGCTGATTACTAGTCATTATAAGGTCAAATTTATAACACTACTTTAGTTATAGTTGTCTATGATCGAGATACTGTGCTCCAAGTCGTCCATAACCGCGGACACGGCTTTCAGAAAGTTTTACCCTGCAGGGGTGCACAAATAGCAACACACACTCGATCAACCTCGGAAAAACCAAATCAAAACCCAACGAGGCCTTCACGACAAAGCAATCACCAGATTCAGAAATATTTCCGGGGGCCACCCCGTTGAGTACACCCGCAACGAAGCTAGCTGACTCCGAGACGGACTCAAGGTTTGCGTCAATGGCTGTAAACGACTGGGAACCCAAAACTGGGCTTGTCGATACCGCGAAAACACTCCGCTTACCTAAACAGTACAGGTGCTCCTCGCACAATCGTAAATAAAGCGGTAAAGCATGGCATAAGTACAAGATAGTAAATAAAACCTCAAACTAGTTTGTGGCCCCAAGAAATAAGAATGAATCAAGCTCTGGCTCAGGGGGGTCCCATAATCCTCCCCGATGTGGATAGCGCGAATATTCAAGGAACATGTATCAAGTACTCGGGGTCCTACGGGACACAAGTGGACGGTTAACAACCAAATAACATCTATTGCCCACCTGTGCCTCTGCATTTACCTACTTCAATTTTAGTTGTTAAACAGTAATTAAAGTCTTGATCATCTCCAACAATAAACACGCGGCAATACTCCAACAACTGTGGAACTCGACGACACGCAACAGCACTTGAGCAAGCGACTACGACGCGCAGGTCCAACTATCTACCAAACAACAGGTAATAGGAGGTGTCCAAGGCAATATAAGGCTGCAAGGGATACCACGGGTACGAAAGCTAAAGCATCGCAACACAGATAGCAATAGATCAACAGGAGGGAATAAATACTATAAAAGTAAGATAGGTAGAAAGGGGGAGATGCTCGCCTGAAAAACATTGCCGAAGGTTCATCCGAAGATCGGGTCGACACTCGCATCAACTCAACGGCCTTATCCGCGAAGAAGCAAAACACTAGAATAAACACCGGATGCAATATTTAATACTACGGCAAAAGATCGGGCATGATGCATGTATGATGTATGACATGGCAAATGTGCGATGCGATTAGGCCGCATTAAGCGGAACCGGGGTCCCGACAATTAGTTAGATGGTTCAAGTTATTTAGATACCCCACAATTTAAATGTTGTCTTAACAAGGAAAAATTATATCACCGGTTCGATGCACAAATTTAAATGGGGCCAATATAAGGCTAGATTTGCCCGCATGTGGATCCCATATTTAATTATATGGTGAATCGGCATAAGGCCCCCAAACCACATGACAATATGCATGCGAATATGACCATTTAATATGCAACAAGTTTATATTTCATTTATAAAATAGGGCTCGAGAAAAGGGGTCACACATTGGGTTCGGCGATCTTGGTTTCGGGGGTTCGGGGTTCGGTCTCAGGGTTCAGGGTTCGACGGGATCGGTCTTCGAAGGTCGGATACAAGATGAAGAGCTTGGCGTTCCGGGAAGAAGGACTTGGTTCGGAGAGAGATAAGAAAGACCTATTCGGAACCAACCTGATACTATCACCATACATACCCATCCTGGTATTTCCCCCTCGAGACCAAACGAGGAAGTCAACCGAGGAACTCACACCGTTGGCAGTTTTATTTATTCAGTTATCGTTGCAGCAATTACTAGTCAAGTAAAGATAATTCTCCTGATATAATAAGCAGTGGGCAATTTTAGTTAACCATTCCGTTGTAGTTGCGACATGTACGCATGATGATGTCATGATGATGCAATGCGCAAAATCAACGCGATTTTCTAGTAGTGGTTTTGCGGGATGCCACAATGGGGCCACTTGTCTGCGTCTGTGTGGGTGAGTTGCTCAGTGAAAAATGGTTCAGCGCGAGGTGAGTAGGTGGGCTAGTGTTGGGCTGCTGGGCTGGCCAGATGGGCTGTTTGTTTCACTTTTTTATTCTGAAAGCTCTTTCTTTTTCCAATATGAATTTCTGTTTTGATTTTCAAACAAATAATTCAAACTCCATTTCAAATCAAACCACCACCAAACCTTGTATTGATTTTAATTCTGTTTAACATCATAATCCAATGTCCAAAACAAAATAATTTTTATTCTTTTTAGGATCCATTAATAATTAAATAAATAGACCTTAGTCATTAATTCAAATAGGATTTTTAGAAACTCTACTTGAAATCTAAATAATATCAAAACCATTTCAGTAGGTTTTATTTAAAAATATAAAACACTTGGAAATCTTAAAATATTTTAACAAGTTTTAGTGTTTATTTAAAAAGGAAAAAGCCTTTACTTTAATAAAATTGGATATTAATAAATCATCATTATTTTATTTAAATAAACCTTTACTCTTTTTTATCAAATAGAAATATTTTATTTCAAAAGCTTGGCCAAGATTTAATCTGGCTCTATAAAATAATCCTTATTTATATTTCTACCTTTTCTTTTGAAAACCAAATATTTTTATTAAAAGATCCAAAAATAGTGATTCCAACTATTATAACTTTCTTTATTAATTGTTTATCTTTTTAAATCCCTTTAGGATTTTATTTGATCAAAATAGGTTTTGATGTTTCCAATTGGAATCAAAAAGTTTCTTCTCATCCTAAATTTAAACAATATTTTGGGATGTGACACCCTGCTGGGCCGCTGTTGGGTTGCTGCTAGGCTGCAACTTGGTGCACCATGCAGTAAATAAGAGAGGGAAACACCTGGGCTGGCCTATTTGCAATTTTTCTTTACTGTTTCCTTTTCTTTTTTCTGTTTTATTTTTAGATTTGTATATTACACAATTATTTTGAGTTTTCTTTGTAGAATTAACTTGTTAAACAATTGCAGCAATAATGAATGTATTTAGAGTCATTTTGTGAACTTTTATTATATATTGTTTAGAGTTTCTTTATTTTCTTTATGTAGATATTTTTCCTATTATTATTTGTGAGGGTCTTTGATATGAATTTAATTGGGCTGAAATTCATAAACTTATTATAGAATGCATTACTAATAACTAATGAGATTTTATTCTCATTAACTCACAATATTTAGGAGATTTTTATATGGTGATCCTTTATTTTTATTTGATAAATAGAGTTCTAGTGAGTTAATATGATTAATATTATTCCCATTAATTTAGAAAATATCAATGGATATATTTTATTCTAACTAACAAAAGAGTTAGGGTTTGAATTGTAAATGCTTACCCTAGGGTTTAGGGTTCTTAATTTACTTATATTTTTATGTTGATGTGAATAAAGATTAATGGCTAAAGACATTGTCTTTATGTTTGTGATTTTTAATGATATCACCATTTAAAGTAAAATAATGGAATTGTTTTCTAGGCTAACTTATGAGAAAGAATTGATAAAGATAGTTCTTAAGTACCTATGATAATGATGGTTGAAAATGACAAAAATGTGCTTAAGTGAGTTGATATAGGAAATATTCGTATAAAGCTTTGTGGAAATAAGATGATTTATCCAACAGATGGGATGGATGTTAAGCTTGGTTTTAGATTTATGGTTTAGTGTTGATCAAGAATTCCTATCTTCCATAATTCACAATCCTGGACTTCTAATTAAGGAATTCCTTTCCTAGATATACTACTTCTTCCTATCCATCATCATGTGTTAACATGATGAGCTTTACTTCACAAAAATATTCTTATCCACCTTTTATTATTCTAAATCCATTTATAATTCCAATGAGCTTGACACTGAAGCTTTAATAATCTTCTCATATCTATACTTGGTTATATCAAACTATTCTACTACTAATAATCTCCAATCTAGCAGATGGTTACAATTGCCTCCATTCATACCCTTCCTTTATTATCCATCACCAACATTATTCTAATAGATGTATATCTCAAATCATACTTCACCTCAAGTTCTTAGTATTTCCAAAGAGGAAAATACTACTTCTTTACTCCAATGTTGCTCTGACATCATCATAATCATACTATCTGATATTTACTTCACTCTAGTATCTTATACTCCAACCTCACATTAGATTAATATGGCTTGTCATGGCTAACCTAGAATAACATTGCTATACTAGGGTTCAATCATGTTCTATTCTCCAATGTCACTTATACATGATATAAGCATTCAAACTTGGTGAGTAAATCATGACCATTATAATCCTATTTGTTAATCATATAATTATATCTTCTACATAACTCTTCTATCTATTCAGGATTGGGTCAACTCCATCAAGTATTATAATGATTTCATTCTCTTCCAGCACTCCCATCCTATTAGTTTATATTTAAATCTATTATTACCACTTACCTCTTCTTACTTATTTCTTTATAGGCCTTAAGTAAATGCTATGATAAGGACAAGAGTTGATATATCAAGAATTGATAGTTTAAGAATTTGTGAATCAATAATTGATTACTCAACATTGATGAACAACAGATATTAAGATAGGATTCATTAGAGATGATAAAGATTGATATGGAAAGAAAGATATGTGGTGAATGATCTTGACTTGGTTTCTTTCCTACTCAATCTTACTAAAGAGTTAAGGTTAGGTATTACCATGATACTCATGGTATAAGCAGATGAGATTAAGATAGATCAAGAATTAGTTGTTACATTCTTATTACTTAAGTTATATTTATAACTTGGTATTCATGGGTTGTGTAATGAATACCGGAATATGATTACTTGAGGATCAAATATAATCCATTAAGTCATGTATTAGGGTTTAACTTTTATTACATTTGATCTACCCTTAGATCAAATCATGTTTACCCAAAATAAGGTTTTAACAAAGGTCATATTGAAACTTATCGTAGTCAACTTGATGATCTACTTCAATTCCATCAAGTTGAGAGAAGCTTCAATCACTTTGACAAGTTTTGTTCAAAATCGCGAAAATTATTCGGATTTTCTATGCATGAATGCAATGCACATATCTGGGTTGAGCTTATTTCTAAGCTCTAATGCTGGGATGTTACAGTGCCCCCCTGCCAAACGGTGCCAGGGGAGGTCCTTCTCTCGTAGTGGCGTCGGTGCCCGTCAGAACTAATGGGGAAGAGGACGACGGCCATCGGCACAAGTAGGCCGGGAGGCAGCCCCGGGTTCGCGGTGGTGGTGGTGCGGTGCGCCGCCAACTCCTTGACGTGGAGGTCGCGCGGAGGCCGCAGATCAAGGCCACACCCTCATCTGCTAGATCAAGGCCACTCCCTGTGATCCAATTGGCCCAATCAACCAGCGGGCTCCAATTTTACGCCCAAAGTAGCGTCCCTCTGGACATCAGGGCAACAAAGCGGAAAAGGCTGCGCTGAGAGAACACAAGCCAGGATTCGATGGTCGAAAATGATACAAACATGAAATTTGACGGTCCAGAATGCAGAGGGCGTGAGAGCGCTCCTAGTTTGGCTCAGTTATAATGTTCCTAATAGCACTCTCTAACAATTATTTCAGTACTTTTAACTCCTAAGAGTAAGTTGCACCAAAGGTTGTATCTGGATCCATGACTAGAAGTCTGAATATATGCATGTGAAATATAAAGATTTCATTAAGTATGGTAAATCAATTTATTCCCACTCTCGTTGCTGCCCTTGTGGTTGTGGTGCCGGTGCGTCTGCCATCGAGGCGTCATCCTTGTCACTTGTCCTACCATGATTAGTAACACATGCATTGGTCTGAACATCACCTTTTCTCTAAACCAAATAGGTATAAGAGTTTACTTCAGGTGTCATTAGTCTACTGGTGATGAACTGTAATGATGTTTAGCTGGTCAGGCGCAAAGTTCACCCTTGACTGAAAGGCCGAGTTCAGGTATTGCACTTGGAAATTAGTATCTCTTGATGAGTGTGTTGCGCCTACGTGAAGGCTTCCATCGATGCTTAATTCAGAGACACCAAGGACTTGAAAATTCTTAACGGGAGAGTATCAACCTCAGGTATGTCTCAGGTATTGCACTTTGGAAATTAGTATCTCTGGATGGGTGTGTTTCCTTCGTGAAGGCTGCCATCGGTGCTTAATTCAGAGACACCAAGGCATTGAATATTCTCAACTGAACAGTATCAATCTCAGGTATGTCTTCTGCCATTGGTCTGTCACACTAGTCCCACTATCCTGTGATTTCTAGTGATCTCAAGCGCAGCATGCTAGCTATCCCGTACGGATCTACTCCCTCTGTTTCAAAATATAAGATGTTTTAGCTTTGTGAAGCAAATGTATCTAAACTTGTTCTAGTATGTAGGTTCACTCAAGTTGGATGTGAATCTACACACTAAAACAAGTCTAGATACATTTTCTTCACAAACCTAAAACATCTTATATTTTGAAACGGAGGGAGTATGATTTTGGTCTTGCCAAGTGGCTTTCTGCAAACCGTGTTGTGTTCCCCATTGAATTTCCATTGCTCAAGAATGATTCCATATTAACAGTAGTGTAATTGTTGTTTTAACTTTGAATATACACCCTTATACAGGCATATGGCTCCAGAATACTTCAAGCATGGAATCATAACGAGAAGATTAATGTGTTTTGGTTGCTTCTCGAATTATCAATCTATTCTTGGAAGGCAAAACCGCCGCTTTACTGGACAGCATGAAAGAACTAGTGGATTGGATATGACTCCGAGAAGAACAAAGACTGCAGCAGTTGCCTTAATGTGCATTCACCACAGCGCAAGCTCGCGGCCTAGTATGTAATCGGTGACTCAGTAAGTGAGCATTCAAATTGACGAGGTGATATGATGGTTGTTGGTGGCAGGTGCTCTGTTTCTTGAAGGTAGATAGATAGTCACTTGATCAGATGTGAAGACCTTAAATCGCAAGCGCAATATGTTTTGCCTCATGATTTGGATTGCAGCTCAAGCAGCCTGTCTTGGAGCAGTGATATTTATTTTAATTTTAACTTTTGGACCTGTTTTACCATCTTTCTGCGCATCATCACTCCCTACATTGTGATCCTCTGGCTTTACAAATAAAGTTTGTATGGGTGGATGTTAGATGACTCATCACTGGGGAAATTTTATAGCATTCATAATTATTCTGTTTCATGATTGTGGTCGTTTTTTGGGACAGTTTTTATTAGTAGGCCTTCTGTACTCGCAGACAAATAAGTTCAGTATATGCACAAGCTGTGACTAGTGTGGGTTTTCGGGGACAGCAACTGCGTGCTACATTGTCCAAATGAATCAATTGATGTCTCTTAGGAGTTGGTACACTCTACACTGATATTGTAAGAGTAGTTCCTCTCGTGCTAGTACGTGTGAACATTTTTTATTCGTTTCTGTTTGTGAACTTGTTCCTTCCTATTTTTCATGCTACAGACAACTACTGTACATTCATTTGGTATTTTTAGTACTCCTGAGAGGCCAAGACTGAAATATCGAATATGTATAGCACAATAATGCTTGCAAGAAAACGTTTGGTTCGGTTCGCGGGTGTCATATATCAGCTGAAGGGAAATCGGTGGATGCACACCTGTTGATCCGCCACTTCTGCATCCACCCACGACACCATCCTGCGGTTTACAGCTCGCCCTTCGCCGACATGGCCGTGCAGAGCCCGCTCCGCCGGTGGAAAACGTTCTTCGATGTCGTCTCTGCCGCCATCGAGACGGCGATTATGTATGTGCAAGAGGTGGCACCTGCCGTGCGATCCTGATGAAGATTTCGTGGCGCGCGCGCGCAACGGTGACACTGATGAAGTCGGACTCGGACGGGAGCGAGGACGCGCTTGAATCCGTAATCACTCCGACTTCTATCCTAATTCTTACTCCCAGCTAGATCGATGAGATATAAGCTAAAGGAATTCCCCGCTTTCTTGATCGCCCGCCTCCCTCTTCTGCTACATACATCCACCGGTTTGAGAGCCCTAGATCGCAAGCTCGTGATTCGCCGCCATGGTCGCGCCCGCGCAGAGCCCGCTCCGCCGGTGGAAGCCCTTCTTCGGCGCCTTCGACTCCGTCGACGCCGCCATCGAGGCCTCCGACCCCGTCCTGTCGCGCCGGGAATTCCGGGGCTTCAGGGTCGACCTCTTCGAAATGCTCTGCAACGTCGCCGACGACGACCACGCGGAGGCGGAGCGTCTCTGCCTGGTGCTCGACGACCTGATGGCGGAGTCCCTCGAGACGCTCAGGCTGATTGCAGTGATGCCCACGGTGCTTGCCACGACGAACCTCGGCAAGTCGCTCCGCGCGCTGCGGAGGCACGAGTCGGAGCGCGTCCGCGTCCTCGCCAGCGGCATCGTGAGCGGGTGGAGGGCGTCGATGCAGGACGAACTCGCCAAGGTCAGAGAGGCGATGCACAAGCTGGACAAGGAGGAGGAGATCGTGGACCAGCAACCGTCGACCAAGCAGACTTCCAAGATCCTCGAACCGTCGACCAAGAAGACGGCGAAGATCGCAGCACAGCCACCGCTGCACAAGAAGACGGTGGAGATCACCAACAAGAAGGCGCCTGATCGGGCCATCGGCGCTGTCCACCATGCCGGGCTCTGCTCCGAGCAGAAGATGGAGGCCGCAAAGCGCAAGTTCCAGGATGCCTGCAAAGAAGCAGAGGACGCGAAGCGACAGCGTCGGACACAGCGAGTCGTGGAGTCGCCGGAGATGCTGAAGCAGCGGCAGAAGATGAACTCCATCCCGAGGGAGAAGAGCCGAGCGATGTGCGCCAGCTCCATGCTCAAGAAAAGCTTCTCCGTCACGAGGCTGGCTTCGTAGAGTTTAGGGCTCAGCAAGTTGATCCACAGCTCGTGTCTGTCTTGTTCACCCTGTGTGTGTTCACTCTGAATCGACTACTCAAACATGCAGTGCAATACTGCAACTGTAACTAGCACAAATAAGGCAATCAAGTTGCTTGTTTGTCTGTTCTGTACATGTGACTGTAGGAAGCTGATGAATTGAAAGTGATATTTAGTACTACTGTGCTATTGCAGAATTTGTTGAACTCTGGAGAAAAGTGACGAGTCTTCTTCACGTGGTTTAGGGCTCTAGCTAGGAGAGTTTATTCGACTGCAAATGTCTATGCTCAAAATTGTAATACGATGCATAAACTGTGAACTGATATGTGATAATACTGATATACCAATAAAATTGTTGATCTCTAGCTATACGGAGTACTGTACTAGCTTGTTGCATTCCAGCTCTCTCTCAAAAAAAAGCTTGTTGCATTCCATTACTGTACTAGCTTGTTGCATTCCAGCTCTCTCAAAAAAATTGTTGATCAGTTCGCAGCGAGACTTATTCGAGGTTGCTGAAGATAAAGCTTTTGCTGCTTTGTAATAAGAAGTACGTACGGCTGGTCCCTGTTTATTCAATATTAATTTTCTTTTGTGTTTTGTTGCCCAGATATGTCTTTCCCAGTGAGTTGTTTAGTTTTGATTCGTTCTATTTATTTATCCCCCAAATGTAGAACCAGATGTTCTATCTGTTTTATGGATTTGTTAGCATAAAACCACCACATTCGTAGAATTTTTTTCCGGATGGTAACACTTGATGTTTCAATCACAAGAAACCACCGGATTTGAACCAAGTTTTCGCAAAAACAAGTAATTCAGGATTGATCGTGAATTGATAGAAGGACCCACATGTAAGGTCTTCGTGACACTTCTTTGATGGCTCTTCGACCGGCCATTGACCTTGTGGACATAGGGGCGTTGTCGTTGACCTCTCACTAACTCGTATTCTTCCTCGCTTGCCCGACCTTGCGGTTGCACCCCTGCTCCGCCATCGTCGTTGTCGTGCCGCTGTTGTCCTACCGCCTCCTGCCGCCGCCAATCAATATGCATAGCTAGCATGATGGGAGTCTTTGACCCAGTCCTATCTAGGGGTAAGCTCCAATTTTCGATCTAGAGTTAGGGTTCCTTGCGATTTGGGATTTTTTAATTTCTTGTCGATTTGTATCGATTAAAGTTAGTTGTTTTGCTGATTAAGACATCACCACCTTGACTATGCTACTAATACTGTGGATGACCCCACATTCTTAGGGATTGCCGTGGGTTACGAGGAGGCCTGCCGCGTGCACAAAATCGGGCCACGCAAACGTTGCATTTGAAGGTACAAACAAATGTAGAAAATTCTACATGTGCCAAGTGTGAAATGTAAGTGTTAGGTTGCTTTTTTTGCTGCGAGTTTTTTGCATATCAAATTAGAGGTAGTAAAACATCCATTCAGATCAATATAGTAGGAATAAGCTAGTTTTATTTTAGTTCACTGAGTGGCAACAACAATATAGTCCATTATAGTTTAATCAGTTGGATCCCTAAATGGATTAGTTAGATTAGTCAATGGCAATAACATAAATTTTCAATATAGTTATGCATGATTTTGAATTTGATTTACCTCCTAATCTTACAAAATTTTGTTAGATGCATTTGGATCACTGAATTGCTCAAGTTCTTTTAGATCTTTTCTTATACCATTCAATTTATTTAGCTCCAGTTCTTCTAGATATCCTTTATTTTGATCACTAAATTTCTCATGTTCTTCTAGATCCTTTCTTTAGATTACCTCCTGATCTTACTAAATTTTGCTATATGCATTTGGATCACTGAATTGTTCACCCTTTCTTTTTATAGGAGGCTATGAACTATGGCTTTCAATCTTGGTTAGACAAAGAGTGCCCTGACACTCTAAAATGTTCTTAATGTAGACTGTGGCAAATGTACAATGACAGCAATAATGCAAGAATCGAATAGAGGTATGAGAGTGCTAAGTTGCTCAAGGATCTTGCTGAAAAGAAGGACAAGCTAGATAAGAAATATTTCATCCTTTTAGTTGATGTGAATAAGATCATTGATGGTAGTGAGTAAAAGGTGTTAGCAAAAAACATGATCATGATTAACAAGAACAATAAGCTTCCTAAGGGAAAAGATCAGGAGGATTTGGTGGAGATGGAGAAGAAAATACATGTGCTAGTGGAAGTGATTAAGAATGTGCGAAATACCATGCAGAAATAATGAAGGTGAGACAGAAGACCTAGGATGGTGAAAAAGAGGCTACAAAGGAGCGTAAAACTAGAGTATATGCTCTTTGAGATTCTCCAAGTTTTTTTTTTGAAAGGGGGGAGGGGTCTCGAAGGACCTCGACTGCTGCATTTATATTATCATCGGTGGAGCAACATTTACATAAAGGACCTGAACATAAAGAAAAAAAGAACATGTCCCTTGGAATTCACACTGAAGACCCTAGTAGTAAAAACTAAAAAGCAATCAATTCCAGGGCTTCTCCTTGCTCCTCCTCCACCAAAACCTTGACTAAGCAACCGACTGCGGTCGAGCACACCACCACCAGGGACATGGTGACTTGGGGTGGAGCGTCGGGAGCGCACCGTGTCAGAGCTAGAGGGCCTCCAATCTGGCATCAAAGCCCGGAGGTTATAAACCCTTCATCAGCTTTCCGGCAACCAGGGAGGGAGTGGTTGCCTCACAGCCATGAAAGTCAGCAGCTGGATGGCCACCCGCCATCGACGAAGAGCCACTGAGGATGAACTCCCGGAGAAGATCTCTCCAAATTGCAGCAGGAACCTTCCCCACCATCCTCCTGCTGCAGAGCAAGACCCACCAGAGCGCTTCCTCTCCTCGCCACCATGACTGACCGGAGGAAGATTCCCAGCACTCTTTCTCCACATCAAGCGATGGCATCGAGCGACGGCTTTATTGAAGGAGATCGTGGCCTTCCCCTCCACTCTTAGCTCCAACCAGAGGAGCCTGAGGGCGAGAAGAAGAAACCCTAGCTCGTCCTAGATCTGGCCGCCATGATCCGGAACACCACTCCAAGCTACATGCATGAAGCCTACTACCGCCATACCTCCATACCTACAAATACTCTCTACAACCCACCTCGACAACCCAAGTGTTGGGTTTGCAGCATAGAAAACAAAAAATTTCCTACGATGGGAACTATATGCACCAAGATCCATCTATCTAGATAGAAGCAATTGGTGGATATACATCCAAAGAATACATACCATCGAAGACCGAAAATCTTTACGAGTATGAACTTGTTGGTGATGTAGTCGATCTCTTGCCAATCTCAAGATCGCGATGAAGTCCAACTGGTCCAGCAAGTCTAGCACCATCAAGTCCAGCACCGCAAAGCAGTGGTGCATCCATGATCGCACACACGTTCGGGTATCCCGACAACCTCCCCGCCCTCGCTCCAGCAAAGCAGCGGAAGCAACAAAACCTTCCATAAAAAGCCACCGGGAACATGTATCTCGCTGATCCGAGACCATGGGGAAATTCTAGAGGGGGAGAGAGATCCTTCACAAGGAGGTGTGTTATGAGAGGAGGAGATGGGGGCCTTTTATAGGGAGAGGGTAGCCAACCAAGGGGCATGGTGTGGCAGCCATGGTGGCTGCCCCCACCTCTTCCACATTCATGTGGGTGGAGCTCCCACTCAAAATGAAAAGCCTCCACTCACATAAACATGCCTCCACTCAAAAATCCACTCACATCCATTAAATTTCCACCAAATTTAATGCAAGCTCTCATTTAATAAAACTCTTTTATTTATTTTATTTAGAATTTTTTAATTACATTAATTAACAAACATTCACATAAAACCCCTTGCAATATTTCAATTTCACATGCAGAACCTGTTGGGGGGATAACCCCGGGTAGGGTAAAGACGGGGAGAGACGGAAGGATGTTCCCCCTCTAGTTTCCGAGTTACGGTCTGAGCCGGCCGAATCATGTAGAGGTCGGCCGAGATGGGAAAGGACAGGACCCTCATGATAATGGCAAGACGTTACCCGGCCGACATACTTCGTAACTCGGCTGGGTCAGCCCGAATAACCTCAATGCAGATAGAGGACGAGCCGAGCTACGGGAGGCAAGGCCGAATGATACGAAGCTTGTAGGAGAAGGAGAAGCCTGAAGTCAAACCCTAGCCGCAGGATAGGGAGAATCTGAGCCAAGCCAAGTACTACATACAAAGACGCAGAGCGACAGAGAGGCAGAAGGAGGTCACGGGGGTGACAGTCCTGAAGGCCGAGGCGTGCAGGAGGGGCCCTCTGGAACCTTGCCGTAGTAGGAGGAGCGACAGGGAAAGGGGGGCGCCGAACTACTATATTGGGACAAGCATATTCCTCGAATATGCTTGCCACATCAGCCCTAAAGGAGCCCAGGACTCTCCTTTATAAGGAGAGGCTTGGACCCTGAGCAAGGGATCGACTCATTTTTCAGTACCGTTAGGCTGGTGAAGTTCTTCTCTTCACCCTGTATACAGCTCAAGGAGCACTTGTAGCCCAAGGAAGAAGAAATAAAGATCTTTGCCTTAGTCTGTTGTGTGTAGAATCAACTACATCTTCCCTTCCCAGATCCCACTAGCATCCATTGGCCCCAAACCTTAGCCTACCCATGGCATCTACCGTGCCACCACCACGACAGTTGGCGCCCACCGTGGGGCCAGCAGCGGTGCTAGCTGGAGTTATGATCTGGACGGGAAACTTCATCAACACGGGCGAGCGCGTTGTTTCTGGCTTGGTCCAGAGGTTTGATCTCTGTGACTACGTCAGCGACAATGCAGGCAGCTTCAGGGGAAAAAATCCCCCTCGCAACGGTGTCTTCATCAACCTGGGCGGGCACAAGGCCTACGTCGGCATCGACATCTCTGGCATTTATCCTCACCGAGTTGTTGTTGCAGGAGTGCCACCTCTTAACACTGCGAGCCGTCCGCGCGGAGCGCATCCCGAAGGCAGCGTCGAGGTGATGGTCGCGGCCGGAGTGCAAGCTGGAGCAGCGGCTGCCGGATCAACTAGAGAACCTGCCACCGGCGTACAGGGCGCACCCAGGCAAACAACACCACTACCCACCGAGGTAATCCCACCAGCGACCAACCCGATCGAGGTGCAGGACACTACCCCAAAGGCACCAAGAGTAAGAGGGCCACCTCTGGAAAGGCCAGAGAACATTCTTCAGGCAACCATAGAGAACTTGACTACACCTGTAGCGCCGATACTTGATCCGGCAAATGCTCAGGCAGAATTAGAAGAAACCAGACAAAAGGTGCTGGTAGAGGCCAAAAAGGTGTCGGCCTTGCGAGAGTCCTTAAATAGGACCCTGCGCGAATATGACAAAGCTAATAAGCTTGACGTCGCACCCGAACGGGTGGACGAATTAAGATTGAGGGGGAAAAACCTCATAGATGATATCAACAAAGAGCATGATGCTCATAAGGCGGAATCAGTTGATTTGGGCTTGCCGAGGTACAGTACCCCGGCAAAAAAACTGAGAGCGGCAAATGCCGCAGCATTGGAATTAGAGCGGTTGACCGGCGAAGCCCGGCAGAAACAGCAAGAAAGAGTGAATGAGCTAGTGCGCATCGCGAACCAGCAAAACGAAGAAATGCTCAGGGCAGACCCGGCGAGGCCGGGGGCCTCACAAATGGTTCACTCAGCAGGAGCAGCACCTGCCTTGTCCGTGGCAGCAGCATCCTCACCCGGAAATAATGCACGGAAGGACAGAGCAGTAACCTCAGGAAAGAGAAACAAACAAATTGTTCCGTATGATCCGGCAATGGCCGGGAAGGCAAATGAGAACAGAGGCAATGGAAGCCGAGGTAACAGTGGTGAGAGAAATCCCGGCCGTATAGAGAAAGACGGCGGAAGCCGAGGCAATGGAGACCTCGGCAGAAGAGATCTCGGAAGAGGCAATCATGAAAACAATACCCCGGCCGAAGTAAGAAGAGAACTACCACTCAACCCGCAGCCAAGGCATGAACCCCGGCAGGAAAGAGAAACGAGGCCAGCTCGCCACAATCAAGTGAATGAAAGATACAATGATGGTTATTCCGAGATGGAATATGCGATCCGTGGTGGAAATAACCATTATGGAATACAAGACAGAGTCCTGTACAGATATTTGCCATCAAATGATGCAAGATTGAAGCTGGACCGGCTATACCGGTCCGAGTTGTTGGAAGAACAGGGCCCACTAGGTCCGACATGCTTTGGACCACGGATCATGGGCGAACCACCTGTGCCGAACTTTCAGCTAGCAAGAGACACGAAAACATATAATGGGAGTACCAAACCACAAGACTGGTTGATTGACTGTGCCACTGCTGTGAAAATAGCGGGTGGAAACTTACGATGGGCAGTGCGGTATGTCCCGCAAATGCTTGAAGGACCTGCTAGGGTGTGGCTGAATAATCTACCAGCGGGCAGTATCAATTGTTGGTTGGATTTTGAAGAAATGTTTGTCAGCAACTTCACCAGCACATACAAGAGGCCAAACAGGCCACAACAGTTAGCCATGTGCAAGCAGAGGCCGAATGAAACAGATAGAGAGTTTTCAACTCGATGGTGTAACCTGAGAAACTCATGTGAGGGAGTTATAGAGTCGCAAGCAATAGCTTGGTTCGCACAAGGATGCCGTTATGCCAGCGTGTTGTGGCAACGTCTGCAAAGAGATATGCCGACCACATTGGCAGAAACTATCAGAATTGCGGACTCCTACGCATTAGGAGACCCAACGCAACCAGAATTAATGTCGGCGGATCATCGGGAGAAACAAGACCATTATGCAAGAGATTTGGCCGGGTCATCCAGGCGCAGTGATTTCAGAGGAAGAAGAAGAGAAGAAAGGTTGGATTATAGATATAGTTCGGCCCAAGTAGCGGCAGTAGCACAAGACCAGCCGAGTCACGGAGCAACTCAACGGCAAAAGAATGGTCTTCAGCAGTGGACACCAAGGAATGAAGGAAAAAGACAGTGGACCCCAGAGCAAAAGAAACAGTGGCAGGGGAGGCCGAAGTACACGTTCGAATCTATGTTAGATCAGCCGTGCAAATTTCACATGTCAAACCCATCCAGGCCAGCCAACCATACGACTCGCCAATGTGCATGGATGAAAAATGCAATGGGAAACCCCGTAGGCATTCAGGCAGCACCCCATCAAGTACATCAGCAGCATCAACCACAGTTGACTGGAGCAAATGCACAACAACTGATGTTACCGCCTCCTCCCCCGAGGTACGATAACTCGGATCGGAGAGATGCGGTACATCAGGTGATGAACCAAGTCCAGGATGGAAGGGCAAATCCAGCGAGTACTGGACGCAATGATTACAGAGAACATCATCAGTCTTATTGCATGTTCACAACGGAACAGCAAGACAAGCAGAGTGTGCAGCGCCGGCATATGGAAGTAAACGCAGTTATGCCTGTAGTACCAAGATGTGTCCCTTGGTCAGATCAGGAGGTAACTTGGAGCATAAAGGATCACCCCAAGATAATGCCGAATCCCGGATCATATGCACTCGTGTTTGATCCGACATTCGTTGGACCAAGCATCAACGTGAAATTCTCAAAAGTACTCATTGACAATGGAAGCAGTATCAACATCATGTACAAAGATACCATGCACAAACTCGGAATATCGCAGAACATGTTGCAATCCACGAGGACCACTTTCCATGGGATAGCGCCGGGGCTTTCATGTGAACCCATTGGTAAGGTCTGAGTGGATGTGTTATTCGGCACAAGAGATAACTGCAGAGCAGAAAACTTAGAGTTTGAGGTGGTGGATCTAGAGAGTTGTTATCATGCTTTACTTGGACGGCCAGCGTTGGCGAAATTCATGGGCAGCTGTCATATAAGCTATCTGAAAATGAAGCTACCCGGACCACAAGGAGTGATAACAGTAACAGGGGATTACAAGAAGTCAATGGAGTGTACTTCAACCGGGTCAAATTTGGCCGAATCATTGGTTATAGCAAGAGAAAAAAGAAGGATTATGGAGGTAGCAGCCCTCGCTCAGTCGGCACAGCTGAATATGCTGGCACTAGCCAATCCGCATGGAAGTGTTTCCTTTTAGCCAACAAAGAAAACGAAGAAGTTTCAGATAGATGAGCAATTCCCAGAGCGTACTATTACTATTGGTGCAGGCCTAGATGCTAAATAGGAAAGCGAGCTCACCAACTTCCTCCGTGAGAATCGGGACATATTTGCATGGTCAACTCAGGACCTGCAAGGTGTTCCGAGGGAGTTGGCTGAGCACTCTTTGAATGTAAGGCCAGGAGCAAGGCCGGTGAAGCAACCTCTCCGCCGCTTCGCCGAAGACAGGAGAAAAATAATAGGGGATGAGATAGCTCGGCTCCTTGCAGCCGGGTTCATCATGGAGGTGCTGTATCCGGATTGGTTGTCGAATCCAGTGCTAGTAGAAAAGAAGAAAGATGATCCGAATGTAGCCATTGTATGGCGAATGTGTATCGATTACACGAACCTGAACAAGGCGTGTCCAAAAGATCCTTTTCCATTACCTAGAATAGACCAAGTCATTGATTCGACCGCTGGTTGTGAGTTATTGTCATTTGTAGACGCGTATTCTGGTTTCACCAGATACCGTTAAATCCGGCCGATCAAATAAAGACTGCGTTTATTACCCCGTACGGGGCTTATTGCTATCTCACAATGCCATTCGGCCTGCGAAACGCAAGAGCAACGTATCAGAGATGCATGCAAAAATGTCTACATGATCAGATATGAAAAAATGTACAAGTATACGTAGATGACGTAGTCATCAAAACCAAGGAAAGCAAAACGCTACTGGATGATATACGGCAGACTTTCGCGAACTTGAGAAGGTTCCAAATGAAGCTTAATCCAGAAAAATGCACATTTGGCGTGCCGGCAGGAAAATTACTCGGTTTTCTTGTATCCAGCCGAGGTATAGAGGCCAATCCAACAAAGATAAAGGCGGTAGAAAGAATGGAGTTGCCAAGGTGTCTAAATGACGTACAAAAGTTCACGGGATGTCTAGCCTCGCTCAGCCGGTTTGTATGTCGGCTGGGAGAGAAGCACTACCACTCTATCAACTAATGAAGAAATCAGATAAGTTCATCTGGACTCCGCAAGCGGACAGTGCATTTCATGAATTGAAAAAGATGTTGGTCACAGCACCCATTTTGGCTTCTCCATTATCAAAAGAGCCAATGTTACTCTATATAGCGGCTACCAACAGAGTAGTGAGTGCTGTAGTCGTCGTAGAGCGACTCGAAGATGATAAGTCGGTACAGAGGCCGGTGTACTATTTGAGCGAGGTGTTATCCGCTTTAAAACAGAATTACCCACATTATCAGAAGACGGCTTATGGAGTGTACATGTCAGCGAAGAAGCTTAAACATTACTTCGAAGAGCATCCCATCAAAGTGATCTGTGAAGCACCCATAGCCGACATATTGAGCAACAAGGATGCAAGTGGCCGAATAGCAAAATGGGCAATTGAGTTGTCACCGTACGCTCCACAATTTGATAGGAGAGATGCAATCAAGTCTCAGGCGGTCGCCGACTTCTTCGTAGATTGGGCCGAGGTGCAGTATGAGCCGCCACTACCAGACCCAAATTATTGGACGATGCATTTAGATGGTTCCAAATTAAGAAATGGTTTGGGGGCAGGAATAGTGTTAACCTCACCCAAAAGGGACCAGCTGAAGTATGTACTACAAATACATTTTGCTGCATCAAACAACGTAGCCGAATATGAAGCACTGGTACATGGGTTGAAAGTAGCGAAAGAGATTGGCATACGCCGGATCTTATGCTATGGGGACTCGGATTTAGTAGTACAGCAAGTCTCAGGCAATTGGGATGCGTTAGATGATAATATGGCTTTGTATAGATTTCATGTGCAAAAGATCAGTGGATACTTTGAAGGGTGTGAATTTCACCACATACCTCGGGCAGAAAATGATGCCGCAGACACGTTGTCAAAACTCGGATCGACCAGGCAATCAATTCCACCGGGTATTGCCCTAGAACACCTCAGAAAACCATCGATAACCCCCTCACCAGAATCCGAATCTATCTTTATTCCGGCAAGTTCAGCAGAAGAAAATGTGCCGATGGAGGTAGATCAGCAATATAACTCGGAATCATCCGAGAAAAGTACAGCAGAGGTAAGCATAATTGTGAAGGAAGCCGAGGTATCTATGTCGGCGGAAAACATGGAGATAGAAGGTGAGACCGCACCAGAAAAAATCACACCGATATGGGCGCAACCCATATTATCTTTCCTTAAGGATGCGATGTTACCGAATAATGAAGTGTTAGCAAGACAGATTGTAAGGAGAGCAAAAGCTTATACAATCATAAACAATGAGCTATATAAAAGAAGAGTCACAAGTGTATTGCAAAGGTGTGTCAGTTTGGCAGAAGGCCAGGAGATCTTCTTAGATATACATCAAGGAGAATGTGGACACCATGACTCATCTCGTGCCTTGGTAGCCAAAGCATTCAGGCATGGGTTTTATTGGCCAACGACATTGAAGGAAGCCAAAGAGCTGGTTGAAAAATGCAATGATTGTCAGAGATATGCAACCAAGATACACATGCCGTCGTCCGAGTTAAAAACGATACCCATTACTTGGCCGGTTTCGGTGTGGTGCCTGGATATGGTGGGACCGTTTAAGCCGTCACGAGGGGGGATGACCCACATATTGGTCATGGTGGAAAAATTCACAAAATGTATTGAAGTCAAACCAATAAAAAAATGTGACGGGCTCACAGCAGTGAAATTCCTCAAAGATATTATCTTAAGATATGGGTACCCACACAGTGTTATTACAGACAATGGCACAAACTTTCCAGAAGGAGCTTTCGCTAGGTTTTGCCGAGAAAAACACATAAGATTAGATGTTGCTTCTGTTGCTCATCCAACATCTAATGGGCAAGTTGAAAGGTCTAATGGATTAGTGTTGTCCGGGATAAAACCGCGACTCGTTGAACCATTACAAAGGTCGGCAGGATGTTGGATTGAGGAATTACCAGCAGTATTGTGGAGCCTCAGGACTACTCCGAATAGATCAACAGGTTATACACCATTCTTTCTGGTATATGGGGCGGAGGCTGTGCTTCCAGCCGACATACTACATGACTCGCCAAGAGTTACTCAATATACAACTTCAGAGATAAATGAAGTAGCTCGGCAAGATACTATTGACCTATTAGAAGAAGCCAGAGAACTGGCGCTATCACGATCAGCTATTTATCAGCAGAACTTGCGACGATATCACAGCAAGAAGGTGAATCCAAGAGTATTCAAAGAAGGAGATTTAGTCCTCCGACTGGTGCAACGCACGGCCGGTATGCACAAGCTATCACCTCCATGGGAAGGACCATTCATCGTGAGCAAAGCACTGCATAATGATGCCTATTACCTAATCGACGCTCAATCCCCTGGAAGGAACAAGGCAGACAAAGCCGGCGAAGAAACGAAGCGGCCATGGAAGGTAGCTTTACTTCGTCCGTTTTATTCATAGCATAGTATCTCAAGGTCAAGAACCAATGATGTATTAAACCTCGGCATCCAGAGCAGTGACTCGGGGACTGCCATATGTTATTTCAATTTCATCTTATGTATTGATCCTCGGCATCCAGAGCAGTGACTCGGGGACTGCCATATGTTATTTCAATTTCATCTTATGTATTGAACCTCGGCATCCGGAGCAGTGACTCGGGGACTGCCATATCTTCTTTGGACTTCAACTTACGTACTCAACCTCGGTACCCTGGGCAGCGCCTCAGCAACGGTCTTATATTATTTCTGAAGTTTGGTTTACACACTAGACTTCGGCGCAATAGGCCGTGACTCGGGGACTGCCATATATTGTTCCCAAGTGGTGGTCAACCTTTGGTACAAGGAAGGTATCACACTTCGATACTCAGAATAAGAGCAGCTCAATCTCGTATGATAGTCGAGGCTCACACCCAGATTAATTGGTTAAACCACGAGAATACAAAGACAAAGATACATCCTAAAATCAGGAAATCGCAGATCATCAAAGCAAGAAATCGAACGAAAACCCACTTAAACAAAGTTATAACAACTACAAACATATATGTCGGAGCAGTACACGACAAAAGAAATTCAGGTCATACAGAAGACAGACAAATGTTCCACGTACATCGTACGCCCGGCATACCAGGGACAAGGAATAACTCAAATATTTTTAGCTGGAGAGGCAGTAGTTGGGTCAGGGGCTGGATGCTCCGAGATAGGCGGAGCCTCGGCAGAGGTTGCCTCGCCTTCCACATACCCAGGTGTGACTTCGGCCGAAGCTTGAGGCTGCTGAGGAACATCAGTTTGTGCAGTTGAATGCCCAGTACCTTTGGAGGAGGATCGTGCGTCACCGTTGTCATCCGAGCTCAAACTGGATTCACCGGAAGAGGCCGAATCATCTTCACCTTCACCTTGTTCAGCCGAGTTATTGTCTGATGCATCCTCGACTACGACCTCATCGTCCGAGTTCGGGAGGAAGCTCGGACCTTCATTCCAGGTATGCACGTCGGCATACTCAACGAGCTGAAAGGCGTGAGCTTGACGAAGAGCAACAAAAGTGGGGTCCTCAACCCAACGGGAACCTGTGCGCAAATTTCTCAGGATATCAAGAGAAATGTCTTCATACCATGGCATGATAACAGTAAGGGCCATATCAGCGCCAGCTCGCCCGGCTGATTCCCTCCAGAGACTCAGTTGCTTCTCAGATGCCATCAATCTTTTCACCAGCAATTCGACCTCATTGATATCAGGAGTCCCAGAGGTATTCGGCCAGAGAACATGGTAGGCTCGGATAGCTGCCTGCACCAAGTCCCTGCCCATAATCTTCATCGGACCAACTGCAGCACCGACAGCGACCAGGAAATCCTCCATCGAGTACTCCGAGTCAACGTCAACAGGGATACCTCGGCGCGCACGAGCTGCAAGAACCGCTTTAGAACTCACAGGCTTAGCTTCTGGAAAATGACCTGCGCAAAACACAAATGCGTCAGGAGGCAGCAACGACAAAGAGAAAAACATAATCCGGCCATGCTAAGAAACTTACAATGAATATAACTCATCATTATCTGAAGGTCTTTAGCCCAGATGCTCTTGCTCTTTTCAAAGCGAGCGATCTCCTTGCTCATTCCATGAGTTTTCAGTTCGGCGGCCTCGAGGAGTTCTTTATTCTTCTACAGCTCCAGAGCTAGCCGATTCTTCTCCTCGGAGAATTCCTGGTCGACCTTTTCTAGTTTGGATTTCTGAGAAAGCTTAAGGGCCTCCACCTCGGTGCGCAGGCGAGCTATTTCATCATCCTTTTCTTTCAGCTGCGCCGAATGAGTAGCGCTTTGTTCTAAAAAATGCAGCATCACGTCAGGCATGGGCGTGCAATCTTGATGAGATGCTGCAAAGGTTTGTAACTCGGCTTTTCCAAAGCCAAAAGAGTTAAAAGAAGCTTAGCTCACATTTTAAAAAAGCGGAAGGTGTAAAGTACAAGGTAAACTAACCTTCCAAGCTCTTGACTTTCTTTGCAAGACGAATGTTGAGATTATTGATATTACCTGTCCACCAAAAAAGTGAGCCGACATCTCGCATACAAAACAATAAGAATGTCAAAAATGACGAAAAGAATTATAGACTTACCAGTCTTTTTCACCACAGGGAGAACTTTCTCATATTTTTCTTCCAACTTTCGGTGCGAAAAAAGCAATCTCTGAAATTCGGCAGTCCGCCGGTCATGTGCAACCTAAATAATGGGGTAAACAATTATTGGATATTCGAAGCTAAAGCAGATCCGAATTAAGCAAAACTTAACCCGGATCTAGGTGGCTGGATATTCGAAGCTGAAACAGACCCGAGTTAAGCAAAACTTAACCCGGATCTAGGTGGCTGGATATTCGAAGCTAAAGCAGATACGAGTTAAGCAAAACTTAACCCGGATCTAGGTGGCTGGATATTCGAAGCTGAAACAGATCTGAGTTAAGCAAAACTTAACCCGGATCTAGGTGGCTGGATATTCGAAGCTGAAACAAATCCGAGTTAAGTGAAACTCAACCCGGATCTAGGTGGCTGGATATTCGAAGCTGAAACAGATCCGAGTTAAGCAAAACTCAACCTGGATCTAGGTGGCTGGATACTCCAAGATCAACTAAACGAAAGTCAAGCAAGGTTTAAGGCAGATCTAGTCGAATGAAGATTCGAACCCTAAAGTTGAAATCAAACTATGTAGAGCATTATTAAACTTCCAAGCAAATAACAAGTTAGTTCCCTGCAAGTTTCGGGGACTGGAATGTATAGTAACATATGGAGAATTAATCAAAATGGCAGTTACCTCGTTCATGTTGTTGGTATCAAGGATGATCTTGGCAGCTTGATCCAAGCGGCCGCCAATGTCGGAAAGCTGAAATGGCTGATTGATTGGATTACCCTCAAACTGATCGGCAGCATTCCAATTATTCGCATATTTCACCAGCGAGCCGAGGCTGTTCCCACTGGCCGTCCGAGTTAGGACTTTACCCCGGACCTGCTGCGTAACCACCACGGCCGCAGGGATTTTATGAAGAGCAAGCTGGGTACCGGCGGCCGGGGTAACGAAAGTTTTGGTGGAAGCAGTTCTTTTGCGCAGCACATCGGCGATACTCGGCTGAGAAGAGCCAACAAGACCTTTCTGAGAAGTGGAGGCTTTGGCAGCAACCGCTTTACTTGCTTTAGAGACATCATCAGGAGCTGATACCTCGGCAATGGGAACAATGTCTTTGGGATCCGGAGAGATCACGGTCGTAGAAGGCGCCGGGATATTAACGTCCTCGGCTGAGGCGGGAGCTACTATAGAAACTGCGGGGGTAGAATGAGGATCGGTAGAAACACTCGGATTCATAGAGGAGACAACTGGTTCCATGGAAACCTCGGAGGGCCGAGTGGAGTCAACGTCAACAAGAGAAGTCTCAAGTACATCATGATGAGGGGGTGAGCGATTCGGAACTGGAGGAGATGCTGCACGAGTAGGACTCGGAACCCTGGTGTCTTCGGTAGGCGGAGGAGACGGCTGCCGAGTCACACGGCTAGTCATACTAGGACCGCCGGGCTTAACGGAAAGTGGAGCACTACAGAAATAGAGGGCGACATCAGGTTAAAAAATAGAAAGAGAGAAACAAGAAATACGAGCAAAGGGAACTTACCCTGCAACTCCAGGCATGATCTTGCGCCGGGGAGGATTCGGTGCGGATTTCTTCGTTTGTTTCTTGGGAACCGCCTCTGAGGCATCAGCAGGAGCCCCACGTTTCCCCGAGGTAACAGGGGGCCGGGAAGCAATAGGCTCGGCGTCGTGAACTTGACCGGCCGGATTAGCTGGGAAAGTAGAAGCCGGAAATGTATAAGAAATAGGCATTACAACAACTACCTCAAGAACTTGGACCTCGTCCGAATCACCTTCCTCCTCGTGGGCCGAGGCCTTGCCACGAGCGCGAGCCGGAGCAGGATCCGACTTAGGGACGAACTCTTCCGAGTCCGGCTCACCAATATCCGTGGTATTCCGATCCGCGGGCCACGGAAGCAACAAAACTTCGGCATCCTCGTTCTTCTGCTCTGCGAACCTCTGTAAGACAAGAAAAAGGAAATTAGCGAAAACTATTACGAAAGCAATTGGAAAACAGAGCGTTATTGATTAAGTTTACCTCGGGAGGAGGACGCTCGCGTGTAAACGGTTTCAACCCCCAAGCCCAGTCCTCAGGCATCTCCGTCTTGAAGATGGCTCGGACGCGCTTAAAGATGAGATAATTGTCCAGCTCCACGGTCGAGACTCGGTTGGGGTCGAGAGGACCGCTCATATAGCAGAGCTTGTGTGTCCGTTTCTGGAAGGGGCAGATTCGGCTACTGATAAAGGTAGCCATCAGATCTTCGCCGCGTAACCCGGCGCGGATCAGCTCTTTAAGCCGAATCTCAAAAGCCTCGGCCAAGGCGTGACTCTTCTTCGGATTATAAGTCCAATTCACCTTGGAGGGCGTACCAATGGAGAATGCAGGGAGCCGAATATTTTCTTCCGTTCCTGTGTTCTTGACATAAAAGAAGGACTTGTGCCACTTCTTGCAGGACTCTAGCCCAGTAACACGAGGAAATACGGATTTCCTCCGAGGTGTAATGGACGCTGCTCCACATTGAGTAAGTAGTTTCTCGGAAGGATGCAGAGACTTGTCAGGGATTACGTTAGACCGAATCTAGAAGAACTTCGACCAGACATGCACAGACAGCCATAGGCCGAAGTACCCCTCCGAGGCAGAGATAAAAGCAGAAAGAGAAGCGATGGCATTTGCAGGAAGATGATGCGGCTAAAGGCCGAAGTAGTCGAGAAATTCTCTAGCAAAGTCGCTAAGAGGGAGACCAAAGCCGCGCGAGAAATGCGACATAAAGACTACATACTCGCCCTCCTGAAGATCCGGAGAGGACTCGCTGCCGGGCAAGCGACAAGAGACCTCGGCGGGAATCCTCCGAGTTCGGATAAGCCACTCGATCTCGCGGCGAGTAACGGAGGAGCCCTGCCACGAGCCTCGCTCAGGCCCAGAGCCAACATCGTCATCCTCTATCAGGGCACCGCTAAAGGAGCTAGACATGAGCTCGCCGGAGAAATCGGCGGAGGAAAGCTTAGAGCTACAGGGCCCCGTCGTGATTTTGCACAGGAACGGCGGCGGAGGAGCAGAGGAACCGCCGCACGAATACAAAATCGAGACAGAGAAATCTAGGGAAAAGCCTAGGGGATGCGGTCGGAAAGAACTCAACGGCGACAACGCCGAAGCTAGCGAACGTGGACGAGGCAGACGGAGCGACACGGCGAAGTCCTCGCCGTCGGAGGTTCTGATGAACGCGCGGCGGCGGAGCTGCGAGCGGGCGTGGAAGCGAGAGGAAGAAGAAGGGTGCTGGCGAACGAAAGGGGGAAAGTGAATCCTTAGGCGCCGCGCCCCTCTTTATAACCTAGCCGCAAGCAAGGTAGTGGGATCGTGGGTGTGGCGGTTGGCAGCGTAGATCGTGTGCGCAGCACGACCACACGTCGTTGAGCGGAGCCACACCAAGGGCCACACGGTAGCAGAGAAGATCACGATCCCCAACGGAAACGGCACACGAGGCGTCACAACGCCGGCGCGACAGGCGCAGTAGTAACTGTAGCGTGTTAGTGAATACTATAGAGGAACAAAAAACTAGAGAAATAATGATGGGGATGACACGTAGGACGAGGCGTACACGAGAATATACGGTAATACCTCGAATAAGCAAAGAATAACTCGGAAACAATACAGGATGTGTGTAGTGAAACTGATACGACCCAGCCGAGGTTATCGGCGGGGCCATACCAGCTTCGGGGACTAATGTTGGGGGCATAACCCCGGGTAGGGTAAAGACGGGGAGAGACGGAAGGATGTTCCCCGTCTAGTTTCCGAGTTACGGTCTGAGCCGGCCGAATCATGTAAAGGTCGGCCGAGATGGGAAAGGACAGGACCCTCATGATAATGGCAAGATGTTACCCGGCCGAGATACTTCGTAACTCGGCTGGGCCAGCCCTAATAACCTCAATGCAGATAGAGGACGAGCCAAGCTACGGGAGGCAAGGCCGAATGATACGAAGCTTGCAGGAGAAGGAGAAGCCTGAAGTCAAACCCTAGCCGCAGGATAGGGAGAATCTGAGCCAAGCCAAGTACTACAGACAAAGACGCAGAGCGACAGAGAGGTAGAAGGAGGTCACGGGGGTGACAGTCCTGAAGCCTGAGGCGTGCAGGAGGGGCCCTCTGGAACCTTGCCGTAGTAGGAGGAGCGACAGGGAAAGGGGGGGCGCCGAACTACTATATTGGGACAAGCATATTCCTCGAATATGCTTGCCACATCAGCCCTAAAGGAGCCCAGGACTCTCCTTTATAAGGAGAGGCTTGGACCCTGAGCAAGGGATCGACTCATTTTTCAGTACCGTTAGGCTGGTGAAGTTCTTCTCTTCACCCTGTATACAGCTCAAGGAGCACTTGTAGCCCAAGGAAGAAGAAATAAAGATCTTTGCCTTAGTCTGTTGTGTGTAGAATCAACTACATCTTCCCTCCCCAAATCCCACTAGCATCCATTGGCCCCAAACCTTAGCCTACCCATGGCATCTGCCGTGCCACCACCACGACAGAACCAGTTTCAACAATTTCACCAAAAACAATTCCGGTTTCCATTGAAATAATTCCTACGCTTTCTTTTTCTTTCTCTGGCGTATTATTTGCTCCAAATGGTGTCGGTATCCCTTAAGTGTGTCACCCTACGGTTCGCGAATAATGCAGACATGATCGAGAGCCCTCTTCGATCAATAATTAGTAGTGGGACCTAGAGATCCGTACCGACTCCCACACATTCAACGATGACTTCTGTGATCGTGAGAACCTTTTACGCATGTAAATCAATCCCTTTGTCTCATGATAAATTAAATGTCCGAGATTCGATCATCGGTATCTCCATACCTAGTTTGATCTCGTTACCAACATGCACTCTTTTCTCGTCCCCGTGATATAACATTCTAGTGACCACATCACTTGCTTGCAAGCTAACTAACGTGATATCACCGAGAGGGCCTAGAGTATATCTATCAGTTATCCGGGATGGACCAATTCCAATCTTGATCCATGCGCCTCTATATAACACCTTCGTAGCACTAACCGACCTTTATAGTCACCCTGTTACGGTGTGACGTTTGATGTTATCAAGATACTCTTCCAGTATTAGTGATTGACATGATCGCATGGTCTAAGGACTATGATTACTTTGTATGATGTTATAGCAATATAAAGATAATGACTTTGATCGTAATGCTATACTTTAGATGAATGTTCATCACATCATTCCAACAATGTTGTGACCTTGTTATTAACAAAATCCAATGTCCATGATTAGGAAACCTTGATCATCTTGTTAATCAATGAGCTAGTTTATAAGAGAGGCATAACTAGAAACCTTCTATTTGTTTATTAAACACACATGTATTAACGTTTCCAAATTAATAAAATTATAGCATGTGAAATAAACATTTATCATAAATAAGGAATAATATAATAACTTTGTGTATTGAACACCTATGGCTTTCCGTGTTTCATATACGCGATTGCTAGTGGTTAACATAATCTCCGGATGTGACACTTTCAGGTCCGTTCGTATTTGGATGTCTTTGTATCTGTACGCATCACTCATTCTCAAATGAGATGGTATTGTATAAATTTTGTCCTTTGGTGATACCTTTAGTTCCTTTGGGTTAAATATGTTGATATAATTGTCATATAATATATCTTCATAGTACTAGCCCACTTAGAACCACACTTAGTTTGATAGCAAACTACTTAACACAAATGCCCTCCTTTGCTACTACTATTGCAGTCATATACTTAGCCTTTTGTTGTAGTATCCGTCACAATGTCTTAACATTGGAACTCATCCAAATCCATCATGGAAACTTCTTTCCATTACATTGTGCCACACATAGTTTAAATTGAGATAAAATTAATTTGTGTCTTGTGACAGAACTAGTGTCATTTTACAATGAACTATTTGTCTCTTCTACAAGTAGAATATATTCCTAAGTATTCCAAAAGATTATAAGAATATGCTTACTATCGTCCAATGATCATCATATGATTCATTCTGGTATATGCTCATAACATTTAGAGCATAGGACATATCTGGATGTGTACCTACCACAATATGATTGTGTTGGAGATATGCCCTAGAGGTAATAGTAAATATAGTTATTATTATATCTTTGTGTTTATGATAAATGTTTACATTCATGCTATAACAGTATTAACAAGGAAACACTAATACTTGTGTGATTTGTAAACTAAATTAGAGTCCCTAGTAAAGCCTCTTCATAATACTAGATTGTTGGTTAATAAATGATTGTGGTTTCCCTATCATGAACATTGAGATGTTATTAACAACAAGATCATATCGTTAGGAGAATGATATGATGGACATACTCCTATAGATAAGCGTATCATAAAGATCAAGTCATTTTAATAGTTCAATTGCTATATGCTTTCTGATACATAGTAACCTAATTCCTTCGACCATGAGATCATGCTTATCACCATCACCGGAAGGATGCTTTGATGACATCAAACACCACACCGAAACTGGGTGGTTATAAAGGTGGCATTGAGTGTTCGGAAAGTATGGGTTGAGACACATGGATCAAGAGTGGGATTTGTCCATCCATATGACGGATAGATATACTCTGGGCCCTCTCGGTGGAATGTTATCCAATTGGCTTGCAAGCATGTGACTGGCTCACAAGGGATCACATATCACGGGAATGAGAAAAGAGTACTTATCAGTAACGAGGTTGAAGTAGGTATGCAGTGATACCGACGATCAAAACCTCGGATAAGTAAACTATCGTGAGACAAAGGGAAATTGGTATCGTATGTAAGTGGTTCATTCGATCGCAAAGTAATCGTAGAAATATGTGGGAGCCATATGAATTTCCAGATTCCTCTATTGGTTATTGTTCGGAGAAGTGTCTCGATCATGTCCGCATAATTCACGAACCATAGGGAGACACACTTAAGGATTCGATGTTGTTGAGTAGTTATGGAATTATGAGTAAGAGACCGAATGTTGTTCGGAGTCTCGGATGGGATCCGGGATATCACGAGGAGATTCAGAATGGTCCGGAGAATAAGATTCATATAAGGAAAGTCCTGTTTCGGAGTTGGAGAATGATTCCGGTGTTTTCATCAGGAATGTTCTAGAAGGGTCCGGAAGGTCCGGCACTCCGGAGGGGAAGGGTACATGAATGTGTCATAACAAGTTGGAATGGTTGCATCATGTACTAGGTGTAATCGCGGAGCAAAATAAAGGGATAAATCAAATCCTAGTTTGAAAAGTCAAACGCCAATTTGAAAAGTCAAACGACAAGTTTGCTTGGTGGAGGGAGAGTAGGAAACCTACTTGGGGAGGAAGTCCTCCTCCCTCCACCGCCGGCCAGGGAGGCCGAGTTGGGGGAGGACTCCCTCCTCCTCCCAACCGGCGCCCTCCCACCTATATAATGAGGGGCAGAGGTGCCCCTCTAGACCTACACCTTGCACCACCCAAACCCTAGCCCAAAGCCGCCGGCGCCACCACCCCTGCTGCCGCCGCCTAGGGCACCACCAACTCGCCGAGTTGGGGTGAAACCCTAACCCTAGCCACCGGCTAGGCTCCTCACTTGGTGCCTCTAAACCCTAGATCGCCAAGGCCTCTCTCATAGTCCACCATACTCGCTCCGGCTTAAGGCAAAGCCCTGCGAGATCTCCCCTCTACTTCCGGTGCCACGCCGTCGTGCTGCCGGAATCGCGAGGAGAGTGCTACAACCTCCGCTGCCTGCTGGAACAAGGGAGAGGAAGGTCTTCATCGAGTACCGAACGTGTGACCGAATGCGGAAGCGCTGCCGGAACGCAGCGCCGGAAGGATCGTCTACACGATCTTGAGATCGGCAAGAGTACGACTACATCACCCACGAGAATCCGCTCTCGTTAAACACTTTGGAATCTTCGAGGGTGAGTTATTTAATCGACTCGTTGCTACAATCTAGTAGATAGATCTTGGCTTGTTTGTTTGTATGCGGTAGAATTTTTTTGTTTTCCATGCTACGAACCCCTACAGTGGTATCAGAGCCGTGTCTATATGTAGATCTGTTGCATGAGTAGAACAAAATTGTCATTGTGGGCGGCGATGATTTTATTATCAATTGCTTCTTGTGTACTTTGCATCTTGCGGTATGATGGGATGAAGCGGCCCGGGCTAACCTTACATGACATCATTCATGAGACTTGCTCCACGCTCAACATGCAACTTGTATTGAATAAGTGGCTTTGCGGGTGTCTGTCTCTCCCATTATAGTATAGATCCAATTTACAACGGGCACTTGATAGTTCAAACATCAACGTTGTGGTTCTTGTTAGTAAGTTAGATCGACACTTATTGAAAGCCCCAAACCACGTAAAATATGCAAAGAAATTAGAGGCGTCTAACTTTGTTTTGCAGGGGTGTGCTGTGATGTGATATGGCCATGATTATGATTATATTTGATGTATGCAATGTTCCTTATTGTAAGTTGGCAACCGGCAGGAGCCATATGGTTGTCTTTAATTTCTGTTAAGACCCGCGTGTCTATTCAAAGTAGTTGTAATAGTTGAAGCTGGTGGACGACAATCATGAAGCAGCGTCATTGACCTTGATGCAATGCCGGTGATGATGGAGATCATGTTCGTGCTTGAAGATGGTGATCGGAAGCACATAGAAGAAAGGCCATATCATATCACATATTATGAATTGCATGTGATGTTAATCCTTTATGCATCTTGTATTACTTAGTTAACGATGATAACATTATAAGATGATCCCTCATGCACATAAATTTCAAGTTCTAAAGTGTTCATCCTTAGTAAGCACCGTTACTAAAGCTTGTTGTTTCGAAGCACCACGTGATGAACGGGTGTGTTAGATTCTGCAAGTGTATACAACGTGAGCAAGCCAGATTTACTCATGCGGAAGCTAAGGTTTGATCTTGACGAGCCTAGCATGTACAGATATGGTCTCGGTACACGGATCACCGAAAGGTAAAGCATGAATCATATAGTAGATATCATGAACATGTAGATTGTTCGCCATTGAAGCTACATCAACTCTCCTGATGATCGGTTTTGATGTGGTGGATTTGGTTCGTGTCATCACTAAAACAATGTGAGGGATATTGTTTTGAGTGGGAGTTCACCTAGATTAATTTAACTATTAATTAGAACTCAATTTGTCATAAACTTAGAATAAACTATTGCAAATATGTTGTAGATCAATGGCGGCCCCTACCATCAATTTTAATGCGTTCCTAGAGAAAGAAAAGTTGAAAAACAATGGAAGCAACTTTGCGGATTGGTTCCGCAATTTGAGGATTGTCCTCAATGCTGGTAATTTGACCTATGTGCTGGATGCACCGCTGGGTGACCCGCCTGCAGCTGATGCTACCGATGAAGTAAAGAATGTTTACCTCGCTCGGAAGAATCAGTACTCCACAGTTCAGTGTGCTAGCTTGTATGGTTTGGAATCGGAGCTTCAGAAAAGGTTTGAGAATTCAGACCCACATGATATTGTCCGTGAACTCAAATTGATATTTGAGACTCACGCGGCAGTTGTGAGCTATGAGGCTTATGAAAAGTTCTTTAACTGCAAGATGGAAGAGGGCAGCTCCGTCCGTGAGCATGTGCTTAAGATGTCTGGGCACGCAAACAAACTCCAAAGCTTGGGTATAGTGATTCCTAATGCTTTGGGGATTTACCGTGTCCTCCAATCACTACCACCAAGTTACAAGAACTTTGTGATGAACTAGAATATGCAAAGCATGAACAAGCAGTTGCCACAACTCTTCTCCATGTAAAATCTACAGAAGTGGAGATCAAGAAAGAGCACCAAGTGTTGATGGTCAATAAGACCACCAAATTCAAGAAAGGCAAGTCTAAGCAAAAGCGACACTTCAAGAAGGGTGGTAAGAAAGTTGCCGCACCGACGAAGAAGACAAAGGCTGGACCTAAGCCTGATACTGAGTGCTTTTACTGCAAGGGAGAGGGTCACTGGAAGTGGAATTACCCAAAGTACTTGGCGGATTTGAAGAACGACAACATCAAGAAGCAAGGTATATCCGATATACATGTTATTGATGTGTATCTCACTAGTACTCGTAGTAGTGCCTGGGTATTTGATACTGGTTCAGTTGCTCATATTTGTAACTCGAAACAGGTGCTGCAGAATAAACGGAAGCTAGCGAAGAACGAGGTGACGATGCGCGTAGGAAATGGATCAAAGGTTGATGTGGTCGTGGTCGGCACGCTACCTCTTCATCTACCATCGGGATTAGTTTTTTACTTAAATAATTGTTATTTGGTGCCTGCGTTAAGCATGAACATTATATCGAGATCTTGTTTATTGCGAGATGGTTACTTGTTTAAGTCCGAGAATAACGGTTGTTCGATTTATATGAGTAATATGTTTTATGCACATGCACCTTTGATAGATGGTCTATTCTTATTGAATCTCGATAGTGGAAATACACATATTAATAACATTGAAGCTAAATGTTTGAAATTGAGCGATAACTCGACCTATATGTGGCACTGTTGTCTTGGTCACATTGGAGTGAAGCGTATGAAGAAACTCCATTCCGATGGACTTCTTTAATCACTTGATTTCTAATCACTTGAAAGATGCGAAGCATGTCAGATGGATAAAATGACTAAGACTCCATTTTCTGGTATGATGGAGCGAGCTACAGACTTATTGGAAATCATACATATCGATGTGTGTGGTCCGATGAGTGTAGCATCGCGCGGTGGTTATCGTTATGTTCTTACCATCAAGGATGACTTGAGTAGATATGGGTATATCTATTTCATGAAACATAAGTCCGAAACTTTCGAGAAGTTTAAGGAATTTCAAAGTGAGGTGGAGAATCAACGTAACAAGAAGATTAAATTTGTACGTTCTGATCGTGGAGGTGAATATCTAAGTTACGAGTTTGGCGAGCATTTGAAGAAATGCGGAATACTTTCACAATTGACACCGCCGGGAACACCACAGCGTAATGGTGTGTCTGAACGTCGTAATCGAACTCTCTTAGATATGGTTCGTTCTATGATGTCACTTACAAATTTACCGCTATCATTTTGGGGTTATGCATTAGAAACAACCGCATTCACTTTAAATAGGGCACCATCTAAATCCGTTGAAACGACACCGTATGAATTATGGTTTGGGAAGAAACCTAAATTGTCGTTCCTTAAAGTTTGGGGTTGCGAAGCTTATGTAAAGAAGTTACAGCCGGACAAGCTTGAACCCAAAGCGGAAAAATGCGTCTTCATAGGATACCCAAAGGAAACTATTGGGTATATCTTCTATCATAGATCCGAAGGCAAAATCTTTGTTGCCAAGAATGGATCCTTTCTAGAGAAGGAATTTCTCTCGAAAGAAGTGACTGGAAGGAAAGTAGAACTCGACGAGGTTGTCGAACCTTCTCTCGAACTTGCGAGTAGCGCAGCACCGGAAGAAGTTCCTGTGGTGCCTGCACCAATAAGAGAGGAAGCTAATGATGATGATCATGGAACTTCGGTTGAAGTTGCTACAGAACCTCGCAGGTCAACGAGAACTCGTACCACTCCAGATTGGTATAATCCCGTTATGAGTGTCATGTTGGTGGACAACACCGATGACCTTGCGACATATGAGGAAGCGATGATGAGCCTAGATTCCAATAAATGGAAAGAAGCCATGAAATCCAAGATTGGATCCATGTAGACAAATTCAAGGAGTTGACTATGATGAGACTTTCTCACCCGTAGCGAAGCTAAAGTCTGTGAGGATTTTGTTAGCAATCGCTGCATATTATGATTATGAGATATGGCAGATGGATGTCAAAACAGCGTTCCTCAATGGAGACATTGATGAAGAGTTGTATATGATGCAACCCAAAGGTTTTGTCGATCCTAAAGATGCTAACAAGGTATGCAAACTTCAACGGTCCATATATGGATTGAAGCAAGCATCCCGAAGTTGGAATCAACGTTTTGATAAAGTAATCAAAAGTTTTAGTTTTATACAAACTTATGGAGAAGCTTGTATTTACAAGAAAGTGAGTGGGATCCCTGTAGCATTCTTAATACTATATGTAGATGACATATTGTTGATTGGGAATGATGTAGACCTTCTTAAAAGTGTCAAGGAATATTTGAATAATAGTTTTTCAATGAAAGATCTTGGCGAAGCAGCTTACATATTAGGCATACAGATTTATAGAGATAGATCGAGACGCCTAATATCATTGTCACAAAGTACATATTTGGACAAAGTTCTAAAGAGATTTGGAATGGAAGATAGCAATAAAGGGTTCTTGCCCATGTTGCCCAATACGACCTTGAGTAAAACTCAAAGTTCAGCAACGACAGAAGATAGAGAAAGGATGAGTAAGACTCCCTATGCCTCAGCCATAGGATCTCTAATGTATGCCATGCTATGTACTAGACCCGACATTGCATATGCTGTTAGTTTGACTAGCAGATATCAAAGTGATCCAGGAGTGGATCATTGGACAGCGATCAAAAACATCCTTAAGTACTTGAGAAGAACTAAGGATATGGTTCTTTCTTATGGAGGTGATGAACAACTCGTTGTTAATGGTTACACCGAGGCTAGTTGGAACACCAATCCGGATGATTCTAAATCTCAATCTGGATACGTATTTACTTTGAATGGTGCAGCAGTTAGCTGGAGGAGTGCAAAGCAAAGCGTTGTGGCGAGATCTTCAACTGAATCGGAATACATAGCTGCTCCAGAGGCTTCACAAGAAGCGATATGGATGAAGGAGTTCATTACAGAGCTCGGTGTGGTTCCAAGTGTGCTAGACCCAATGTCTATCTACTGTGATAACATGGGCCCCATAGCCAATGCACAAGAACCAAGGTCACACAAGAAGCTGAAGCACATCAAGCTACGTTTTCACGCTATTCGAGAACATGTCCAAGATGGTGAAATAAAGATTTGCAAAGTACACATAGATCTGAATGTCGCGGATCCGTTGACTAAACCTCTCCCGAGGGCAAAACATGACCAACACCAAACTGCCATGGGTGTTCGGTATATTACCATGTAATCTAGATTAGTTGACTCTAGTGCAAGTGGGAGACTGTTGGAGATATGCCCTAGATGCAATAATAAATATAGTTATTATTATATCTTTGTGTTTATGATAAATGTTTACATTCATGCTATAACAGTATTAACAAGGAAACATTAATACTTGTGTGATTTGTAAACTAAATTAGAGTCCCTAGTAAAGCCTCTTCATAATACTAGCTTGTTGGTTAATAAATGATTATGGTTTCCCTATCATGAACATTGAGATGTTATTAACAACAAGATCATATCGTTAGGAGAATGATATGATGGACATACTCCTATAGATAAGCGTAGCATAAATATCAAGTCATTTTAATAGTTCAATTGCTATATGCTTTCTGATACATAGTAACCTAATTCCTTCGACCATGAGATCATGCTTATCACCATCACCGGAAGGATGCTTTGATGACATCAAACACCACACCGTAACTGGGTGGTTGTAAAGGTGGCATTGAGTGTTCGGAAAGTATGGGTTGAGACACATGGATCAAGAGTGGGATTTGTCCATCCATATGACGGATAGATATACTCTGGGCCCTCTCGGTGGATGTCATCCAATTGGCTTGCAAGCATGTGACTGGCTCAAAAGGTATCACATATCACGGGAACGAGAAAAGAGTACTTATCAGTAACGAGGTTGAACTAGGTATGCAGAGATACCGACGATCAAAACCTCGGATAAGTAAACTATCGTGAGACAAAGGGAAATTGGTATCGTATGTAAGTGGTTCATTCGATCGCAAAGTAATCGTAGAAATATGTGGGAGCCATATGAATTTCCAGATTCCTCTATTGGTTATTGTTCGGAGAAGTGTCTCGATCATGTCCGCATAATTCACGAACCGTAGGGAGACACACTTAAGGATTCGATGTTGTTGAGTAGTTATGGAATGATGAGTAAGAGACCGAATTTTGTTCGGAGTCTCGGATGGGATCCGGGATATCACGAGGAGATCCGGAATGGTCCAGAGAATAAGATTCATATAAGGAAAGTCCTGTTTCGGAGTTGGAGAATGATTCCGGTGTTTTCATCGGGAATGTTCTAGAAGGGTCCGGAAGGTCCGGCACTACGGAGGGGAAGGGTACATGAATGTGTCATAACAAGTTGGAATGGTTGCATCATGTACTAGGTGTAATCGCGGAGCAAAATAAAGGGATAAATCAAATCCTAGTTTGAAAAGTCAAACGCCAATTTGAAAAGTCAAACGACAAGTTTGCTTAGTGGAGGGAGAGTAGGAAACCTACTTGGGGAGGAAGTCCTCCTCCCTCCACCACAGGCCAAGGAGGCCGAGTTGGGGGAGGACTCCCTCCTCCTCCCAACGGGCTCCCTCCGACCTATATAAGGAGGGGCAGGGGTGCCCCTCTAGACCTACACCTTGCACCACCCAAACCCTAGCCCTAAGCCGCTGGCGCCACCACCCCCTGCTGCCGCCGCCTAGGGCACCACCAACTCGCCGAGTTGGGGTGAAACCCTAACCCTAGCCGCCGGCTAGGCTCCTCCCTTGGTGCCTCTAAACCCTAGATCGCCAAGGCCTCTCTTATAGTCCACCATACTCGCTCCGGCTTAAGGCGAAGCCCTGCGAGATCTCCCCTCTACTTCCGGTACCACGCCGTCGTGCTGCCGGAATCGCGAGGAGAGTGCTACAACCTCCGTTGCCTGCTGGAACAAGGGAGAGGAAGGTCTTCATCGAGTACCGAACGTGTGACCGACTGCGGAAGCGCTGCCGGAACGCAACGCCGGAAGGATCATCTCCTTGAATATTGTCGTAAAATATTTACCGGCACATTGAATATTTCATAGATGTGAAACATACATGTGTATTTCTTTATATATATATATCCAAATACGATCGATAGGTTTTACACCTTTTCAGAGGGTCTTCCAAGTTCAAAAAACTTGATTGCTCGTGTATGGAACTATCACGGATTTTATGGCTTCAAGCCATTTCACGGAGTCAGGGCCCATCATCGCTTCTTTGCATGTAGTCGGTTCATCATTGTTAAACAACAATGATTTACTCTCAAATCTTAGTATTTGATTGTTTACCCGACCTACTCGGTTCAATAGGAACTTAGACCTCCGTGACCACAACCTTTGAGGTACATGAGCTATGAGCATTGTGGCTGCCTCTGGGACAATTTCCGGCGCTGCGCAACTCAGCACATATAGCTAAGGTTCATTAACCTTATCAAAGTTCTATTGTCCTTCCACTTAACTTTTGCAAAAAATTCTTCTCAAGAAACTTCACGTTTCAAGTGACAAACTCTTTTGTCCTTGGTGTTATGGAGGAATACCAACAAATTCTTTGGGATAACCTACAAAGACGTGTTTATCCGATTTTGGTTGTAAACATTTTACTTATGCATAGCTTACCAAAATTTAAGAAAAAATAACTCAGGTTTTATCCCAAACCATAACTTTATGGTGTTTCAAAAGATCACGATTGTGCTCTTTTTTAGTGTAAAAGCGGTAGTCTCTAAAGCTTTGATCCTTAAAACATAATGATAGTTTTATAAATGGCACCTTTGGTCTTACCATGTCAAACAAGGTTTGATTTGATCTCTCGAACATACCATACTCCTATGGTTTATTGGGAAATGCAAATCCATGGAACAATTCCTCAAATCTTAGGTGTTTTGCTAAACATGTAACTCAAATATCTTCCTTTATGATCGAATCATAAACTCTTTATTTTCAGAATTTTTTAATTACATTAATTAACAAACATTCACACAAAACCCCTTGCAATATTTCAATTTCACATGCAGAACCAGTTTCAACAATTTCACCAAAAACAATTCCGGTTTCCATTGAAATAATTCCTACGCTTTCTTTTTCTTTCTCTGGCATAGTATTTGCTCCAAATGGTGTCTGTATCCCTTAAGTGTGTCACCCTACGGTTCGCGAATAATGCAGACATGATCGAGACCCCTCTTCGATCAATAATCAGCAGCGGGACCTAGAGATCCGTACTGACTCCCACACATTCAACGACGACTTCTGTGATCGTGAGAACCTTTTACGCATGTAAATCAGTCCCTTTATCTCACGATAAATTACATGTCTGAGATTTGATCATCGGTATCTCCATACCTAGTTTGCTCTCGTTACCAACATGCACTCTTTTCTCATTCCCGTGATATAACATTCTAGTGACCACATCACTTGCTTGCAAGCTAACTAATGTGATATCACCGAGAGGGCCCAGAATATATCTATCTGTCATCGGGATGGACCAATTCCAATCTTGATCCATGAGCCTCTATATAACACCTTCGTAGCACTAAACCCACCTTTATAGTCACCCTGTTACGGTGTGACATTTGATGTTATCAAGATACTCTTCTAGTGTTAGTGATTGACATGATCGCATGGTCTAAGGACTCGGATTACTTTGTATGATGTTATTGCAATATAAACACAATGAATTTGATCGTAATGCTATACTTTAGATGAATGATCATCACATCATTCCAACAATATTGTGACCTCGTTATTAACAACATCCAATGTCATGATTAGGAAACCTTGATCATCTTATTAATCAATGAGCTAGTTTATAAGAGAGGCATAACTAGAAACCTTCTATTTGTTTATTAAACACACATGTATTAACGTTTACAAATTAATAAAATTATAGCATGTGAAATAAACATTTATGATAAATAAGGAATAATATAATAACCATTTTATTATTGCCTCTCGGGCATATTCCCTTCAGTCCCCCACTTGAACTAGAGTCAATAATCTAGTTTGAATCCTTTGCGTATTGAACACCTATGGCTTTACGATTTTCGTATATGCGATTGCTAGTGGTTAACATAATCTCTAAATCTGACACTTTTAGGCCCGTTTGTATTTGCATTTCTTTGCATCTCTACGCATTACTCATTCTCAAATGAGATGCTATTGTATAAATTTTGTCCTTTGGTGAGACCTTTAGTCCCTTTGGGTTAAATATGTTGATATAATTGTCATACAATATATCTTCATAGTACTAGCCCACTTAGAACCACACTTAGTTTGATAGCAAACTAGTTAACACAAATGCCCTCCTTTGCTGCTACTATAGCATTCATATACTTAGCCTTTTGTTGTAGTATCCGTCACAATGTCTTAACATTGTAACTCATCCAAATCCGTCACGGAAACTTCTTTCCATTACATTGTGCCACACATAGTTTAAATTGAGATAACATTAATTTGTGTCTTGTGACAGAACTAGTGTCATTTTATAATGAACTATTTGTCTCTTCTACAAATATAATATATTCCTAATTCTTCCAAAAGATTATAAGAATATCCTTACTATCGTCCAATGATCATCATATGATTCATTCTGGTATATGCTCATAACATTTAGAGCATGTGACATATCTGTATGTGTACATACCACAATATGATTGATCAAAAACATTCTTGTGATTTCACTCACCAAGTGTCAAGGCACTTGAATCTTGTTTCACTTATCAAGTGTCATTACACTTGAATCTTGATTCAATTCTTTTCCATGCGACAAGAACCTTTCTTGTCATTTCCATATTGAACTTATTCAATATCTCATATATGTACTTCTAGCACAACCATATCAGTTTCTCAATCTATCCATATAGACATTGATGCCTAATATTCGGGTTTTGCCTAAGTCTTTCATCGAAATGAAATTCTTAACCTTTATCAATAAAATATACATCATTTCCAATCAAAAATATGTCCTCCACATAATGTATTAGAAATGTGTCTCAATGCTCCCACTTGATTTCTTGCAAATGTAAGCATCTTCATCTTCTCTGATGAAATTAAACTCTTTTAACAGTTTCATCATGGTGAAGATTCCAACTCCACGATGCTTACTTCAACCATTGAAGTTTGCATGCCATTTTAATCATCCTTTGAATTATCAAAACCCTTTGGACCGTGTCATGTACACGTCCTAGGTAACCATTCTATTAGAAGAACTTTGTTTTGTTTATTCAACTATCATATACCAAAATTATATGTAGTGGTTGCTATATTAATGCGTTTAGACTAAATATCGCTATGAAAAATCTAAATCTTGTCATAGTCATCTCCTTGAATATTGTCGTAAATTCTTTACCGACACGTCGAATATTTCATAGATGTGAAACATCCATGTCTATTTCTTTATATATCCAAATACGACCGATAGGTTTTACACCTTTCCAGAGGGTCTTCCAAGTTCAAAAACTTGATTTCTCGTGTATGGAACTATCACGGATTTTATGGCTTCAAGCCATTTCACGGAGTCAGGGCACATCATCTCTTCTTTGCATGTAGTAGATTCATTATTGTTAAACAACAATGATTTACTCTCGAATCTTAGTATTTGATTGTTTACCCGACCTACACAGTTCAATAGGAACTTAGACTTCCGTGACCACAACCTTTGAGGTAGATGAGCTATGAGCATTGTGGCTGCCTCCGGGACAATTTTCTGTGCTGCGCAACTCAGCACATATAGCTAAGGTTCACTAACCTTATCCAAGTTGTTTTGTCCTCCCACTTAACTTTTGCAAAAAAATCCTTCTCAAGAAACTTCACGTTTTAAGCGACAAACTCTTTTGTCCTTGGTGTTATGGAGGAATACCAACAAATTCTTTGGGATAACCTACAAAAATGTGTTTATCCGATTTTGGTTGTAAACATTTTACTTATGCATAGCTTACAGAAATTTAAGATAAAATAACTCAGGTTTGTTCCCAAACTATAACTTTATGGTGTCATTTCAAAAGATCACGATGGTGCTCTTTTTTAGTATAAAAGCGGTAGTCTCTAAAGCTTTGATCCTTAAAACATAATGATAGTTTCATAAATGACACCTTTGGTCCTACCATGTCAAACAAGGTTTGATTTGATCTCTCGAACATACCATACTCCTATGGTTTATCAGGAAATGCAAATCCATGGAACAATTCCTCAAATCTTAGGTGTTTTGCTAAACATGTAACTCAAATATCTTCCTTTATGATCGAATCATAAACTCTTCATTTTCTTGTTACAATGATTTTCCACTTCATCTTGAAATTCTTTGAACATTTTTCAAATGTTGCATATTTCTTCCTCATTAAGTAAATATGCAGATATATTCACTCAATTTTCTGGAGAAAGTATATGAAGTTGAAATACATCGCTCACGACTACACATAATGGACTACAAACATTAATATGTACAAATTTCAATAAGTTAGTCATTTGTTCTTCTTTGGCATTTGAACAAAATTTTAACTATCTCTAGGAAAGTCTCACAAGTGTCATTTGATCAAAATCAAAGACTCCTAAAAATCCATCAATATGGAGTTTCTTTATGTCTTTTCCAATATAATTTAAACGGCGATGTCACTTTGTAAGTGATTTTTAATCATTTGTCTTGCAACATTTTAACATTAGGTTTTATGGAAATGATTTATCCAACTAGATTTTTAAATCATCCATCTTATATGGAATACGATAATTATTTGAACAATATGTGTTCTCATAATACCTGATTAAAATAACAATTATTATAACAAATCTTGAAGGTAAGCTTTGATGTCTGTGATAAACACAATAACATTTTATTTGTTTTTGATGAACATCATCATATATTCTCTTGCTAGTTACTTAGGCCATTTTAGTTCATGAATTGCGTCGTTCTGTATGACATTTCATACCAACCAATTCGCTATCCAATACCTAAGAACCGTATTGTTTAACAAGCAAATAATACAACCATAACATGTATATCATCTATATACCTTAGGTGGACATTTCCAGTGTGCCAAATATTTTATAGATTTTCTTTTAGAATTTCCTTTTCCTTTTAAAAGAATCTGTCAACATCAACAGTGGCGCCATACATATGACACATAGTCTAAAGCGTGTATAGTCAAATACTAATACCTTTGGACTTGCACTTTGATGTAGATCACCATCATCAAATGTTTGGCGTTCTTTCAAAATTAATTCTTTAGTTATCTTTTAGTGTAGTAAACATTTTACTTACATCTTCTATTCATACTTTTCATGATAACTTTCATGATCAAGCGAATATAGCTTACAAAGGCGAATTGCGAGTATAATTTTACTTTCCAGAACCTTTTTTGAAAGATTAGGATGTTCAACATCTCCAACCTTCGCAAATTCTCATCCAATATGAGAACATATATTATACTCTATCATATTGCAACCAAAACATTGTTTTAGATATCATAATATCTGTCACACATGATGATTTCTGAAACAATTCTTTCAGATCCTAGATAACCTCGATATTAAAACAACTTTTGAATATCAAGAATTATGGAGGCAAACATGATACTTTAGATACTAACACTGGAATTATCATTCTTGATTTAATACTAATTATTAAATTTCATGGAGTTTGCTGAAAGTTTGCAATATGACTTTAAACTTTAGATTGACACTTAAAACAATACGATACCAGTTCATAAAGCAAATATCCAAAATTCTATAGTTTTATTATCTCAATTAAAACTAAGCATAGGATAGTGAAAAATGCCAATGACTACAACAAATTATACAAATACATTTTGATTTAATTTATGATAAATTGAGTTCTACTAATCCAAATTAGAAATAAACTCCCACTAAAAAACAACACCCCTCGTGTCTTTTTGGTGATTACATGAACCAAATCCACTCCACCAAATCCGATCATCACATGAGTCGGTGTAGCTTCAAAGGCAAGCATCTAAATGGGGATCATATCAACTATATGACTCATGCTTAACCTTTCGGTCCTTGTTCCAAGGCCATGTATGTACATGCTAGGCTCGCTAAGTAAGAACCTTAGTACTCGCATGTGTAAAATTGTCTTACAATCGAAATATGATCGTGGATTCAAGTACACCTGATCATCATGTGATGTCTTGAAGCGGCAAAATATAAACGGTGCATACTTAAGGGAGAACATATTTTTATCTTGATATCTAAATGAGGATCATCTTATAATGCTACTAAAGCGCCAAACAAGCAATATAAGATGCAAACAAACATCATATGCTATAGTGATGTGATATGGTTCTTGCATTTGATCACTATCGTGTGCATCATGGAATGATCTTTATCATTCCTATATGTGTAAGGCCAAGGTCTATGGAACTTACACTTTGTCATATTATAATTTTCAATAGTATCAATCCATACTACAAATTATAACACTACCATATCATAGTACTTGCCCGACAAACCAAAAACTAGACGCCTCTAATTTATCTTTTGCATGTTTTACGTGGCTAAGGGCTTTCGGAGATAGAACCGTTCTTACCTATGAACATGGAACCACAACGATGATAATCAAATTATTGGTAACTCATTGTAAATCAGATATTGACTATAGTGGGAGAGACAGACATCTGCAAGCAACTTATGCAAAACTAGTTGCATGTCAAGCATGGAACATGTCTCATGTGCGAGGACATGTAAAGTTTGTCTGGGCCGCTTCATCCCACTATGACACAAATATCCAAAATACTCATGAGAAGCAATAACATGACCATCAGCGCCCACATACTCATATGTGTACTACCCGTGCAAAGCGTCTACTCATAGATTCGGCTCTGATACCACTGTTGGGTACGCAGCATAGAAAACAAAAAATTTCCTATGATGGGAACTATATGCACCAAGATCCATCTATCTAGATACATGCAACATGTGGATATACATCCATAGAATACATACCCTCAAAGACTGAAAAGCTTTATGAGTATGAACTCGTTGGTGATGTAGTCGATCTCTTGCCGATCTCAAGGTCGCGATGAAGTCCAGCTGGTTCAACAGGTCCAGCACCATCAAGTCCAGCACAACAAAGCAGTGGTGCATCCGTGATCGCACACATGTTCAGGTATCCCGATAACCTCCACGCCCTCGATCCAGCAAAGCAGCGGAAGCAACGAATCCTTCCAGAAAAATCCACTGGGAACATGTATCTCGTTGATCTGAGACCATGGGGAAATTCTAGAGGGGGAAGAGATCCTTCACGAGGAGGTGTGTTATGAGAGGAGGAGAGGGGGCCTTTTATAGGGAGAGGGGAGTCAGCCAAGGGTCATGGCATGTCAGCCATGGTGGCCTCCCCCATCTCTCCCACATTCATGTTGGCGGAGCTCCCACTCAAAATGAAAAGCCTCTACACACATAAACATGCCTCCACTCAAAAATCCACTCACATCCATTAATTTTCCACCAAATTTAATGTAAGATATCATTTAATAAAACTCTTTTATTTATTTTATTCAGAATTTTTTAATTACATTAATTAACAAACATTCACATAAAACCCCTTTCAACATTTCAGTTTCACATGCAGAACCAGTTTCAGCAATTTCACCCGAAACAATTCCGGTTTCCATTAAAATAATTCTTGCGCTTTCTTTTTATTTCTTTGGCATATTATTTGCTCCAAATGGTGTCGGAATACCTTAAGTGTGTCACCCTATGGTTCGCGAATAATGCAGACATGATCGAGAGCCCTCTCCGATCAATAATCAACAACGGGACCTGACACTGGTAGAAAAGGGCCCATGCGTCTCGGTTGGTAAGGGCCATTAGTCCCGGTTGCCCAACCGGGACGGGGCAATCGGGACTAAAGCTCTAACCATTAGTCCCGGTTGCCCCACCAACCGGGACAAATAGGGCACACGTGGCGGCATCAGAGCGCGAGGGGGGGGGGAGCATTAGTCCCGGTTTGTAACACGAACCGGGACTAATAACCTGCTGCCGCGGCAGAGATTTGGCCCATTTCTCTGCCGCGGCAGAGAATTCATTTTGGCACATTTTGTTGCCGCGGCAGCATTTTCACCACTTTTTGTGCCGCGGCAGAGAATTCATTTAGGTTGTTTTATTGTTTATTTAGTGTTTTGCACTTATCAACGAAGGAACCTTATATTACACAAGATCATCATAACAACATTACATTCAATACACGGATCGAGTTCATGCACTACATACAAAAGTTGCTATTCGATGCTACCGGCCAATTTCTTGAAAGTTGCTATTTTTACAATTCCTATTGTCTATACACAGCCGAGTAGTATTCCCCTTGTGTGTTTAGGACTTCTGCATCCAAGAATCCCGCCAATTCCTCCTGAATTGCTCGTATGCGATCCTTTGGCAGAAGACCGTCCCGTAGACGTTCGATCTGATTTAAAAAAGGAGTCAGCCTATATGAATATGAAACTAAACACAATTTGATTGTAATTAAAAACTATAGAAATTGTTTACGTACGTGGAGTTGCTCTAAATTTCTGCCCTTCTCATCGCACGTTTGCCGGATGAACTCGCATACATAGTATCCACATAGATTGTTACCTGGTCCCTGCGTCAGGCACTTTACGAGAACAGAGTTCAATCAAAATAATAATCAAGCATGATAATAACTGTATCAAAACTAGAATCAAAGAGATGCGCGGATATAGCTAGTGGTGCTTACATCTAGTGGTTGAAATGTAAGCTCCTCTTTCCAAACACCCCTAGCCTTCTTGGTGAACCGTTTCCAAGCGCTGCCCGGCGTAGAAAACGAATAAAATAAGTTATTAAGTACTTGATATCATAAAATTCACGAACGTTGCCGATATAGTGTCGTAATGAGCCGCTGGAGAAGTATCTGCATGTCCTTCCACGTCTCAAGGGGTTTATGTTTCGAGTCCATGACTAGTACACGCCCTTTGTCAAGTTGAATGATTAACAGAATATAGTGGTACCTGCGAATGCAGAACTAATCAATTATATACTTAACATCGAGTAAGCGAAATAGAAAGTGTATACAAGACAATAACACTCACTGGAAGTTGTAAGGAAATAGTATTTCCCTTTTGGTTTCTTGAAACCTTAACGCGTGTACTATATTATCCTCCGTATCCTGGGGGCTTATTTTGAGATTAGCTTCATGAACCCAATATGGGTCAATGAAGCCAATGTCATAGATTTGTCCTCTGCTGCATTCGAGAATCGTCATTCTGCATATTACAGTATGATTATATACATGCAATAAACAAAATAATATAGCTGGAGACTAAATTAATTACAGAATTAGTACTTACAGACAATAGGCACTCATGATCGATTTGTCCAAGGCGTCTTGATTGAATAATTGAAATAGTTCATCAAATTCAATGGATATCATGTCATCCTTATCTATCCAGTTAGCCTCGGCCCTTGTGGCATGCATGTACCAGTTATGCAATCTTCGCATTTTTGTTGGAAGATTGTTTACCTCCTCAGGTTTGACGAGAGGTTTTCCGTACTGGTATTGGTATGCTACTTCACTCACGGGAAAGAACTCTAACTGGGATAAGTACTGGCCAATACTCATACCTTGAGCAGCGGCAGCTTCTCCGTATTGTGCACCTACCTCTGGATCATACTGCTCTTCGGCCCCATATTTGCTCGACCCCACATTGGTTTGAGAAATCACCTTGAGAGGGGCGCAAGTCTGTTTTGCTTGTTCTCCGAGCTAGGCAACAGATTTCCCGCTTGCATCAGTACTGCTCTTCGAGGCTTTTTGTGCCGCATGTGACTTGAGAATAGAACGCTCATAGTCTGATGACAGCTTTGGCTCGGGTTGATGAAGATTCTTTAGCATTTTCAACACTTTGGCCTTTTCTTCTTTGGTGCTGGGGAACTCTGGATCTTTCGGCCGCCTCAGCTTAGCGAAAAACGCTGTCGTTTCCGCATCAACGATCGCCGCAGTCTCCTCTTCAGTACAGTCATAAGCTCTCTTGGGAGGAACCGTTGGTACTTTTGGAAGAGGCTCTTGTTTACGTTTCGACGATCGGTTACGACGCACAGTAGCGGTACGCTTACGCTTTTTATCCTGAGGCGCCGGCGATGGCTCCCGCGGCGATGGCTGCACCGGAGATTGGTGAGGCGACGGAGCCGGGTGAGGCGACGAAGACGGCTGCCGCGGCGGCGACGACCTCGCTGGAGACGGTGAGGTGGCGACGAAGATGGCCTTGGCGTGTGATTTCGAAGCACGATACAATCCTTCGGCCATAGAATGGTGACGTTTTTTGCATCACCCAGCACAGTCACATCCCCTTCACCAGCAGGGTAGGGAAGATCCAAAACCTCAAAGGTGGGCATGATTTCATCCACGCCGACAACAGCGTAGCCCTCTGGAACCGGACGACAGTGGTAAGTTGGTGTGGGTCCAATTGGTAAGGCATAGCCGACCGCCACCTTCATTGATATGTTCACAACTTTGACATGTAGCTCGCAGTGTGTCATCTCTGTGATATCATCCACTGGGTATCCAACAGGAGCCATCGTCGGTGCATCATCGGCATCGCCATTGTCATCACCCGGGACCTCGGTGGAAGCCACACTGCTTTTTCGATTATTCGATAGGCCGGTAGCATCGAATGCAGTGTGCTGCTGAGATGGGCCGGTAGTACTTTGCTCTTTAAGTGTGTTAATTTCATCTTGTTGTTGCTTTAATCGTTCTTCAATTAAACGCATTTGCTCTTTCTGACTTTCTGCTTCAACTGCCGCCTGTCCTTTCTCCTCTGACGGCTTCTATCAGGATATTTCTTCCTCTCTTCGGGAAACCCAGTCCTCCATGATTGGGAGCCTCTTGTGCCTCGTGTTCGTCCATCATGTTCCTTATTTCCAAGGGCGAGTGTGAGCTCATCATTCTCTCTATCGGGAATGAAGTCCCCATCTTTAACAGCCTTTACTGCTTTTCTGATCCTCTCGATTGGCAAGGGGTCTTCTTTATGTCGTATGTTATATATACACCTCCCTTCCGAGTCCAACGTGCCCCCATGCCCGTAAAACCAATTCCTTGCACGTTCTACCCAATCGTCTGTCTCTGGGGTGATATTTTTATCACGCAGTTCCTGCTCAAGTTTCTCCCACTTAGGAATGCCAACCCTGTAGCCACCTTGCCCCATAGTATGGTGATACTTCTTCTTAGCAGCATTCAGCTTATTCGTTTCAGACATTTTCTTAGCTTTTTATGATTTCTTGTATTCCACAAACTCATCCCAGAATGGTTTTATCTTCTCAAACTGAATATTCTTGAAATCGGGAGTCTTCTTTTGCACGACATAGTCAAGGTGCAATCTTTTCTTCCAGTTGGTGAAACACTGGGCCATCTTCTTCAAAGCCCACTCCCTGACCTTAGCCTCCATGGCTCTCCCATGTTGTAAGGCGTCCTCAACTGGATCCTCCGCATTTGGATCCAGCTCTATCTTCGGTAGTTTGAAATTAACCATGAGCCTCTTCCACAGTAAATCTTTGGCGTGGTTAGTGACAAATAAACATGTTCCCTCTTCATCCGCATTAGCAGGCCTATTCCAATTTCTAATGGTGATCGGGATTAAGTCACTAACGATTACTCCGCATTGTGCCACAAATTTGGTTGCGACAACTTCGGGAGCTGTCGGTCTGCCGTCTTCAGCGACATCTTCGATCCTGAACCTCTCATGGTCTTGCAACTTTTTGGTTGGGCCTCGTCTGCTCTTTTCAGTAGATTCCTTCGATCCGGAGGGCTAAAAGAAGAAAGATCGTCGTTACTATTTCTATATAGATAGCAGATGATTAATTAATGAATTGATTTATATTACATGCACCTCGCCGGAGCGGTCGTCTTCTCGATTACACAAGGCATCGCCTTCTCCCTCGCGGAAGGCAACACCTTCAACCTCAAACAAGTTGTCTACTCCGGTAAAAAGAGGATCACCCTCACCGGAGTTGTTCAAAAACATTGATACGTCTAAATTATCTTCCCCACGGATCACACCTTGGATCAACTCTTCCTTTTCTTCTTCTCTGACGTGTGGGTCCATATTTTCTGCATAGGTGGAAAAACGAATAAGTCAAAGCGGCTAAAGGAGAAAGTTAAGTACGGTGTTGAGAGATATAAACCCTAATTCAGAGAAACCCTAATATATACATACACAATAATAAAAATGAAGAGAAAGGGAAACCGTGTAGATAGGCACATCGTCGAACCCACATGCACCTAAGTTGCTTGAAAATGTGAATCGGGTCTGGGGCTACCCACAGTGACTGACCAGTGGGGCCGAAGACCAATAATACCAAACTAATTAATAAACCTAATAATACCTAACTAATAATAAACCTAATAATCCAAACACCAAAAAGAAAGGGAAACAATCAACACATGGCATCGATGCAATGCTCAAGCAAGTATGATGATATGACAAGTTAATTTGCATTGGAATGTAACCCTAAGAAATGCTCGACGATTTAATCGGGGTTCCGAGGGGTGAAAACCCTAACTCGGAGAAACTCCGGAACACATGAGAGGGGTGGATTTGTTCTTCTAATTAAACTTGTAATTTAAGTTATTCAACAATGCATGATTATAGCTTAGATAGCTAGGTTTCATTTTTCTGAACATTTTGATATATTATTCATATTTTTATGACTTATAGATTAAAAGTTATTGAATTTATAAGATTATAATTATTTCTGAAATTATTAAAAGCTGGTTAAACTTTTTACACCGCAGGCAAACCTACCCACAGTGACTGACAGAGGGGCCCGGAGCCACCTCAGCAGCCACACAAGCAAAAGTGGTTCAGGGGGGCATTTTTCACTCGGGCTGGGGCTAGCCAGAGACGCTGACCTGTGGGCCAGAGGCCACATAGGAAAGCCATGCAGGCAAAGTGGCTCCCTGGCTGGGTCGCGCTGATGCACGGGTGACGTCACGCCGGCGGTGGCTTGCAGGACGGTGATCGGGAACGGCGTTAGGGGGCGATCTAGGGCGCGTGCGTGCGCGCGTTAGAGAGAGGAGGTTGAGGCGAGCCAAAGAGTAGCGGCGCCGCCTCCAAAAGGTCACCGGAGAGAGAGCACGGCGACGGTGAGCGGCGATGGTGGCAGGTGGTCGACGGGGAGGATGAACCAGAGCGAGAGGGGGCGAGAGAGAGGGTCCATGAGGACCAGCAGCATACCAGGTGTGCGGTGGTGGTGTCGGGGAGGCGAGGCAAGGTCGGGAGCCGACGAATCGACAGCGGCGATCGTCGGGCTCGAGGGTTGTTGGCGACGATTGGGAGCGAGCGGGGCCGATTCCTTCAGGGAGAAGCCTCGGGGCGACGAGGCGAAGCTTCCTGCACGCTTGGCTGGGCGAGGGGCGGCCGGTAGGGCGTGCACGGCGGCGGGGCAGCCTGACGACGTCGTGCGCGAGAAGAGAAGAGGAGGGGAGATGGGGAAGAAGAAGAGGAGGGGCACCCAGTTATAACCAAAGGACCTTTAGTCCCGGTTGGTGGCTCCAACCGTGACTAAAGGGTTATACGTCCCGGTTGGAGCCACCAACCGGGACCTATACTCCAATATTTTCAGCAGACCAAGGGTTGGCGCGCAGGGGGTCTTTAGTCCCGGTTGGTGGCTCCAACCGGGACATATTCCCCTGTTTTCAAAAAATTTCAGGTATTTTCTCTCTGTTCCCGCCTTATTTTTTATTTTGGGGTTTAAATTTGTATTGTTTTTTAAATGATAATTAATTTGGAATTTAGAAAAACTTTAAACATAAAAAGTTTTTGGATTTGAATAAATAATTCAAAACCATTTTCTGTTTTAAAAAATAATTAATGTAACCATTTAAAATATGAACCATTTACAATTAAAAATGAATTAACTTATATTTTTTTAATATCAATTTGGAATTTAGAAAAACTTTAAACATAAGAAGTGTATGGATTTGAATAAATAATTCAAAAACATATTCTATTTTTAAAAAATAATTAATGTAACCTTTTAAAATGAATTAACTTATATTTTTGAATATTAGAAAAACTTTAAACATAAAAAGTGTTTAGATTTGAATAAATAATTCAAAACCATTTTCTGTTTTAAAAAATAATTAATGTAACCATTTAAAATATGAACCATTTACAATTAAAAATGAATTAACTTATATTTTTTTAATATCAATTTGGAATTTAGAAAAACTTTAAACATAAGAAGTGTATGGATTTGAATAAATAATTCAAAAACATATTCTATTTTTAAAAAATAATTAATGTAACCTTTTAAAATGAATTAACTTATATTTTTGAATATTAATTTGGAATTTAGAAAAATTTTAAACATAAAAAGTGTTTGATTTAAATAAATAATTCAAAAACATTTTCTGTTTTAAAAAATAATTAATGTAACCATTTAAAATATGAACCATTTACAATTAAAATGAATTAACTTATATTTTTTGAATATCAATTTGGAATTTAGAAAAACTTTAAACATAAGAAGTGTATGGATTTGAATAAATAATTCAAAAACATATTCTATTTTTAAAAAATAATTAATGTAACCTTTTAAAATGAATTAACTTATATTTTTGAATATTAATTTGGAATTTAGAAAAATTTTAAACATAAAAAGTGTTTGATTTAAATAAATAATTCAAAAACATTTTCTGTTTTAAAAAATAATTAATGTAACCATTTAAAATATGAACCATTTACAATTAAAATGAATTAACTTATATTTTTTTAATATCAATTTGGAATTTAGAAAAACTTTAAACATAAGAAGTGTATGGATTTGAATAAATAATTCAAAAACATATTCTATTTTTAAAAAATAATTAATGTAACCTTTTAAAATGAATTAACTTATATTTTTGAATATTAATTTGGAATTTAGAAAAAATTTAAACATAAAAAGTGTTTGGATTTAAATAAATCATTCAAAAACATTTTCTGTTTTAAAAAATAATTAATGTAACCATTTAAACTATGAACCATTTACAATTAAAAATGAATTAACTTATATATTTTTAATATTAATTTGGAATTTAGAAAAACTTTAAACATCGTTAGAACTTGCATTGGATCTCTGAAGAAACCACATATTGCGAGTCTAAAAATGATTTTTTCAAAAAATCACGGGCGATAGATCATGTACCTGTAGTACAAACCGGACCCACTTCCTGCCGATTCGGCAGACATTTGTCCTTTTTACCCGGGATGGACGAAAAGGTTTGAGATGTACCGGTTGGGAGATAGTCCATGTAAGGTGGTCTAGTATTTTAGGAAAATAGGACGGTACCATTCTGAAACGGCATTTTGGTGGTTACTTCACAAAACGACCCGTTTTTTGCGCTCGGAAAGTGGAAACGGGCTTTTTCGTGCGACAAAAAGGAAAACTTCCTCCTGCAACATTGTTCTCCATACCAATGTCCACACACATGCATAATATGGGCACAACATCACAAACTATGCCGTGATTCAGCATATAACATCGGTCATTTGGACCGAAAGCCACGAAACCTCGAACATGATAGGTCATTTTGTGAAGGTTTTTTCAAAACATGATCAATATACCAAGTCTTGTATTTTTCCTTTCAACTATGTAACATAATATGACACCACGCGAAGGATTTTCATTGTTCGGATTTTTTTTTGAATTTATTATGCCCGTTTTGAATTATCTGAATTTCTAACTATGGTCGAACCGGTGTGCGTGAAGATAGGGGACGAGCATCGTTAGAACTTGCATTGGATCTCTGAAGAAACCACATATTGCGAGTCTAAAAATGATTTTTTCAAAAAATCACGGGCGATAGATCATGTACCTGTAGTACAAACCGGACCCACTTCCTACCGATTCGGCAGACATTTGCCCTTTTTACCCGGGATGGACGAAAAGGTTTGAGATGTACTGGTTGGGAGATAGTCCATGTAAGGTGGTCTAGTATTTTAGGAAAATAGGACGGTAGCATTCTGAAACGGCATTTTGGTGGTTACTTCAAAAAACGACCCGTTTTTTGCGCTCGGAAAATGGAAAAGGGCTTTTCCGTGCGACAAAAAGGAAAACTTCCTCCTGCAACATTGTTCTCCATACCAACGTCCACACACATGCATAATATGGGCACAACATCACAAACTATGTCGTGATTCAGCACATAACATCGGTCATTTGGACCGAAAGCCATGAAACCTCGAACATGATAGGTCATTTTGTGAAGGTTTTTTCGAAACATGATCAATATACCAAGTCTTGTATTTTTACTTTCAACTATGTAACATAATATGACACCACGCGAAGGATTTTCATTGTTCGGATTTTTTTTGAATTTATTATGCCCGTTTTGAATTATCTGAATTTTTAACTATGGTCGAACCGGTGTGCATGAAGATAGGGGACGAACATCGTTAGAACTTGCATTGGATCTCTGAAGAAACCACATATCGCGAGTCTAAAAATGATTTTTTCAAAAAATCACGGGCGATAGATCATGTACCTGTAGTACAAACCGGACCCACTTCCTACCGATTCGGCAGACATTTGTCCTTTTTACCCGGGATGGACGAAAAGGTTTGAGATGTACCGGTTGGGAGATAGTCCATGTAAGGTGGTCTAGTATTTTAGGAAAATAGGACGGTAGCATTCTGAAACGGCATTTTGGTGGTTACTTCACAAAACGACCCGTTTTTTGCGCTCGAAAAATGGAAAAGGGCTTTTCCATGCGACAAAAAGGAAAACTTCCTCCTGCAACATTGTTCTCCATACCAATGTCCACACACATGCGTAATATGGGCACAACATCACAAACTATGTCGTTATTCAGCATATAACATCGGTCATTTGGACCGAAAGCCATGAAACCTCGAACATGATAGGTCATTTTGTGAAGGTTTTTTCGAAACATGATCAATATACCAAGTCTTGTATTTTTCCTTTCAACTATGTAACATAATAAGACACCACGCGAAGGATTTTCATTGTTCGGATTTTTTTTGAATTTATTATGCCCGTTTTGAATTATCTGAATTTCTAACTATGGTCGAACCGGTGTGCATGAAGATAGGGGACGAGCATCGTTAGAACTTGCATTGGATCTCTGAAGAAACCACATATTGAGAGTCTAAAAATGATTTTTTCAAAAAATCACGGGCGATAGATCATGTACCTGTAGTACAAACCGGACCCACTTCCTACCGATTCGGCAGACATTTGTCCTTTTTACCCGGGATGGACGAAAAGGTTTGAGATGTACTGGTTGGGAGATAGTCCATGTAAGGTGGTCTAGTATTTTAGGAAAATAGGACGGTAGCATTCTGAAACGGCATTTTGGTGGTTACTTCACAAAACGACCCGTTTTTTGCGCTCGAAAAATTGAAAAGGGCTTTTCCGTGCGACAAAAAGGAAAACTTCCTCCTGCAACATTGTTCTCCATACCAATGTCCACACACATGCATAATATGGGCACAACATCACAAACTATGCCGTGATTCAGCATATAACATCGGTCATTTGGACCGAAAGCCATGAAACCTCGAACATGATAGGTCATTTTGTGAAGGTTTTTTCGAAACATGATCAATATACTAAGTCTTGTATTTTTCCTTACTATGTAACATAATATGACACCACGTGAAGGATTTTCATTGTTCGGATTTTTTTTGAATTTATTATGCCCGTTTTGAATTATCTGAATTTCTAACTATGGTCGAACCGGTGTGCATGAAGATAGGGGACGAGCATCGTTAGAACTTGCATTGGATCTCTGAAGAAACCACATGTTGCGAGTCTAAAAATGATTTTTTCAAAAAATCACGGGCGATAGATCATGTACCTGTAGTACAAACCGGACCCACTTCCTACCGATTCGGCAGACATTTGTCCTTTTTACCCGGGATGGACGAAAAGGTTTGAGATGTACTGGTTGGGAGATAGTCCATGTAAGGTGGTCTAGTATTTTAGGAAAATAGGACGGTAGCATTCTGAAACGGCATTTTGGTGGTTACTTCACAAAACGACCCGTTTTTTGCGCTCGGAAAATGGAAAAGGGCTTTTCCGTGCGACAAAAAGGAAAACTTCCTCCTGCAACATTGTTCTCCATACCAATGTCCACACACATGCATAATATGGGCACAACATCACAAACTATGCCGTGATTCAGCACATAACATCGGTCATTTGGACCGAAAGCCATGAAACCTCGAACATGATAGGTCATTTTGTGAAGGTTTTTTGAAACATGATCAATATACCAAGTCTTGTATTTTTCCTTTCAACTATGTAACATAATATGACACCACGCGAAGGATTTTCATTGTTCGGATTTTTTTTGAATTTATTATGCCCGTTTTGAATTATCTGAATTTCTAACTATGGTCGAACCGGTGTGCATGAAGATAGGGGACGAGCATCGTTAGAACTTGCATTGGATCTCTGAAGAAACCACATATTGCGAGTCTAAAAATGATTTTTTCAAAAAATCACGGGCGATAGATCATGTACCTGTAGTACAAACCGGACCCACTTCCTACCGATTCGGCAGACATTTGTCCTTTTTACCCGGGATGGACGAAAAGGTTTGAGATGTACCGGTTGGGAGATAGTCCATGTAAGGTGGTCTAGTATTTTAGGAAAATAGGACGGTAGCATTCTGAAACGGCATTTTGGTGGTTACTTCACAAAACGACCCATTTTTTGCGCTCGGAAAATGGAAAAGGGCTTTTCCGTGCGACAAAAAGGAAAACTTCCTCCTGCAACATTGTTCTCCATACCAATGTCCACACACATGCATAATATGGGCAGAACATCACAAACTATGCCGTGATTCAGCACATAACATCGGTCATTTGGACCGAAAGCCATGAAACCTCGAACATCATAGGTCATTTTGTGAAGGTTTTTTCGAAACATGATCAATATACCAAGTCTTGTATTTTTCCTTTCAACTATGTAACATAATATGACACCACGCGAAGGATTTTCATTGTTCGGATTTTTTTTGAATTTATTATGCCCGTTTTGAATTATCTGAATTTTTAACTATGGTCGAACCGGTGTGCATGAAGATAGGGGACGAGCATCGTTAGAACTTGCATTGGATCTCTGAAGAAACCACATATTGCGAGTCTAAAAATGATTTTTTCAAAAAATCACGGGCGATAGATCATGTACCTGTAGTACAAACCGGACCCACTTCCTACCGATTCGGCAGACATTTGTCCTTTTTACCCGGGACGAAAAGGTTTGAGATGTACCGGTTGGGAGATAGTCCATGTAAGGTGGTCTAGTATTTTAGGAAAATGGGACGGTAGCATTGTGAAACGGCATTTTGGTGGTTACTTCACAAAACGACCCGTTTTTTGCGCTCGGAAAATGGAAAAGGGCTTTTCTGTGCGACAAAAAGGAAAACTTCCTCCTGCAACATTGTTCTCCATACCAATGTCCACACACATGCATAATATGGGCACAACATCACAAACTATGCCGTGATTCAGCACATAACATCGGTCATTTGGACCGAAAAAGCCATGAAACCTCGAACATGATAGGTCATTTTGTGAAGGTTTTTTCGAAACATGATCATTGTTCGGCACACATTTAGTCCCGGATGTAGTCACAAACCGGGACTAAAAATATTTTCCGCCATTTCCCACCTCTTCCCGCCAAGTTTTCCCGCCCTTTCCTTTCTACTAGAGCTTTTAGTCCCGGATGTAGTCACTAACCGGGACTAAAGATATTTCTCGCCATTTCCCAAAGCTTCACGCCAAGTTTTCCCGCCCTTTCCCTCTATATTTAGGGTGATCGTGTCATGGCTATCCACACATCCACACCTTCCTCTCTTAGAACAATGGACAAAGCCCACTGGGCCATTCTGACCCTCGAGGAGACCGAGGCGCTGTGCGCCTCCAACTACCCTTGTCCACCGGGGTACCGGCCGCCCGCCGGCTGGATGCTAAGCGCTGGAGGGGTTCCTGTCCCTCCTGTCCCTCAAGGTTCCGCACGCCAGGCGGCCATCACAAACCACTTCTACCACGAGCTCACGCCGGAGCAGCGGATGGATCCCCAGTGGGATCCCGACAACTACGACACCTGGAATGCCTTTTTCGCTAATAGGCGGGAAAGGGAAATCGCCAGGTACGAGGGTGATGGTCCGCCACTGGTGAACCACAACGAAGTCGGCCGTCGTCTGTGGTGGGCGAACCGTACTATCATCGAAGTGATGCGCTACATCGCCGGGGGAGACCATCCTCGCCTACGGTGCCCACGAGTCCACCCGCCACAGGCACCACACTGTCCCGGCGGTAGCGGCATCGTCTTCCAGGAGACCCCTCTCCCACCCGCCGTGAATCCGAGGCTGGAATGGCCCCTGGTATATGCCATGGATGGGCTGAGGATCCCCGGAGTGGCAGGTGACGATGACGATGATGATGACGACGACGATGAAGACCCTGAAGCTGCGTACTATAGGACTAGGCATGATTATGACTAAAGGGGGCGGCTTTAGGCCTGAGTGTTAGCTAGTCCCGGTTTGTCCCGGTTTTTAATATTAATAAATGTCTTAAGTGTTACCTAATAAATAGAGGGAAATGCCTATATAAAGAGAGGGTTCATATTTAGTCCCGGTTGGAGAAACCAACCGCGACTGAAGGGATTGCGGCAGAGTGGGCCAGGCAACACTAATAATAGGGGTGAGTGTCGACATTATGTCGTGCGGCTTGTACCTTGTCCCGGATGGTGTCACCAACCGGGACTAAAGATGAACCTTTAGTCCCGGTTGGAGACACCAACCGGGACTAAAGATGAGTCGGCACTAATAATAGGGGTGAGTGTCGACATTATGTCGTGAGTGTCGACATTATTCCGAGCTGCTTGTACTATAAATATGCATCCTTGTGAGTCCAGTCCTCCAGCCAGTTTGAGGCATCTCCAAGATGGTTTTAGAGAGCAGGGACACCACTACGACTAGTTTCAGGGAGATGCCGACGGAACCCAGTCCTCCGACATCTCCGAGAAACTGGTCATAGAGGCACTCCCTAATATGTGAAATTAGTTAGCTCCGAGGCGTATTGATCTAGTTAGTGAAGTTACAAGATGCAAGATGGTTTTCGAGAGCAGGGACACCACTGCGGCCAATTTCAGGGAGATGCCGACGGAGCGCAGTCCTCCGGCATCTCCGAGAAACTGGTCATAGAGGCACTCCCTAATATGTGAAATTAGTTAGCTCCAAGGCGTATTGATCTAGTTAGTGAAGTTACAAGCTGCAAGATGGTTTTCGAGAGCAGGGACACCACTACGACCAGTTTCAAGGAGATGCCGACGGAGCCCAGTCCTCCAGCATCTCCAAGAAACTGGTCATAGAGGCACTCCCGGTCCAGCCACAAAACAAGACTAACACTCAAGACATTTATTAATATTAAAAACTGAGACTACAAAACCGGGACTAAAGGCCACAAACCGCGAAAGATATCCTTCGGTCAAGCCACAAACCGCGAAAGACATGAACTAGAGTTACATAATATGAGCATGAACTTCTTGGCATATGTCATTCCTTATGACCGCTTCAGACGTAACCATGGAGCATCTTCTTTACTTAACGGAATGCTTGGGTCAGTTTTCACTGTGAAGGGCAGAATTTCATCAAACTTATTATAATCTTCTGACATGTCTGTCTTTTCCTCGATTCCCACGATGTTTCTTTTCCCTGAAAGAACTATGTGACGCTTTGGCTCATCATATGATGTATTCGTTTGCATATTTTTTCTTTTTTTCGGTCTGGAGGACATGTCCTTCACATAGAAAACCTGAGACACATCATTGGCTAGGACGAATGGTTCATCTATATAACCAAGATTGTTGAGATCCACTGTTGTCATTCCGTACAACTGGTCTATCTTTACACCTTCCCCATTCAGGTTGACCCATTTGCAGCGAAACAAAGGGACCTTAAAAGAGACTCCATAGTCTAGTTCCCATATCTCCTCTATGTAACCATAATATGTGTCCTTTTGTCCATTCTCGTCTATTGCATCAAAGCGGAAACCACTATTTTGGTTGGTGCTCTTTTTATCTTGGGCGATCGTGTAGAATGTATTCCCATTTATTTCGTACCCTTGGAAATTCAATACAGTAGAAGATGGTGACGCGGCCAACAAGTATAGCTGATCTCCAACAGTGGTGTCATTCAAGAGATGTGTCCGCATCCAACCACCGAAAGACTTCACGTGTTCATCTGTAATCCATGTGTAACATCCCTAAATTCATATTCCAAAACTCATTCATGTCATCCTTGCATTCATCATCATTTAGGGATTTTCTCAAAATCATTTCAGAAAAACAGAAGCTTTTGATGATATGATTTTATGTGGACAGATTTAATTCAAAAGACCAACACCATTTTGAAACTTGAATGTTTAGGAACCTGATTGCTTGCCTCCATTATTGGAAAGTTTAGGAGTAAAAGTTTGACCAAAGTTTTCAATTTGTAAATAAATTCAAAACCCTATTTTCAAAAACATTGCAAACCAGAGGCAATGTCTCTGATTGATTTAAGTCCAAACTTGACCAAAGCCCTTACAGAGTAACCACATGGTCAAATAACTGATTTTTGAAACCACAGTACCCTGCAAAAATCCCCAGAATTGTTTGAATTCAAAAAGGATTTGAAATCATATCTAAATCATTCCTGAAAACCAAATTAGAAAAGAAAAAGAATTAAACAAAAGAAAAGGGCCGAGCGCCAAATATCTGGACCAGCAGAGGATCGAGCCCAACTAGCCCACCCGGGAGTTTCCTTTTCTTTTCTCACGCACGAGCACACGCAGGCTGTCGCTGACAGACGGACCCCACCCCCATTTCACACACATCGCTGACGAGCGGGCCCTGTCCACGCTGTCATCGTCTTCCTCAAACCGCGCCCGCGACCACGTCGCAGCTGCAGTCACTGCCGGTAATGGCGCGGCTTAATTGGGCATTAAACCTCGGGCGTTTCCTGTCGAGGCACCGGCTATAAGATCCCCACCTCCTCGCAGTCATTTCCCCCCCAGCCAATTCTGCATTCACGCCACCAGGCTGCCCACGACTCGCTCAAAACCGCCGCAGACAGAGCTCACTCCGGCGATCGATTCAGGTGAGCCCCGTGCGCCCCTTCCCCTCTGGATTGTTCGAGCCACTCTGTAATCTCCTGGCGCACATCCTGACCCCACTAGCTCATCCTGTATTGCCCCAGGTCGCCGTATTCTCTTGACGCCGTAAGCACCTGACGACCACCCCAACTCCGGTGACCAATCTCAGTAAGTCCCGTGCGCCCCTTGCCTTTTCCTTCACACGAGCGTGTTCGCAACTATCTTGCGCACCTCCTAAACCCCCTGGTTCATGTTAGGGTGACGCGGAACCTCAGCAACGACTCCGACAACATCCACCCGACGCCAGACGCAACTCCGACGAGATCCAGAGCCCATCTCCGAGCGCCCCTCTGCAAACCAGTACCACGTCGAGCTTCAGCACGTCTTGGCGGATCTGGTAAGCACCTTCCTACTTCCTGGAGCGATGTAGAACACCGGGGCCGCCGTAGTCAGACGCGCCGCCGCCAGTTAGCGCCGCAAGCGCCGCCAAATTGTGGCTTGGTAGTTTGGTCCGTTGGATCTGCATCGTAGGGCTAGGATAGATCCTGATCGAAGAGGTACGCGTGTGCCTGAGCCGCCAGATTTAATTTAGATCGTGCGGTCCGCAGCGCTCGATCCGCGCGAACCGGTACGCGCCAGTGAGGTTGTGACACGTGGCTAGAATGAATTGAAAAACAGAATTTAAACCTGATTTAGATCCAAACTTTGAACTGCTATAACTTTTGAATGCCACATTAGAATTTTACAAACTTTATACCGTTGGATTCAGTGAAACAAGACCTTTCTGAATATCCAATTTGTTTAACAAATAGTAACAGTTAAAATGACTTTATTTGTAGAACAAGTTTAAGGCTATTTTAAGTATAGTTTTAATTTGGGAAATTGTATTGGTGCCAAATAAGTTTAGTTGGTAAACTTGTGACTTGATAAGTTTCTGTGAACATGTGCATGCTTAGTAGAATTTTCAAAATCACCATTTCGTAAATACTTGCATGCATGCATTCATATTATTTTTGATTGAATATTATTGTGTGTAATTGTATGCTATAATTTTGTGTAGATTTTGCTAGTGATTGTGATTGTGAAGAGTGCTACTCTCCCCACTACCAAGGCAAGTGATATTTTCATGAATATTTCTATCCTATGTTTTGTACTAGCATTAGATATTTTGCTAAGTCTTGCATGCTATTTTTGACTAATGCTAAGTTGGGAAATCCTAAGTAGTGTAGAATGGTAGAATTGCTAGGGAATTTTTCCTGAGTTAAGTTATCTTACCATGCTTAGCCTAGCTATTTAGCAAACAAGGGTTGGTGGAAATCTATACACACTATGATGAAAATATCTCTAAGTCATGAGACTTATGCTTTTCTAATAAAACAACTAAGTCAAATGAACCTCCTGGGTGGAATGGATGGATTGGGTTATGTTGAGTGGTTACACAAGGCCATGGACTTGGGTTGTGTATCTCACTTGTGGAATGCCACCCAGGCACAAAGGGATTTGGAGGCCAAGTGTTGAGAAAGCTTTCAGTGCAACCACTTGGCAATATGGGCTCTGCCTTGATCATATAGGTTGTTAGAACTTAGTCACTTGGACAGTTGGTGGTAGTTGGGATGATAGGTTGGAACGCGTCCATTTGACTAAGGAAAAGCTTCTGAAAGGTCCTGTCTTGGGAAACCAAGTCTGGTGGGGAAAGTGCACAACCTCTGCAGATGGAAAACCTAAGTACTTAGCCTAGTCCAAGGCAATGGACAATTGAGCATCAAGACATGGAAGCTACAAGAATCTCATCACTCCAACTTCTAATTAAAAATTTGTGGGTGAACAAGGGTGAAGGACCCCAATGTCTATTGGTGGTTCCTTGGGAATGTTTTGACAAAGAAAACTTAGTGATTTCAACTAATAGGTAAAACCTATTTTTAAGCAAAGCAAGCCAAGCTACACTTAGCCAAAATGCATATAGTAATATAGTCCACTTAAAATATACTAAGGTATCACTTGCCAATACTATTCCAAAGTATTGACCCTCTGTGGCTGTAACTTGTGATGTTGCAGGTGACTCCGATGATGAATAGGAGTCATGAGTCTACACTCAACATGCTTGCCTGTGGCACATGAAGATGAAGACTTATGTTTATTTACTTATTCCATAAACTCTTGTATTAGGCCTTTGGCCCTGAGTTGTAAAAGACTATGTTTTATCTCTGGAATGAATGTAATAAACGACCTTTGTATCTGTGTACTTCATCTTAAACTGTGGATGCTAGCATTGATCCAGGGACTAGCATTGCAATCACAGGGATCTTTTCCTTTATAAAGGAGGGGTCTAACAGATGGTATCAGAGCACTGTGTTGCCTGTAGGATTATGACCCTAGGATTGGAAAACCACTAAGGAAAAGTTTTCAACTACTTCTACACTTGTCTATTCTTCTCGTAAAACTTTTCTAATCTTTTCATTCTCAACTCCATTTGTAGATGAACTCCATCAACGAAGCCGTGAAGAAAGGACCACTCATGACCATGACCTTGGAGTGTGAAACTGAGTTTCCCAATATTCTCAAGGACCTCATGGTGGCAATGGAAGCACATGGTGCAGCTGTGCACAAGGGCTTTCCAGTGATGGATGAAGGAGTGGAGTATTGGTGGGTGCAACTTCACTTGTACAAAAACAAGGAAGACAACCACAAAGAAAGGGGTTTCTGCATGTACACCAACACTACAATGCACACCACATTCTTTGAGTCAGCCAGAGATGCAGCTTGGAGGACTATCAAAGAACTAAGTGCTAGAGTCAAGTGCAGAATGCTCAACTTCCAAAAAGACTTAGAGAAAGAGAAGGAACTTACTCAAGAGTTGGAAGCCACCAACCAAGAGTTAAGGGGAGATGTTATAGACTTAGTGATGGAGTCAAGAGAACAAGATTGGTGGATTGCCTCTAGGAACATTGTGTTTGCTAATAGATCCAGTGAGATTGGATTGTAAGGGCACTTCGTTAGTTGGACCACCACTTATCACCTTATTTCCAAAAATGATACTTTAAATAAGTATGGACCTTGATTGATGTAATGGACTTATGTATGCATGACTTGTGTGATTGTGTTCCATGGATTTGTATGAATGTTTGTCTTGATTTACCTTGAATGGTGTTGTTCTAACTTTTTCATTCTTATAAATAGATGCCTATTGCCATCAGCACTGTTGAGGAGTTCCAGGTTACTCGTTTTGGTCCCCGTATCATTGAGCTTACCACTTTGCTCGATCTCCCTCTTCCCACCATCACGGTGTACCCACTTACCAAGTTCGAGAGGAAGGACCAGCCCGGACGCCAGACTGAGCCTACTACGGAGGCCATCGTCTTCAAGCTGATGCACGACGACAGGGAGAGAGGCATGGAGGTAGTCATGCAGGACCTGATAGGACGACTGTTAGGCCGTCACTCCCGACAGGTTAGGGGCACCCACTTTCACGTCTTCGGAAGACGTGATGTTGATTGAGAGTCCATCGACTTTGAGGACGACTCGAGGGACACGGCAGAGCCGATACGTCTCTACCTCCAGGACTTAGAGACTCTTCTCAGGCACGTAGACACGGACAGGACGAACGTCATGCTCGGAAATGACGAGCTTCAGGTGCAGCTTCGCGAGAAGGACAAGCTTTTTGCGCAGCAGGATGAGATGATCAAGGAAATGGAGACAAAGTTCGAGGCCCAGGACCGCAAGTTCAAGAGTCAGGAGAAACGCGTCCAGGATAGGAACAAGAAGATCCGGGACTTGACCGAGGAACTAAAGTCCAAGGATTTCGAGCTAGAGCAGCAGCAGATGGTTATTGAGAGGCTTCGCTCCCAGAAGAGGGCTCTCAAGGCCAAGGTCGATTCCTTGACCACTACGATTGAGGAGAACAAGACCGCGATGGAGAACGTAGGTCTTACCTTCGTCGAGGAGGAGATTGATGCCGATGAGTAGACTTGATTACTCGTTTACCTTTCATATTCGTACTTATTATTGTGAACTTATTATTGGACCATCCGACATGTGGATGGCTTGCCACTTGTGTGTTTTATTTCATGAACTTATCATCTGGTTGTTGAACTTTTATTCTTATGTTGCATGTTATGTGATTTGCTTGTGATGTATTGTGCATAAAACATCTAAGGGTATCTCATTCTTATCTATTTGAACAAACCACAGATGCCTCCCCGTCGCGCAAATCCCAACCCCAACAACATCACCCCGGAAATGCAACAAATGATGAATGCGCAAACACAGCTTATGCAAATGATGATGACATTCATTCAAAACCAGAATAACAACAACAACCCCAACAACAACAACAACAACCCACCAGGTTTTGATATGCTCACCAGATTTCTGCGATTGAGACCAGCAAAGTTTTCGGGAACAACTGATCCCATGGTGGCCAATGACTGGCTACGTTTCGTGAACAAGGACTTAGTGACCGTGGGCTGCACGGATGCTGAAAAAGTCAGGTTTGCAGCACATCTGTTGGAAGGACCAGCCGCCACATGGTGGGACAACTTCCAAATCACCACTCCTATTGATGAGGTGACTTGGGCTATCTTTGAAGATGGCTTTCGCACTGCCCATATCTCATCAGGAATGATGAGTTTGAAAAAGAAGGAGTTTCACAACCTGAAGCAGCGCCACCGCAGCGTGGCAGAATACATAGAAGAGTTCAACAATCTAGCACGCTATGCACCGGATGAGGTTGACACAGATGCCAAAGGAAAGGAAAAGTTTCTGGAGGGCTTGAATGATGAGCTGAATCTGCAGTTGTCTGTGGCATATGTTCCAACTTATCAGTCTTTGTGTGACAAGGCTGCTATTTTGGAGAGTAAAATGAAGCAAGTCGAGAGTAGGAAGAGGAAACACTCCGACAAGCAAAGCTCGGGATCGTCTCACAAACGATCTCACTATGATGACAGTGGCAGCTCAGGATCCCATAAGCATGGGAAATTCAGCAAGCACAACCACAACCGTCATGACAACAAACATCACCGCAGTCATGACAAGGACAAGTACAAGAACCACAAGGGTGGACATAAGAGCCACTATAGTGGTAATGGTAGTGGAAGTGGAAGCCAACCTCCTAAAAAGGACATCAGTCAGGTTGAGTGCTTCAAATGCAAGAAGCTGGGGCATTATGCTAATGAGTGCCCTGAGAAGAAAGCTGAAGGACCTAACAAGCCAAATCCTTTTCAGAAAGGACAGGTTAACCACATCAATGTGGAGGAGGTCTATGAGGAGCCTGATGCCGTTGCTGGTAAGTTCAGACTCAATTCAATTTCAGCATTTGTACTCTTTGATACCGGTGCATCTCATTCATTCATATCAAAAGCATTCGTTGAAAGAAATGAACTACCGGTAGAAACCATTGGGTGTCCTATAAGAGTAAGTTCTCCAGGGGGAGAAATGATAGTAAACTCAGGATGTCATGACTTGGTCATAGAGTTTGGAAAACATAAGTTTCCAGTGAACCTAATAATCCTGAATTCCCAAGGATTGGATGTGATTTTGGGAATGGATTGGATGGCTAAGTATGGGGGGATACTAGATTGTGCCAATCGTACAGTTACACTCACAACCCCAGAAGGAAAAAGAATAAAATTCAAGTCAAACTTCGAATCCAAGGGAAGTAAGTTGAATTCTCTTAAGGGGGTTAGCATGGACAGTGTGCCAATTGTATGTGAGTATCCAGATGTGTTTCCGGAAGAGTTGCCAGGAATGCCACCAGATAGAGATGTGGAATTTCTGATAGATTTGGTACCTGGTTCTGGACCTATAGCTAAGAGACCGTACAAAATGTCAGTTGATGAACTGAAAGAGCTCAAGAAGCAGCTAGGAGAACAGTTGCAGAAAGGGTTTATTCAACCAAGTTCTTCATCTTGGGGATCCCCAGTATTGTTCTTGGAGAAGAAGGATAGAACACAAAGATTATGTATTGACTACCGTTCTCTCAACGAGGTAACCATCAAGAACAAATATCCTTTGCCAAGAATCAACGACTTGTTTGATCAGCTAGAAGGAGCATGTGTATTCTCGAAGATTGATCTCCGGTCAGGTTATTTTCAACTCAAGATAAGAGAGCAAGACATACCTAAAACAACATTCACCACAAGGTATGGATTGTATGAGTACACTGTAATGCCTTTTGGTTTAACCAACGCTCCAGCATACTTCCTGAATATGATGAACAAAGTGTTCATGGAATTTCTCGACAGGTTTGTTGTTGTTTTCATCGATGACATCTTGGTCTACTCCAAGAGCAAGGAAGAACATGAAAGACACTTACTCTTGATACTTGAGAAACTGAGGAAACATAAACTTTATGCCAAATTCAGCAAGTGTGAGTTCTGGTTAGAGGAAGTTGGTTTTCTTGGTCATGTTATGACAAAGGATGGTGTGGCAGTTGATCCTGCCAAAGTTTCAGCTGTGACAGAATGGGAATCACCCAAGAATGTGAAAGAAGTTCGTAGTTTCCTCGGCTTAGCAGGCTACTACAGAAGATTCATTGAAATTTTCTCTAAGGTTGCTAAGCCAATGACAGAATTGTTAAAGAAGGACAAGAAATTTGCTTGGTCTGAAGGTTGCGAAGTCAGCTTCCAAGAGTTGAAGAAGAGACTTGTGACAGCACCAGTTCTATGTCTGCCAGATTTGGAAAAGGATTTCCAAGTTTATTGTGATGCGTCTCATCAAGGTTTGGGTGCCGTACTTATGCAAGACGGTAAAGTCGTAGCCTATGCTTCGAGACAACTCAAAACTCATGAAGTAAACTATCCTACTCATGATTTGGAGTTGGCCTCTGTCGTCCATGCACTCAAAACATGGAGACATTACCTTTTGGGAAAGCGTTGTGAAGTGTTCACCGATCATAAGAGTTTGAAGTATATCTTCACCCAGAAGGAAATCAACATGAGATAAAGAAGATGGCTAGAGCTTATCAAGGATTACGACTTAAGTTTGCAATACCACCCCGGTAAAGCAAATGTAGTAGCAGATGCTCTAAGTCGTAAGACGTTTGTAAATGGCCTTACCAAAGGTGGATTGCCAGAGGACTTGTGTAAGCAATTCAAAGAACTCAGATTGGAAATTGTGCCTGAAGGACATCTCATGTCTTTGGATGTTCAACCCACTTTGTTGGACAAGATCCGAGAAGCTCAGAAGACTGATAAGGAAATTGAAAAGATTAAGGGGAATATTAGTCTAGGGAAAGCTAAGAGTTTCTAGATAGACGAACAAGGTACTTTATGGCACAGGAAACGTATATGTGTTCCACAAGACCCGGAGTTGCGGAAACTGATCTTACAAGAAGGTCACAACTCTCCGTATTCTATTCACCCAGGAAACACCAAGATGTATATGGATATGAAAGAAAGATTTTGGTGGAACAATCTAAAAAGGGACATCGCCGAGCATATTGCTTTGTGTGATGTGTGTAGCAGAGTAAAAGCGGAGCACCAGAAACCAGCAGGTTTACTTCAACCACTGCCTATTCCTGAATGGAAGTGGGAAAATATTGGTATGGATTTCATTACCGGATTACCAAGGACAAGGTCAGGGTATGATTCCATATGGGTAGTAGTGGATCGCCTAACTAAAGTGGCTCATTTTATACCCGTGAAGACAACATATACAAGTGCCAAGTTAGCAAAGATCTACATGAGCAGAATTGTATGCCTTCACGGTGTGCCTAAGAGTATTGTATCAGATAGGGGAACTCAATTCACTTCTCACTTTTGGAGACAGCTTCATGAATCCTTAGGAACGAGATTGGAATTCAGCACTGCTTTTCATCCTCAAACTGATGGACAAACAGAAAGGACTAACCAGATTCTTGAAGACATGTTGAGGGCATGTGCTTTAGATTATGGAGCAAGTTGGGATGAAAGCTTGCCTTACGCAGAGTTCTCTTACAATAACAGTCATCAATCTAGTATTGGAATGGCACCGTTTGAGTTACTCTACGGAAGGAAGTGTACCACCCCATTGTTATGGAATGGTGTGGGAGAAAGAAGCTTATTTGGACCTGATCTTATCAAAGACGCCGAAGAGAAAGTCAAATTGGTTAAGGACAGATTGAAGATAGCACAGTCCCGACAGAAAAGCTACGCGGATTCTAAGCGTAGAGAAGTCACCTACGAAGTTGGGGATAGATCTTATCTTAGAGTATCACCACTTCGTGGAGTGAAAAGATTTGGAGTCAAAGGAAAGTTGGCACCAAGATATGTTGGGCCATTCAAGATTCTAAGTCGCAAGGGAGAAGTTGCATATGAAGTTGAATTGCCAGAATCTCTGTCAGCTGTCCATAATGTGTTTCATGTGAGTCAGCTTAAGAAATGTCACCCAGAGATGGAAGAATCATCTTTGAAGGATACCATACCTTTGGAAGAAGTCCAACTAGAAAGTGATCTCACCTATGAGGAAAAGCCTGTCAAGATTCTTGAGACCGCAGAAAGAGTCACAAGGACAAAAACTATCAAGTTTTGCAAAGTGCAATGGAATCATCATTCCGAAGAGGAAGCAACATGGGAAAGAGAAGATGATCTTCGGAAAGACCACCCTCACCTATTTGCTAGCCAATCCGAATCTCGAGGGCGAGATTCATCTTAAGGGGGTTAGATTTGTAACATACCTAAATTCATATTCCAAAACTCATTCATGTCATCCTTGCATTCATCATCATTTAGGGATTTTCTCAAAATCATTTCAGAAAAACAGAAGCTTTTGATGATATGATTTTATGTGGACAGATTTAATTCAAAAGACCAACACCATTTTGAAACTTGAATGTTTAGGAACCTGATTGCTTGCCTCCATTATTGGAAAGTTTAGGAGTAAAAGTTTGACCAAAGTTTTCAATTTGGAAATAAATTCAAAACCCTATTTTCAAAAACATTGCAAACCAGAGGCAATGTCTCTGATTGGTTTAAGTCCAAACTTGACCAAAGCCCTTACAGAGTAACCACATGGTCAAATAACTGATTTTTGAAACCACAGTACCCTGCAAAAATCCCCATAATTGTTTGAATTCAAAAAGGATTTGAAATCATATCTAAATCATTCCTGAAAACCAAATTAGAAAAGAAAAAGAATTAAACAAAAGAAAAGGGCCGAGCGCCAGATATCTGGCCCAGCAGAGGATCGAGCCCAACTAGCCCACCCGGGAGTTTCCTTTTCTTTTCTCACGCACGAGCACACGCAGGCTGTCGCTGACAGACGGACCCCAACCCATTTCGCACACATCGCTGACGAGCGGGCCCTGTCCACGTTGTCATCGTCTTCCTCAAACCGCGCCCGCGACCACGTCGCAGCTGCAGTCACTGCCGGTAATGGCGCGACTTAATTGGGCATTAAACCTCGGGCGTTTCCTGTCGAGGCACCGGCTATAAGATCCCCACCTCCTCGCAGTCATTTTCCCCCAGCCAATTCTGCATTCACGCCACCAGGCTGCCCACGACTCGCTCAAAACCGCCGCAGACAGAGCTCACTCCGGCGATCGATTCAGGTGAGCCCCGTGCGCCCCTTCCCCTATGGATTGTTCGAGCCACTCTGTAATCTCCTGGCGCACATCCTGACCCCACTAGCTCATCCTGTATTGCCCCAGGTCGCCGTATTCGCTTGACGCCGTAAGCACCTGACGACCACCCCAACTCCGGCGACCAATCTCAGTAAGTCCCGTGCGCCCCTTGCCTTTTCCTTCACACGAGCGTGTTCGCAACTATCTTGCGCACCTCCTAAACCCCCTGGTTCATGTTAGGGCGACGCGTAACCTCGGCAACGACTCCGACAACATCCACCCGACGCCAGACGCAACTCCGACGAGATCCAGAGCCCATCTCCGAGCGCCCCTCCGCAAACCAGTACCACGTCGAGCTTCAGCACGTCTTGGCGGATCTGGTAAGCACCTTCCTACTTCCTGGAGCGATGTAGAACGCCGGCGCCGCCGTAGTCAGACGCGCCGCCGCCAGTTAGCGCCGCTAGCGCCGCCAGATTGTGGCTTGGTAGTTTGGTCCGTTGGATCTGCATCGTAGGGCTAGGATAGATCCTGATCGAAGAGGTACGCGTGTGCCTGAGCCGCCATATTTCATTTAGATCGTGCGGTCCGCAGCGCTCGATCCACGCGAACCGGTACGCGCCAGTGAGGTTGTGACGCGTGGCTAGAATGAATTCAAAAACAGAATTTAAACCTGATTTAGATCCAAACTTTGAACTGCTATAACTTTTGAATGCCACATTAGAATTTTACAAACTTTATACCGTTGGATTCAGTGAAACAAGACCTTTCTGAATATACAATTTGTTTAACAAATAGTAACAGTTAAAATGACTTTATTTGTAGAACAAGTTTAAGGTTATTTTAAGTATAGTTTTAATTTGGGAAATTGTATTGGTGCCAAATAAGTTTAGTTGGTAAACTTGTGACTTGATAAGTTTCTGTGAACATGTGCATGCTTAGTAGAATTTTCAAAATCACCATTTGGTAAATACTTGCATGCATGCATTCATATTATTTTTGATTGAATATTATTGTGTGTAATTGTATGCTATAATTTTGTGTAGATTTTGCTAGTGATTGTGATTGTGAAGAGTGCTACTCTCCCCACTACCAAGGCAAGTGATATTTTCATGAATATTTCTATCCTATGTTTTGTACTAGCATTAGATATTTTGCTAAGTCTTGCATGCTATTTTTGACTAATGCTAAGTTGGGAAATCCTAAGTAGTGTAGAATGGTAGAATTGCTAGGGAATTTTTCCTGAGTTAAGTTATCTTACCATGCTTATCCTAGCTATTTAGCAAACAAGGGTTGGTGGAAATCTATACACACTATGATGAAAATATCTCTAAGTCATGAGACTTATGCTTTTCTAATAAAACAACTAAGTCAAATGAACCTCCTGGGTGGAATGGATGGATTGGGTTATGTTGAGTGGTTACACAAGGCCATGGACTTGGGTTGTGTATCTCACTTGTGGAATGCCACCCAGACACAAAGGGATTTGGAGGCCAAGTGTTGAGAAAGCTTTCAGTGCAACCACTTGGCAATATGGGCTCTGCCTTGATCATATAGGTTGCTAGAACTTAGTCACTTGGACAATTGGTGGTAGTTGGGATGATAGGTTGGAACGCGTCCATTTGACTAAGGAAAAGCTTCTGAAAGGTCCTGTCTTGGGAAACCAAGTCTGGTGGGGAAAGTGCACAACCTCTGCAGATGGAAAACCTAAGTACTTAGCCTAGTCCAAGGCAATGGACAATTGAGCATCAAGACATGGAAGCTACAAGAATCTCATCACTCCAACTTCTAATTAAAAATTTGTGGGTGAACAAGCGTGAAGGACCCCAATGTCTATTGGTGGTTCCTTGGGAATGTTTTGACAAAGAAAACTTAGTGATTTCAACTAATAGGTAAAACCTATTTTTAAGCAAAGCAAGCCAAGCTACACTTAGCCAAAATGCATATAGTAATATAGTACACTTAAAATATACTAAGGTATCACTTGCTAATACTATTCCAAAGTATTGACCCTCTGTGGCTGTAACTTGTGATGTTGCAGGTTACTCCGATGATGAATAGGAGTCATGACTCTACACTCAACATGCTTGCATGTGGCACATGAAGACTTATGTTTATTTACTTATTCCATAAACTCTTGTATTAGGCCTTTGGCCCTGAGTTGTAAAAGACTATGTTTTATCTCTGGAATGAATGTAATAAACGACCTTTGTATCTATGTACTTCATCTTAAACTGTGGATGCTAGCATTGATCCAGGGACTAGCATTGCAATCACAGGGATCTTTTCCTTTATAAAGGAGGGGTCTAACACCATGATTCAGGCTTCCCCGGGTTTTTGGAGCGTACAATATTCTTGTGTTCCTCGATATACGGAGCTGCCAAGGTGGAATTATGTAGAACTGTGTAGTGTGCTTTAGTGAAAGAATCCCCGTCCCTACATATCATTGCTTTCTTTCCCAGCGTGCCTTTTCCACTTAGTCTTCCCTCATGCCGCGAGTGAGAAACACCAATCGGCTTAAGGTCAGGAATAAAGTCAACACAAAACTCAATGACCTCCTCTGTTCCATATCCCTTGGAGATGCTTCCTTCTGGTCTAGCACGGTTATGAACATATTTCTTTAAGACTCCCATGAACCTCTCAAAGGGGAACATATTGTGCAGAAATACCGGACCGAGAATGGAAATCTCTTCCACTAGATGAACCAGGATATGCGTCATAATATTGAAGAAGGATGGTGGGAACACCAATTCAAAACTAACAAGAAATTGTACCACATCCTTCTGTAACCTTGGCAGAATATCTGGATTGATTACCTTCTGAGATATTTCATTGAGGAATGCACACAGCTTCACAATGGGTACTCGAACATTTTCTGGTAGAAGCCCCCTCAATGCAATCGGAAGCAACTGCGTCATAATCACGTGACGGTCATGAGACTTCAGGTTTTGGAACTTTTTCTCTACCATATTTATTATCCCCTTTATATTAGATGAGAAGCCCGACGGCACCTTGATACTGTAAAGGACTTCAAAAAAGATTTCCTTCTCTGCTTTGGTAAGAGCATAGCTGGCACGACTTAAGACGCCCTTTATCCGTCTTGTTATCTGTATGCATGTTCTTTGGGTCTTTCATAATTTGTTGGTCCTCCCGTGCTTCAGGTGTATCTTTTGTCTTCCCATACACGCCTAGGAATCCTAGCAGGTTCACGCAGAGATTCTTCGTCACGTGCATCACGTCGATTGAAGAGCGGACACGCAGGACTTTCCAATATGGCAGCTCCCAAAATATAGATTTCTTCTTCCACATGGGTGCGTGTCCTGTAGCGACGTCGTTCGGAACTGATTGACCGCCGGGACCCTTTCGAAAGATTACTTCTGTGTCCCTGACCATACCAAATACATCATCACCAGCAGGGAGTTCAGGCTTCTTCCGGTGATCTGCCTCACCTTTGAAATGCTTGCCTTTCTTTCTTACGGGATGATTGGTCGGAAGAAATCGTCGATTCGCCAGGTACACAACCTTCTTGCATTTATGCAAATATGTACCTTCGGTCTTATCTAAACAATGGGTGGATGCCTTATATCCTTTGTTTGTCTGTCCTGAAAGGTTACTAAGAGCAGGCCAATCATTGATGGTTACGAATAACAACCCTCGTAGATTAAATGGCTCCTGTTTGTTCTCATCCCACGCACGTACACCTGGTTTGCCCCACAACTGTAAGAGTTCTTCAACTAATGGCCTAAGGTACACATCAATGTCGTTGCCCGGTTGCTTCGGGCCTTGGATGAGCACTGGCATCATAATAAACTTACGCTTCATGCACAACCAAGGAGTCAGGTTGTAGATACATAGAGTCACGGGCCAGGTGCTGTGACTGCAGCTCTGCTCCCCAAAAGGATTCATGCCATCCGTACTTAGACCAAACCATAAGTTCCTTGCGTCACCTGCAAAGTCTGGGAAGTCTCTCTCGATTTTTCTCCACTGTGACCCATCAGCAGGGTGTCTCAACTTCCCGTCTTTCTTACGGTCTTCTTTGTGCCATCGCAACAACCTGGCATGCTCTTTGTTTCTGAACATGCGTTTCAACCTTGGTATTATAGGAGCATACCACATAACCTTAGCAGGAACCCTCTTCCGGAGGGGCTCTCCCTCAACATCACCAGGGTCATCTCGTCTGATCTTATACCGCAACGCGTTGCATACCGGGCATTTATCTAAATTCTCATACTCCTTACCGCGGTAGAGGATGCAGTCATTAATGCATGCATGTATCTTTTGCACATATAATCCCAGAGGACAGAGAGTCTTCTTTGCTTCGTAGGTACTCTCGGGAAGTTCGTTATGTTTTGGAAACTTCGGCTTCATTATTTTCAGCATCTTTTCAAATGAGGAGTCAGTTAGACCACACTCTGCCTTCCATCGCAACAATTCCAGTGTGGTACCGAGCTTTGTGCTGCCATCTTCACAATTTGGGTACAACAATTTCTTGTGATCTTCTAACATGCCCTCTAACTTCAACTTCTCATTTTCTGTTTCACAGTCTCGCTTTGCATCAGAAATGACCCTACCAAGTTCATCAGCCGGCTCATCTGATGCCCGTTCTTCACCTTTTTCCTCTCCATTGTCTTCCATTGCAGTATCACTGTATTCAGGAAACATATGATGATAGTTGTTATCATCATCTTCTTCTTCACCATCTTCCATCATAACCCCTCTTTCCCCGTGCTTGGTCCAGCAATTATAGTTGGGCATGAAACCTTTCATAATCAGCTGGCCGTGAATGATTTTCGAGGAAGAGTACCCCTTGTTGTTCCGACATTGAACACATGGAAAACGTATAAATCCATTCTCTTTGTTTGCCGTAGCCACATCGATAAATTTATCCACGCCTTTGATATACCCGGCTACCCGCCGGTCACCGTACATCCATTCCCGACCGTTCATCTGCATCATATAAGTAAGTTTATCAAAAAACAGGACATCATAAATAGTGAAATAACCAATTCACACCGACACATGAATTGTATCAATGACCTAGAAAAGATAAGATTGCTAACCTCGATCGAGGGAAATAAAGAGGAGAAAGCTCAAGTGCGTCTCGGACACCTTCTATATTTTTGTTCTATGAGAAATTCAACGGGATTTTTCACTCAAACATTTCAACAAACACCTTCAATGCATGCATGAGAAAAAACTAGCACACCCCCTCACACCTTACACCATTCGAAAAAACAGAGTGGAGGCAGAGGGGGCTGGGGCGTTGCATTTATAGAGGGCAGGGGTCTTTAGTCCCGGTTGGAGCCAGCAACCGGGACTAAAGGTGCGTGCCACGCCACGTGGCTATGGCCAAACCTTTAGTCCCGGTTGGTGGCGCCAACCGGGACGCATGCCCCCTTACCAACCGGGACGCATGCCCCTGGCCCCGTGCCCGCTCCAACCGGGACGCGTGCCAGCATTAGTCCCGGTTGGTGGCGCAACCGGGACTAATGCTCCGAGGGGTCGCGAACGGATAGCCCTTTGTCCTCTAGTGTGAAGATCCGTACTGACTCCCACACATTCAATGATGACTTCTTTGATCGTGAGAACCTTTTACGCATGTAACTCAATCCCTTTGTCTCACGATATATTACATGTCCGAGATTCGATCATTGATATCTCCATACCTAGTTTTATCTCGTTACCGATATGCACACTTTTCTCGTTCCTGTGATATAACATTCTAATGATCACATCACTTGCTTGCAAGCTAACTAATGTGATATCACCGAGAGGGCCTAGAGTATATCTCTTCGTCATCGGGATGTAAAAATTCCAATCTTGATCCATGAGCCTCTATATAACACCTTCATAGCACTGAACCCACTTTTATAGTCACCCTATTACGGTATGACGTTTAATGTTATCAAGATACTCTTCTAGTGTTAGTGATTGACATGATCTCATGGTCTAAGGACTAGGATTACTTCGTATGATGTTATAGCAATATAAACACAATGACTTTGATCATAATGCTACACTTAGGATGAATGGTCATCACATCATTCCAACAATGTTGTGACCTCGTTATTAACAACATCCAATGTCCATGATCAGGAAACCTTGATCATCTTGTTAATCAACGAGCTAGTTTATAAGAGAGGCGTAACTAAGAACCTTCTATTTGTTTATTAAACACACATGTATTAACATTTCCAAATTAATACAACTATAGCATGTGAAATAAACATTTATCATAAATAAGAAATAATATAATAACCACTTTATTATTGCCTCTCGGGCATATTCCCTTCACCAAGTCCATACCGGACGGCGGCGCCGCTAGGGGAGATGGGGGCCAGAGGCGGGGGATCACTCCGGACTCTCAAGAAAGGGGAGGGGAACAGAGAGAAGATAAAGGGAGAAAATATGAGCTTCTCCAAGTTAGTGATGGTCACAAGGACAAGGTGAAGAGAATCAAAGCAATCTGGCAAGTTAGTTGATCTATTTTTGTAATGTATTTGTTGAGCCCTTGTGTTGGGGACTTGGGGTGGCACTGCTTAATTTATGTGTATCTGTCGAATCAAAGTGGTAATGTATGTGTTGAACTATTTGTGTAATGTATCTTGTGGTAGATATAAATTTGAATCCTTATGTCGAACTATAAATGTGAATCCCTGTGTTTGATGTACTAGTAATGGTGAATGATAAATGCCCTATAAATTTTAAAGTATATGTAAAGTTTAAATTTTATAAGAATTGCAAATTTTAAATTTTAAAAGCCTTGGAAAGTTTAAATTTTAATGTCTTTAAAATGACCATCTAGGGTTATCAAGACATTTTTAAATGACCATCAACGGTTGTCGAGACCCCTCCATGTCTTGACAAACTTTTCAAATGCATTACAAATTAACCTTTTTAGTGGCTTCTAAAATCATGTAAAAATGAAGAAAAATTATAAAATATTTATAGTGGCTTGTCAAATAATGTAAAAATAGTGGAGAAATCATAAAATATTTTTAGTTCTTCTAAAATCATGTAGAAATTTAGCAAAAACTCATACAATATTTTTAGTGAATTCGAAAATAATGAAAAATATAGGAAACATCATACAATATTTTTAGTGGCTTCTAAACTCATATAAAAGTTCAGGAAAGATCATACAATATTTTTAGTGGCTTCTAAAATAATGTAAAAATTGAGGAAAAAATTATACAATATTTTTAGTGGCTTCTAAAATCATGTAAAAACTGTAGGATTTTTTAGTGTCTTATAAAATCATGTGAAAATTGTGGAAAAATCATACTACATTTTTATTGGCTTCTAAAGTCATGAAAAAATAGTGGAAAAATCATACATTCTTTTTAGTCTGAAACACTCATAAGGTTCGCATAGTCTTGAACACTCACAAGGTTCACATAGTATTAAACACTCACAAGGTGCACATAGTATTACACACTCACAAGGTTATCATACTCTTAAGCACTAAATAGTCATGGTCTTAAATAACATAGTTTCAAATAGACATGGGCAAACATGACAATTTTTGCATAATTTCTTGTAGTTCTTATACTTGCCAACGTTGAGGTAGCCTTGGATCCTTGGAGTGATTTTGCTTTACCTTTTTCCTACCCTATAGTTGTTGTGGTACTAGTACCACAATTTGAGGCATCAATACTGCTTGGTGTAGAGAAAGGTCTTGGGCCTAGAGTTGTTGTTATTCTTGGAGTAGGAGTTGGTGTTGCCGGTCTTGGTGCAAATGTAGTTGATATAGGATCTACAAGTGTTGTTGGATTAGATCTTAGAGGAGTAGGTGTAGTAGGTGAAGTAGGTGTTGATGTACTAGAAGGAGTAGATGTGCACCTACTGAGGGTGTTCTTGTTATAGTGGATAGAAATACAACTAGAGTCAGTAATAGCTACTAAATTTTTTGGGCGAATGTGTTATCCACATCACCCCGATTCTTTAGGGATATGAGATGGACGCCTGGGAGGATGCACATCGCCATCTTAGAGTAGCCCCCTCTCTCGGGAGACGGGACTGCCATAGATCCTAGCACGAGATTCCCTCATGCTTGTCGTAGCCGCCTTGCCTGAACCGCGTCACTGGATGGTGGATCACTCGCGCGTCCAGGGCCCTCCGTCATTGGCCATGAGCATGCGAGATCTGGTTCATAGGCGTTTGGAGCACGGGAGAGCTCTGCGAATGCCGGATGGTGGGGCCCGTCAAGAGCTAAGGTGGCAGCGAAATCCCTTGATGTCCCCATGTTCTCGTGGTGAGTTCGTGCGATGGGTCCCAATTTCATAGTAGAATCGCGCTCACATACAATATCTACTCGTGTGAAATCGGCTCTATGCCATACCAACGTAGGCCGAGACTTACGGGATGAGCCGCACTCTCCAGGTTTTTGACATCCTGTTATGCCCATTATGGCATTGTTATTCGTAGGTATCTTGTGTGATGTGTATCTTCCCATTCCTTTACTTCTCCTTCTCGGCAGGTTTCTTGCCATCGCTAATAAGAGCCTTCTTCATCTATGACGAAGCGTGTCCTTGACGGCCTAGATCTAGTGATGGAGGGGCGAGGATGGCGACACGCTTTCGGCTCATGCTAGTGTGAGTAGTCGTCATTAGGTGGTTCATTGACCTATTTGTAATTTTTATTACTTTTAGGGATCTTTGTACTGCTATTGTTTTTTATAATAAATACCAAATATATTCATAGTAACAAATAGTACGCGGTAGCGATACATAAACTGTCTTTAATGACTACAACATAACATTTAAAAGAAAACAAGCAAATCTCAAAGGTCTTCAAAATCTTCTTCTTCCATGACACAATCTTGCACTTGTCATAAGATAACCCAATAAAATGACACATATATCAAACCATAGACTTGTAAATACCAACGAGGGTTCTTCCATAATTTTAATTTGAGCCGCAATGCCAAGGCTACAAACCATAGACTGGAAAATTTCTTTTGTCATTCTATGGTAAAGTTCACAACGAGTTACAAAATATTTCCCTACATCTTGAACAGTACATACAATAATGCAAAAAAAGGAGTATCTATTTACCTTTTGCATGTAAGATATGATTACATAGTTTGCAAATTTTCCTAACTCTCCTATGCAATACTTAAGATGGGTTAGACACCACACTCAACTAGCATTATCTTCATAATCAACTACACCAAAAGGAATGGGAAAAATGTTGTTGTTCCATCCCTCCCAGTTGCAACAAGAATTTTCTATCTAGTTGTTAGTTTAATGAAATAACCATCCACTCCTACAATACATCTCAAAGAGAAATAGCAAGTGATAATATCAACTAAACTTTGTTGATAGTGATACATTGGTAGAATTAAATATATGAAGTGCATTAACTTATTTATCTATAAAAGGCCTACATCCATTGGAAAAACCCTCCTTTGGAGAATTTAGGCAGGTAAATAGACCATGAAATCTAGGAGTTGGGGCTTGGATGCTCCCAAATCTCCTTAGTTGTCACAATACACCTACTTTATGGATTTTTGTCAATGACAGCCTGCAAATAATCCCCTAGTCAGGTGTAGTGTGCCTTTTGATCACCAATGACAACCTCAAATGCTTTCTTCCTAGCCCTATAAGCTTTGCTACTTGCCACTTCCACTCAGCACTTCTTCTTTGTATTATCCATCAAAGTGTCGACACATGTATTTGGATATGTTCTTATAGCCTACTCAGATTGACAAGCTAACCAATCAATGGTAAATTTGGTGTTCTCTCCATGAGGTTTGCATATATGCTGGCTACTAAATTTCCTAATGAAGAATGTATGCTCATGGGAAACCTTGAAAGCTGTTAGGTAAAAATGACACTTTCGAGGGCTCCTCTCTCACTACAATCAACTATGATCCTATCACTATTATTTTTATGATAGTGGAAGTTTCTCAACTGAGAAATATGGTAAGTCTTTAGAGCAATTCTAAATTGATACACATTAGTGAAGCATAATTTCAGACACAATTTCTCATGGGGCCGAGATCTATTGGGATCATAGCATATCCTCTTTTATCTTCTGCAGCTTCATCTTCCATCCACTAGAAAGTGCAAACTTTTGCACATGACCATAATCATCAGAATCACCAAGTCATTAGGGCTGCAAGCCTCATCACTAGATGGTACAAAATAAATTGTTCTTTGCCCTTTACCTCAGAATACACCTACTAGTTGGGCATGGCCTCAAAGCCTTCATATTCTTTGCAAAATATCAGCTTCAGGAAATCATTCAACATGTGATTCCTTTGCTGCTTCTTCATCTTGAAAAAATCCTCTACATCAGTATTTCCTTCATACTGCAGGTAAGGGTCCTACCTTTGCTTCTTTTGTTCATTGAGCATCTCAATTAGTCCAATGAACTCAGGATATTCTTCTCTCTTTTTAATGCTTCTTCTATCTCTAAATTAGTTCTAATTCATTTGTTATTGCTATGTTGCGCTATTCAATTATATTTATCCATGTTAAATTGGAACAAATCTTCTTTATCTCCAACAGAACTGACATCAATATAAATTGCTTCTTTTCCTTCTGGAATTTGGAGCTCCGATGTGTGCCAAAAAAAGAACATCGCCACCAGAATTAGTTGTTTATCAGCAACTATTATTATCTTTTCATCATCTGACAGATAATTTACACCATCTTTGTCTACTGATAACACTACTGCTTCACTCATTTCCCATCAGCCCTTTGATATAGTGATATTAGGAACCTTGTCACTCTCGTATTTTTTCAGCATCCTATACACCTTTCCCATGCTATGAACTTCCTCCATTCCCTTCTTTCCTTTGTACTTTTCTTCAACACAATACATGTTATCTCTAATTCCATATACATGCCCTTTTACAAGTGCTAACATATTAAGGACTGTTATGTCTGATTTTCTCAAAGCCCTTTTTATATTATCTTCACTAGGAAAATGAAATCTTATCTCCCATATGTCACTATCATCAAGACTACATTTTTTTGACATAGTTGTAAAATAGATATCAACATATTAAGCTAAGTTGCTCAACTAAATTCACCTAATTTTAGTTAACTAAGTCTCTGTGTGTACAAATAATAGGCTAACTAATGCTAACTACTTATAGATCTCCAATGCTAAATACATTTCACCTAACAATTTGACAAATAAGCCATGAATCTAACATTAAAGCTCATCTCATCAGATATGACAGAGAAGCTAAAAATATTGCAGCAAATGGATAAGAAGAGGAGGAACTTACTCGGTTCTATCGCCGAACTATTGGAGATATGCCCTAGAGGCAATAATAAATATAGTTATTATTATATCTTTGTGTTTATGATAAATGTTTACATTCATGTTATAATAGTATTAACAAGGAAACATTAATACTTGTGTGATTTGTAAACTAAAATAGAGTCCCTAGTAAAGCCTCTTTATAATACTAGCTTGTTGGTTAATAAATGATTGTGGTTTCCCTATCATGAACATTGAGATGTTATTAACAACAAGATCATATCGTTAGGAGAATGATATGATGGACATACTCCTATAGATAAGCGTAGCATAAAGATCAAGTCATTTTAATAGTTCAATTGCTATATGCTTTCTGATACATAGTAACCTAATTCCTTCGACCATGAGATCATGCATATCACCTTCACCGGAAGGATGCTTTGATGACATCAAACACCACACCGTAACTGGGTGGCTATAAAGGTGGCATTGAGTGTTCGGAAAGTATTGGTTGAGACACATGGATCAAGAGTGGGATTTGTCCATCCATATGATGGATAGATATACTCTGGGCCCTCTCGGTGGAATGTCACCCAATTAGCTTGCAAGCATGTGACTGGCTCACAAGGGATCACCTATCACGGGAACGAGAAAAGAGTACTTATCAGTAACGAGGTTGAACTAGGTATGCAGAGATACCGACGATCATAACCTCGGATAAGTAAACTATCGTAAGACAAAGGGAAATTGGTATCGTATGTAAGTGGTTCATTCGATCGCAAAGTAATCGTAGAAATATGTGGGAGCCATATGAATTTCCAGATTCCTCTATTGGTTATTGTTCGGAGAAGTGTCTCGATCATGTCCGCATAATTCACGAACCGTAGGGAGACACACTTAAGGATTCGACGTTGTTTAAGTAGTTATGGAATGATGAGTAAGAGACCAAATGTTGTTCGGAGTCTCGGATGGGATCCGGGATATCACGAGGAGATCCGGAATGGTCCGGAGAATAAGATTCATATAAGGAAAGTCCTGTTTCGGGGTTGGAGAATGGTTCCGGTGTTTTCATCAGGAATGTTCTAGAAGGTTCCGGAATGTCCGGCACTCCGGAGGGGAAGGGTACATGAATGTGTCATAACAAGTTGGAATGATTGCATCATGTACTAAGTGTCATCGCTGAACAAAATAAAGGGCTTAATCAAATCCTAGTTTGAAAAAGTCAAACGCCAATTTGAAAAGTCAAACGGCTATTTTGTGAGGTGGAGGGAGAGTAGGAAACCTACTTGGGTAGGAGTTCCCTCCCTCCACCGCCGGCCCACTTGGAGACCGAGTTGGGGAGGGACTCCCCTCCCCTTGGCGCGCACCCTCCACCTATATAAGGAGGGGCAGGGCTGCCCCTCCAAGGACACAACAACACGCCCTCTAAACCCTAACCCTAGCCGCCGCCGCCCTCCATAGCCGCCGCCTAAGGAAATTCGCCGCCGCCTAGGCCAAACCCTAGCCGCCGTCCATGCCCCTCCTTGGTGCGTCTAAACCCTAGATCGCCGAGGCTCTCTCTCATAGTCCACCATACTCGCTCCGACTTAAGGCGAAGCCCTGCGAGATCTCCCCTCTACTTCCGGTACCATGCCGTTGTGCTGCCAGAATCGCGAGGAGAGTGCTACAACCTCCGCTGCCTGCTGGAACAAGGGAGAGGAAGGTCTTCGTCGAGTACCGAACGTGTGACCTACTGCGGAAGCGCTGCCGGAACGCAGCGCCGGAAGGATCTTCTACGCGATCTTGAGATCGGGAAGAGTACGACTACATCACCCACGAGAATCCGCTCTCGTTAAACACTTTGGAATCTTTGAGGGTGAGTTATTCCATCGACTCGTTGCTACAATCTAGTAGATAGATCTTGGCTTGTTTGTTTGTATGCGGTAGAAATTTTTTGTTTTCCATGCTACGAATCCCTACAGTGGTATTAGAGCCAAGTCTATATGTAGATCTGTTGCACGAGTAGAACACAATGGTCATTGTGGGCGTTGATGCTTTTGTTGTCGATTGCTTCTTGTGTACTTTGCATCTTGCGGGATGGTTGGATGAAGCGGCCCGGGCTAACCTTACATGACATCGTTCATGAGACTTGCTCCACGCTTGACATGCAACTTGTATTGCATAAGTGGCTTTGCGGGTGCCTGTTTCTCCCAACATAGTTAATATTCAATTTACAACGGGTGATTAACAATACTAGTATCAATGTTGTGGTTCTTGTTCGTAAGTGAGAACGACACTTATTGAAAGCCCCAAACCACGTAAAACATGCAAAAAAGTAGAGGCGTCTAACTTTGTTTTGAAGGGGTGTGATGTGATGTGATATGGCCATGATTGTGATTATATTTGATGTATGCAATGTTCCTTGTTGTAAGTTGGCAACCGGCAGGAGCCATATGATTGTCTTTAAATTCTGTTAAGACCCGTGTGTCTATTCAAAGTAGTTGTAATAGTTGAAGATGGTAGACGACAACCATGGAGCGGCATCATTGACCTTGATGCAATGCCGGTTATGATGGAGATCATGTTCGTGCTTGAAGATGGAGATCGGAAGCACAAAGAAGAAAGGCCATATCATATCACATATTATGAATTGCATGTGATGTTAATCCTTTATGCATCTTGTATTGCTTAGTTAACGACGGTAGCATTATAACATGACCCCTCATGCACATGAATATCAAGTTCTAAAGTGTTCACCCTTAGTAAGCACTGTTGCTAAAGCTTGTTGTTTCGAAGCACCACGTGATGATCGGGTGTGTTAGATTTCGCAAGTGTATACAACGTGAGCAAGCCAGATTTGCTCATGCGGAAGGTAAGGTTTGATCTTGACGAGCCTAGCATGTACATACATGGTCTCGGAACACGGATCACCGAAAGGTAAAGCATGAATCATATAGTAGATATGATTGAACATGTCGATTGTTCGCCATTGAAGCTACATCAACTCTCGTGATGATCGGTGTTGATGTGGTGGATTTGGTTCGTGTGATCACTAAAACAATGTGAGGGATGTTGTTTTAAGTGGGAGTTCACCTAGATTAATTTAACTATTAATTAGAACTCAATTTATCATAAACTTAGTCTAAACTATTGCAAATATGTTGTAGATCAATGGCGGCCCCTACCATCAATTTTAATGCGTTCCTAGAGAAAGAAAAGTTGAAAAACAATGGAAGCAACTTCGCGGATTGGTTCCGCAATGTTAGGATTGTCCTCACTGCTAGTAATTTGACCTATGTGCTGGATGCACCGCTGGGTGACCCACCTGCAGCTACTGCTACCGATGAAGTAAAAAATGTTTACCTCGCTCGGAAGACTCAGTACTCCACAGTTCAGTGTGCTATCTTGTATGGTTTAGAATCAGAGCTTCAGAAAAGGTTTGAGAATTCAGACCCACATGATATTGTCTGTGATCTCAAATTGATCTTTGAGACTCACGCGGCAATTGAGAGCTATGAGGCTTCTGAAAAGTTCTTTAACTACAAGATGGAAGAGGGCAGCTCCGTCAGTGAGCATGTGCTTAAGATGTCTGGGCACGCAAACAAACTTCAAAGCTTGGGTATAGTGATTCCTAATGCTTTGGGGATTTATCGTGTCCTCCAATCACTACCACCAAGTTACAAGAACTTTGTGAAGAACTACAATATGCAAAACATGAACAAGCAGTTGCCAGAACTCTTCGCCATGTTAAAATCTGCAGAAGTGGAGATCAAGAAAGAGCACCAAGTGTTGATGGTCAATAAGACCACCAAATTCAAGAAAGGCAAGTCTAAGCAAAAGGGACACTTCAAGAAGGGTGGTAAGAAAGTTACCGCGCCGACGAAGAAGACCAAGGATGGACCTAAGCCTGATACTGAGTGCTTTTACTGCAAGGGAGAAGGTCACTGGAAGCGGAATTGCCCAAAGTACTTGGCGGATTTGAAGAACGGCAACATCAAGAAGAAAGGTATATCCGATATACATGTTATTGATGTGTATCTCACTAGTACTAGTAGTAGTGCCTGGGTATTTGATACTGGTTCGGTTGCTCATATCTGTAACTCGAAACAGGTGCTGCAGAATAAACGGAAGCTAGCGAAGAACGAGGTGACGATGCGCGTGGGAAACGGATCAAAGGTTGATGTGATCGCGGTCGGCACGCTACCTCTTCATCTACATTGGAGTGAAGCGTATGAAGAAACTCCATTCCGATGGACTTCTTGAACCACTTGATTTCGAATCACTTGAAAGATGCGAAGCATGTCTGATGGGTAAAATGACTAAGACTACATTTTCTGGTATGATGGAGCGAGCTACGGACTTATTGGAAATCATACATACCGATGTGTGTGGTCCAATGAGTGTAGCATCGCGCGGTGGTTATCGTTATGTTCTTACCTTCACGGATGACTTGAGTAGATATGGGTATATCTATTTCATGAAACATAAGTCCGAAACTTTCGAGAAGTTTAAGGAATTTCAAAGTGAGGTTGAGAGTCAACGTAACGAGAAGGTTAAATTTCTATGTTCTGATCGTGGAGGTGAATATCTAAGTTACGAGTTTGGCGAGCATTTGAAGAAATGCGGAATACTTTCACAATTGACACCGCCGGGAACACCACAGCGTAATGGTGTGTCCGAACATCGTAATCGAACTCTCTTAGATATGGTTCATTCTATGATGTCACTTACAGATTTACCGCTATCATTTTGGGGTTATGCATTAGAAACAGCCGCATTCACTTTAGATAGGGCACCATCTAAATCTGTTGAATCGACACCGTATGAGTTATGGTTTGGGAAGAAACCTAAATTGTTGTTCCTTAAAGTTTGGGGTTGCGAAGCCTATGTAAAGAAGTTACAGCCGGACAAGCTTGAACCCAAAGCGGAAAAATGCGTCTTCATAGGATACCCAAAGGAAACTATTGGGTATACCTTCTATCATAGATCCGAAGTCAAAATCTTCGTTGCCAAGAATGGATCCTTTCTAGAGAAGGAATTTCTCTCGAAAGAAGTGACTGGAAGGAAAGTAGAAATCGACGAGGTTGTCGAACCTTCTCTCGAACTTGCGAGTAGCGCAGCACCGGAAGTAGTTCCTGTGGCGCCTACACCAATAAGAGAGTAAGCTAATGATGATGATCATGAAACTTCGGTTGTAGTTGCTACAGAACCTCGCATGTCAACGAGAACTCGTACCACTCCTGATTGGTATGATCCCGTTATGAATGTCATGTTGGTGGACAACACCGATGACCCTGTGACATATGAGGAAGCGATGATGAGCCCAGATTCCAATAAATGGCAAGAAGCCATGAAATCCGAGATTGGATCCATGTACGAAAACCAAGTATGGACTTTGGTGGACTTACCGGATGGCCGGAAGGCTGTCGAGAACAAATGGATTTTCAAGAAGAAAACATATGCTGATGGTAATGTTACTACCTATAAAGCTCGACTTGTCGCAAAAGGGTTTCGAAAAATTCAAGGAGTTGACTACGATGAGACTTTCTCACCTGTAGAGAAGCTAAAGTCTGTGAGGATTATGTTAGCAATCGCTGCATATTATGATTATGAGATATGGCAGATGGATGTCAAAACAACATTCCTCAATGGAGACATTGATGAAGAGTTGTATATGATGCAACCCAAAGGTTTTGTCGTTCCTAAAGATGCTAACAAGGTATGCAAACTTCAACGGTCCATTTATAGATTGAAGCAAGCATCCCGAAGTTGGAATCAACGTTTTGATAAGGTAATCAAAAGTTTTGGTTTTATACAAACTTATGGAGAAGCTTGTATTTACAAGAAAGTGAGTGGGAGGTCTGTAGCATTATTAATACTGTATGCAGATGACATATTGTTGATTGGGAATGATGTAGACCTTCTTAATAGTGTCAAGGAATATTTGAATAATAGTTTTTCAATGAAGGATCTTGGTGTTGGAGATATGCCCAAGAGGAAATAATAAAGTGGTTATTATCATATATTCATACTTATGATAAATGTTTACATACCATGCTATAATTGTATTAACCGGAAACATTAATACTTGTGTGATTTGTAAACATAAAAGAGTCCATAGTAAAGCCTCTTGTTAAACTAGCTTGTTGGTTAATATATGATCATGGTTTCCTGATCATGAACATAGAGATGTTATTAACAGCAGGATCATATCATTAGTAGAATGATATGATGGACATACTCCTATAGTAAGCATAGCATAAAGATCCAGTCATTTAATATAGTTCATTTGCTATAAGCTTTCTGATACATAGTAACCTAATTCCTTCGACCATGAGATCATGTTAATCACCATCACCGAAAGGATGCTTTGATGACATCAAACACCACACCGTAACTGGGTGGCTATAAAGGTGGCATTAAGTGTTCGGAAAGTATGTGTTGAGGCACATGGATCAAGAGTGGGATTTGTCCATCCATATGACTGATAGATATACTCTGGGACCTCTCGGTGGAATGTCATCCAATTAGCTTGCAAGCATGTGACTGGCTCACAAGGGATCACATACCACGGGAACGAGAAAAGAGTACTTATCGGTAACGAGGTTGAACTAGGTATGCAGAGATACCGACGATCAAAACCTCGGATAAGTAAACTATCGTGAGACAAAGGGAAATTGTTATCGTATGTAAGTGGTTCATTCGATCGCAAAGTAATCGTAGAAATATGTGGGAGCCATATGAATTTCCAGATTCCTCTATTGGTTATTGATCGGAGAAGTGTCTCGATCATGTCCGCATAATTCACGAACTGTAGGGAGACACACTTAAGGGTTCGATGTTGTTGAGTAGTTATGGAATGATGAGTAAGAGACCGAATGTTGTTCGAAGTCTCGGATGGGATCCGGGATATCACGAGGAGATCCGGAATGGTCCGGAGAATAAGATTCATATAAGGAAAGTCCCGTTTCGGAGTTGGAGAATGGTTCCGGTGTTTTCATCGAGAATGTTCAAGAAGGTTCCGGAATGTCCGGCACTCCGGAGGGGAAAGGGTACATGAATGTGTTATATCAAGTTTATATGAGTGCATCATGTACTAGGTGTCATCGCTGTACCAAAATAGAGGGTTTATTCAAATCCTAGTTTGAAAAAGTCAAACGGCTAGTTTGAAAGTCAAACGGCTAGTTTTGGGAAAGAGGAGAAGGAGGTTTGAAACCGACTTGGGGGAGGAGGTTCCTCCTCCCACCGCCGGCCCACCTTGGGTCCGAGTTGGGGAGGGACTCCCCTCCCCAGGCGCGCCTCCCTCCACCTATAAGAGGAGGGGCAGGGCTCCCCTCCTAGACACACAAGTTCCTACCTCTAAACCCTAGCTTGGCGCCACCACCTCCTGCAGCTGCCGCCGCCTCCCAAGGTTCTCCTTGCCACCGACTTGGGCACCACCAAGCCCTAGCCGCCGGCTCTAGCACCTCTTCCTCGGCGTGTCTAAACCCTAGATCGTCAAGGGCTCTCTCATAGTCCACCATACTCGCTCCGGCTTAAGGCGAAGCCCTGCGAGATCTCCCCTCTACTTCCGGTACCACGCCGTTGTGCTGCTGAAATCGTGGGGAGAGTGCTACAACCTCCGCTGCCTGCTGGAACAAGGGAGAGGAAGGTCTTCATCGAGTACCGAACGTGTGACCGACTGCGGAAGCGCTGCCGGAACGCAGCGCCGGAAGGATCGTTTGCGCGATCTTGAGATCGGGAGTGTATGACTATATCATCCACGAGAATATGCTCTCGTTAACCGCTTTGGATCTTCGAGGGTTAGTACTCTATTGACTCGTTGCTACAATCTAGTAGATAGATCTTGGCTTGATCATAGATTAGATCTTGATTGTGTGTTCATGCGGTAGAATATTTTTGTTTTCCATGCTACGAAACCCTACAGTGGTATCAGAGCCAGGTCTATATGTAGATCTGTTTGCACGAGTAGAACACAATGGTCATTGTGGGCGTTGATGCTTTTATTGTCGATTGCTTCTTGTGTACTTTGCATCTTGCGGTATGTTGGGATGAAGCGGCCTGGGCTAACCTTACATGACATCGTTCATGAGACTTGCTCCACGCTTGACATGCAACTTGTATTGCATAAGTGGCTTTGCGGGTGCCTGTTTCTCCCAACATAGTTAAGATTCAATTTACAACGGGTGATTGACAATACTAGTATCAATGTTGTGGTTCTTGTTCGTAATTTAGAGAGACACTTATTGAAAGCCCCAAACCACGTAAAATATGCAAAGAAAATTAGAGGCGTCTAACTTTGTTTTGCAGGGGTGTGCTGTGATGTGATATGGCCAAGATTGTGATTATATATGATGTATGCAATGTTCCTTATTGTAAGTTGGCAACCGGCAGGAGCCATATGGTTGTCTTTAAATTCTGTTAAGACCCGCGTGTCTATTCAAAGTAGTTGTAATAGTTGAAGCTGGTGGACGACAACCATGGAGAAGCATCATTGACCTTGATGCAATGTCGGTGATGATGGAGATCATGTTCGTGCTAGAAGATGGAGATCGGAAGCACAAAGAAGAAAGGCCATATCATATCACATATTATGAATTGCATGTGATGTTAATCCTTTTATGCATCTTGTATTGCTTAGTTCACAATGGTAGCATTATAAGATGATCCCTCAAGCACAAAATTTCAAGTTTTAAAGTGTCCATCCTTAGTAAGAACCGTTGCTAAAGCTCGTTGTTTCGAAGCACCACGTGATGATCGGGTGTGTTAGATTCTGCGAGTGTATACAACGTGAGCAAGCCAGATTTGCTCATGCGGAAGCTAAGGTTGATCTTGACGAGCCTAGCATGTACATACATGGTCTCGGAACACGGATCACCGAAAGGTAAAGCATGAGTCATATAGTAGATATGATGAACATGTTGATTGTTCGCCATTGAAGCTACATCAACTCTCGTGATGATCAGTTTTGATGTGGTTGATTTGGTTCGTGTGATCACTAAAACAATGTGAGGGATATTTTTTTGAGTGGGAGTTTAACATCAATATGATTGAAAGTTGACCACTATTTATCATAAATTAAATCAAAGTGAATTTGCATAATTGTTGTAGTCATTGGCATCCGTTTACCACCTTGCGCTTAGTTTTAATTGAGATGATAGAACTATAGAATTCTGGTTAGTTACTGTACAAACTGGTATCGTATTGTTTTGAAGTGTTAATCTAAAGTTTAAAAGTCCTATTGCAAACTTTCAGTAAATTCCGGTTACTCCATGAAGTTTAATAATTAGTATTAAATCAAGAGTGACATTTCCAAGTGTTAGTGTATAAGTATCATGTTTGTCTCCATGATTCTTGATATTCAAAGGATTATCTTAATATCAAGGTTATCTAGGATCTGAAAGAGTTGTTTCAGAAACCATGATGTGTGGAAGATATTGTGATATCTGAAACGAAGTTTTGGTTTCAACATGATAGAGTATAATATGGCAAAAGACATGTTCTCATATTTGATGAGAAGTTGCAAAAGGTTGGAGACACTAGTTGTCCTAAACCACCAAAAGGTTTTGGAGAGCAACATTATACTCGCGATTCATCTTTATAAGCTAAAAGTAGCTTGATCATGAATAATTCCATGATAAGGGTGAATATTTGATGTAGGTAAAATGTTTACTACACCAAGAGATTACTAAAGAAAGGAATTTGAAAGAACACCAAACATTTGATGATGGTGATCTACTTCAAAGTGCAAGTCCAAATACATTGGTATTTAACTATACACGCTTTGGACTATATGTCATATGTATGACTCCACTATTGATGTTGATAGATTCTTTCAAACAGAAAATAAATACTGAAAGAGAATCTCATAAATATATGGCAGAAAAGAAAAGACTAGAATTGTTCAGTTTAAGTATATAGATGATATACATGTTATGGCTATATTCTTTGCTTATTAAACAATGTGGTTCTTAAGTATTTGATACTGAATTTGTTGGTGTTAATCATCATACGAAACAACACAATTCATGAACTACATTGGCCTAAGTAACTAGCAAAAGAATATGTGATGATGTTCATCGAGAACAAATAAAAGGTTATTGTGTTGCTCGATAAACGTCAAAGCTTGCCTTCAAGATTTGTTTTATCAGGTATTATGAGAACAAAAGGGTTGTTCAAATAATTGCCATAATCCATAAAAAATGGATGATTCACAAATCTCGTTGGAGAAATCACATCCATAAAACTAGTGCTAAAAATGTCGAAAGACAAATTGATTGAAAGATCACTTAGGAAGTGACATCGCCGTTTAAATTATATTGGAAAGAAAACATGAAGAAACTCCATGTGGATGGAATTTTGGAGTCTTTTGATTTTTGATCACATGACGCTTGTGAAACTTTCCCAGAGATAATTAAAACTTCGTTCGTAGGCCAAAAGGGAATGAATGACTAGCTTATTGGAACTTGTACATATTGTTGTACGAAGTCCATTATGTGTAGTCAAGAGCGATGGATTTCAACTTCATATGCTTTCTCCGAAAATTTGAGTGAATATATGAATATTTACTTAATAAGGATGAAGTGTGAAATATTTGAAAAGTTCAAAGTCTTTCAAGATGAAGTGCAAAATCATTGTAACAAGAATATAAATAGTTTATGATAAGATCATAAAGGAAGATATTTGAGTTACAAGTTTAGCATAATACCTAAGATTTAAGGAATCGTTCCGTGGATTTGCATTTTCCCGAAACACCATAAGAGTATGGAGCGTTCGAGATATGTAATTAAACCTTGTTTGACATGGTAAGATCAAAGGTATAATTCATAAAACTGCATTATATTTTAAAGATTAAAAGCTTTAGAGACTACCGTTTTTCCACTGAAAAGAGCTCCATCATAATCCGTTGAAATGACACCATATAAAATTATGGTTTGGGATAAAACCCAAGTTGTCCTTTCTTAAACACTGGTATGCTATGCATAAGAAAGATGTTTGCAACCAAAAAGTCGGATGAACCTGTCTTAGTATGTTATTTCGAATAACTGTTAAGTAATCCTCCATAACATCAGAGATAAAAGTGTTTATCACTTAGAACGTCAAGTTTCTTTGAGAAGGAATTTTTCGTGAAAAGATAAGTGGGAGGACAATAGAACTTTGATAAAGTTAAAAGAACCTTAGCTATATGTGCAAAGTTGCGCAGCGCCGAAAAGTGTTCCGGAGGCAGCAACAATGCTCATGGCTCACGTGCCTCAAAGGTTGTGGTTACGAAGGTCAAAGTTTCTATTGAACCAAGTAGGTCAAGTAAGCAATCAAATACCAAGATTTGAGGGTTGAATCATTATTTGATAATAATGAACGTACTACATGCAAAGAAGCGATGATGGGCCCTGACTCCGTAAAATGGCTTGAAGCCATAAAATCCGTGATAGTTCCATACACGAGAAATCAAGTTTTGAACTTGAAGGACCCTCGAGAAAGGTGTAAGACCTTACAGTTGTGTTTGGATCTATAAAGAAATAGACATGTATGTTTCGCATCTTTGAAATGGTCGACATGTTGGGAAAGAGTTCACAACAATGTTTAAAGGTTGACTATGACAAGATTTGATCTTTCATAGCAATTTAGTCTAGACGGATTAATGTAGCAACCACGACATATAATTTTGTTATGTGTTGGATAAAAAAACAAGTTCTTCTAAAAGAAGGGTTACCTAGGACGTGTGCATGACATGGTCCAAAGGGTTTTGTTAATTCAAAGGATGCTAAATGCATATGCAAACTTCAATGGTTGAAGTAAGCATTGCGGAGTTGGAATCTTCACTATGATGAAACTGTTAAAGGAGTTTAAATTCGTCGGAGACGATGAAAATGCTTGCATTTGCAAGAAATTAAGTGGGAGCGCTAAGACATGTTTCTAATACGTTATGTGGAAGACATATTGTTGATTGGAAATGATGTATCTTTTATTAACACATATTAAGAATTTCATCCCGATGAAAGACTTAGGCAAAACCCAAATATTTTGCATCAATAGACGCTAATATGGTTGTGCCGAAAGTACATAGATGATGTATTGAATGAGTTCAATATAAAAACTACAAGAAAGGTTCTTGTCACACAAAAAAGATTGAATGAGTTCAATATTGATGATATATTCAAGTGTATTGACACTGGGTAAGTGAAACAAAGATTCAAGTATAGATTGATACTTGATGTATGAAATCACAAAGAGTATTTATATCAATCATACTGTGATATGTACAAATCCAGATATGTCCTATACTCTAAAATGTTATGAGCATATACCAGAATGATTCATAAGTTGATCATTGGACAATAGTAAGGATATTCTTATGATCTTTTGGAATAACTAAGAATATATTATTTGTGGAAGTGACAAATAGATGGTTAGTTCATTGTAAATGAATTACATTGATACTAGTTTTGTCACAAAGTACAAATTAAGTTTATCTCAATCTAAACTAAGGGTGGCACAATATAATGGAAAGTAAGTTCCATAATGTATTTGGATGAGTTCCAAAGTTAAGACATTGTGACAGATACTACAACAAAAGGCTAAGTGTATGACTGCTATAATAGCAACTAAAGAGGGCATTTGTGTCAAGTAGTTTGTTATCAAACTAGGTGTAGTTCACATCGGGATAATACTATGAAGATATATTGTACGACAATATTATCAACATGTTTTAACCCCAAAGAACTAAAATTCACACCAAAGGACCAAATTTGTACGAAGCCATCTCATTAGAGAATGACTGATGCGTAGATACGCAAAGACATGCAATTACACACGGACCTGGAAATGTCAGATCCGGAGATCAGTTGACCACTAGCAATCGTGTACATACGACACCAGAAAGCCATAGGTGTTGAATACACAAAGGTTTGAAACTAGATTATTGACTCTAGTGCAAGTGGGAGACTGTTGGAGATATGCCGAAGAGGCAATAATAAAGTGGTTATTATCATATCTTCATACTTATGATAAATGTTTACATACCATGCTATAATTGTATTAACCGGAAACATTAATACTTGTGTGATTTGTAAACATAAAAGAGTCCCTAGTAAAGCCTCTTGTTAAACTAGCTTGTTGGTTAATATATGATCATGGTTTCCTGATCATGAACATAGAGATGTTATTAACAGCAGGATCATATCATTAGTAGAATGATATGATGGACATACTCCTATAGTAAGCATAGCATAAAGATCAAGTCATTTAATATAGTTCATTTGCTATAAGCTTTCTGATACATAGTAACCTAATTCCTTCGACCATGAGATCATGTTAATCACCATCACCGGAAGGATGCTTTGATGACATCAAACACCACACCATAACTGGATGGCTATAAAGGTGGCATTGAGTGTTCGGAAAGTATGTGTTGAGGCACATGGATCAAGAGTGGGATTTGTCCATCCATATGACGGATAGATATACGCTGGGCCCTCTCGGTGGAATGTCATCCAATTAGCTTGCAAGCATGTGACTGGCTCACAAAGGATCACATACCACGGGAACAAGAAAAGAGTACTTATCGGTAACGAGGTTGAACTAGGTATGCAGAGATACCGACGATCAAAACCTCGGATAAGTAAACTATCGTGAGACAAAGGGAAATTGGTATCATATGTAAGTGGTTCATTCGACCGCAAAGTAATCGTAGAAATATGTGGGAGCCATATGAATTTCCAGATTCCTCTATTGGTTATTGATCGGAGAAGTGTCTCGATCATGTCCGCATAATTCACGAACCGTAGGGAGACACACTTAAGGATTCGATGTTGTTGAGTAGTTATGGAATGATGAGTAAGAGACCGAATGTTGTTCGGAGTCTCGGATGGGATCCGGGATATCACGAGGAGATCCGGAATGGTCCGGAGAATAAGATTCATATAAGGAAAGTCCCGTTTTGGAGTTGGAGAATGGTTCCAGTGTTTTCATCGAGAATGTTCTAGAAGGTTCCGGAATGTCCGACACTCCGGAGGGGAAAGGGTACATGAATGTGTTATATCAAGTTGATATGATTTCATCATGTACTAGGTGTCATCGCTGTACCAAAATAGAGGGTTTATTCAAATCCTAGTTTGAAAAAGTCAAACGGCTAGTTTGAAAGTCAAACAGCTAGTTTTGGGAAGGAGGAGAAGGAGGTTTGAAACCGACTTGGGGGAGGAGTTCCTCCTCCCACCGCCGGCCCACCTTGGGTCCGAGTTGGGGAGGGACTCCCCTCCCCAGGCGCGCCTCCCTCCACCTATAAGAGGAGGGGCAGGGCTCCCCTCCTAGACACACAAGTTCCTACCTCTAAACCCTAGCTTGGCGCCACCACCTCCTGCAGCTGCCGCCGCCTCCCAGGGTTCTCCTTGCCGCCGACTTGGGCACCACCAAGCCCTAGCCGCCGGCTCTAGCACCTCTTCCTCGGCGTGTCTAAACCCTAGATCGTCAAGGGCTCTCTCATAGTCCACCATACTCGCTCCGGCTTAAGGCGAAGCCCTGCGAGATCTCCCCTCTACTTCCGGTACCACGCCGTTGTGCTGCCGGAATCGCGAGGAGAGTGCTACAACCTCCGCTGCCTGCTGGAACAAGGGAGATGAAGGTCTTCATCGAGTACCGAACGTGTGACCGACTGCGGAAGCGCTGCCGGAACGCAGCGCCGGAAGGATCGTCTGCGCGATCTTGAGATCAGGAGTGTATGCCTACATCATCCATGAGAATCTGCTCTCGTTAACCGCTTTGGATCTTCGAGGGTTAGTACTCTATTGACTCGTTGCTACAATCTAGTAGATAGATCTTGGCTTGATCATAGATTAGATCTTGATTGTGTGTTCATGCGGTAGAATATTTTTGTTTTCCATGCTACGAAACCCTACACTTGGCGAAGCAGCTTACATATTAGGCATAAAGATTTATAGAGATAGATCGAGACACCTAATATCATTGTCACAAAGTACATATTTGGACAAAGTTCTAAAGAGGTTTGGAATGGAAGATAGCAAGAAAGGGTTCTTGCCCATGTTGCCCAATACGACCTTGAGTAAAACTCAAAGTCCGACGACGACAGAAGATAGAGAAAGGATGAGTAAAACTCCCTGTGCCTCGGCCATAGGATCTCTAATGTATGCCATGCTATGTACTAGACCCAACATTGCATATGCTGTTAGTTTAACTAGCAGATATCAAAGTGATCCAGGAGTGGATCATTGGACAGCGGTCAAAAACATCCTTAAGTACTTGAGAAGAACTAAGGATATGGTTCTTTCTTATGGAGGTGATGAACAGCTCGTTGTTAATGGTTACACCGATGCTAGTTGGAACACCGATCCGGATGATTCTAAATCACAATCTGGATACGTATTTACTTTGAATGGTGCAACATTTAGCTGGAGGAGTGCAAAGCAAAGCGTTGTGGCGAGATCTTCAACTGAATCGGAATACATGGCTCCTTCGGAGGCTTCACAAGAAGCGATATGGATGAAAGATTTCATTACAGAGCTCGGTGTGGTTCCTAGTGCGCTGGACCCAATGTCTATCTACTGTGATAACATGGGCGGCATAGCCAATGCGCAAGAACCAAGATCACACAAGAAGCTGAAGCACATCAAGCTACGTTTTCACGCTATTCGAGAACATGTCCAAGATGGAGACATAAATATTTGCAAAGTACACACAGATCTGAATGTGGCGGATCCGTTGACTAAACCTCTCACGAGGGCAAAACATGACCAACACCAAACTGCCATGGGTGTTCGGTTAATTACCATGTAATCTAGATTAGATGACTCTAGTGCAAGTGGGAGACTGTTGGAGATATGCCCTAGAGGCAATAATAAATATATTTATTATTATATCTTTGTGTTTATGATAAATGTTTACATTCATGTTATAATAGTATTAACAAGGAAACATTAATACTTGTGTGATTTGTAAACTAAAATAGAGTCCCTAGTAAAGCCTCTTTATAATACTAGCTTGTTGGTTAATAAATGATTGTGGTTTCCCTATCATGAACATTGAGATGTTATTAACAACAAGATCATTTCGTTAGGAGAATGATATGATGGACATACTCCTATAGATAAGCGTAGCATAAAGATCAAGTCATTTTAATAGTTCAATTGCTATATGCTTTCTGATACATAGTAACCTAATTCCTTCGACCATGAGATCATGCATATCACCTTCACTGGAAGGATGCTTTGATGACATCAAACACCACACCGTAACTGGGTGGCTATAAAGGTGACATTGAGTGTTCGGAAAGTATTGGTTGAGACACATGGATCAAGAGTGGGATTTGTCCATCCATATGACGGATAGATATACTCTGGGCCCTCTCGGTGGAATGTCATCCAATTAGCTTGCAAGCATGTGACTGGCTCACAAGGGATCACCTATCACGGGAACGAGAAAATAGTACTTATCAGTAACGAGGTTGAACTAGGTATGCAGAGATACCGACGATCATAACCTCGGATAAGTAAACTATCGTAAGACAAAGGGAAATTGGTATCATGTGTAAGTGGTTCATTCGACCGCAAAGTAATCATAGAAATATGTGGGAGCCATATGAATTTCCAGATTCCTCTATTGGTTATTGTTCGGAGAAGTGTCTCGATCATGTCCGCATAATTCACGAACCGTAGGGAGACACACTTAAGGATTCGACGTTGTTTAAGTAGTTACGGAATGATGAGTAAGAGACCGAATGTTCTTCGGAGTCTCGGATGGGATCCGGGATATCACGAGGAGATCCCGGAATGGTCCGGAGAATAAGATTCATATAAGGAAAGTCCTGTTTCGGGGTTGGAGAAGGGTTCCGGTGTTTTTATCGGGAATGTTCTAGAAGGTTCCGGAATGTCCGGCACTCCGGAGGGGAAGGGTACATGAATGTGTCATAACAAGTTGGAATGATTGCATCATTTACTAAGTGTCATCGCTGAACAAAATAAAGGGTTTAATCAAATCCTAGTTTGAAAAAGTCAAACGCCAATTTGAAAAGTCAAACGGCTATTTTGTGAGGTGGAGGGAGAGTAGTAAACCTACTTGGGGAGGAGTTCCCTCCCTCCACTGCCGGCCCACTTGGAGACCGAGTTGGGGAGGGACTCTCCCCCCCCCCCCCTTGGCGCGCCCCCTCCACCTATATAAGGAGGGGCAGGGTTGCCCCTCCAAGGACACAACACCACGCCCTCTAAACCCTAACCCTAGTCGCCGCCGACGCCCTCCATAGCCGCCGCAGCCTAGGGCAACTCGCCACCGCCTAGGCCAAACCCTAGCCGCCGGCCTTGCCCCTCCTTGGTGCGTCTAAACCCTAGATCGCCGAGGCTCTCTCTCATAGTCCACCATACTCGCTCCGGCTTAAGGCGAAGCCCTGCGAGATCTCCCCTCTACTTCCGGTACCACGCCGTTGTGCTGCCGGAATCGCGAGGAGAGTGCTACAACCTCCGCTGCCTACTGGAACAAGGGAGAGGAAGGTCTTCGTCGAGTACCGAACGTGTGACCGACTGCGGAAGCGCTGCCGGAATGCAGCGCCGGAAGGATCGTCTACGCGATCTTGAGATCGGGAAGAGTACGACTACATCACCCACGAGAATCCGCTCTCGTTAAACACTTTGGAATCTTCGAGGGTGAGTTATTCCATCGAATCGTTGCTACAATCTAGTAGATAGATCTTGGCTTGTTTATTTGTATGCGGTAGAAATTTTTTGTTTTCCATGCTACGAATCCCTACACGAACAAGGTATGCCAATGGTGGTTTCTCTTCGCCGGTGAGGCCAGCACCACCTTCACGAGAGCAGCTGCGGGCGCATGCTCCGACGAAGCATGCCACAAATACTCTCTGGTACCGCCTCTGCGAGAGTAGTCATCCCAATCTCCTTCATCACCTCCCGCGGAGTCAAAGTCACCGCCACTGCCATGCTCACCACCACAAGGAGTCGCCGCCACCATCGCCGAATTGGGTCATGGGCGGGACAAGGACAAACACACGCGGTTGGGGAGAAACTAAAACCTAACCGACCATTCCCCTTTATAGGCGGAGCCATTAATGACTATAAATGGCGTGTCATCAATGAAGTGTCATGTAGACCTTACATGCGGGCTCTGCTGCCAGTTTCCCTGTCAATTCGATATATATCAATCCTGAATGATTATTTTATTTTGTAAAAACTTGGTTCAAATGCGGTGGTTTTATGCGATTGAAACATCAAGTGGTACTATTTGGGAAATTTTGCTATGAATGTGATGGTTTTATGCTACCAACTCTCCCCAGTATGTTGTTTAGTTTTGGTTCGTTGTTTTCATCCCCCAAATCTAGAACCAGATGGTCTATATCTGTTTTATGTATTGTATTTATGTCCTTGTCTCTCCTGGAATGCACATGCATGGAAAATTAGAAAATTATATGTTCACCTACAATACGTTGATAACAAGATCGGAAGAAAATAAATCTTATTTTTTTCATGGCTCGCTAAGTGAGAAGTGAGAGAAGGACCTAATTAATGGCCACTTATCGATCTGTAATACGCAGTAGTACGAAGATACTGACAGAATGCTTATCGGTCTGTGTAGTATAGAACACCGGCAGCATCTGGTCTTCATATAAATAAATATTGCAGACTGTCTTAGCTACCTATATAAGTAGTATTTAATCAAAGGCTCATTATCTCTACAGTTGTTACTCACATGCAGCCAGATAGGGTGTACTTTCTTTTGTGGGCAGATACAGTGTACTTTACAAGTACTATGTATGGCAGCGAACTAGATTCTTCATGTGATGCAATCTAGGTAGCTCCTCCATAAAATGTACACCACCCCTGATCGATACTTCGATGATCTCTGCACACTTTGGCGGCTAACTGTTGCCTTCCTAGCACCATCGTCATCGAACGATCCTGTGCAATCTAACTAGCCGCTAAAGGCCTGAGGTTACCTGTTGCCTTCCTAGCAGCATCTTGGAAATATCTTGTGCAGTCTAACTAGCCGCAGATATGCAGTAAGTGGTACGTCTGCTATAGGAAAGAACCAACGAAGTTGCTGATCTCTGGTCAAGACATTCAGCACGTACCTAGTACCTAGCCGCAAGCAGAACATCTATTCTCATGCATGCAGATGGAGGACGTCTTTGTTTTATACTACTCACACCTACAGCTTAGTGGGAACTGCCATACGCTAGACCTCTCGGGTGAAAGTGCTAGTCGAGTGCAGATAAAAAAAAAGATGCTTGTAAGGTGTGAGGTAAGTGATCGACCTGATATAGCCATCTCTTTCATCAAGTTGTAGGTGTTGCTACAACTGTCGTTTGTAAGGTGGCTTCAAGTTCATCTCTGTTTTGTTTCTTTGTAAGCCTTTATTGAATAATAAATAAAGATGTTTGTGTTTATCATTTTGATGATGAGATCAGATATCATCTCCACTTCGAGTTTTTTTTTTTGACTTCGACTAAAATTTGTAGTAACGGCGGGACAAGTACTACTTTTTTTTATCAAAGACACAAAGTGCCCGACTTTGAATTAACAAAGCCCAAAATGGCCAAGGTTTACAAAGTGCCGCAGAACAGCTTACAGGCAAAGACACACAAGCAATGAAATATAACGATGAAGCCTAGCTTGAAGCGAAGCCTTTGTCACGCCCTCGAGTCGCCCGGAGAGGAAGAGGAGTTGAAGAGGATGCCACAGAGAAAACCCATGCCACCGTCGACCACCAGGGCCAACAATGTCGATCGTCCATTCCACCTCTAGAGAAAGCACCCTGCTTTCTCGCCTTGGATCGAAAGGCGCCGTACCGTCGAGAGGTAGAGAGGCTCACTCTAAGCACACTCGAACATTCATACATGTTGCCAGGGAGGGATTGAGCATTGTCGCCTGGTCTAGCCGCCACCGACGAATACCACCGTCATCCACATCACCACCCATCAAGCGAGACATAAACTGCGGGAGAAGAACACCACCAAAGATGCAGTGAAAAATGTTGACAAAGCACGGCGTAAACCCAATGGCTCGAAACAGAGGAAGGCTGCCGGAGAGGAGAACACTTCCCCTCTCACCCAGGATCGAGGGCGCCGTCGCCGGCAAGCATGACCTGCAAGAACAACCAGGATCTCGGCCACACCACACCACAACAAGAGGAGAGCAACCGCTACAAGCAGCAACCCTTCCAGCGCAAAGCTCGACCACCACCCCCAGTGTCTCAAGGCGACGCCTTCAAGAACGGAACGACGCCAGAGCGCCTGCGCCGCCCAAAGAATTTAGGTTTTCACCTGAGACAGGAAATTTGGGGAGGGAAAGGGGAGCAGACCTCGAAGTCGCCTTCAGGAAGGAGTAGGACGCCCGGAGCACCGCCGACATCGTGGACGCTGCCGGCAGCCAAGGGTTTCCCCCGGTCACTCCCATCACCAGCTCAGCCCACCAGCCGAGGAGATCGAGGCGCTCCAGGGCCGAGGAGATGTGACGAGCTGCGCAAGACAGTGCCACCATCTTCAGATCTGGCCGGAAGTCAGGAGACCCCCACACGCCCCACACCCGCAGCCACCTTGCTGCCAGCGCAGCCGAGGGAACGCCCTGCAGCACCCAGCGGACGCCGCCCGTCACCGGATCGACGCCGCCCCCTCCAAAGGCCGCCGCCCAGGATCCAATGGCCCTGCCAAGGACGCGACAGGAAGCACCCCGACCCAATCCCCGTAGTCCAACGCCGACGGGGCCAAGTTGGAGGGGAGGAGAGAGAGGGAGGCCACCGAGCAGCAACCAGCGGCGGAGCCCAGCTCCCCACCCGGCAGCCCGCCTCCAAACCGCCGCGCGAGAAGCTCTGGGAGCATATCCCCGTCGTCCCCCTCACCGGCGGCGCTGGCTTGGCCGGCAGGCGCCTCACGGGACGACGAGGTGAGGGAGGGGAGGGGGGGGGGGACGGAGGAGGAGGTGGCGGCGCGGGGCTAGGGTTTTGGCCCCCCTGTTCGCCTTGGCGAAGGCGACCCAAGGAGCCGGCTCCACAAGTACTACTTTTTCCGAAAGTATGGTTCATATGCTACATTTGCCGGATAGTTGTGAGACTGATTTGAGTACATCTTCCTTAAGACCTTGACATGGAATGGCAGGGGAATGCAGCTCAATTCCCTGTCAAATGTCAATACCACCTGATCAATCAATGTTAATCCCACTCGAACCGAACAGGCCGTAAGGAGACACGGTGGATTAATCTGATGACGGCTGAGCAATTTGTCGTATCCAGCCGCCCTACGTCACATACGCGCCCATTAATTTGTGCATTGCATTTTTTTTCGCCCTCGTACGTAGCTGGAGTTTTCCCATGTACACAAATACACAGGTGCATGTGTATTTGTGCCTTTCCTATCCACAAATACACAGGTGCATGTGTGCATAGCTGGAGTTTTCCCTACAGCCGCCGCTGACTTTCGTCGATCTCGCGCGCCCCGCCGCCGGCCCACGACAGAACTAGCTTCTATATAAGCGCCCACAGTCTCACCGGTTTTCGTCAGTCGCCTACCCTTCTCTCCTCGACAAGAGGAATCATAGCTAGATTGTGTATCTCCCCATGGAAGCTCACTACGACTACAACTGCTACGACCTCTCCTACACACAACAGTACGGCCATGATTTTAGCCACAGCCACTACCTCCACCCTGCTGAAGCGCCTCCTCCTTCCTACCATGCCCAGTCCGACTACTCGCCATATCACCACTGCGACCATACCTCCTCCCCCATGGCCTCTTTCGCTCACCAGCAGCAGCTTCATTTCGGCGGCGCCGCTAACTACCATGAGTACGACATGCAAGCAGCAAGCGCCAGCTGGGAGGAGCAGAACTACACCAGCGTCCACAACCACGGCGGCGAGGCGGCCATGATGCACCACCCTACTGCCAATGCCAGAGCGGCGCCGGCCATAGAACCACCCTACGGGAGCAGCTGCGAGTCGTCACTGATTGGAGTGCGGACGCGGCCGTGGGGCAAGTACGCGGCGGAAATCCGGGACTCCACGCGCAACGGCGCACGGGTGTGGCTCGGCACGTTTGATACCCCACAGGCTGCCGCGCTCGCCTACGACCAGGCCGCCTTCGCCATGCGCGGACCCGCCGCCGTGCTCAACTTCCCGGTCGATTGCGTGGAGGAGTCACTCAAAACGCTGGGAATCGGCTCCGCCGACGCCTCTGCCGGGGAAGTGGACTCGCCTGCTCTAGCTCTCAAGCGGAGGCACTGCATCAGGAAGAGAAAACCCAAGAACACCGAGACGGCGGCCGCGTGTAGGGATCAACAGGGAACGGGCACGGCGGCAGCAGGGAGGAAGCAGAACCGACACAAGCTGCAGGCGGCCGCAGCAGCTGCGCCATCGTCGTGGTCGTCACCGTCGTCGTCGTCATCATCGTCGTTGTCGTCATCTTCGTGCGTGCTGGAACTTGAGGATCTTGGAGCGGATTACCTCGAGGAGCTTCTCAGTTTATGCGATGGATGATGGATATATATCTCCACTTGTGACTTGCCAGCTGCTAGCTAGACTCCACATCTCGACGATATCGATGATGCCAGGTCTCTCATACGAGATATCATACGCATTGTTGTCATTAGTTCATTCTTTTATTCGTGAATGAATGCTTAGTTACTGGTGATATTGTGATCGTTCCATTAATCTCTGATCTCTTCACTGCTGCGCATATGCACTTAGTATTTTATATTTTTTTCAAGAAAAATATTCAGTATACTCCTTCTGTTTCAAATTACTCCGCGCGCACTCTTATCTAGGTGAGCTAGTACTCTCTTATTTTTTATTCAAAAAAATCCTAGAATTTTTGAACCAGATAGTATGAAATGTGTACTATCTATTTCAAAAATCTCGAGAATTTTTTTAACAAAAAATAAAAGAATAATAGCCCACCTAAATAAGCGTGCGTGCGGAGTAATTTGAAACAGAGGGAGTATTATGCTCAAGTATTATTCTGTCCCTTGCTTTCTGAAATTCCATCTATGCTATATGTCCCATCTTCCATATATAGAGCATTATTTGTGGCCCTCAAGATCAATTGGTCAATTGCTTCCTTGCTTATACCAAATAGAATATTCAGATTCAGGTATATAATTTTAAAGGTTTGATCTCCTTGTGTGTATTTTCGAAAGGTCACATGTTAACATGTTAGTTCATATGACCATATCGATAAGTACACGACTACTGCAGATTTAAAGACATGAGTAAATTTAATCCAATTATTTCTGTAATCCTTGAGACAGGCTTTACGCCAGCTTTATTCATCATACAAGCGAGTCACCAACGTCCAGGCATCAAAAGAAAGAGAAAAAAGAGTCTGATGGGGTACAACATAACACGCCCACGGAAAGAAAGGAAAAAAAAAAGGCAAAAAAGGTGAACTCCGACTAAGAGGCTGCAGCGGCAGAAGCAGGTGCCGCGAAGCGCTGTGCCGACGTCCTGAGCGCCTGCAAGATGCCATCCACGCACTCCTGGTCCTGCTTCCTAGACAGGGGGTACCACTGCTGGAGGTAGGCAAGCAAAGAGAACATAGAGTCCGAAGCCCGGCGAGGAAAGATCCGCTCAATCACCATTTTATTTCGGATATTCCATAGCGTCCAGGTAATGGCCGACACCAACCGGAAGAGGTGGTGTCTTCTTCCAGTACGGTTCGTCTCCGTTTCTAAGAACTCGCCGAGGTCCTAGGCCTGCCAAGAAGGCCCAAGTGCTTCTCGGATGAAGTTCCACAGAAACTAAACGGCAGGACAAGTGAACATAATATGGGTGCACGTCTCCGGCGTCTCACTTATCGGACACTATCCATCGCCCAGACCAAAGCGTATTAACAACTCCACCCCCGAAGGCAAACGATCATGTAGCAATTTCCACACGAAAATCCGCAGGCTCAGGGGTAAAGGGGCCTTCCAAAGATGTGACGTCCAAGGTAGCTCCGGACCCTGGAAGAGGGTCCGATAGGCCAAACAAACACTGAAGGCTCCCGAGGGAGACTAGCCCCAAGTAACCTTATCCCTCTTAGCTGAGAGGGATAAGGGTAAGGAGCCCCTCAACCTCAGGAAGTCAGCTACCTCGGCATTGTTGAAAGTCCCCTGGAACGGGATGTTCCATTAGCCATCACGAACTACCTCGGCTATTAAGATCGAGGGAGCTGCGCAAAGGGCAAACAGAGCGGGGAAGGCCTGGGCTAGAGGGGACCCCTGAAGCCAGGGGTCGAGCCAAAACAGAACCTCACGACCATCCCCCACCATGAAAAGAGCGCCCCGTCGAATGAAGTGCTTAAGGTATTGGATAGCCCTCCAGAACTAGGAGCCCTCTCGGCGTTCACACGCCAACATCGGACGACCTCAGAGGTATTTGGCCTTGATGAGTTGAAGCCAGAGTCCTCCATCATCTTGGAGGATCTGCCAAACCCACTTCGGGAGAAGGGCCACATTGAAGTGCCGCGAGTCAAGAACTCCTAAGCCCCCAAGAATTTTGGGAGTGCAGATATCTGCCCACTTCACCATATGCTACTTCTGGTGCCCATCTCTAGCTACCCAAAAGAACCTGGACAATACTTTTGCAAAGTCTGCATGGGTTCCTTCCGGGAGCAGGTACATGCCCATCTGATACATGGTGAGGCTAGACAGGCACGGATTTATCAAAATGGTCTTGCTTCCCTTGGACGTGAGGTGAGCGCGCCAAGGTTCGGATTTGGTCCGAACCTTCGCGGCCACAGGTGCAAAGTCTTTGATCAGGACCCGAGAGTCCCGCATAGGCATTCCTAAGTAGGTAATAGGAAATTCCACCAAGCGACAGTCCAAATTATCTGCGATGTGTTGCCTATCCTCCCCAGGGAAGCCCAGGACCATAACCTCACTCTTAATCTTATCGAAGTTAATCTTGAGGCCCAACATGGACTCAAAGCACAGAAGAAGGAACTTGAGGTTAATGATGTCAGGTTCCAACCCTTGTACCATGATCTAGTATCTTCCGCAAACTGAGGTGGGAGATACCCCCTCCAGGAATTAGATGCCCTACCACACCCGAGATGTGGCCAGCGTTCTTGGCTTTATCCAATATCTCTGCTAGGGCATCCACCGCTGAGTTAAGAGAAGGGTAGATCGAGTCCCCCTGTCTAACTCCGCAGGAGGGTCAAAAATATGGACCCACTTCCCCATTTATGTTGATCGCTGTGCTACCACTCATGAAAACTGCATAATCCACGAGATCACCCTGTCATCAAGACCTCGATGCTCTAGGACTTGCCTAGGGAACGCCCAGTCCATTTTATCATACGCCTTCTGGAAGTCTAGCTTGAGGAATACCCCTTTCTGATGACGAACCTTCACCTCATGAATGATTTCATGAAGTGCAAGAAAGCCATCACGAATCACGCGTCCCTTAAGGAAGGAAAACTGCAAAGGGTGGATCAAGCTCTCCATGATGGGGGCGATACGAGTGGCACCGACCTTAGCGAAAATCCTCTAGATGACGTTGATCACCGTGATAGGACGGGATTGGCGGATATTCGTAGCCCCCACTAGCTTGGGGATCAGGGTAATCACACCAAAGTTTAGCCGCGACATGACAAGAGTTCCCGTGTCACAAGGCGAATTTGTTCCTAGGAGGTCTGGAAGAAAACTACTAGGAGCCCACACGACCCCGGTGCCGAGTTGGTATTCATAGCTTTGATTGCCTCGGCAACCTTGGTATGGAGAAATGGGAGTGTCAGCTGCAGGTTCTCCTCCGTGGTTACCCTGGCAACATCTGGCCAGAAGTCCAAACTCAGCGCCAAACCTGACCTCGGGGTCGCCGAGAAAAGATCCTGGTAGAATGCATAAATATGGGACGAGATCTCCCTCTGGTCCTCCAACAGAGAGTCCGCGTCCCAGAGGCAAGGGATCGAACACTTCCTACGCCTGCCATTTGCAATGGCATGGAAATAGGCCGTATTCGATCCCCTGGACGGTCCACTTCTGGTGACTCCGATGTCGCAAGAATGCCTCCTCTCCCTTGTAGATCTCCATAATGGAGGTCTTGAGGGAGTACCTATGGGACCAGGCGTCAGCTGAGATCCCCACCAGATCCGCCAATTGGTCTAGTGCCTGGATTTCCTACAAGATGGCATCCTTATGCCCTCTAATCGCCGTGCCAAGGTTTGCCCCATTGATACGTCGTAAACATATCTATATTTTTTGATGTTCCATGCTTGTTTAGTATCTACTTTGATATGCTTTATCTACACTTTGAGGTATTTTTATACATTTTTGGAACTAACCTATTAACAAGATGCCACAGTGCTAGTTGCCTGTTTTCTGCTGTTTTTTGTTTAAGAAAAGTTAGTAAGGAAATATTCTCGGAATTGGACGGGACAAAAGCCAAAGTCAATATTTTACTAGAGAGAACACAAAAACCAAAGGGCCACCGAAGGAGGGACACGAGGCCGCCACACCCTAGGGCTGCGCGAGCCCCCTAGGGCGCACCGCCCTATGGTGTGGGCGCCTTATGCGCCTCCCTGCCTCGCCTCTTCGCCTATAAAATCCCTGATACATAAACCCTAAGTACCCGATCATATCTCCACGAAACAGTCCATAGCCACCGCCACCATGATCCCTAGATCGAGGGGGATCTGAAGCTCTTCCTGGCACCCTGCCGAAGGGGAGAGATCATCCCGGAGGCCTTCTTCATCACCATGCCAGCCTCCGGTATGATGCGTGAGTAGTTCACCCTTGGACTATGGGTCCATACAGTAGCTAGATGGCTGTTTCTCCTCCTTTTTTTCTATCATGTTTAGATCTTGTGAGCTCTGTTCATGATCAAGATCATCTATTTGTAATCATACATATTGTGTTTGAGGGGATCCGATGGATAATGAGATGCTATGTCAGATTGATTATTGATTCTATCATGTATTATTGATTATTGATTCTATCATGTCTGTGTTGTTTGTGATCTGCATGCTCTCTGTTGCTAGTAGCTATCTTGGCCAAGTAGATGCTAGTGACTCGAAGAGGGAGTATTTATGCTCGATAGTGGGTTCATACCTCTAGTAATCGGGAGAAGTGACAGGTCTCTCTAAGGTTGTAGATGCGATGTTGCTACTAGGGAGAAAATAACGATCTTCTGTTCATGGAACAATTGTATTATTTACTTTACACACATTGCTTAATGCAGTTATCCGTTGCCTGCAACTTAATACTGGAAGGGGTTTGGATGATAACCTGAAGGTGGATTATTAGTCACAGATGCAGTTGGATGGCGGTCTTTGTATATTGTTGTAATGCCCAATCAAATCTCATAGGAATCATGATGTCTAGTATTTGCATTGTTATGCCTTGATCAGTCCTGTCAGTTTTGCCGCTGTAATTTGTTCACCCAGCATGTTATCTTTCTTAAGGAGAACACCTCTAGTGAACTGTGGACCCCGGTCCAATCTTTATCATTGTTACATCATCTATTGCCACCGTTTACTTTCTACCAGCAACCATTACCTTCCACACTATACGTTTAATCCTTTGTTTTCAGCAAACCAGTGAGATTGACAAACTCACTGTAACTTGGGGAAAAATCTTGAGTTTGTGTTGTGCAGGATTACAAGTTGCTAGCAACACCTTGGAGTTGTTTCCTTGCTCCTACTGGTTCGATAACCTTGGTGCTCATCATACCTTTCTCTTGGGGTTTCCCAACGAATCTCTACAGTGATCTGAGCCCATCAAGACATTTTCTGGTGCCGTTGCCGGGGAATTCAGGACAACTTCACAAGGGGAGTGTTTCACAACCATTCTCTTTAATTTTGTTTTGTTTTGCTTAGTTCCTTTTTCTTTGTTTTGCTTGCTTCTTTCTTTCAAAAAATAAAAAATAGTTTTGTTTGTTTTTCCTTTTCTTTTCAAAAAACACACAAAAAATAGTTCTTCCTATAGTTGTCACCTTGCTCTATCTCACCATGTTGATCCCTAAGTTCACCCTCAAAGAGCTTTCAATAGGTAGTGGCTCAATAATTGGGAAAGAAAGTATTGAAGAATTCTTTAATCATGTTAGCAAACATGAGGATATTGTAGATAAATCCTTAGAAGAACTTGCTCATCATTATGAAATTGCTGCAGCTTCTTTAGTTCACATATTGGAGGCTAGGTTTGTTAACCTTAACCCCATGATGCAAATAATGTTTCTTAAACTTAAAGAAATTGAGAATACTGAAAAGAGAGATTTTATTCTGGGAACTTTGCTAAAAGAATTCAATGATGTTGCTAGAAAGCTAAAAAGGTATTTGATCGTTTTAATATGCTAGATTCATGTGTAGATGTTATGGGTACATTAGAAAATTTGGATAAAACCAAACCCAATGGAGAGGAAATCAAAATACCCATACCTTTTAAACTTGTAGGAATGCATGAAGCCTTAGAAAAGAATTTTGATTGGATTGTTCATGAAAACCCGTTTGATGAAAGTAGTGAACCCAAGAGAGTTGAGAGAGGATCCTCTAGAACACATTTGGATGAGATACCTTTAATAGTTAAAGAAGTTTCGAGTATTGATCTTAATGCTTCTTCATTTGAAAATACTTGATTCTTGCTTCTTATGCCTAACTTAAAGGCGTTAAAGAAAAGTACTTCTTGGGAGATAACCCAATAGTTTTCTTGAGTCTTGGAAGTTATTACTTCTGTAATAACCTCTCCTTATCCTTTTTGTTTGATTTTTGTGCCAAGAATAACCTCTAATGAGAGAGAAGTAAGATTTGGGGAAGTTGTTGTCCTGAAACAGATTTTTGTCCTTCACTATAAAAATTCATGAAAAATCTCTGTATGTCGGATTGAGCTTTAATTTTCTGAATAAATTCCCCAGGTTCTTAGCTAACTTTTGTTAGTTCAACATGTTATTATTTGAGCAACATAAGTTCTTCAAAAAAATAAGTTTTACCTGCTGGTTTGTTTTGCCAGATTTCTACCATTATTTGCATTTGCCTCTTTATCGGTTTCTTTTTGAGTTCTTCTTGATCACTTGAGCTTTTTAAAGGAATTGCTACATTAGCTTGTTATTTTAATGAAAGTTTTGTTGTGTTGAAACTAAACCCAAAGGTTTATTATCTTGAATGCACTAATGTTGCTTAAGAGCGCCATGAAAAGAGCGCCCCGTCGAATGAAGTGCTTAAGGTATTGGATAGCCCTCCAGAACTAGGAGCCCTCTCGGCGTTCACACGCCAACATCGGACGACCTCAGAGGTATTTGGCCTTGATGAGTTGAAGCCAGAGTCCTCCATCATCTTGGAGGATCTGCCAAACCCACTTCGGGAGAAGGGCCACATTGAAGTGCCGCGAGTCAAGAACTCCTAAGCCCCCAAGAATTTTGGGAGTGCAGATATCTGCCCACTTCACCATATGCTACTTCTGGTGCCCATCTCTAGCTACCCAAAAGAACCTGGACAATACTTTTGCAAAGTCTGCATGGGTTCCTTCCGGGAGCAGGTACATGCCCATCTGATACATGGTGAGGCTAGACAGGCACGGATTATCAAAATGGTCTTGCTTCCCTTGGACGTGAGGTGAGCGCGCCAAGGTTCGGATTTGGTCCGAACCTTCGCGGCCACAGGTGCAAAGTCTTTGATCAGGACCCGAGAGTCCCGCATAGGCATTCCTAAGTAGGTAATAGGAAATTCCACCAAGCGACAGTCCAAATTATCTGCGATGTGTTGCCTATCCTCCCCAGGGAAGCCCAGGACCATAACCTCACTATTAATCTTATCGAAGTTAATCTTGAGGCCCAACATGGACTCAAAGCACAGAAGAAGGAACTTGAGGTTAATGATGTCAGGTTCCAACCCTTGTACCATGATCTAGTATCTTCCGCAAACTGAGGTGGGAGATACCCCCTCCAGGAATTAGATGCCCTACCACACCCGAGATGTGGCCAGCGTTCTTGGCTTTATCCAATATCTCTGCTAGGGCATCCACCGCTGAGTTAAGAGAAGGGTAGATCGAGTCCCCCTGTCTAACTCCGCAGGAGGGTCAAAATATGGACCCACTTCCCCATTTATGTTGATCGCTGTGCTACCACTCATGAAAACTGCATAATCCACGAGATCACCCTGTCATCAAGACCTCGATGCTCTAGGACTTGCCTAGGGAACGCCCAGTCCATTTTATCATACGCCTTCTGGAAGTCTAGCTTGAGGAATACCCCTTTCTGATGACGAACCTTCACCTCATGAATGATTTCATGAAGTGCAAGAAAGCCATCATGAATCACGCGTCCCTTAAGGAAGGAAAACTGCAAAGGGTGGATCAAGCTCTCCATGATGGGGGCGATACGAGTGGCACCGACCTTAGCGAAAATCCTCTAGATGACGTTGATCACCGTGATAGGACGGGATTGGCGGATATTCGTAGCCCCCACTAGCTTGGGGATCAGGGTAATCACACCAAAGTTTAGCCGCGCCATGACAAGAGTTCCCGTGTCACAAGGTGAATTTGTTCCTAGGAGGTCTGGAAGAAAACTACTAGGAGCCCACACGACCCCGGTGCCGAGTTGGTATTCATAGCTTTGATTGCCTCGGCAACCTTGGTATGGAGAAATGGGAGTGTCAGCTGCAGGTTCTCCTCCGTGGTTACCCTGGCAACATCTGGCCAGAAGTCCAAACTCAGCGCCAAACCTGACCTCGGGGTCGCCGAGAAAAGATCCTGGTAGAATGCATAAATATGGGACGAGATCTCCCTCTGGTCCTCCAACAGAGAGTCCGCGTCCCAGAGGCAAGGGATCGAACACTTCCTACGCCTGCCATTTGCAATGGCATGGAAATAGGCCGTATTCGATCCCCTGGACGGTCCACTTCTGGTGACTCCGATGTCGCAAGAACGCCTCCTCTCCCTTGTAGATCTCCATAATGGAGGTCTTGAGGGAGTACCTATGGGACCAGGCGTCAGCTGAGATCCCCACCAGATCCGCCAATTGGTCTAGTGCCTGGATTTCCTACAAGATGGCATCCTTATGCCCTCTAATCACCGTGCCAAGGTTTGCCCCATTGATACGTCGTAAACATATCTATAATTTTTGATGTTCCATGCTTGTTTAGTATCTAATTTGATATGCTTTATCTACACTTTGAGGTATTTTTATACATTTTTGGAACTAACCTATTAACAAGATGCCACAGTGCTAGTTGCCTGTTTTCTGCTATTTTTGGTTTAAGAAAAGTTAGTAAAGAAATATTCTCGGAATTGGACGGGACAAAAGCCAAAGTCAATATTTTACTAGAGAGAACACAAAAACCAAAGGGCCACTGAAGGAGGGACACGAGGCCGCCACACCCTAGGGCTGCGCGATCCCCTAGGGCGCACCGCCCTATGGTGTGGGCGCCTTATGCGCCTCCCTGCCTCGCCTCTTCGCCTATAAAATCCCTGATACATAAACCCTAAGTACCCGATCATATCTCCACGAAACAGTCCATAGCCGCCGCCACCATGATCCCTAGATCGAGGGGGATCTGAAGCTCTTCCCGGCACCCTGCCGAAGGGGAGAGATCATCCCGGAGGCCTTCTTCATCACCATGCCAGCCTCCGGTATGATGCGTGAGTAGTTCACCCTTGGACTATGGGTCCATACAGTAGCTAGATGGCTGTTTCTCCTCCTTTTTTCTATCATGTTTAGATCTTGTGAGCTCCGTTCATGATCAAGATCATCTATTTGTAATCATACATATTGTGTTTGAGGGGATCCGATGGATAATGAGAAGCTATGTCAGATTGATTATTGATTCTATCATGTATTATTGATTATTGATTCTATCATGTCTATGTTGTTTGTGATCTGCATGCTCTCTGTTGCTAGTAGCTATCTTGGCCAAGTAGATGCTAGTGACTCGAAGAGGGAGTATTTATGCTCGATAGTGGGTTCATGCCTCTAGTAATCGGGAGAAGTGACAGGTCTCTCTAAGGTTGTAGATGCGATGTTGCTACTAGGGAGAAAATAACGATCTTCTGTTCATGGAACAATTGTATTATTTACTTTACACACATTGCTTAATGCAGTTATCCGTTGCCTGCAACTTAATACTGGAAGGGGTTTGGATGATAACCTGAAGGTGGATTATTAGTCACAGATGCAGTTGGATGGCGGTCTTTGTATATTGTTGTAATGCCCAATCAAATCTCATAGGAATCATGATGTCTAGTATTTGCATTGTTATGCCTTGCTCAGTCCTGTCAATTTTGCCGCTGTAATTTGTTCACCCAGCATGTTATCTTTCTTAAGGAGAACACCTCTAGTGAACTATGGACCCCGGTCCAATATTTATCATTGTTACATCATCTATTGCCACCGTTTACTTTCTACCAGCAACCATTACCTTCCACACTATACGTTTAATCCTTTGTTTTCAGCAAACCAGTGAGATTGACAAACTCATTGTAACTTGGGGAAAAATCTTGAGTTTGTGTTGTGCAGGATTACAAGTTGCTAGCAACACCTTGGAGTTGTTTCCTTGCTCCTACTGGTTCGATAACCTTGGTGCTCATCATACCTTTCTCTTGGGGTTTCCCAACGAATCTCTACAGTGATCTGAGCCCATCAAGACTTTTTCTGGTGCCATTGCCGGGGAATTCAGGACAACTTCACAAGGGGAGTCTTTCACAACCATTCTCTTTAATTTTGTTTTGTTTTGCTTAGTTCCTTTTTCTTTGTTTTGCTTGCTTCTTTCTTTCAAAAAATAAAAAATAGTTTTGTTTGGTTTTCCTTTTATTTTCAAAAAACACACAAAAAATAGTTCTTCCTATAGTTGTCACCTTGCTCTATCTCACCATGTTGATCCCTAAGTTCACCCTCAAAGAGCTTTCAATAGGTAGTGGCTCAATAATTGGGAAAGAAAGTATTGAATAATTCTTTAATCATGTTAGCAAACATGAGGATATTGTAGATAAATCCTTAGAAGAACTTGCTCATCATTATGAAATTGCTGCAACTTCTTTAGTTCACATATTGGAGGCTAGGTTTGTTAACCTTAACCCCATGATGCAAATAATGTTTCTTAAACTTAAAGAAATTGAGAATACTGAAAAGAGAGATTTTATTCTGGTAACTTTGCTAAAAGAATTCAATGATGTTGCTAGAAAGCTAAAAAGGTCTTTGATCGTTTTAATATGCTAGAGTCATGTGTAGATGTTATGGGTACATTAGAAAATTTGGATAAAACCAAACCCAATGGAGAGGAAATCAAAATACCCATACCTTTTAAACTTGTAGGAATGCATGAAGCCTTAGAAAAGAATTTTGATTGGATTGTTCCTGAAAACCCGTTTGATGAAAGTAGTGAACCCAAGAGAGTTGAGAGAGGATCCTCTAGAACACATTTGGATGAGATACCTTTCCTAGTTAAAGAAGTTTCGAGTATTGATCTTAATGCTTCTTCATTTGAAAATACTTGATTCTTGCTTCTTATGCCTAACTTAAAGGCGTTAAAGAAAAGTACTTCTTGGGAGATAACCCAATAGTTTTCTTGAGTCTTGGAAGTTATTACTTCTGTAATAACCTCTCCTTATCCTTTTTGTTTGATTTTTGTGCCAAGAATAACCTCTAATGAGAGAGAAGTAAGATTTGGGGAAGTTGTTGTCCTGAAACAGATTTTTGTCCTTCACTATAAAAATTCATGAAAAATCTCTGTATGTCGGATTGAGCTTTAATTTTCTGAATAAATTCCCCAGGTTCTTAGATAACTTTTGTTAGTTCAACATGTTATTATTTGAGCAACATAAGTTCTTCAAAAAAATAAGTTTTACCTGCTGGTTTGTTTTGCCAGATTTCTACCATTATTTGCATTTGCCTCTTTATCGGTTTCTTTTTGAGTTCTTCTTGATCACTTGAGCTTTTTAAAGGAATTGCTACATTAGCTTGTTATTTTAATGAAAGTTTTGTTGTTTTGAAACTAAACCCAAAGGTTTATTATCTTGAATGCACTAATGTTGCTAATAAAAATTGTGTGAAGTTTTGTATGAAGGAAATTTTCAAGTGTAGGGGAAGAATGATGTGATGAGATGAAGAATGGAAATTAGCTCAAGCTTGGGGATGCCACCCTATGTCACCCCAAGAAATATTCAAGAGGTACAAGCGTCAAAGCTTGGGGATGCCCAAGGCATCCCCTTCTTCATCAATAAAAATCTCAGGTCTCTTTCTAGACACTTCGTTTTTATTGTTTCATGCACTGTTGTGTTGTTCTTGGAGCGTCTTAGTTTTTGTTTTTTGGTTTTATTTTGCTTAGTTTGCTTGAATAAACTAGTTGGACCCCCGTTTTCGTTGTGTTGTTTCAAATAAGTTGATTGGTGTTGGAAAAGAGTAGAAAGTTTCATGCTTATAGTGGTACAAAAGGGAGCTTGTTTTGACTATGGCTTAGACTTTCATGTAATGCTAGATGTTGTTTTGACCTTATGCTTAGTGATTATTGCTATAGCATGACTTGTTCCAAACAATTGAGATTGCTTAATGTGCCTTGAAAGAATCATGCATTTTTTTAGCATACAAAAGCATAATATTGTGGTATTCTCCTTTGATGCTTTGTTTGGGTTTACTTGGCACATGATCACACCATGTTATGACTATGAACCAGTCACCTTAGCCTCTATGATCTTTTAGTTTTTGACTTATGGTACCACTTTATGCTTTGACTGATAATATTTTGTTGCTCTGCATGATTATGGCCATTATTGCTTCTTAGTTGGTCGCTCCCAGTCTTTTGCTAGCCTCCACTTGTATTGAGTAAGCTCTACTCATGCATCCAACTCCCAAGAAACCAAGTTATTCCAAAGATTCCACTATAAATTCCTATGCATGGTGTGTTACACCATTCCAAGTATATTCTTGTTTTATCTATCTTCCAAATTAAACTTGTTATGAGAAAATTAGTGATTAAAGCTCTCACAAACTTGATGGCACACTTTATTTTTCTTGCCCCTAATAAACTTGAACCATTGTGTCATCTATGTTGTATATGCTTGCACTTATAAGATGGGAATTAGCATAATCGTGCTGTCACGGGTACGCTTTTAACACCTGTAAATATCTACCCAGTTGATATCATGCTCTTTTGTTTATGGATGTCGGCGGTGTTAAATAAAAGGGGAGCTTATAAGTCCATGGAGTTAAGTATATGTGTTAGTGAAACGCCTGGGCCGCTAGACTAAGCCATGCCTAATCATGGTGGAAACTTTCAGCATCACCATAGTGAGCAATCCATGAAGCATCCTCAGAAAAAACATATAGAAAAAAAGAGAGGAGAGAAAAGGAAAAAAATGCACCATGATCATGGTAAATAAAAGGATTGTTGAGATGTCACTGTTTTTTGCCTTGTCATTTTGATATGGGATAGCTCCTGTGTCATGGGGAAAAGGGTACCCCGTTGGCGGTTTTCTATGATACACATATACTTACAATGACAAGAACTTACCAGTAACTAAAGTTGAGTAGCATGAGGAACGACCCTCGTACTGAAGGGACATGAGATTGCCAACTTATGATTTGTCAAGCATATACTCCATACTTTGTTCACTTTAACCTTAATCACTTAAAGATCCTTATGATAGGGGCAACGAAAGCTGAAAGCTAACGAGTACCATAATTTTTGGAAGCTCTTTATGAAACTTGAAATCCCTGCTTCAATGTGAAGTCCTTTCTTCCCACTTTTATATTGAGTCTCCACCTTCTATCCATAGGCACCAATTAAGAGAGCATAGTTATCATTATTAGTTCTATGTGCATTATCCCAAAACTTATTGATTGATTCTAATGTTGATATTGCTTGTTCTTGAACTATTTGTATCTAGTCACCCTTATGAACTTTGAAGGTGTCCTATGCATTTATGTTTTGATCCTCCATGAGGGACAAGCTCAATACCACTATGCTGTGTTTTCTATATGTGAAACAAATAAACGTCTTTCAATGCATTGTTATTCATGATCTTTGTTTGTATCCTTTCATGTTGCAACATAGTTACTATGTCCTATTGTTAGAACTTCATCTTTCATGCTCATGTTTAGAGTACTTTGATCCCAGCTTTCAATGCTTGCAAATGGTTTGATCAAGATTATGATGGTGCATCTCATCTAAAAAATTATTATTATTATCACTTACCTACTCGAGGACGAGCAAGAGTTAAGCTTGGGGATGCTTGATACGTCGTAAACGTATCTATAATTTTTGATGTTCCATGCTTGTTTAGTATCTACTTGCTATGCTTTGTCTACACTTTGAGGTATTTTTATACATTTTCTGGGACTAACCTATTAACAAGATGCCACAGTGCTAGTTGCCTGTTTTCTGCTATTTTTGGTTTCAGAAAAGCTAGTAAGGAAATATTCTCGGAATTGGACGGGACAAAAGCCAAATTCAATATTTTATTGAAGAGAACACAGAGACTAAAGGGAAACCGGAGGAGGGCCACCACACCCTAGGTCCGCGCACCCCCCTAGGGCGCGCCGCCCTATGGTGTGGGCGCCTCGGGCACCTCCCTTCCTCGCCTCTTCGCTAATCCCCCCGATGCAGAAACCCTAAGTACCCGATCAAATCTCCACGAAATAGTCCGTAGCCACCGCCACCATCGTCGTAGATCGAGGAGATCTGAAGCTCTTCCCGGCACCCTGTCGGAGGGGAGAGATCATCCCAGAGGCCTTCTTCATCACCATGCCATCCTCTGGTTTGATGCGTGAGTAGTTCACCCTTGGAATATGGGTCCATACAGTAGCTAGATGGTTGTTTCTCCTCCTTTGTGCTATCATGTTTAGATCTTGTGAGCTCCGTTCATGATCATGATCATCTATTTGTAATCATACTTTTTGTGTTTGTGGGGATCCGATGGATATTGAGATTCTATGTCAAATTGATTATTGATTCTATCATGTCTATGTTGTTTGTGATCTTGCATGATCTCCGTTGCTAGTAGCTATCTAGACCAAGTAGATGCTAGTGACTCCAAGAGGGAGTATTTATGATCGATAGTGGGTTCAATCCTTTGTAGTTTCTTGTACAAATTGAAACAACGGCCACATAGGATGATCCACTAACATATTTATTGATGTTTGGAATATATATGTAGGATGGTGTGGCTACTTGAGGATTATTATGGTACTGATGGCGGAGAAGCATATGGTAATAAAACCATAGTTGTACTTGTTTGTTTTTATTTTTCTATTGATTCAATTATGTTGGAAGAATCATAATGTTTTATCTTGTATGTATGCAGAAGCTTCGACCCCTCAAGGTTCGGTCTCATGGTGTATTTTCGAATGACATGCCGTACGACGAGCGGTACACTACGTACATCAAGCGGCTAGGCCTCCTCCCTTTCATCATGCTTGTGATCCGGTCGACGCTAAACCTCAACACGGCTGTTATCACTGCACTTGTCGATCGGTGGAGGCCAGAGACACACACTTTCCACCTCCGAACCGGCGATATCACCCCTACTCTTCAGGATGTTTCCATGATCTTTGGACTTCCTATCGCGGGGGACCCTCTCTGTATGAGCATAGATTCTGATGGGTGGCGCAATGAGATGCAGCTACTTATTGGCATGGCTCCTGAAGAACTTGAAGGCAAGAGCAAAGATAGAGTCCCAACATGCGCAACATACACATGGATTGTGGAGAACTTTGTGCATTGTCCGGAGCCAGCCGAGGTTGAGGTGATCAAGACACATTCTCGTGTGTACGTGTGGTATGTCCTCTCTAGGACTCTGTTTGCTGACACTGGAGGTAGGACCGCTCAATGGATGTGGCTGACGACACTAGCAAACTTTGACAGCAATATCAGCTAGGGTTCGGTGGCTCTTGCCTACTTATACCGGTAGGTAATCACTTTTTATCTACATTCATTTGTACATGTCAACTCCACATATATGTTATCCTGACCTCTTTTTTGTTCACTTGCAGTTGGACGATGCATGTCGTAGGGCAGGCCAAAATGCCGGAATAGGTGGTGCTATGGTTCGACGCTGCCTTTCCCTCTTCGCATCACAAGCCTCCTTAGCGAGGCGCTCCTCTTCCTCCTCTTTCTTGCGGCGCTCATCCTCATGTTGCTTGTTCTTCTTTGCCACCTCCTCGTTATGCAACACTTCATGGTACCGGTGTTTAATTATTGCACAATCGATCTCCTGGATAGACTTCGTGGCGTGATCTTGCTCGAGATATATCCAAGTGTAGTAACTGCATACTGGAGGGGGAGACTACACGAAAATAGTGCATGTTAGTACTATGATATGGAATAGTTGGGACCCATGAAGAACTAAATTGCCTTGTGTATATCGGTGGAGTCTCGTACGGGTTGTGGCTACGCATGTGAGAGCGAGAGTAGTTGGGAGGGACACATGAAAAACTTCCTTCCGCAAGTATCGGAATTATAGTCGGTGGACTTCTTAACAATGCAATCGGATTCTCACCAACAAATTGGAACCTCCTTTCATGGGCCTCGGATGTATGATACGCCTTCCGTGGCATTTCCTCTTGATCGACGCAAGGTGGCCCAGCATTGGCCCTCACCTTCCTCTGTTCATCTTCCTTCTCCTTTTGTTTCTTCCTCTCTTCCTCTTCCTTCTCCTTTTTGCTCTTCCTCTCCTCCTCTTCCTTCTTCTTAACCTAGTCCTCTTCATCCTTATTTTTCGTCAAGTCACAAGCAAGTTGAACTACCGAATCAAATTCCTTCCTCTTCCTCTCTTCCTCAACTTCCTTCCTCTTCCTCTCTTCCTCTTCCTCAACTTCTTTCCTTTAAATCACAACCTCCATAGCGTCCGCCTAGTACTTCGAGTAGTTCACACCTTCCCCATCATTGTCCTTGTTGGGTTGAGTTGCCATACCTATAATAAGAATGAAAGGTATAAGTTAGTAAAGGATGAATGAATGTGAAAAATAGTTGATTCAATGAAATAAGCATAGTAGGTTGTAGGATAAGCATGCAAGTGTGGACATTTTTTATCCATACCTATGAGCATAAGGATTTGGTCCTGCCAAGTAACCTAACATACTAGCTAGATTAAAACCGCCATGCCCTCTTCCTATTCTAAGCCCAAGTGATCAAACTCTTTGGTTCCTAGGAGCTTGTTGTCTAGGAGCTTGTTGTCTAGGAACATTGTGGCTTGGGACTTGTTGGCTAGGGACTTGTTGGCTTGGGACTTGTTGGCTACCACTCGGTTGGCTAGTGCTTTCTTCATTTCCTTTTGCTCTTTTTCTTTGGGGACACTTTATTGCATTATGGACTTCACCATTGCACGTTCCACGCCGGGATCTCTCACGAGGCTCTTGGAATTGGTCATTGCCCGTTTCTCGACCACCACCATGGCCCCATTTGTCCCTGTCCCTCCTAAAGCGCTTTGTCTTGCGTCTTCCATGTTTAATCACCTTCCATTTCATATCGGGCCATATTTTAATTCCATGGTACTCTAGCCATTGTGATTGGTCTAGGTATGGGTGAAATCTAGGAGACCATGTCTTATTAGTAGTCTCAATAGAGAACTTGGACTCTCTCACCTTGAGCGGATGTAGTCCAAATGCCATCTACGAGATGCCATGAGCAAGTGCGAGCACGCAATATATATGAAGCAATGATGGTCTTCCGCATGTGCACTCACAAGTCTTGAGCGAGACCTTGAAAGCTCGGCCACCGTGTTGGACACCATCAGTCGTTGTACCTCCAGGCTCCGTAACTTGGTAAATTAGATCGTCATTATAAAATTCTATGAGAACTTGGGCATCTGCTTTATTTTACTAAAATTGCATCCAATCATCAACCTTAGGTAGGTACTTGTATTTGTACTTATTCTTGTTGTCCCTCGCAATCTGTCGGTCCGTTTCATGTGAGTATTTCAGAAAATACTCATTCATCATGTCGAATGTATATTGGACTATTGCCATGACGGTCAATGCACAGACACCTTTGAGAAACTTGTTGAAGCATTATTCCATGTTTCTTGTCATTTGGCCATACCTCTGGCCACCATCATCGAAAGCTCGTGCCCACTTTGTCCTATCTACAATATTCCTATCGAGAAACTCTCGACCACCCGCATTAAGCTCTTTGTTGAAGAGCAATTTATTGTACAAGTTTGAGAAATGACGTTCCATGAAAGCGAGGCAACAATCTTGTAGATCATCGGACAAATCCTTGCTCTTGCATGCCCTATAGAAGTTTGCACAAAAGTGTCTCATGTACCATCGATGGTGCAACGGAACATGGCCGGGAATATCGATCATCACCGCATTGAGAATTCCTTGATGACGGTCAGAGATGACACATATTTCCCATTTAGGGAATATCTTAGTTCTCAAAAGAAGGAAGAACCACTCCCAATTATCATTGCTTTCCACCTCCACCAAAGAAAACTCCAAAGGAATCAACTGGTTGTTGGCATCATTGGCTATTGCAATCAAGATAGTGCCCTTGAATTGTCTGGTCATAAAGGTGCCATCAACGGAGATGACCGGCCTACAATGTTCAAAAGCCCGGACACATTGCTCGTGTCACATCCCAAGATTTTCCAAATCTTGTAATGTGAAAAATAAATGAATAAAATAAAACTTTGTTGATTTTCAGAGTGAGAAGAAACTTTTGATTCCAATTGGAAACCTTCAAACCTATTTGATCAAACAAATCCTAAAGGGATTTGAAAAGATAAACAATTAATAAATAAAATTTTAAATAAATAGAAAAAAACTATTTTTGGATCTTTTAATAAAAGGATTTGGTTTTCAAAAGAAAAGGTAGATTTATAAATAAGGATTATTTTATAGAGCCAAATTAAACCTTGGCCAAGTTTTTGAAATAAAATGTTATGTTTTGATGAAAATAGTAAAGGTTTATTTAAATAAAATAATAAGGATTTAATATCCAATTTTATTTAAGTAAAGGCTTTTCCCATTTTAAATAAACACTAAAACTTATTTATTTATTTTAAATAAGTTTTCCAAGTATTTTATATTCTCAAATAAAACCTACTGAAGTGTTTTTGGTTTTATTTAAATTTCAATTAGAGTTTTAAAAATAAATAAATTAAACCCTATTTGATTTAATAACTAAGGTCCATTTTATTTTATTAATGAATGGATCCTAAAAAGTATTTTTGGACTTTGGTTTATGTTGTTAAACAGAACCAAAACTCAATACAAGTGTGGTGAATGTTTGAATTGTTTTGAATGTTTGATTTGTTGTTTGAATTTCCAAAACAGAAAATAGAATTAGAAAAAGGAAAAGCATTCAGAAAGAAAAAAAATAGAATCAACGACAGCCCAACTGGCCAAGCCCAACTAGGCCCAGCAGCCCACCTCGCCCTCTTCCCCGAAGCGTTTTCTCTCACACACGAAATGACCCGCGCAGTCGCAGACAGCTAGACCCCACCTTTCCCCTCTCTCTCTCGCTGACTGCTGAGCCCCACCTGCCAACTCAGCTCATCGTCTCCGTGACGACCTCTTCTCCCTCCCCTCGTCGCCGTTTCTGGCTGTGATTCCACGGCTTAAATTCACCTTAATGCGGCCACCATTACTCGCAGTGATCACGCACGCTTAAACGCCCATACCCCCTCTCCATTTCCCCCAGTCGCCCCACCTTAGAACGCCCCCAGGCCACCCTAATTCCTCTCCGAGCACCTCTGTCTCCGACGACTCTCCCTGCCGATTCCGGGCGGACCTCACCGCCCCTCGCCTCCCCGACCAAGCTCACACACTCCCCAGCCTCTGGCGCACCTCCCTGTCCTTACCATTCATCCGCGCGAACACCAGAACGTCGGCAACGACAACAACCGCCGCCGCCACCGTCTGGTTCTTCTCCGATGACCTCCCCCTGGTAAGCTAGACCACCCCGAGCCCTCTCGATCATGCTCGCGTGTACACCACACCCTCCCGCGTCTAACCATGTACTTATTTTGCTTCGGCACGAATCACAGCCTCGCCCTCGACGACCTCCAGAGACACCCGCCGCCCACAGCAACTCCGGCGAGCAATCGCTAGCACATGCGAGCGCCCCTTCGTCTGCAACCAGCACGTCGAGCTTCCCCACGTCCTTGCGATCACGGTGAGCCTCTCCTCCTCTTCTATCGCTTCCTAGAACGGCCGGACCACCTCGGACAGAGCGTGCGCCGCCAGTCGTCGCCGCCGGCGCCGCCAGCTGATGGTCAAACTCATCTAAGCCGTTAGATCGTGATCCAGTGGACGCGATAGATTGAATTAAACTGAAACGGTACGTGTGATCTGAGCCGTGCGATATGAATTAAATCCTACAGTATGTGTTAGTCGATCCGCACGAACCGTTTTCGACGTCCAGTGCTTTGTTTTAAAAACAGAAGTGTGTCTATTAGATATTCAAACTTGTAAAATTCATAACTTTCAAACCACACGTCCAAATTTTGCAAACTTTATGTCAATAGAATCAGTGGAACAATCCCTAGACAATCATGCAATTTGTTTAGTAAAAAGCTTCTAGTAAAATGTTTGTTTTTGCAGAAACATTTGTGTGCTTGTTTAGGTTATAAAAATTGTTCAAAAATGATTTTGGGGATAAAATCTTTTGAAAATGGTTTGTTTTGAACCTACTGGCCCTAGGAAACAAATTGTGGGGTCAAAAATGTATTTTGTGAAGAAAAAGAATGATTCTTTGATTTAAAACCAATTCTAGTCAAATAAAAATATGGTTTATTTATTAAAAATGGTTTGGAAGAAAACCTTTGGGAAATGTTTTGTTTTAAACTCTCTGACCCTAAACACCAAGTTTTATGGTTTGAAAACATATTTTGTGAACCCTATAGATTAATGCCTTAGTAAAAACATTTCTACACCACATAAAATGATACCTTGTTTTGAAAATGGTTTTTGAAGTGAAATCTTTTGCAAGTGACTTTGCCACTTTATAAAATGACCATTAGGTGTTTTCAAATGTTTATGACCCATTAGGAACCACTTTTCCAAATAAAACAATCCTTGGCATGCTTGCATGCATTATCTTGTTTACATGATTTTATGTGATGTTTTGCTTGATTGGTAGATTGAGATTGTGCCTTGCTTAATTGAATTGTTGTGATTTGAAGAGTGTGATTGTTGCAAGTACAAGGAGTGAACTTATACCATCTACCAAAAAGGCAAGTGATGCTTCATACTTTTGTCCCATTACTTTCACTATGCATTAGTGATTTCTCTAAGTAAAACTTACATGGAATTTTGCTAAGTATAAACCTTGCTATGGGAAAACCTAGTAGATGAAACCTTAGTAAAATTTCCTAAGTTAAGATTCCTACTACTATCAAGCTTAGCTAATAGAAAACAAGGGTGGAATATATATTCATACTATGGAAAAATTTCTAAGTCTGAGGACTTGTGTTTTTGTTTAATAAAACAACTAAGTTAATGAATCACCTGGGTGGAATGGTAATTGCTTGGTGGTTTTTGGTTGAGTGGTTATACAAGGCCCATGTCTATGGTTTACCTTGTATATCTCACTTGTGGATGGCCACCCAGGAACAAAGAGATTTGAGATGTCAAATGTTGAGAAGCTTCAAGTGCAGCCACTTGGCATTATGGGCTCTGCCAGGATCATATAGGTTGCAAGAACTTAGCCATATGGATAGTTGGTGGTAGGGTTTGATAGGTTGGAGCACGTCCATTTTGGTCTAAGGGAAGGCTTCTGAAAGATCTTGTCTTGGGAAACCAAGTCTTGTGGGGAAAGTGCACCACCTCTGTAGATGGAAAAATCTAAGTACTTAGCCATGTCCCTGGTAAAGGACAATTTGAGCATCAAGACATGGAAGCAATCAAGAATATCATCATCCAAATTTCTAAGTTAAAAACTTGTGGGTTGAACAAGGGTTAAAGGATCTTCAATCTTGGATTGGGAGATGCCTTGGGAAAGATTATTTTGTCAAGCAAAAGCTTAGTGTTTTCAAATGATAAGGAAAATCTGTTTTGAGCAATGCAAGCCTAAGCTCCACTTAGCCAAATGCATATAGATGATAGACTCCACTATACTACCATAGTATCACTTGCCAATACAATTCAAATGTATTGACCCTTGTGGCTGTAACTTGTTATGTTGCAGGTTTGATTAATTTAGTGAAGTGTGTTGATTAGGATTACAAAGTATACAACCAACATGTTTGCCTGTGGCACTTTGAAGATGAAGGACCCCATGCTTATAGATATTCTGCTGCAATGTAATGTAATAGCCAAATGAGCTATGAAAGATGTAATAAATTATTTTATTCCTGGTTATAAAGTTGTATTATGACCTTTGTTTCTTGATATTACATCTTAACTGTGGATGCTAGCTATTGATCCAGGGACTAACATTGTAAACACAGGGGACTCTACCTTATTAAAGGTTGGGAACCTTACAGCTCGAAACCCCAAAATGCACGGCCAAAAAATCGAACGGTTCTTCCGTTTAATATCCTTGTATTGTTCCCATAAGGTTCAACCACATGAACCATGCCCGGGTTAGAATTGGCCATCGCTCCCAACAAACTTGGGATTCGATTATAAGATTCCTCCCAATCATCATACAACATCTTAAATGCAGCTTGCTTAGCCTTCCATGCCTTTCCGTACTTCACCTCATAGTGAAAGAGGGCTTTCACAAGCTCCATAACCATCTTGATGCTCACGATTGGAAATGGCGCGATGCCATTGGAAATCCTATAAGCGAGGAACTCAGAGGTGAGCTGCCGGTTCTCGTGCTTCGCATCCTTGCCATCCACCATCGGGCCTTGGCACATGTGAGTTGATACACAACTAGATATGTGCCAATCGGGACCTCCCTTGAATGGTCTTGCACGCACAATCCAAGGATATCCTTCCTCCTCACACTTCACCGTGTAACGCTTATTGATGTCCAAGTGCACAACCGTTTAAGGATGATGATGCTTAATCGAGAAATCCTTTATCCATTGCTTAAATTCCAAAAAGGTCTTGAACCTTGATCCTTTGGAAAAGCCATTATTCACGTGATTGTCATCCCGGTAAGAACTTGTCCATGGTCCAAGCACTATACCCTTGCCACCATCAACCGTGGCCTCATCCGTGAGAATAAGATCACGAAAAAGGCACTTGTTACGTCGTAAAAGTATCTATAATTTTTTATTTTCCATGCTTGTTTAGTATCAACTTTTCTTTGCTTTGTTTACACTTTGAGGTATTTTTATACACTTTCTGGAACTAACCTATTGACAAGATGCCACAATGCCAATTGCCTGTTTTCTGCTGTTTTTGGTTTTATAAAAGCTAAACAATGAATATTCTCGGAATTGGACAGGACAAAAGCCAAAGTTAATATTTTTTCTGGAGCAATACGAAAACGCGAAGAAGAGACAGAGTAGGGCACCAGGGTGGACACACCCTAGGGTAGTGCGGTCCCACCCTAGGCGCGCCACCAGGGGGTGTGGGCCCCCTACGCCTCCACCGACCTTGCCCTTTCGCCTACTTATATGTCTTCCTGAGACGTAAACCCTAACATAGACAGAAATCCACGAAAAGGTCCACAGCGCCGCCGCCACCAAAGAGGAGATTCGGGTAACAGAAGTCTCTGTTCCGGCACCCTGCCGGGACGGGGAATTGCTCCCGGAGCCATCTCCATCGATCTCCACCACCATCTCCATCACCGTTGCTGATTCCCATGATGAGGAGGGAGTACTTCTTCCTCGAGGCTAAGGGCTCTATCGGTAGCTATGTGTTCATCTCTCTCTTTCTCTCTCTATATGTGTGATCATATTGTGATCATGGGCTTTGTAATCAAGTAGATCTACTCTGCTACTCAAGTGCTTTAATAGATCTCGGCTCTCCCCACGTGTGTGAAATTGAGAGCGTGCACACAGTGTGGCACTTAGGCTATAAACTACATAAATAGTTGTCATGAGTTATATTTGGAGTTTGATGTCTCTATCAAATTGTGGTGTTTTAAGGAACCATCTAGCGCTCAAGGTGACAGTGTGGGGTTATCTAGATGGGGATTGCAAACATTAAGGAGTGCTTTTGTAGCCCTACCATGGATTAGAGTTGTCCAACCGAATAGTAGTATCATGAAGAGAAGATATTTATATGAGAGTGTTCACTCGTGAAAATATGATCCCTAGGCCTTATTTCTAAGCATTGAAACACTGTTTACAACTAGTCATGTTGCATGTTTGCTTCCTTCCATCTTTATTCAAGATTGCCTTTAGTCTCTTCCTCCCCGTCAAGCTATTTTCTGGCACCGTTGTCTTATAATCATCCATACCACTTGTATTTCACTATCTCTTCGCCGAACTAGTGCACCTATACACCTGACAAGTGTATTGGGTGTGTTAGGGACACAATAGACTTCTTTTATCTTGATTGCAGGGTTGCTTGAGAGGGATACCTTTGATGACTTCCTCCCTAAGTTTGATGAACATTGGGTAATCCACTTAAGGGAAACTTGCTGTTGTTCTATAAACCTCTGCACTTGGAGGCCCAACAACTGTCTACAAGAATATAAGTGTGTAGACATCAAGCTATTTTCTGGCGCTGTTGCCGGGGAGGTAAGGTAAAAGGTACTCACATCCTCTGGCTACTATACTGTTTCTAGTGTGTGAGTGCTCGAAGTTATTTCCTTTAGATTCTGCAATTTTGTCTTTTTGTTTCTCGTTCACTAGTTAGGCTTAATGGAAAGCAACAACAAAATTAGAGAGGTTTTTACTATTTTTCCTAAGTTAGAACATGTGGTTTGAAAAGGAAATTAAAAAACTTATGGAACTTTCTTTGCATGCTAATAATAATGTTATTAGTATGAATTTTTTGAACACCATTGTTCCTAATGCTATGGAAACATCTAAGATCGGGGAAGCTAGTTTTTATGAAGAAGATCTTTTTAGTTCCCCAGCTTTAGGAAGGAAAATTTGCTCTTATGATACTTTATCTCCCATATGTGGTAATTCTCATGATGCTTGTGATATTTTAAATCCACATACGCAAAGTGTCCCTTTTAAAATACCTATGAAAATTGTTGAACATGTTATGAATAACTTCTATTTTGGAGATGGAACTGTCCATCCTGGTGATCATTTACTCTTTATAGATGAATTATGTGAGTTGCTCAAGTTTGCAGGTATTTCAATGGACCAAGTTAAGAGGAAGCTATTCTCTTTATCACTTAGGGACAAAGCAAGGGAGTGGTATGAGCTACTAGATGATCCTCATCATTTGGAGTGGAAAGAACTTGAATATCTCTTTTACTCTAAATTTTATCCTCCTCATGAAATTCATAAAGATATGAATTATATTTATAATTTTCATCCTCATGAGGGAGAAAGTATTTCCCAATCTTGGCGGAGATTGAAGTCACTAATGCTCAAATGTCCCATTCATGAGCTCCCCAGTAATATTATTATCAATAATTTTTATGCAAGGCTTTCAGGACATTACAAGGACTATCTAGATACATGTTTAGAGGGATCCTTCACAAGTAAGGAGGTCAAAGCTAATTGGGATCTTCTTGAAACAATTCAAAGTAATACCGAAGATTAGGATAATGACAAAGGTAAAGAACCATGTATAAACTATGAGTATGCTTGCATTAAGTGTTTCGCTAAAACCGCTGATTTTCAAGAGCTTAGTGCTAAGTATGGTATTGATACTCAAATTCTTGTTGATTGATGTAGAGCTTTTTCTTCCCATATTAATGCTCCTAAAGAAAAGTGGGACATATATCATGAACCTTTTAAAAACACTTTCATGAAAAATGAAACTATTATTAATGATTGCAATAAACATGCTCAAACTTCTAAAAATACTATTTATTATAAGCATGCTAATTTTTGTTGAATGCATAGACCTTGTGAAAAGAATCAAATTGAAGAAGAATATTGTATCACCCACTGGAATGAAAAAACTATAACGTGGTATAAGGCTCTAAATGATCTTGGTAAAAAAGTTTAAGCCCTCTATCCTTTTATTTGTGAACTCTGCTATGAAGTGGGTCATTTCAATTTTCAATGCTCAGGCCATAATAATGACCTTTCTAATCCAATGAGTACTACAAGTTTGTATTATGATAACGTGATCACTGATAATCAACATGATAAACTTACATTATTTTTGGGGTGTGAAGAGTTATCAAGAAAAACTTCTTTGGTAGACATGAGTGCTTTTGATATGAATAGCATCCTGCATGGTTGTCATCTTTATTGTATCACATATTTCTGCCATTATTTGCATTTGCCTGTTTATTGATTTCCTTTTGAGTTCTCTTGGGTAAATTGATCTTTTTGAGGGAATTGCTACAGTAGCTTGTGTATTCAATGAAAGTTTTGTTGTTTTGAAACTAAACACCAAAGGTTTATTATCTTTTGAATGCACTAATGTTGCTAATGAAGATTGTGTAAAGTTTTGTATGAAGGAAAATTTTCAGGTGTAAGGGAAGTATGATGTAATGAGATGAAGAATGGACAAAAGATCAAGATTGGGGATGCCACCCCATGTCACCACAAGAAATATTCAAGAGGTACAAGCGTCAAAGCTTGGGGATGCCCAAGGCATCCCCTTCTTCATCAATAAAAATCTCAGGTTTTCTTTCTAGACACTTTATTTTTATTGTTTCATGCACTTTTGTGTTGTTCTGGGAGCGTCTTAGTTCTCGTTTTTAGTTTAATTTTGCTTGGTTTTCTTCAATAAGTTGGTTGGATCCCAGCACACTTCTTTGAGAGACACACTCCGTTTTCATTGTTTAGAACACTCTAGTTTTCACTCTTATTGTCTGTGAGTGTTCTCTTTTGCTAGAACTGCGTTTAGCCTTAGTTTTCTTGTGCTTTCAGCTTAGAACTTTTTAGTTCTTCTTTGTGTATTAGTGAGACAAGATCACTGATCTTTATTGATTATTATCTTTGTGAGTTGTTTCAAATAAGTCGATTGGTGTTGGAAAAGAGTAGAAAGTTGCATGCTTATAGTGGTACATTTTGACTATGGCTTAGACTTTATCATGTCATGCTAGATATTGCTTTGACTTTATGCCTAGTGATTATTGTTGTAGCATGACTTGTTCCAAACAATTATGATTGCTTAATTAATGTGCCTTGAAAGAATCATGCGTTGTTTTAGCATACAAAAGCATAGTATTGTGGTATTTTCCTTTGATGCTTTGTTTGGGTTGACTTGTCACATGCTCACACCATGTTATGACTATGAAGCGGTCACCTTAGACTCTATGATCATTTATTTTTGACTTGTGATACCACTTTATGCTTTGATTGATAATGTTTTGTCGCTCTACATGATTATGGCCATTATTTCTCTCTTAGTTCGTTGCTCCCAATCTTTTGCTAGCCTCCACTTGTATTGAGTAAACTCTACTCATGCATCCAACTCCCAAGAAACCAAGTTATTCCAAAGTGTCCACTATAAATTCCTATGCATGGTGTGTTACACCATTCCAAGTATATTCTTGTTTATCTATCTTCCAAATTAAACTTGTTATGTGAAAATTAGTGATTAAAGCTCTCACAAACTTGATGGCACACTTTATTTTTCTTGCCCCTAATAAAATTGAACCATTGTGTCATCTATATTGTATATGCTTGCACTTATACGTTGGGAATTAGCAGAACCATGCTGTCACGGGGAACGCTTTCAACACCTGTAAATATCTACCCAGTTGATATCATGCTCTTTTTTTATGCATGTCGTCGGTGTGAAATAAAAGGGGAGCTTGTAAGTCCATGGAGTTATGTATATGTGTCAGAGAAACGCCTGGGCCGCTATCCTAAGCCATGCCTAATCATGGTGGAAACTTGCAGCATCACCATAGTGAGCAACCTATGAAGCATTCTTCTTATAAAAAAAGAGAGACAGAAAAAGAGGAAAGAAGAGAAAAAAGCACAATTTTCCCATGGTAAATAAGATGATTGCCGAGATGCTCATTGTTTGCTTGACTTGTCATTTTGATATGGGATAGCTCCTGTATCATTGGGAAAGGGGTACCCCGTTGGCGGTTCTCTATGATACACATGTACTTACTATGACAAGAACTTACCGATAACTAAAGTTGAGTAGCATGAGGAGCGGCCCTCGTACTCAAGGGACATGAGATTGCCAACTTATACTTTGTCAAGCATATACTCCATATTTTGTTCACTTTAACCTTGATCACTTCAAGATGCTTATGCTAGGGGCAATGAGAGCTGAAAGCTAACAAGTACCATAATTTTTGGAAGCTCTTTATGAAACTTGAAATCCATGCTTCCCTTTGAAGGGCCTTTCTTCCACTTTTATATTGAGTCTCCACCTTCTATCTTTATGCACCAACTAGGAGAGCATAATTGTCATTCTTAGTTTTATGTGCATTGTCCCAAAACTTATTAATTGATTCATAATGTTGATATTGCTTGTTCTTGAACTGTTTGTATCTAGTCACCCTTATGAACTTTGAAGGTGTCCTATGCATTTACCTTTTGCTACTCCATGAGGGACAAGCTGAATGCCACTATGCTATATTTTATATATGTGAAAACAAACAAATGTCTTTCAATGCATTGTTATTCATGATCTTGGTTTGTATCCTTTCATGTTGCAGCATAGTTGCTATGTCTTATTGTTAGAACTTCATCTTTCATGTTCATGTTTAGAGTACTTTGATCCCAGCTTTCAATGCTTGCAAATGGTTTGATCTTGATTGTGATGGTGCATGTCACCTAAAAAATTATTCTTTTTTATCACTTACCTACTCGAGGACGAGCATGAATTAAGCTTGGAGATGTTTGATACGTTATAACCGTATCTATAATTTTTTATGTTCCATGCTTGTTAAGTATCAACTTTGCTTTGCTTTGTCTACACTTTGAGGTATTTCTATACACTTTCTGGAACTAACCTATTGACAAGATGCCACAGTTCCAGTTGCCTGTTTTCTGCTGTTTTTGGTTACAGAAAATCTAAAAATGAATATTCTCAGAATTGGAAGGGACAAAAGCCAAAGTTACTATTTTCCTAGAGCAATACGGAAACGCGAAGCAGAGACGTAGTAGAGCACCAGGGTGGCCACACCCTAGGGTGGAGCAGGCCCACCCTGGGCGCGCCACCAGGAGGTGTGGGCCTCCTGGGTCTCCACCAACCTTGCCCTTTCGCCTACTTATACTTATCCCCGAGACGTAACCCATAACACAGGCAGAAATCCATGAAAAGGTCCACAACACCACCGCCACCAAATGGGAGATTAGGGGGATAGAAGTCTCTGTTCCGGCACCCTGCCGGGACATGGAATTTCCCCCGGATCCATCTCCATCAATCTCCACCACCATCTCCATCACCGTTGCTCATTACCATGATGTGGAGGCAGTAGTTTTTCCTCGAGGCTAAGGGCTCTACCGGTAGCTATGTGTTCATCTCTCTCTCTCTCACTCTCTCTCTATGTGTGTGATCATATTATGATCATGAGCTTTTTAATCAAGTAGATCTACTCTACTACTCAAGTGCTTTAATAGATCTCGGCTCTCCCCACGTGTGTGAAAGTGACAGCGTGCACACCGTGTGGCTCGTAGGCTATAGATTACATAAATACTTGTCATGAGTTATTTTTGGAGTTGGATGTCTCTATGAAATTGTGGTGTTTAAAGGAACCATCTAGCGCTTAAGGTGATAGTGTGGGGTTATCTAGATGGGGATTGCAAACTTTAAGGAGTGCTTTTGTAGCCCTACTGTAGATTAGAGTTGTCCAACCGGAGAGTAGTATCATGAATAGAAGATATTTATATGAGAGTGTTCACTAGTGAAAGTATGATCCCTAGGCCTTGTTTCTAAGCATTGAAACACCATTTACAACTAGTCCTGTTGCATGTTTGCTTGCTTCCATCTTTATTCCAGATTGCCTTTAGTATCTTCCTCCCCGTTAAGCTCTTTTCTGGCACCGTTGTCTTATAATCATGCATACCACTTGTATTTCACTATCTATTCGCCGAACTAGTGCACCTATACACCTGACAAGTGTATTGGGTGTGTTGGGGACACAAGAGACTTCTTGTATCGTGATTGCAGGGTTGCTTGAGAGGGATACCTTTGACCACTTCCTCCCTGAGTTCGATAAACCTTGGGTAATCCACTTAAGGGAAACTTGCTACTGTTCTACAAACCTCTGTACTTGGAGGCCCAACAACTGTCTACAAGAATAGAAGTGCGTAGACATCAGCATCCGATGGTCCTTCCCATAAGGTATCGTGGATTTCGTCCTCTCTAGCCGTGAACCCTTCCTCGTCAACTTCTTCTTTGAGACCATCATCATCCGAGTTCGATGCATAGTCTCGAGAATACGGGAGGTCACGGTCCATGTCATCTTGTGTGATATATTTTTCCAAATCTCCAACATTGTTGTCGTGGAGTGCAACATCATATTCACCCACACAATCATCATCATCATCATCTCCACCCCCACAATCATCATTGTCCTCTTCCAACACTTCGTCTTTCTCTTTTGAAATCGGGCTCAATATTTGGGTCAAAGGAGATTCACTCCATAGCTCTTGCTCTACGGGTGGAGGACTCCTAGTATCCAATGGGGAGGCAAGACGGTTCAAGTCCAAAGGCAATGAACTATCAATCTTATTGGTGGCAAATAGCTCAAGAGCCTTGTCTAGTGATTTGTCCACCACCTCCTATGCAAGCCAACGGGACTCAGAGAAGATACACATCGTATTCCAACGGATATGCATTCCCAAACCCACATTATGTCTTCCCTCCAACTCAACAACATCACTTGAGTCCAGCCATTTAAATTCAATCCTCACTTGATCCAAGACCTCGGTGTAGGTGGGACTATGCTCAAACACCATGTCTAGCTCATCCGGGTCAGGTTCTATGTTGCCTTTCAAAAATGCATCCTTGTCCACATGATGAGCATGAACAATTCTTGCCATCCCTAACACATAGGAGAATATGTTCATTAACTACCCGTGACAAGATAAACAAAAATATACTAGTCACATTACCAAACCATATAGCTAACAAGAGCACCCTCCCTTACATAAGGAAACCCTAACCCTATCCATAACATTCCAATAAACCAAACACTAACATTCCAGCAACCCTAAACCTAAATAAATGCTTCATACACATCATTCTACCCAATATTGGCCAATGAACCTAACAAATTTCCAAACATTTCTTCCCAAATCAAATTTCTAGGGTTTCAACCCAAATCCAACCAAAATGAAAGATTTCAATAGGTCAAAAAAGAGGTAAATGTGGGAGGGTACCTCTAGCAGCTGGGGAGGGGCCGAAATCCACCAAATGAAGCTTCCAATGTGAGAGATTTGGGGGGGGGGGAGGAAGAGAGGGCGCCGCCTTGTGTTCTTCCTCTGCTGGAACAAGCTGTGACTGAATGGGTCAGGGTAGGGAGGGGGCCTCACGCGGCAGGGCTAAGTCTCAATGTGTAGCGCCTATCAGAAAGGCGCTACACATTGGGGCATAGCGCCTATCAGAAAGGCGCTACATATCAAGCTTAGCGCCTAGGCGTTACTCGGCCAGGCATAGCGCCTAGGCGTCACACAGTCAGGGTGGGGCCAGGACGGGCCAGGCGGCCACCACACTAGCAGGGGCCTAGCGCCTTGCAGAAAGGCGCTACACTGTAGAGCATAGCGCCTTTTTATTAGACGTTACCCAAAGGGTTAGTGCTAGTGAAATTCTTTCGTCGAGGGTTCATTTTGTGAAATTCTTTCAAATATGGGTTACTTTTTTCCATTCTCCATGTCTTTCCAGCACTATCATCGAGCGACCCTGCGCAATATAACTGGTTGCTAAGGGTGAGGGACCAGCGAGCGTTTATGCTGCCAGCTCAGTTGTCATCCACATGGACCCGCGTTTCACTACCAGCTTGGCTATAGATGCCCCCACCATCCAGCAGGTTCTGAGCTCTATCACGCTCTAGATGTCTCTTTTAGAGCTCGATCATGCCCGCGGCCACTGACACGTGCCCCAAGTGATGGCGGGTGGCCCACTGAATGATGAAGCGGGGCAGGAAAGCATGTGAGTTGTCCGTGCCATGGAAACACAAGCTGCAGGCCCACCTCCCGAGAGGGCTCCACTGTGATGATGATGTATGTCCTCTCGGCGTTCATCCCATGGTTATAAAAAATCTGAACAAAACTTTCATGCACTATTATTTACTCTCATATATAATATTTCACTTCCAACAAATATTATAAATATATTTGAGAATAGGTTAATTGGAATTGATAAGGCGGATCAAGATATAATACGTGTTGGTGTATCGGCTTTATGTTCGTCTATTTGGACATGTAGAAATAACTTTATTTTAACAAGGCACGTAGAAGAAAAAATTATAGGTTATTGATGTCTCCCAGACGCAGAAGATCTATTGTAGTACCTTTTAATGAAAAAATGGTTGTCGAACCTACGAGTAATTCAAGGTATTGGGTAGTAAGTCTGACAAGTAAAATAATAAAATATGGAAATGTTTGGTGTCTTTGAGTTTCTAGTTTACAGAAAAGTAAATTATTGTAAAGTAAATGGCAAGTTAACTAAATTGTAATTAAATTAATGCTCTTTTGAAAGAAACCCATGTCCTCTATACAACAAGAGGACAAGCTAAGTTTATGTTCTTATATATGACAAATGCTTATGAGAGCGGCGTGGATTTACTTAGCATAGATATTTTTACAACAACATGTATGTATCTTGTCAAGTTTTATTCTCCTTGGATAGAGTCTAAAATAGGCGGAGTCATATACATGAGAAAGTACATCCCTTATGGTTGGTCCTAAGGCTATTGTTGTGAGCAAACAAAGAATTCATTAAGACATAAATTACAACCACACCATAAAGTTCCACGGACAATATAAACCCCCCTCAATACAATTCCAAGACTCAGGACATGGTTTCTATATTCCGTCCCTCCTTACTCCCTTCATTATACTAAGGTGTAGCCCTATGAGCCCACGGAGGTGAAGTAATATATAGTCGACATTCGCATATTACCATCATCGAACCACATAAAATATTAAAACTTAACCAAATAGTCATTGCATACTATATGAAGATCATAGCCAATTCATCCTATGCCCTCAGTAATATGGGGGGCTACTCACAACGGTGAAACATGATATAGATCATAGGCATATGGAATACATCACAACCTAAAATTATAACTTCACCACAAAATAATGACAAGTTACCAAGTACAATCATGCATAAGGCACTAAAATAATATCCAAGGTTCAATGTGATCCCAAACTATGAGGGGAACGAGATGGATCTTCGAGATGGAGATGATGCTAATGTTGGGGATGATGAAGATGGTGACGGAGATGCCTCCCCTATGCCAATGAGGAGTGGTGACAATGATGTCTTTGATTTATCCTTGTCCAGTGGCCTCAGAGCAGCTGAATCTGCCCTCTCCCGGAGCAGGAGAAGACTTTCGCCTCCGCCTCCGCCTGTGTAAATCATGGGAAAAATGGCATAGGTTTTCCGGTGATACGAAACCGTCTATAAAAAGGAGAGCCAATGCGATGCTCGTGGCCCAAACGGACCTAGGTGGTGCGGCCTACATGTGGGCCCGCTCCACCTGGCCTTGTTTAGACCTCGTGTGCTTCCAAGGCCCATTGTCCTTCTCGCGATAAAAAAGCTTTCACGGTATTTTTACTTGAATTAATTGGTGTCCATAAAGTCTCTAAAACAACAAAATATGAAAAAGGAGTTTTTCTGCCTCCTAAAAATTAAATACCAAAACAAGGGCAAAGTCCCATAAATCATCTAAAGTTCTATAGACAATGATATATCAATGCTAATAACAATATAAACTACTTCTATATGTGGCTATTATGACGTAAAAAAATGCAACTATCAGTCATCCGCTTGGTTGCCCACTAGATTGAACTAAGGTTGTATCTTCTCCCGACGGAATAGCGAGATGCTATTGTTAGTGGATGCAACCTGTTGTTCACTATTGCACATAATATTTACTTCCAAGCTAGCTGACGGCATATTAGTAGACTTCATGACTATCTACTTTATGCTTCTGTTTTTCTAGATGGTTAATTCATATGGCAACACTCTGTGATCCTTGATTGTAATACTTTTGAATTCTTTGAACGATGCAATAAATGAGGCTGTATGTATCTATTGTTGCAGCGGTCAGGGCTATGTTCTTCATTTTGAAAAAAATAGTCATTTGTCCACTAGTTAAGGATGAGGCTGTATGTATCTATTGTTGCAGCGGTCAGGGCTATGCAATAAATGAGGCTGTATGTATCTATTATGCGTCATTATCATTATCTCCTCGTCGATCCCCACAATACATGAATGGGAAATAGTCCAACCCATGGACCATGGTTTTGTTGTGTTACCATGACCATATTTCTATGTACGTATGTTATCATTGTTTAGACCGAATGAGTTTCCTACATGGTTACAAAATTAATTTTCTAATTCCTAATTATGTACAAATGAAAATACTATAGATATTCCTCGATGTGTATTTTTCCCCATTGAAGAAAATATGGCACTATGTTTTAAATTTCTTTTCTGTTTTGTTGCCCAGATAGGTCTTTCCCAATGAGCTGTTGTTTAGTTTTGGTTCATTGTATTCATCACCCAAATCTGAAACCAGATGTTGTATCTGTTTATTGTATTTTATTTATATCCCTGTTTTTCCTGGAGTGCACATGCATGGAAAACTAGAAACATATATTTTCACCTACGATATGTTTACCCAAAAGCTAACTGATAAACAAGAGAAGAAAATAATAGATCCTTTTTTCCTGGCTTGCTAAGTGAGGAACTAGGGGAGTTAAGGCCCTAATGGCCACTTATCGATCTGTAACACGCAGTACGAAGATACTGACGGAAGGCTTATCGATCTGTGTAATATAAAACGCCGACAACATCTGGTCTTCGTGTAAACAAATGTTGCATACTGTCTTAGCTAGCTAGTTATTAATCAATGGTCATTATCCCTACAGTTGTTAATCACATGTAACCAGACAGGGTGTACTTTCTTTTGTGGGCAGATACAGTGTACTTTACAAGTACTACTATGTGAGGCAGCCAACTAGATTCTTCATGTGGTGCAATCTAGCTATAGCTCCTCCATAAAATGTACACCATCCCTTCGATGATCTCTGCACACTTTGGCGGCTAACTGTTCCCTTCCTAGCACCATCATCCAACGATTCTGTGCAATTTAACTAGCTGCTAAGGGCCTGAGGTTACCTGTTGCCTTCCCAGCACCATCATCGAAAGATCTTGTGCAGTCTAACTAGCCGTTGATCGACGTACGTCTGCTATGGGAAAGAACCAACGAAGCTGCTGATCTGGTCAAGATATTACGACTTAGTACCTAGCCGCGCGCAGATCGAAGATCACTTCTCATGCATGCAGATGCCGGACGTACGTCTTTGTTTTATACTACTCACACCTGCAGCTCAGTGGGAACTACCATAAGCTAGACAATGTTGGTCTAACCCAAGTTGTCAGGTGAAAGTGCTAGTCGAGTGAGATCGATTGGGGTTTTCTGATACATACTACCTCCCTTATTTAAAATAACTCAAACAATTTTAGTCTTACCCAAGCTTCTATTGAAAAATGACAACTATAATACTATGTAAATATGATATAAAAATACATTTATTATGTATTTTATGATACTGATCTGGTATTGCAGATGTTAATATAGTTTTACTATGACTTTGGTCAATTTTTGTATTGATTTACTTTGACTCAAATTTGTAGGAACCGAGGGATGCGTTTTTTTTTTGAAATGGGGGAATGCCCCGGCCTATGCATCCTAGGATGCACACAATCCTTTATTGCGAAGTTTTATGTATCAAATTATCATAGCTCAAGGGTCAAATAGGGTTGAAACAAACATCAACCATCCCAGTCTGGGGGGAACCCACCAGCACGAGGTGGTGCTCGAGTGCAGAGATGCTCTGGGTTGTTGCATGGGATGACGAGGACCACGACATCGAGAAGGGCGGCAAAGTGGGGACCTGGATCGAGGAGGAACGGAGCGATGGAGCAGGGGGCGGCCAACGGAACAACACATGCTGGAGCAGAGCTTCTGGTGGTGGGTGTTGGCGTGCGCGCGCACGAGTCATCATCAGCGGAGGAGGGCGAGGCCAGCAAGGTCAGAGGGATGCCGGAGCTCGTGGAATAGAGAGTGGTGGCGGGGTTCAGGCCTCACGTGCGAGCGGCTGGCGCGGGGTTCGTCACAACGAGGTTGAACTCCCGCGCAGAGAGAGGCAGGGCCGGAGGCGGCGGTCGCGCGAGATTAGGGAGGCGACAGCGAGTTCGCCGGAGAAGCGGTGGTGGTGACCACTTGGTCAACATGAAAGAGATAGGATAAATGGGTTTTCTTTTTATTTTTTACATACTTTAGATTTTAGATATTCTCGTCTTAGGAAATTGCTCAGATTTTTGCCATGTCATCAATCTGGCCCTGACAAATGGGTCCCACCAGTCAGAATCAGCGTTAATTTGTGAATAATTTATGTTTAGAGACACATTGGTGTTTTTGAGACAACCTCATACATATTGTTGAAGTGTATAAGTGGATTGCACTAGCCCTTTCTATTAGTTCGGACTTTTGGTTGCGGTTGGCTAGTGCATGAAGCTTGACACATATATGGTAGATTTTGGTACCCAAAACACAAGGTGGTACTGAAGCCAAAATTTTGCTATAAATATGGTGGTTTTGTGCAATTAACTCGCAGAGATTGACATGGAATGGCAGGGAATGCAGTTCAATTCCATGTCAAATGCCAATACCACCTGATCAATCAATGTTAATCCCACTCGAACCGAACAGGCCGTTGTAACACCCTCAGAATCGGACCTATGCAAGTTTGAGCAAAATTCACCAAACCCGCATAGAAGCGATTCAAAGGTGCCCACCAGGCACTTTCGTGCGGGTGGAAAACGAAGTAATAACATTACACAACAGTCCTCGATGGGTCCCACAGAAAAGATATATATATACGGTGAGTCCATGAGTCAAGAATATAGATATAATGTACAAAGATCCAAATCACCTTGAAAACGATATAGCGTCCGTCTACGGACAAGATGCAAATGGGGCTAAGAGCCCTGAAGAATATCCAATGGCGTCCATAACCCTGCCCAGGCCAAGCCGGAAGGGTAACCCTGCTAACGGCGTCGATCTCAAACCTGCTTAAACAAAAGGGGTGCCGACAAAGGGCAAAGGAAAAAGAGGAGCGTCAGTACTGAGGCCAGTACACGGCGAGGCTAGAATTCGGCGGTCCTCGCCTACATAGGTATGGTGGACTGAAGCGGCAGCGGCAGCATGCACTAAACAACCTATAGAGACTCGATTCAACGGGCGGTTATCAGGGAGGGGTAAGAATGACCTATCCGGATCCAACCTGAAGCTAACACCAAACAAACCCATCCTGGTGTTTCCCCCTCGAGACCAAACGAGGAAGTCAACCGAGGAACTCACACCGTTGGCAGTTTTATTTATTTAGTTATAGTTGCGACAATTACTAGTCAGGTTTAGATAATCATCCTGATAAAATAAGCAGTGGGTCATTTTTAGTTATTCATTCCGTTATAGTGGCAACACTCACTAGTCAGATGCATTTAGCATGAGATAACCCATAAACCCAGCAGTTGTTGGTACTTTTATTCAGCCATTCCGTTGTAGTTGCAATACTTACTAGTCAGGTACAATGGTCGCAAGCGACACTCCAAACAAGCAATTGTGGGCAGTATTAATTAGCCATTCCGTTATAGTGAAGCTGATTACTAGTCATTATATAGTCAAATTTATAGCAATAAACTTTAGTTATGCTTGTCTATGGTCGAGATACTGTGCTCCAAGTCGTCCATAACCGCGGACACGGCTTTCAGAAAGTTTTAACCCGGCCGGGGTGCACAAATAGCAACACACACACGATCAACCTCGGAAAAACCAAATCAAAACCCAACGAGGTCTTCACGACAGAGCAATCACAAAATTCAGAAATATTTCAGGGGGCCACCCCATTGAGTAGAACCGCAACGAAGTAAGCAAGCTTCGAGACGGACTCAAGGTTTGCGTCAATGGCTGTAAGCGACTGGGAACCCGAAAGTGTGGCTGGGCTTGTCGATACCGCGTAATCACTCCGCATACCTAAACAGTACAGTGTGCTCCTCGCACAATCGTAAATAAAGCAGTAGCATGGCATAAGTACAGGATCGTAAATAAAACCTCAAACTAGTTTGTGGCCCCAAGAAATAAGACGGAATCAAGCTCTGGCTAAGGGGGGCCCATACTCCCCATATGTGGATAGCGCGATAAATCAAGGAACAGGTATCAAGTACTCGGGGTCCTACGGGACACAAGTGGGCGTTCGGAAACCAAATATTTTCTATCACCCACCGATGCCTCTGCTTATTTCAATTTTAGTTGTTAAACAGGAATTAAAGTGACAATAAGTAAAACTATGATCATGTCCAACATCAACATGCGGCAATACATCAACAACTGTGGCACTTGACGACACGCATCAGCACTTGAGCAAGCGACTACGACGCGCAAGTCCAACTATCTACCAAACAATAGGTAATAGGATGTGTCCGAGGCAATATAGGGCTGCAAGGGATATCACGGGTGCGGAAAACTAGAGCATCGCAACACAGATAGCAATAGATCAACAGGAGGGAAGTAAATACTATAAAAGTAGGATAGGTAGAAAGGGGGAGATGCTCGCCTGAAAACATTGTCGAAGGGTTCAACCGAAGATCGGGGCGGAGCTCACATCAACTCAACGGCCTTATCCGCGAAGGAGCAAAACACTAGAATAAACACCGGATGCAATATTTAATACAACGGCAGAAGATCGGCATGATGCATGTATGATGGATGACATGGCAAAGGTGCGATGCAATTAGGTCATATTAAGCGGAACCGGGGTCCCGACAATTAATTAAATGGTTCAAGTTATTCAGCCACCCCGCAATTAAATGTTGTTTAACAAGGCAAAATATATCACCGGTTCGCTACACAAGTTTAATTGAGGCCAATATGAGACTAGATTTGCCCGCATATGGGCCCCATATTTAATTATGAGGTGAATCGGCATAAGGCCCCCAAACCACATGAATGTATGCATGCAAGACAATTATTATGCGACAAGTTATATTGTGTTATAAAATAGGGTTTCGGAAAGGGGTTCACACATTAGGGTTCTCGACGATCTTGGGGTTCCGGGGTTCGGGGTCGGTCTCAGGGTCCAGGGTTCGACGGAAACGTTCTCGGACTCCGGGATCGTTCTCGGGCCACGGAGGTAGGTCTTGTTGCATCCGGGAAGCCGAGCTTGGTTAGGTGCCGGGGCGCGTTGGATTCGTTCTGGTCGGTACCGTTCTTGTCGTCATGCAGATCACGTCGGGTCCCACGGGGTCGATCTTGCCGTTGCGAAGGTCTTGTCGGGCCCGCGCCATCGAGTCGGTCTTGACGTCCGGGGGTTCGTCGGGGTTTAGCGTTCCGTGTCGAAGGCCTTGGCGTTTCCTGTTCACGCGGCAGATGACGATCTCGAGGTCTCGGAGCAGCTCTGGTTCGGTGTCGGACGATCTTGGCGCGGCACCGTGTTCGGGGTCTCGACGTCCGTGGCGGAGTCATCGGAGCTCCACGATCACCTTGTCGTAGCGATGTCACCGGATCCTCGGTCTTGCATGCGTCACCCCTCGATCACATATCGGCGTACTCGGGGTTCCGGCTCGATGGCGAACTCGGGTTGGTGGCGGCCACTGTAGAAGTTGAGCTTGTTTGTCGTCGTTGTATCGCAGAGATTGTCCCGCGTCTTGTAGTGGCAGTACCACATCGATACCGCCTCGACAACAACCGTCCAGGCGTGGCATGAACCGGCTTCAGCAGGCTCGCGGGGCGACAGAGGGCCAGAGACGGCGGCGGCGCGGAAGCAGAGGACCTGAGGGCGGCCTCGCGGCTTGGGCCCGACGGGGCGGGGTCCGGCGACACGTACGCGGGCTGGACGAGCCCGGGCGGGCCGGAGGACAGCGGCGGAGGTCGCGCGGGTCTTGGCATACGACGGCGAACTTGGAGACGCAGGGGCCGGCGACGACCACGGCGGCCAGGGAACGGGGAGCTTGGGCGGCGGACGGCCAGAGGTGGGCCGGCGCGCTCTGCTCGGCGGCGAGCTTCGCGGGGCGGCGGCGGAGGGGCTCGTGGGAGGCACCGGACGCAGAGTAGACCGCAGGCGGTGGAGGGACGCCGGAGCACGGGGAGAAGAGCGCGTCGGGGCCGGAGCGAGGTCGGGTCGGGGCGGAGGTCGGAGACGGCGGGGAGCACCGCGGGGCGGCCGGCGAGGAGGCGCAGGTGGGGGGCGCGGCGGAGGGTGCGCGGCGGCGGAGCGCCGGAGGGGGCGAGGCGACGCGGGGTTGGGCACGGTCGCGCGGAGGCGAGGAGGCGGCGAGCGCGGGCGGCGCTGCGCGCTCGGAGGGCGGAGGCCGGAGGTGCTGGGGGCCTGCGGGCGGAGCGGGGCTCGGGGGAACGGCGCGGCGGCGCGAGGTGAGGGCGCGGGGCGAGCGCCGGCGCGGTTGGGGCAGAGGCGACGACGAGGGAGGACCGCGGAGGCCGACGCGGGGGGGGGGGGGGGGGGGGCGGGCTCCGGCGGCCGAGAGGAGCGCCGGCGAGGGAGAGAACCGGGGGAGGCAGAGAGGTTCGTGGCGGCGGAGGGCGGAGCCGGTGGCGGCGGCTGCTGGGAGGCGGACGGGGACGAGCAGGGTGGACGCGGCGTTGGGGAAGAGGGGCCGCGCCGGGGGCCGGTCGCCGGAGAGGAGGGGGAAGCGTCTGAGCGCGGCGGACGGAACGGGGCCTGGCCGCAGCGAGAGGAAGGCCGCGTGCGGGCGACGCTGGGCACGGGTGCGTGGGTGGGACCCGGGGCGGGTCCCGCGTGCAGGCGTGCGGGTGTGGGCAGGACGGCTGGCGTGGAGTGCGTGCGTGCGTGTGTAGTGTGCCTGAGAGGGAGAGAGAGGGGAGAGAGGGAGAGGGGGAAGAGGGGTGACGTGGCAGCGCGGGATTGGTGGGGGAGAGAGGAGAGGTGAGGTGGAGAGATCTGATTGGAGGGAGTGAGGTGGCCAGAGGGTAGGGTAGGATAGGTTGGGTAACTCTAGGATTTAGGTAGGGCTCGCAGGGTGGACCGTTTGTAAAACCTGGGGGTGGTCGTTCGGGTCGAAACGGCCCGTTCGACTGCCCCCGCTAAAATAACTTAAAATTTTATTTAATTTAATCGGACCGTTTGTAACCCGATAGCGACAAAACAAAATAATCCGGAGACCCGGGGTTTGCATTAGAACAAAGGTGGGGCGTTTAGAAAACAAAACGGCTTTGCGAAAATAGTTTTATGCAAACAATGCATGATGATGACGATGCAATGCACAAATTCAACGCGATTTTCTAGTAGTGGTTTTGCGGGATGCCACAGCCGTAAGGAGACACGGTGGATTAATCTGATGACGGCTGAGCAATTTGTCGTATCCAGCCGCCCTACGTCACATACGCGCCCATTAATTTGTGCATTGCATTTTTTTTCGCCCTCGTACGTAGCTGGAGTTTTCCATGTACACAAATACACAGGTGCATGTGTATTTGTGCCTTTCCTATCCACAAATACACAGGTGCATGTGTGCATAGCTGGAGTTTTCCCTACAGCCGCCGCTGACTTTCGTCGATCTCGCGCGCCCCGCCGCCGGCCCACGACAGAACTAGCTTCTATATAAGCGCCCACAGTCTCACCGGTTTTCGTCAGTCGCCTACCCTTCTCTCCTCGACAAGAGGAATCATAGCTAGATTGTGTATCTCCCCATGGAAGCTCACTACGACTACAACTGCTACGACCTCTCCTACACACAACAGTACGGCCATGATTTTAGCCACAGCCACTACCTCCACCCTGCTGAAGCGCCTCCTCCTTCCTACCATGCCCAGTCCGACTACTCGCCATATCACCACTGCGACCATACCTCCTCCCCCATGGCCTCTTTCGCTCACCAGCAGCAGCTTCATTTCGGCGGCGCCGCTAACTACCATGAGTACGACATGCAAGCAGCAAGCGCCAGCTGGGAGGAGCAGAACTACACCAGCGTCCACAACCACGGCGGCGAGGCGGCCATGATGCACCACCCTACTGCCAATGCCAGAGCGGCGCCGGCCATAGAACCTGTTAGAATAATTCTGATCTTGTTATGTTCTAGACGAGTGCGTGTGTGTTCATGGACCAGGCTAGCTGCATGAAAACTTGGCCGGGTCTTGTGGAGGAGCGAGTGGCTCCCCGAGACGTGCGTTGAGTTCATGCGTACGTGCGCGTAAGTAGCTGGAGTTGGTTGCTCGGCCGTTCGGTGGCCTGGCTATAAGACTGCCATGTAATCTGTTGTGTTTATACTGGTTTAAGGCCAGCTGAAAAGGGAAATACTAGGGCCTCCGTGCGCCCGTGGCGGCGCTCCGTGCGCCGGCCGGCAAATCTTCGGTGTGTGTCTTCTTTCTTCGTCTGCCTCCATCCGTGAGCTGCGAGAGCGAGAGAGAAAGAGCGGGTGCAGCCTCAGGCTGCACCAACAAGTGGTATCAGAGCCTCATGGTTCGGGTTCATGGCGAGCGGTGAGTCCGCGGCGGATGCGGAGGCGGCGCGCTGTGCGCCGTGCGTGCGGCGAGCGCGGAGTCTGCCAAGGTGCTGCGTGGTGGCGCAGCGGTCGTGTTTGAGCACGACGGCATCAGCGGCGTATGTGCGCCGGGGCGTACGTGCGCCGAGGCGTTTGGGCGCCGGAAGGAGCTCGTCGTATGTCGCTGAGGAAGAAGATGGAGGCTGTGTCAAGCGTGGTGGTGGCCGTTAGACGCCGGTCGCGTCGTGTGCGTATGAGCGCGCCGTGCGCGCGGCCTGGGCGGGCGGACCACGAGCGACGTGGTGCAGCGTGCACATGGCGGCATGGAGGTGTTGTGCTGCGGCTGAGGCCACAGCGGGGCAGCGCAATGGCCAAGGAGCGGCGACCATGGAGATGCGGTCGTGCGTTGATGCGCGTGGTGACGTCGAGTCCGAGTCTCGCGGATGAGCAGACAGCTCCCGTACGAGAAGACTGGATCACCGGCGTACGTGCGCGGGACGATCATGAAGACGGCGTCAGTCGCCGGAGACGAAGAAGGAGCATTCCCCGCAGCAGTCGACGAGAGGCCGGTGTCCTGTATGTCAGGATGGGCGGCAAGGTTGTGGCTTAGGAGGAGATGGTTCAGAATTAGGGGGAGTTTGTTAGAATAATTCTGATCTTGTTATGTTCTAGACGAGTGCGTGTGTGTTCATGGACCAGGCTAGCTGCATGAAGACTTGGCCGGGTCTTGTGAAGGAGCGAGTGGCTTCCCGAGACGTGCGTTGAGTTCACGCGTACGTGCGCGTAAGTAGCTGGAGTTGGTTGCTCAGCCGTTCGGTGGCCTGGCTATAAGACTGCCATGTAATCTATTGTGTTTGTACTGGTTTGAGGCCAGCTGAAAAGGGAAATACTAGGGCGTTCGTGCGCCCGTGGCGGCGCTCCGTGCGCCGGCCAGCAAATCTTCGGTGTGTGTCTTCTTTATTTGTCTGCCTCCATCCGTGAGCTGCGAGAGCGAGAGAGAAAGAGCGGGTGCAGCCTCGGGCTACACCAACAAGTGGTATCAGAGCCTCATGGTTCGGGTTCATGGCGAGCGGTGAGTCCGCGGCGGATGCGGAGGCGGCGCGCTGTGCGCCGTGCGTGCGGCGAGCGCGGAGTCTGCCAAGGTGCTGCGTGGTGGCGCAGCGGTCGTGTTTGAGCACGACGGCATCAGCAGTGTATGTGCGCCTGGGCGTACGTGCGCCGAGGCGTTTGGGCGCCGGAAGGAGCTCGGCGTATGTCGCTGAGGAAGAAGATGGAGGCTGTGTCAAGCGTGGTGGTGGCCGTTAGACGCCAGTCGCGTCGTGTGCGTATGAGCGCGCCGTGCGCGCGGCCTGGGCGGGCGGACCACGAGCTACGTGGTGCAGCGTGCACATGGCGGCATGGAGGTGTTGTGCTGCGGCTGAGGCCACAGCGGGGCAGCGCAATGGCCAAGGAACGGCGACCATGGAGATGCGGTCGTGCGTTGATGTGCGTGGTGACGTCGAGTCCGAGTCTCGCGGATGAGCAGACAGCTCCCGTACGAGAATACTGGATCACCGGCGTACGTGCGCGGGACGATCATGAAGACGGCGTCAGTCGCCGGAGACGAAGAATGAGCATTCCCCGCAGCAGTCGACGAGAGGCCGGTGTCCTGTATGTCAGGATGGGCGGCAAGGTTGTGGCTTAGGAGGAGATGGTTCAGAATTAGGGGGAGTTTGTTAGAATAATTCTGATCTTGTTATGTTCTAGACGAGTGCGTGTGTGTTCATGGACCAGGCTAGCTGCATGAAGACTTGGCCGGGTCTTGTGGAGGAGCGAGTGGCTCCCCGAGACGTGCGTTGAGTTCACGCGTACGTGCGCGTAAGTAGCTGGAGTTGGTTGCTCAGCCGTTCGGTGGCCTGGCTATAAGACTGCCATGTAATCTATTGTGTTTGTACTGGTTTGAGGCCAGCTGAAAAGGGAAATACTAGGGCGTTCGTGCGCCCGTGGCGGCGCTCCGTGCTTCGGCCAGCAAATCTTCGGTGTGTGTCTTCTTTATTTGTCTGCCTCCATCCGTGAGCTGCGAGAGCAAGAGAGAAAGAGCGGGTGCAGCCTCGGGCTGCACCAACAAGTGGTATCAGAGCCTCATGGTTCGGGTTCATGGCGAGCGGTGAGTCCGCGGCGGATGCGGAGGCGGCGCGCTGTGCGCCGTGCGTGCGGCGAGCGCGGAGTCTGCCAAGGTGCTGCGTGGTGGCGCAGCGGTCGTGTTTGAGCACGACGGCATCAGCAGTGTATGTGCGCCGGGGCGTACGTGCGCCGAGGCGTTTGGGCGCCGGAAGGAGCTCGGCGTATGTCGCTGAGGAAGAAGATGGAGGCTGTGTCAAGCGTGGTGGTGGCCGTTAGACGCCAGTCGCGTCGTGTGCGTATGAGCGCACCGTGCGCGCGGCCTGGGCGGGCGGACCACGAGCTACGTGGTGCAGCGTGCACATGGCGGCATGGAGGTGTTGTGCTGCGGCTGAGGCCACAGCGGGGCAGCGCAATGGCCAAGGAACGGCGACCATGGAGATGCGGTCGTGCGTTGATGCGCGTGGTGACGTCGAGTCCGAGTCTCGCGGATGAGCAGACAGCTCCCGTACGAGAATACTGGATCACCGGCGTACGTGCGCGGGACGATCATGAAGACGGCGTCAGTCGCCGGAGACGAAGAAGGAGCATTCCCCGCAGCAGTCGACGAGAGGCCGGTGTCCTGTATGTCAGGATGGGCGGCAAGGTTGTGGCTTAGGAGGAGATGGTTCAGAATTAGGGGGAGTTTGTTAGAATAATTCTGATCTTGTTATGTTCTAGACGAGTGCGTGTGTGTTCATGGACCAGGCTAGCTGCATGAAGACTTGGCCGGGTCTTGTGGAGGAGCGAGTGGCTCCCCGAGACGTGCGTTGAGTTCACGCGTACGTGCGCGTAAGTAGCTGGAGTTGGTTGCTCAGCCGTTCGGTGGCCTGGCTATAAGACTGCCATGTAATCTGTTGTGTTTGTACTGGTTTGAGGCCAGCTGAAAAGGGAAATACTAGGGCGTTCATGCGCCCGTGGCGGCGCTCCGTGCGCCGGCCAGCAAATCTTCGGTGTGTGTCTTCTTTATTTGTATGCCTCCATCCGTGAGCTGCGAGAGCGAGAGAGAAAGAGCGGGTGCAGCCTCGGGCTGCACCAACAAGTGGTATCAGAGCCTCATGGTTCGGGGTCATGGCGAGCGGTGAGTCCGCGGCGGATGCGGAGGCGGCGCGCTGTGCGCCGTGCGTGCGGCGAGCGCGGAGTCTGCCAAGGTGCTGCGTGGTGGCGCAGCGGTCGTGTTTGAGCATGACGGCATCAGCAGTGTATGTGCGCCGGGGCGTACGTGCGCCGAGGCGTTTGGGCGCCGGAAGGAGCTCGGCGTATGTCGCTGAGGAAGAAGATGGAGGCTGTGTCAAGCGTGGTGGTGGCCGTTAGACGCCAGTCGCGTCGTGTGCGTATGAGCGCGCCGTGCGCGCGGCCTGGGCGGGCGGACCACGAGCTACGTGGTGCAGCGTGCACATGGCGGCATGGAGGTGTTGTGCTACGGCTGAGGCCACAGCGGGGCAGCGCAATGGCCAAGGAACGGCGACCATGGAGATGCGGTCGTGCGTTGATGCGCATGGTGACGTCGAGTCCGAGTCTCGCGGATGAGCAGACAGCTCCCGTACGAGAATACTGGATCACCGGCGTACGTGCGCGGGACGATTATGAAGACGGCGTCAGTCGCCGGAGACGAAGAAGGAGCATTCCCCGCAGCAGTCGACGAGAGGCCGGTGTCCTGTATGTCAGGTTGGGCGGCAAGGTTGTGGCTTAGGAGGAGATGGTTCAGAATTAGGGGGAGTTTGTTAGAATAATTCTGATCTTGTTATGTTCTAGACGAGTGCGTGTGTGTTCATGGACCAGGCTAGCTGCATGAAGACTTGGCCGGGTCTTGTGGAGGAGCGAGTGGCTCCCCGAGACGTGCGTTGAGTTCACGCGTACGTGCGCGTAAGTAGCTGGAGTTAGTTGCTCAGCCGTTCGGTGGCCTGGCTATAAGACTGCCATGTAATCTATTGTGTTTGTACTGGTTTGAGGCCAGCTGAAAAGGGAAATACTAGGGCGTCCGTGCGCCCGTGGCGGCGCTCCGTGCGCCGGCCAGCAAATCTTCGGTGTGTGTCTTCTTTATTTGTCTGCCTCCATCCGTGAGCTGCGAGAGCGAGAGAGAAAGAGCGGGTGCAGCCTCGGGCTGCACCAACAAGTGGTATCAGAGCCTCATGGTTCGGGGTCATGGCGAGCGGTGAGTCCGCGGCGGATGCGGAGGCGGCGCGCTATGCGCCGTGCGTGCGGCGAGCGCGGAGTCTGCCAAGGTGCTGCGTGGTGGCGCAGCGGTCGTGTTTGAGCATGACGGCATCAGCAGTGTATGTGCGCCGGGGCGTACGTGCGCCGAGGCGTTTGGGCGCCGGAAGGAGCTCGGCGTATGTCGCTGAGGAAGAAGATGGAGGCTGTGTCAAGCGTGGTGGTGGCCGTTAGACGCCAGTCGCGTCGTGTGCGTATGAGCGCGCCGTGCGCGCGGCCCGGGCGGGCAGACCACGAGCGATGTGGTGCAGCGTGCACATGGCGGCATGGAGGTGTCGTGCTGCGGCTGAGGCCACAGCGGGGCAGCGCAACGGCCAAGGAGCGGCGACCATGGAGATGCAGTCGTGCGTTGATGCGCGTGGTGACGTCGAGTCCGAGTCTCGCGGATGAGCAGGCAGCTCCCGTACGAGAAGACTGGATCATCGGCGTAGGTGCGCGGGAGGATCATGAAGACGGCGTCAGTCGCCGGAGACGAAGAAGGAGCATTCCCCGTAGCAGTCGACGAGAGGCCGGTGTCCTGTATGTCAGGATGGGCGGCAAGGTCGTGGCTTAGGAGGAGATGGTTTAGAATTAGGGGGAGTTTGTTAGAATAATTCTGATCTTGTTAATGTTCTAGACGAGTGCGTGTGTGTTCATGGACCAGGCTAGCTGCATGAATACTTGGCCGGGTCTTGTGGAGGAGCGAGTGGCTCCCCGAGACGTGCGTTGAGTTAACGCGTATGTGCGCGTAAGTAGCTGGAGTTGGTTGCTCAGCCGTTCGGTGGCCTGGCTATAAGACTTCCATGTAATCTGTTGTGTTTGTACTGGTTTGAGGCCAGCTGAAAAGGGAAATACTAGGGCGTCCGTGCGCCCGTGGCGACGCTCCGTGCACCGGCCGGCAAATCTTCGGTGTGTGTCTTCTTTCTTCGTCTCCCTCCATTCGTGAGCTGCGAGAGCGAGAGAGAAAGAGCGGGTGCAGCCTCGGGCTGCACCAACAAGTGGTATCAGAGCCTCATGGTTCAGGGTCATGGCGAGCGGTGAGTCCGCGGCGGATGCGGAGGCGGCGCGCTGTGCGCCGTGCGTGCGGCGAGCGCGGAGTCTGCCAAGGTGCTGCGTGGTGGCGCAGCGGTCGTGTTTGAGCACGACGGCATCAGCGGCGTATGTGTGCCGGGGCGTGTGTGCGCCGAGGCGTTTGGGCGCCGGAAGGAGCTCGGCGTATGTCGCTGAGGAAGAAGATGGAGGCTGTGTCAAGCGTGGTGGTGGCCATTAGACGCCGGTCGTGTCGTGTGCGTATGAGCGCGCCGTGCGCGCGGCCTGGGCGGGCGGACCACGAGCGACGTGGTGCAGCGTGCACATGGCGGCATGGAGGTGTTGTGTTGCGGCTGAGGCCACAGCGGGGCAGCGCAACGGCCAAGGAGCGGCGACCATGGAGATGCGGTCGTGCGTTGATGCGCGTGGTGACGTCGAGTCCGAGTCTCGCGGATGAGCAGATAGCTCCCGTACGAGAAGACTGGATCACCGACGTACGTGCGTGGGACGATCATGAAGACGGCGTCAGTCGCCGGAGACGAAGAAGGAGCATTCCCCGCAGCAGTCGACGAGAGGCCGGTGTCCTGTATGTCAGGATGGGCGGGAAGGTCGTGGCTTAGGAGGAGATGGTTCAGAATTAGGGGGAGTTTGTTAGAATAATTCTGATCTTGTTATGTTCTAGACGAGTGCGTGTGTGTTCATGGACCAGGCTAGCTGCATGAAGACTTGGCCGGGTCTTGTGGAGGAGCGAGTGGCTCCCCGAGACGTGCGTTGAGTTCACGCGTACGTGCGTGTAAGTAGCTGGAGTTGGTTGCTCAGCCGTTCGGTGGCCTGGCTATAAGACTGCCATGTAATCTGTTGTGTTTGTACTGGTTTGAGGCCAGCTGAAAAGGGAAATAGTAGGGCGTCCGTGCGCCCGTGGCGGCGCTCCGTGCGCCGGCCGGCAAATCTTCGGTGTGTGTCTTCTTTCTTCGTCTGCCTCCATCCGTGAGCTGCGAGAGCGAGAGAGAAAGAGCGGGTGCAGCCTCGGGCTGCACCAACAAGAACCACCCTACGGGAGCAGCTGCGAGTCGTCACTGATTGGAGTGCGGACGCGGCCGTGGGGCAAGTACGCGGAGGAAATCCGGGACTCCACGCGCAACGGCGCACGGGTGTGGCTCGGCACGTTTGATACCCCACAGGCTGTTAGATAATCACGTGTCCTACACGTATTAGAATTACAATCCGAATAGGTGTAGTGTCCAAGTATTATACGTATATGTATTAGACTAGGTTTAGCGGTTGTTTAGCCTTGGCATATATATATGCGTGTATCCTAGCCTGTAAAGACCACCGGACAACACCGCGAGTTGAGCAATACAAGAGAGAAAGCAAGGCTCGACAAGAGCCTTTGACAATCAAAGTTGTTTTGCGTGTGCGTGCATGAGTGTACTAGTTAGATCAAAAGAATCGATCGGCTAGTAGCACGTGCATCTCGGCAGAAGTTATCGGATACGTGCGTGTCGTCTCGTCGGAATTTCCTCGTCGGTGTCGTCGGAAAGTACTCGGCGGCAGGGCCTGTGCTAACAATTGGTATCAGAGCCCCGCGGAGGATCTCCTAGTAACGGGAGGTCATGATGGGCAAGGAGCTAGGCGAGTATTCTGGTGCGTCTGCGGGTGCGCCGGTGTCGATGCAGTATCTGCGGTACAGCCGCGACAACTACACGGTCTGGGCGGTCCAGATGGAGTCGGCGTTAGAAGGCGCCGGACTCTGGGAGGCTGTCGATCCAGGCGGCAACGAGTTCAAGAAAGGCGCGTCGAAGTACCACCTAGACCGACTAGCACTCACGGCCATATGATCGGTGGTGCCAACGGATCTGATGCAACACCTGATCTTGAAGAAATCTGCAAAGGAGGTATGGGATACGTTCAAGACGCTAAATCTTGGGCACGAGCGCGTCCGTGAGGCGACCCTGCAAACCATGCTGAAGAAGTACGAGAATCTGGAGATGGGAGAAGATGAGACGCTAGACGCTTTTGCTTCAAGGGTCGCTACACTGGTCAATGGGATTCGCGGACTTGGCGAGAAGCTGGATGAGATCTCTATTGTGAGGTGTTTCCTCCGCGTGGCGCCGCCGCGTTACTCACCCATTGTCTCGGCGATCGAGCAATGCGTTGATCTCAAGACTCTCACGATGGATGATCTAGTTGGACGGTTCAAGGCGCACGACGAGCGGATGAAGATCACCTATGGCGACGCGAAAGTGGATGAGCATCTCATGCTTATGGCTCGAGCGTTGTTCGCCAAGGAGAAGAAGGGCGATAAAGCATCCGGCAGCTGGAGTGATAGAGAAGATTCTCGCCCAGCGAAAAAGCATATCGCAGGGGAGGACGAGGACGAGGCTCCGCCGCGGAGGAAGTTTGACGTCAAGAAAGTAAGATGTCATAAGTGCGGAGAGCTTGGTCACTTCAAGAAGGATTGCAAGAAATCGTCGAAGGAGAGGGCTCTCATCGCCCAGGAAGGAGATGATGATGGACTGATGATGCTGATGCTCGAAGTAACTGAGCTGAAGGATGAGGAGGATCCTCCATCACCGGGTACGGAGATTGTGGCGCAAGTGGATCACGATCTACCGTGTGTGGATCACGAGCAACGGAGTGCCCCGTTTCTGCGTGAAGCCACGTTTGAGGCAAGTGAAGCTTCAGAATGTGATCATGGCGATCTATGCGTTGGAATTTCACCTGCAACTCCGTTCGGCAATAAGTTCTTCATTCTTGCGGTGGATGATCATAGTAAATACATGTGGATTGTGTTGCTGAAAAGTAAGTGTCAAGCACAACAAGCATTCGAGAAGATCAAGGAAGCCGGAGAGTTTAAGGTGGAGGCGAAGATAAGAGCTCTACGCATTGATCAGGAAGGCGAGCTGCATCAAACCGTGTTGACCATGGCACAGAGGATGATGAAGAGTAAAGGTTTGCCAGGAAACTTCTGGGGTGAGGCAGTCAATACGGCTGTGTATTTGCTGAACATGGAGCCAACTGAGAGTGGAGTTGGTATGACTCCGTATGAAGGATGGTACGGACGAAAGCCCTCGATTGATCATCTTCGTACTTTTGGATGTGTGGCGCATAAGGTGAATCAGAGTACTCCAATGATCATGACAGGCTATGAAGGCTCGAAGGGATACCGTTTGTGCAACCCCTATACCAATAAGGTGGTTTTCACGGACGACGTAGTCTTTGAGGAAGAGAAATCATGGAATTAGGGCTCCAAGGAACCGTAATATTCATCTTTTCACATCACGTGGGATCTTGAGTATGAAGAAAATATGGATCAACCAAGCTTATCTTTGTCAGCAAATTTGGACCCAAAAGAGATTGAAGGTCTAGGGGATGCTCTAGGCGTGGACACCAGGCCAGAAGCACTAGGGATGTTTCCAGAAGACAAAGAGTCTGGAGAAAAGGCTAGTCCGTGGTCAGAAAAAACAGAGCTAGAAGGTGTTGTGTTTAGCTAATCATTTGCTAGTACAGGAGGTGATGATCCACGTGAAGAGCTTGGGGCAAAGGAGTGTCCAGAAGTGCAAGGGCCATGTGATGTGGTGGCGAGTCAAGAAATTGGCTCAGAAATAGGCATGCAGGATACGCTGCATGTAGAGCCGTTGGCTCCAGGAGCTCTACGTGGAGGCACACAAGATTCAGAAATTGAAGAAACAAGCGCGTTGTCGGACGCAGAAGAGTATGTCGCAGAACCTCCGACTACACTGGAAATGAGACGACTACGACCGATGCAAGCACACATGCGAGACGTGTTGGACTACTATCCAAAAAAAGAATTTTGGACGATAAATTATCTAGTGAAGATGGAGTACAAAAATCAACGTTTGTTCATCAAGGAACCGGTGAAGACTGAAGACACGTTCATGGACGATATCGACAAGGAGGACGCGGAAAAGAAGGACGCGGACGAGGAGGGTTGATGTGAAGCCATGGAGAAGCCGATAAAATCAAAGTCGGTGACATGGGTGCTGAGAAAGGAAGCGGCGAAAGCAATACCAAGGATGACGCTCGCGCGAGGAGCAGCTGGCGCATTTGGGACCCAGGTGGATGTAAAGAAGCACATCGTGATTAGGGGGTGATTGTTAGATAATCACGTGTCCTACACGTATTGGAATTACAATCCGAATAGGTGTAGTATCCAAGTACTATACGTATATGTATTAGACTAGGTTTAGCGGTTGTCTAGCCTTGGCATATATATATGCGTGTATCCTAGCCTGTAAAGACCACCGGACAACACCGCGAGTTGAGCAATACAAGAGAGAAAGCAAGGCTCGACAAGAGACTTTGACAATCAAAGTTGTTTTGCGTGTGCGTGCGTGAGTGTACTAGTTAGATCAAAAGAATCGATCGGCTAGCAGCACGTGCATCTCGGCGGAAGTTATCGGATACGTGCGTGTCGTCTCGTAGGAATTTCCTCGTTGGTGTTGTCGGAAAGTACTCGGCGGCAGGGGCTGTGCTAACACAGGCTGCCGCGCTCGCCTACGACCAGGCCGCCTTCGCCATGCGCGGACCCGCCGCCGTGCTCAACTTCCGGGTCGATTGCGTGGAGGAGTCACTCAAAACACTGGGAATCGGCTCCGCCGACGCCTCTGCCGGGGAAGTGGACTCGCCTGCTCTAGCTCTCAAGCGGTGGCACTGCATCAGGAAGAGAAAACCCAAGAACACCGAGACGGCGGCCGCGTGTAGGGATCAACAGGGAACGGGCACGGTGGCAGCAGGGAGGAAGCAGAACCGACACAAGCTGCAGGCGGCCGCAGCAGCTGCGTCATCGTCGTGGTCGTCACCGTCATCGTCGTCGTCGTCATCATCGTCATTGTCGTCATCTTCGTGCGTGCTGGAACTTGAGGATCTTGGAGCGGATTACCTCGAGGAGCTTCTCAGTTTATGCGATGGATGATGGATATATATCTCCACTTGTGACTTGCCAGCTGCTAGCTAGAATCCACAGCATCTTGACGATATCGATGATGCCATGTCTCTCATATGAGATATCTTACGCATTGTTGTCATTAGTTCATTCTTTTATTCGCGAATGAATGCTTAGTTACTTGTGATATTGTGATCGTTCCATTAATCTCTGATCTCTTCACTGCTGCGCATATGCACTTAGTATTTTATATTTTTTTCAAGAAAAATATTCAGTATATTAATATTGTGCTCAAGTATTATTATTCTGTCCCTTGCTTTCTGAAATTCCATCTATGCTATATGTCCCATCTTCCATATATAGAGCATTATTTGTGGCCCTCAAGATCAATTGGTCAATTGCTTCCTTGCTTATACCAAATAGAATATTCAGATTCAGGTATGTAATTTTAAAGGTTTGATCTCCTTGTGTGTATTTTCGAATGGTCATATGTTAACATGTTAGTTCATATGACCATATCGATTACTATTGCAGATTTAACGTCGGGACTAAATTTAATCCAATTATTTCTGTAATCCTCGAGACAGGCTTTACACCTAGCTTTATAAATAAAGCAACAGTCATTACACAAGCGAGTTACTCACGCCCATGCGTCAAAAGAAAGAGAAAAAAGAGTCTGATGGGATACAACATAACACGCCCAGGGCAACAAAGGAAAAAAAGGGCGGAAAAGGGGAACTCCGACTAAGAGGCTGCAGCGGCAGAAGCAGGTGCCGTGAAGCGCCGTGCCAACATTCTAAGCGCCTGCAAAATACCGTCCACGCACTCCCAGTCCCACTGCCTAGACAGGGGGTACCACTGTTAGAGGTAGGCAAGCAAAGAGAACATAGAGTCAGAAGCCCGGCGAGGAAAGATACACTTAATCACCATCTTTTTCCGGATATTCCATAGCGACCAGGTAATGGCCGTGAACACCAAGCAGAAGAGGTGGCGCCTTCTTCCGGTACGGTTCGTCTCTGTCTCTAAGAACTCGCCGAGGTCCTAGGCCTGTCAAGAAGGCCCAAGTGCTTCTCGGATGAAGTTCCATAGAAACTAGTAGCAGGACAAGTGAACATAATATGGGTGTACGTCTCCGGCGTCCCACATAGCGGACACTATCCATCGCCCAGACCAAAGCGTTTTAACACCTCCACCCTCGAAGGAAAACATTCACGTAGCAATTGCCACACGAAAATCCACAGGCTCGGGGGCAAAGGGGCCTTCCAAAGATGTGACGTCCTGATGACTGCAGGTGCACATATCGTTTATAGCTAGTTTCGAAATAAAGATATCGATCCCACACGGAGGAGTCTGAAGTCTAAGAATTCTGGAAATAAATACTGAAAATAGAAATGCTAAATAAACTTCTAAGTGATAAGATAAAATGCGAGTATTGTGTAAAAAGGTGTTTTGGGGTTTTTGGTATAAGAGAACGATAAGTAAAGTAAATAAAACTGAATACAAAAAATAAGTATCGCGTGTGTAAAAGATATTTGAAACTTCAGTGTGAAAAAAGCATTCTCAGGGATTAGCGGATACACCACTAGCATTATAAAGGTCTAAGGTAAAGATTATTATCATGAACATTATCAATTATGTATGTTTGGGAGGAACTCCGTATTTGTACATAGAGGCAGCAATCACTGCTCAAATCATCCTCATAACCACAGCAGACAGCAATCAACATCAATTGAATTACTGCGCTATTAAGGGACATAATCCCGCAAGACGTATCCCATGGCACAGATAGTGTTTTGTGAGTTTCCTCGATTCCCAAGTTGATACGTAAGGGGTGCCAACAGCTTTATAGTCACTATAAGTGTTAACATCCCTCCGTCTGCCAACAAGTAGTTCCCTCCATCAAGTCCCCACAAGAGGCAAATATTGAGGGGTCGACTTCTCCCAACATCAAGATGTAGACAATCTAACACATGGTCACAGCGATTAATATCATAATAAACTTTATCTTATTCCAATATCATACTAGGGTTTCTCCATCTACCCAAGAACTAATGATCTACTCAGGCACGGAGGCGATCAACATCATGGCAAAATTATTGGAATCTATCATAGATGAATAGTACTTGTATAAATCCACAACGAGTACGGAAATTACAACAAGATCTAGACAAGATGTAGATGGGATGGATGGAGATGGTGGTGATGCAGCGGTTAATGATGAAGATCGATGCCTTAGCCTCCCGGATCTACGCAGGGTGAAGATGGATCCCCGGTGGATGACTTCCCCCTCCAGATGCCTTTCGGAGGTTAGGTTTCGGTGATTTCTGGTTGTTTTGTATGTCCTCTCTCTGATCCAGTTGCATGGGGTGAAACTATTTAAGGAGGCGGTGTCGGCGCCAACTATACGGCCGGAAAAGTTTTGCCACCGTATAGTTGGTCGTTAACCCTTCTGTACCCTCCAATTGCTTCAGGTTTTCTTCTCGTGTTATTAATATTTCCCAAATAAGTAATTTACGTAGTTTTTGGCTTCTTTTCACTCCAATATAACTGATCCAAGAATTGTGTCCATTGGATCCATCATCTATCCTGATCCTGGTGAAAATAAACATAAAAAGTGCGTGCAAAGGCTCTAAAATACCAAGATCCTACCACTGAAATGCAAAATAATAATTGAAAACATGATGCAAATATGTACTCATCACATCCAAGGTAGCTCCGGACCCTGGACGAGATTTTGATAGGCCGAACTAACAGTGAAGTCTCCCGAGGGAGACCAGCCCCAAGTAACCTTATCCCTCTTAGATGAGAGGGATAAGGGTAAGGAGCCCCGCAGCCTTAGGAAGTCAGCTACCTCGGCATTGTTTAAAGTCCTCCAGAACGGGATGTTCCATTGGCCATCACGGACCGCCTCGGCTACTAACATCGAGGAAGCTTCACAAAGGGCGAACAGAGCGGGAAAGTCCTAGGCCATAGGGGACCCATGAAGCCAGGGGTCAAGCCAAAATAGAACCTCACGACCATCCCCCACCACGAAAAGAGCGCCCCAGCGAATGAAGTGCTTAAGTTCTTGGATAGCCCTCCAGAATGAGGAGCCCTCTCGGTGTTCACACGCCAACAGCGGACGACCCGGAGGTATTTGGCCTTGATGAATTGAATCCAGAGTCCTAGCTCCATCATCCTGGAGGATCCGCCAAACCCACTTCAGGAGAAGGGCCACATTGAAGCACCGCGAGTCAAGAACTCCTTAGCCCCCAAGAATTTTGGGAGTGCAGATATCTTCCCACTTCACCATATGCTACTTCTGGTGCCCCTATCTAGCTACCCAAAAGAACCTAGACACCACTTTTGCAAAGTCTACATGGGTTCCTTCTAGGAGAAGGTACATGCCCATATGATACATGGTGAGGCTGGACATGCACGAATTGATCAGAATGGTCTTGCTTACCTTGGACGTGAGGCGAGCGCGCCAGGGTTCAGCTTTGGTCCGAACCTTCGCGGCCATGGGTGCAAAGTATCTGATCAGGACCCGAGAGTCCCACATAGGCATTCCTAAGTAGGTAATAGGAAATTCTGCCAAGCGATAGTTCAGATGATCTGCGATGCGTTGCCTATCCTCCTCAGGGAAGCCCAGGACCATAACCTTGCTCTTAAGCCTGTCAAAGTTAATCTTGAGGCCCAACATGGACTCAAAGCACAGAAGAAGGAACTTGAGGTTAATGATGTCAAGTTCCAACACTTGTACCATGATCTAGTATCGTCTGCATATTGGAGGTGGGAGATACCCCCTCCAAGAATTAGATGCCCTACCACACCCGATATGTGGCCAACGTTCTTGGCTTTATCCAAGATCTCTGCTATGGATTCCACCACAGTGTTAAAGAGAAGGGGGAGATCGGGTCCCACTGTCTAACTCCGCAGAAGGGTCGAAAATATGCCACTTCCCCATTAACATTGATCGTTGTGCTACCACTCATGACAAACTACATAATCCATGAGATCACCCTGTCATCAAGACCTCAACGCTCTAGGACTTGCCTAAGGAACGCCCAGTCCAGTTTATCATACGCCTTCTGGAATTCCAGCTTGAGGAATACCCCCTCTGATGACGAACCTTCACCTCATGAATGATTTCATGAAGTGCAAGAATGCCATCATGAATCACGCGTCCCTTAAGGAAGGCAAACTACAGAGGGTGGGTCAGGCGCTCCATGATGGGGTCGATACGAGTGGCACAGACCTTATCAAAAATCCGTTGGATGACATTGATCATCGTGATAGGACAAAATTGGCGGATATCCGTAGCCCCCACTAGCTTGGGGATCAGGGTAATAACACCAAAGTTTATCTGTGACATGACAAGATTTCTCGTGTAAAACTCCTGAAACATCGGCATAATCACAGGGCGAAGTTGGTCCCAAAAGGTCTGGAAGAAAACTACCGGGAGACCATATGGCCCCAGTGTCGAGTTGGTCTTCATAGCTTTGATTGCCTTGGCAACCTCAGTATGGAGAAACAGGAGTGTCAGCTCCAGGTTCTCCTCTGTGGTTACCCTGGAAACATCTGGCCAGAAGTCCAAACTTCGCGCCAAACCCGACCTTGGGGTCGCCGAGAAAAGATCCTGGTAGAACGCATAAATATGGGACGAGATCTCCCTCTAGTCCTCTAGCAGGGAGTCCGCGTCCTAGAGGCAAGGGATCGAACACTTCCTACGCATGCCATTTTCAATGGCATGGAAATAGGCCGTATTCGATTCCCCCTAGATGGTCCACTTCTGGTGACTCCATTGTCGCTAGAACGCCTCCTCTCCCTTGTAGAACTCCATAATGGAGGTCTCGAGGGAGTACCTATGGGACCAGGCGTCACCTGAGAGCCCCACCAGATCCGCCTCTTGGTGTAGTGCCTAGATTTCCTACATGATGGCATCCTTCTGCCCTCTAATCGCCACGCCAAGGTTTGCCCCCGAGCCCCGCATAAGCTGTTGTGACATCAGGGCGCAATGGTGCCAGACAGCAACATCACAGTATGTGCAGGGTGGGGAAGCCGCAGACTCTATCTACCTTGTCTGAACCGCCTCTATGAACCCTTGTTGTGTAGCCAGAAGTTCTCGAAATGGAAGCGGTTCAGTCTTGGTGGGGACCCTCCGCCCGAGGATAGGAGGAGGGACGTGTGGTCAGAGCCAACCCTGGTGACCACACGGAGTGAGCACAAGGGGAAGGCCACCTCCCACTCCACCGAGATGAAGACCCGTCGAGGATGCTACGAATCAGGTCCAGCTGTTTGTTGGTCCAAGTATATCTAGCTCCTACTCTAGTGATCTCTCTGAGGGTGAGGTCAGCAATGCAGTCATTGAACATACGAATCCTATGGAGGTCCACATTTTCCGATCTCTTGTCTTCGTTAGAGCGAACGAGGTTGAAGTCCCCTGCCACAATGACTAGGGTATCCGTATGCTCCACCTTAGTCTTGAGCTCGAGCAAGAAATCCTAGGACCTCCTATGGCCCGCGGGACCATAAACAATAATCACCTCCCATTTGAGGTGAGATTGTTTATGGGTGTGAGGTGAGATTGTTTATGGGTGAGCGCCATAGTCACAAAGAATTCTCCGCAGTCCATATCCTCTACCTCAAAGGTATCCTCCTTGACGCCAAGGAGAATGCCCCCCAAATGGCCATTAGCCGGGATCCAAGTCCAGGTTAGCTAGAACACGACTACAACTAATTGAACAAAAGGAGTAAAACTAACATGGTATTTATTTAATGTTATTTCCTTAATATTTTTGACTTCTAAAATATAACGAAGTTTTTTTACATGAAAGTTGTTAGTTTGCTTCTATATAATGAAGTTTGTTAGTTTAGGAAGCAAGATGCAGTACTACCAGCGGGCTCTCGTGTCACTCGGCGGGGCAACATGAGAGCGATCCCTAGTGCCACCGAGCCATGCCCCTCCCAGCCACCAACCCTTGTCGTTGTTGCCGCCTGCCCTCACCATGGGGGCGGCGTGTCAACACCCGGGTTTTTAATCCCAGATGCCTGTTATGCCATACATCGCAATCCCATGATTACCATTTTTGCGAAACATAACAGAATTGGATACCACAGTACATCATCCATTACAAACCATACATAAGGTCTTACACAAATAAGGATCTCATGATCCAGTTCTTAATACAACTCAGGCAGCGGAAATACGTAATAATAATAAAAGTAGCATAGGCGAAGCTCCATCTTCGGGGTCACAGGCAATGCTAACGATAGGAGATGATCCTAGTTGTCGTAACCTTCCTAGGGTCCTTCGTCCTGATACTCCTCTTCATAGTCTGGCCACGGGAATAGCTAGGGACAAAGCCATGAGTACTCTTTAAGTACTCGCAAACTAATACTAACAAGTGAAGGTGGTTTTTGTAGTAGGACACTAAGCTCTAGGGTTGTTTTGCAAAAAGGCAGATTTACCTCTACTAAGCTCTGGAGCAAAGAATGCTAGTTGAAGATTTTATATCACCTAAGTGGGAACTTGCATTTCATATCACAACCCTGTTGTGGTCAAGTCAAAATCTCAATCCATTTCCTAAGTCATTTTGAAAAAAAAACATCTGACGGGGGAACATTATGGCCACTCCAACTGTCCATAACCGCGGACGCGGCTATTCGAATAGTTTGACACTCTACAGAGATTGTACACTTTTACCACAACATTTGATACATCCGTCAGGAACAAATCCTGAATTCACCTTACTCAGTATGCGGATAATCAATCCTAACCTTTCAATTACACGCTCTAGTATAGGCACCTCTCCTGTGAGTTTGGCCTCCCAACCATGACCAACTGTCATCTTGGGTACTGCACAGGTGGACAATCTTCACAAGGTAGCCGCAGCTCAGACCTTGGCCGTGAGGGAACTCATATAAGGTATATAAGTTTCCAATCAAGCCCTACCCAATTTTCGGGTATTGTGGTTGTACGGTAAAATTTGAATGGTATCGCATCCAGACAACCATCAGTTTTATAAAGGGCTAAGGCTCATGCCTCAACATTTTCATCATCAAAATCATCTGGTGTTCGGAAACACATGTCAAAACATCTCAGTAGAATGACTCATCATTCTAAGGTTTTCATAACCATTTTCCACCAAGTATTCCCATCTAAAGTTGATCAAGTTTTATGCTTAGCACTAGCATCTACAAGTGGGGGTGAGTACTAATGAGGGGTGGTAAACAAGTGGAGTTTTAACTAAGTACCATCTCATGCCTTGGGATGACATCAATATTTTCTTGCTTAGGACAAAATTAATGCTCTTTATGCAACCTTCAATTATCTTCCTAGAATCTACAAGTCACTTAAATGGACTCTAAGCAATAGCTGTGATAAAGAAAGAAAGTAAAAAGGTTGCAGGTAAAACTAGGATTGGGTTATCAAGTGGGTATGATCACATATGCTTAAGGCATATAGTTGGCATGGTAACAAGCAAGTATTAGCTTGCCTAGGTCAACTTGATTATTAAGGCTTGCTAAATTAGAGTATCTTGCAAGTGTTAGCTTGCTCAATCAACTAGTCGTATTAGGCTTGCCTTGTGCAGAGCAGTGGTTGAAGTTCTCCTCGGCTTCTTCTTCGTAGTATCCTCCTTCCTCCTCGCATCCTTGGTCGGTACTGGCATCTATGAATAAATACGAGGTACATAATCACCAAACAATACTTAACTACTTTCAATCATCACATAAAAAGGTTTCTATAGATTATCTAGCGTCATCACTAACATTACAAGATTAAAGCATTTGTCTTATTTAGTTTAATTTTAGAAAAGTAATTTCTACTCAGTGAAAAACTACTTAAGATTTAATATTCTCCAACTCAAACATGGGATCATGTCGACACATGTCATCACCACATATTTCAGTACATGATAATGTGATTTAAAGTGGTGTCACAATTTAATAAGGTTTAACCTTTTTATTTTAAATAAAATAAGTGACTAGAAATGCCTATGTGGCATTCTTTTATTACTTGAACATTATTTCTATAAATAAACCCATATATTTTTGTATATTCTGAAAGGTCTGATCAAATGTGATTTTTGAGAGTTGGAATCAACTTAAAAGCTATTATGGTTTAAATTTGAAAAATGTTTGAATGCAGAAAAGCTTCTGCCTTGTTATTTTTACCAAGGTTGATCTACGGATCCAAATGATTTGAATCCAACTGGCTTGGGTTAAGCATTTCAATACCTTTCTAACGAAATTGGTTTCATGCAATTTGGTTCACTGAATCAAGCTGGGTTGATTTTTGAAACTAGGTACAGAATTGAGTTTGAACATAAATAGAAAAAGCTAAATTCAAACGAGTGGGCTGCGCGGGAAGGTTTAATGGGCCGGCCCAGTGTCACTCTGCATCACGGGGCGCAACTGACATGGGGGGTCTACTGGTCAGTGGCTCTTTAAACGCGAAACGGTACAGGGCGATGTGGTGCATTGGATTAGAATGAAGATCGACGACTAAGGGTCGTCGTCGACGATATACAGGTCACCGGCGAGCTCAAACCCTAGCGGCTCGGTGGGGGTGCATAGGGGGCATACCGGGGCTCCAGTGATGACGGCGAGGAGGGCAAATGATGAAGTCGACGACGGCGAACTCAGGGGTGGTTGCGGCAGCTCCGGGGGTGGACGAAATCAACGGCTCCCTTCTTCTCCAAAGGCGGCCTGCTCCGACGCAATTCTGGCGATGCACTGCTCGCCTTGCTCCGACTAAGGGGTGGCATGCTCAGTGAGGTGAGGGGAGTGAGATGGTGTGAAGAAATCAAGTGGGGATCGTCTCCTTTTATAGGCCCGACGGCGAGACCGAGATGGATGGGCAGGCGACAGTGGCGACATGGCTACGGGCAGCTAGAGGCATGGCCGAGGTTGGCGTTCGACGGGTGGTCTCCTGGCGATGCTCTAGAGCTTTAATGCGCGTGTAGGGGCGGTGGCAAACGGTCGGAACGTGCGGTGCTCTGCACGGCAGAGGCGGCGTCTTCGACGGCGAGCTGTGGCTGTGCGGCATGGGGAGGCGAACGAGGGTGTCTGCGGGGTTGCTGGGGCAGTGGTGATCACGCGTGCACGCGGGGAGGGCGGCGCGCGGTCTGTGGGCGTGTGTCGAGAGTGGCGCTCTGGCGCGCTCTCGGCATGCTCGCAGAGAGGCTTGGCATGGCTTGGGCATGTGGTCCAGTGGCTGGCAGGGTTTGAGCGCTGTACAGGAGGTGGCGGTGGATGGTGGCCTGTGTCCTAGACATGGTGTTTAGGCTTGGTGCTTGCTCTAGCTAGCTAGCCATGGTCGGCTGGCAAGGGTTCCCTCGGGTTGGCATGGCATGGTGCCAAGGGTAGGGGCTAGGGGTGTTCAAGGCACTGGTTGGCACTGGGGAAGACAAGTGTGATCAATGGTGAACAAGGCTTAGCCAAATTACTGCTCAAAACAGTGAAGTTTGGCCAGTTTGATTTGTTGCCTCCAAGTGTTTGATGAAATGGCCGCAAGAACTTGAGTTTTGAATTTTGAAAAGATTTTTGGTGGGTGTGCTAGGCATGTGTTGAGGATTCTGTGGGTGCTTGGGTTTTGAAAATGGAGCTTGTTTGAGTGGTTTTTGAAATAGTGGGATCTTCCCATATGAAATAGATTCAATTTTAAATTGTCATTTAAACTAAGCATTTGAATGTTTTTGGATGATCACAAAGTGGGCCTTGGTACCTTATTATGAGTACTATCAAGGGGTGCAAAGATCCATACATGTTTCTGTTAAGTCCTGAAAGTTAGAGATAGCCAAAGTAGGCATGGGAGTTAATTTGGCCAAAGTGACCATTCACTTAATTTGTTTGTTTTGATTTGTTTGTCTTTGGGTAAAGTTTTGGGATTGTTTAGATGATGTTTATTTCAACTAAGAATCATTTTACAAGCAAAAACACAGAACCAAGGCAATTCAAAAGAATCCAAATTTTGAATACACACATATATGCATGCTTTCATATTTTTAATTGGAAAAGTTTTTGTTAACCCTAATTTTGATGATTAGAGTTTGATGATCCAAGTTTAATATTTTTGGGCTGTTACAAACCTTCCCCCCTTAAACAAAATCTCGTCCCGAGATTTGAAAAAGGACGAAAAAGATTACCTAGGATTTGAAGAGATCGGGAAACTCCGTCCTGATGTGATCTTCGCGCTCCCAGGTAGCTTCCTCTTCCGTGTGGTTACTCCACTGAATCTTGAGAAACTTGATGCTTAGGGTTATGGTAGTTCTAAAGGCTTCTTCCAAAATACGGATGGGTACTTTGGGATAGGTCAGGTCATCGTTGATCTCTATGGTCTGGTGATCGATATTCTTGAACACTTCAGTTTTATCTGGAACTTCGAGGCACTTGCGAAGTAATGAGATATGGAACACATTGTGAACGGCAGACATCTCTTCGGGTAGTTCCAATTGATATCATCACTAGCTTTCGTTTTAGTTGGAAACGCTGCATTCCTTTCAATGGCGACATTTTCAGATACACAAAATCTCCTATGTTGAAGGCGAGGTCTCGACGTCTCTTGTCGACGTAACTCTTCTGCCTTGACTGGGCTGTCTTGAGTTGCTCACGAATATTGTGAACCTTCTCTTCTGCTTCTCGTAGGATGCCGGGTCCAAAAATCTGACTATCTCCTACTTCCGACCAGTTCAAAGGGGTGCGGCACTTCCTTCCATACATGAATTCAAATGGGGCCATTTGCAAACTTGCTTGATAACTGTTGTTGTATGAAAATTCTGCAAACGGCAGACAGTCTTCCCACTTAGATCCATATTCCAACACACATGCTCTCAGCATATCTTCGAGTATTTGATTTACTCGCTCCGTTTTTCCATTGGTCTGAGGGTGATACGCGGTGCTGAAATCGAGGCGGGTTCCTAAACCTTCTTGTACTTTCTTCTAGAATCTCAAGGTAAACTGAGTTCCTCGATCCGATACGATGTTCTTGGGGACTCCATGCAAACTGGCGATTCTAGCTATGTATAACTCCGCTAGCTTCGAACTCTGATATGTGGTCTTGACTGGTAAGAAATGGGCGACTTTGGACAATCTGTCCACTAGGACCCAGATAAAGTCATTTCCCCTACTAGAAGTAGGCAATCCGGTGATAAAGTCCATTCCAACGGAATCCCATTTCCATTCCGGAATCTGCAATGGTTGCAACAATCCAGCGGGTCTTTGATGTGCTGCCTTGACTCGCTAACATATATCACACTTGGCGATATAGCTTCCGATTTCTCTCTTCATCTTATGCCACCAATATTGCTCTTTCAAATCTTGATACATCTTCGTTCCTCTGGGGTGGATAGAATAAATAGTATCATGATCTTCCTTCATAATAACTTCTTTCAACTCAGAATCTACTGGTACACAAAGGCGTCCTTTGTACCACAGAAATCCTTCTTCGTCTTTGGTGAATCCGGGTACTTTGCTTGTACCGATATGACGCTTTATTCCATCGATACTAGCATTTCCTTTCTGCGCCTCTTTGATCTGGCTGATCAAAGTGGGTTAAAGTTCTATGCTAGCCAAAAAATCCTTCACTTACTAATTCCATTCGAAAATCTTCCATCTCTTTGTGCAAGCTTGGTTGCTCCTTCAAAATCATGGAGTTCAAGCGGCATGGCAATCTGCTAAGGGCATCTTCTACCACATTGGCTTTACCAGGGTGATAGTGAATGTCCAAGTCGTAATCCTTGATTAGCTCAATCCATCTTCTCTGTCTCATATTCAGCTCCTTCTGAGTGAATATATACTTCAGGCTCTTGTGATCCGAATAAATCTTGCAACGATTTCCCATCAGGTAATGCCTCCATGTCTTCAGGGCTAGAACTACGGCTGCGAGTTCGAGGTCATGGGTTGGGTAATTTTGCTCATGTTGTTTCAGTTGTCCAGATCGATAAGATATAACATTGTGTTCTTGCATTAGCACACATCCGAGACCGATCTTGGATGCATCACAATACACGTCGAAGGGCTTCGTGATATCCGGCATGATTAAGATTGGGGCTGAAATCAATCTTCTCTTGAGTTCTTGAAAACTCGCTTCACATTTGTCCGTCCATTCAAACTTCTTGTATTTCTTCAGCAATTGGGTCATGGGTCTGGCGATACTCGAGAATCCTTCTACGAACTTGCGGTAGTATCCCGCCAATCCGAGAAATGCACGAACTTGGGTTTGAGTGGTTGGGGATTGCCAATCTTCGACATCTTTCACTTTTGCAGGGTCAACGGCAATTCCTCCGGCTGATACAATGTGGCTGAGGAATCTTACCTCCTGTAACCAGAATTCACATTTGCTAAACTTGGCATACAACTGATGCTCTCTAAGGGTTCCAAGAATGGTCCTTAGGTGTAGCTCATGTTCTTCTCTGATTTGGAATAAATCAGAATGTCATCGATGAAAACAACGACAAACTTATCCAGGCAGTCCATAAAAATCTTATTCATGAGATTCATGAAATAAGCGGGGGCATTGGTTAATCCAAAAGACATGACAATATATATACTCGTATAATCCATATCTGGTAGTAACACTACTGGAAAAACCATCTTCGGTTCGATCAAAACAAGCCCAGTAGTCCCGGCCCATCACGAACCGCGACTAGTGCTAGCACTAGTCCCGGTCCGTGAGGCCTCCAACGGCTAGAAATGGACATAAGCATTAGTCCCGGGCCGGACCAGAGCATTAGTACCGGTCCGTAATACGGCCCGAGACTAATAAGCTGGAGCGTGGCAACAGCTCTTTTCGGGGACTATTAGTCCCGGGTCGTATCACGGCCCGGGACTAATTGTCCATCACTATATATACAGCTCCCTGTCCAGCTGCCCTAAAGCATATGGTGACCATTTTTCTCAAAGAAAGCAAGAGAGTTCATGCCATTTTTTTCTCAAGATTTAGTTTGCAACACCTAAATCCAAATCTTTAAAAGGTTAGAAATTCATTCTTTCATCTCTTATTGCTACTTTAGCTCTATATAATGCTCTAGAAGTATAGAGATATGGATCAAATGCATGCATGATCTAGAAGTAGCTAGAAGGATTTTGATATATATGTGTAACAAATTTTGATTAGGCACATAGTTACTGAAAATTGAAATGTGTAATTTTAGAGTTTCAGAGCTTAGAATGGAATGAGGTTTTCACTGATGGAACAATAATAAAAAAATCCACATTTATCTTGTTGATTGTTTTCTCCAATTCACAAATTGGTGCATGTAAATTTTTCAAAATTTAAAATTAATGCTCTAGAAGCTCTCAATATAACTTGTAATAATTTTATCATGTTGTGTAATGGTTTTTGATATACTTTTACTATAATGCAGATGGTCCGGGAATGGATGTATGGTACTGACCGACGCTCTGGAGAGTTCATTAATGGCGTGCATGAATTCATCTGTGTTGCTGATGCAAACAAGCACAATGGTTTTGTATTCTGTCCATGTAATGGATGTAGGAATTAGAAGGATTACTCTAACTCAAAAACCCTTCACAGCCACCTATTGAAGTCCGGCTTCATGCCCAGTTATAATTGTTGGACCAAGCATGGAGAGAGAGGGGTTATAATGGAAGACAATGAAGAAGAGGAGGAGGATGACAACTATCATGGTTTCCCTGAGTATGGAGATACTTCCATGGGGGATGCTGAAGGGGAGGATGAAGAAGAGACACATGATGAACCCGATGATGATCTTGGTCGGACCATTGCCGATGCACGAAGAGATTGTGAAACTGTTGCCTGTCAAAACTCACCGGCGGGCAGCGACGAGCAACACGAAGAGCCGGGAGGCTCCCAGAACTGCTGGTGGGCCCTGGTCCCTCGGGCAACGGCCCGCAAAACTTCCGGCACGCACGCGTCCTGGCTTGGTTCGAGGGCGTGCCACCTGACCTATACCTGATCAGGAAGGTGATGGATTGCTCCGATTGGTTTCCTGCATGGCAAACAAGTATACGTAAAATTCGAGCCGTAACTGGCTCCCAGGTTTCCCTGTGAATCGGCTTCCAGAGCCGATTATCCCATGGTTCTGCATTAGATCTATGATAACATGGGGTTTTGCTTGATTCACTGCAAGTTAAATCGATCTACGACAGTTTAGTGTTTTCACCACGTAACCGGAACATCCTACACGTAATTGAGCCTGGTATATACGAAAGATGAAGAATATCAACCCTAGAGGAGGCCTAATAACCAACGCAGAGTCAATTACCGGAACAATCTTCTCTAGAACGAATAAGCCACGTCCTTACGTACTACTGGATCGTTCAACCCGTTTGCAAGGCCTAATCACGTAGATATTAAACTAAACCTTGATGAACAAGGCACAACTATAACAGATCGAATCGGCTAAGCAGAGATCAAGCAAGATGCCACCTTCACACCCGGGAAAAGGTGCAAAGGCGGCGAGATAGCTAGAGGTAGCATAACTAAGCAATCATAGTAAAAAGTACCGATGCTAGCCCTAACAAATCTATGATAAAAGTGTTACTCGCCATCAACAAGGCTTCAGTACGAGTAACACCGGATAACGCATAAGTAGATACTGCCTAGATCGCAAGATGCGATCTAGGCAGCATGGCACTTACCCGAGAGAAAAACCCTAGAAACAAGGGGTGGCGATGCGCCGAGATTGTGTTTGTTGTGAACGTGATTGTCCTCCTTTTCGCGATAACCTTAGGTACATATTTATAGTCCGGAGACTCTCTACTTTGGAATAACTCTACAACTCTATCTTTACCTAAACTGAAACGAAACCTACTATGATACAAGATACACGGGCAATTTAGCCCAAATCTACGCACAAGGCCGATTAACAACACGTTGAATATACGTATCTTCTAAACCCATCTTGATTACGGCCCAACTCCTCCTTTGGCCAAAATATGGCGATAACACATGCCCCCTGGTTTTGGCAATAATAATTCCAAAACCACTCTGCTGATATTTTTCCTTCGCCATCTCTTCTTTTTTTTGTATCGGGTTGCGCGTTGACAGAACGCGTGGCAGAACAGGATCGTCACGCCACCCCTTCATCATGATGCCCTGTCTTCTCAACTCCTTCGCGCTGCATGATTTGACGATTTTGGCAGTGCAATCTGGGAAACTGCTATGGCATTGAACCGTCTCTCCAATATTCCCCTTATTTAAATCCGTCTGAGCAGTTCGCAGTCCCCATCCGTCTCCAGTAGCCAGAAAACCCTTCTTCCTCCGTCGAAAAAACCCTCTTTCTCGCCATGGCCTCCTCTTCTTCCTCGGGCTTGTCTTCCTACGCCTCCAACTCGATGAGCGACCGCGAGCCGACGCCAGAGCACCCGCCCACGGCGGCGTACAGTACTTTCGCCCCACGATGGTGGGACGAGAGGGACTGGGATTTCGCCGTCTGGTCAGAGGACGATGCGTCCCTGACTGACGGTGAAGAGAGCCTACAGTTCCTCGTTGACGGGGAACTGGAGGCGAAGAGCAGCGACGACGCCTGGTCGTGGGACGGCGTCGAGTCCTCCGACGAGAAGGAGGAATCGGAGGAGGACACCTCCTCCGACGAGTATCCGCCGACGAAGCGCTTCCGCGCCGGGTCCGAAGACGACGACGATGACGAGGACGAGGACGAGGAGGCCCCTACTGGCTTCCTCAGCAGCAGCAGCGAAGACGACGCCGGCAGCAGCGCTGAAGACAGCGAACAAGACGGCGGCGGCAGCAGCGACGACGACCTCGGCCTAGATTAGGAATTAGTTGTAGTAGTAGTAGTATGCTTCCTTTTGTAATCCATCGGTCGTTTGTAAGCAATCCGCTTTTGAATGAATGAATGAAAAAATTCGTTTCTCGAAGATTGTCTTTCCGCCCCAATTTTGTCGATAACAAACATAAGTCGATGTCCCAGGAGCCGATAGCAACGTATCGGCTTTCACCTTGTCACGTCCTCATAGTCAACCAAACTACAACTCAAAGAGCCGATGCACATCGGCTTTTTTCAAAATCGTTGACAAGGTCCAACTCAATCGCATATTTAGGCAAACCTACACGGCCACCTCTTAGTTTCAAACGGTACCCTGCGACTTCCTTCAAAAAGGGCGACCTAGATCCCCAACTGCCCACCAACCAGATCGAGCTCACAGCAACAAGAATCCTCAATCCTCAATCTGCATAGATCCATCTCCGCAGGCAAACCGGATGGCAGAATCGTCCAGCACCAATCCAGAGGTCTCCGGTCTGAAGGTACGCCTACCCCTCGCAGTCTGAACGCAATGTTAGAACTTAATGGCGAACACCTGAATTAATGCCTTTACCCCACCATTAATTTTTCTAGGTTTCAGACATTCTACTGCCGCATCCTTCTCTCCCAAATTCTCTCTGTCTTGGCCCTCGTTCAGATTCTAGTCCTGCCCATCTGATTTCTTGCGAAGCAAATAGGATCCCCTTTGTAAGCCAAGACCTAGATCTGAACTCTTGGGCCGACTGCTTGCGAGCCTGGCCTAATCCCCCTGAACATTGGGTTTCTTGGTTCAGTAGGGTAGCTAGAGCTTACCAATATCAATGGGAAACTTTAGGAATAGCCGATGCCTTGCACCTATCGTTGTCTCCTCTTGAAAAACACGAGAATCTTCTCAAAACCATCGGCTATTTCTGGTCTGACGCTCTGAACTGCTTTATGTTTGGCCATGGCCCCATGTCACCAACATTGCTAGATGTGGTGATGATCACTGGCCTGGATGTTACATCACCCAGTCCCTCTGCTTTCAAACTGACCAAAGTCCCCTACAAACTGTCTTCCAAAACAGACTGTACAAGTTGGGGTGCTTATCTCCAACGCCATATGAAAACAAAGGGCCCTGTTTCAGAGAAAGAACATACAGCCTTTCTCAACTTCTGGCTAGAGCATTTCATCTTCTGTGGCCCTTCCCTTGCTCCAACCAAAAACTATCTTTCCTTAGCCCATGAACTGGCCAAAGGTACTCAACTTGGTATCGGCAAACTGTTCCTTGGAGAGGTCTATCGATATCTCCAACTGATGTCTGTTAAGCTGTCCTCAGGCATAGCAATCAAAACAGGTGGTCCTTGGTGGTTCATTCAGTTATGGGCTCAGCTGTACTTTCAGAACCACATCCCAAACTTCCCCCTCCTAGCGAGTTGCACCTTTCCTGATGTAAAAGGGAAACAGATCCGATGCACTAGTTATGGCCAAGCCTTGTACAGTCTGCCAGGCAGCAAGTTATCCCCTCAGGAAGCATCCAAGTGGTTCAGCACTTTATTCCAGGGCCTGGATAACCCTACCTTCTTCCCCTATATGGAGGAATCGGAACACTTTGAAAATCCACTCTCCTTTAGGCTGGACAATTTTGCCGATGACACTAGCACTCGGCAGCTCTTTTCCACCGTGATTCGTCCCTGTTTCCTTCCAGTTGGCATGAGTACGTCCAACAGAATAATCAAACCTGGGTATGAATTCTACCAGCCAGTCTTAACAGCCCGCCAATTTGGCCTTGGACAAGTAGCTCCCCACTTCTTTCTCCATCATCTTACGGAGTGCAGAGCTGACCTGCCTGATCCTCTCACCAGTCAGAGGTGTTACTCCTTCTTTGATGCTCTGACCATCCCTATTCCAAATGACCTCACCTTCGCTTCGTCAACTAACGGCTTCGAAGACTGGTGGACGATGTGGAAAACCCACGTTTTCCGGAAAGCTCTGGGACCGCTGTTGAAACAACTTGATGCTGATTACGACGTCCCCGTGGAACAGGTACTACTACTTGCAAATTTTCTCGATGCAGCTTGCAATCGATCCTTTTACTAATCCATTTCTCCCTTTGCAGCAACAAGATGGCCCTGAGCCTACACACAGTGATGGCTCCCCCTTTGAGTTCTTTCCACCAGCTCCTGTGGTCCTTTTCTGCAAAAACTCGCCACCTCTAAAAAAGGTCATAATGCAGAAACAGCCGATAACACCTCAATCGGCCTCTAAAAAGCGAGGAGTCTCAGCACCAGCTGCCCCGCGGGTTCCAACTAGGACAAGAACGACTACGAGGAATGTAGCTGCCAGGAAAACCTTGAGGCGCCGGAGCCCTTCTCCAGAAAGCTCGCATGTAGGCTGACCCATCTTTCTAGTTAATTCTCCTTACTCTTCATTATGGCAGACGTGCTCATATCTAACATTCTTCCTTTCTTTTGCAGGCCTCCATTGAAAATTCTTCCCACGAGGACGAACAACCCGATGAGGGAGAATCGAGCCCAACGGATTCTGAGAGGACCATCACCCCGAGCCAGCCAGATGTACCACCATCGGCTTCTAGGAAAAGGTCTGTTCCTGAGCCTGCTGCCCCCCGAGCACCAGTCGAGGCTGGGCCAGTATCGGGCCCCAAGAGAGCTCGTCAAGGACCACCAGTCTCTCCATCGAGCCAAGAGGTTCTGAAAAAATCCTCATCTTTTATGCTCCTGCCCCCTACTCCTTGTTCCCTGTCGATTCATCATTTTTTACATTGGTAAATTACCTTTTACACAGGCAACTGATGCTTCTAGTGGGAAGGCCAGGGCCGTGATAACGCCGGATCTGGGGATCCCCGAAGGTGTAGATGAAACGGCTACCATTCTGGCCGAGCCTCCAGCAACCACACACAAACCGATGGTCTCTTCATCGGCTATCCCCTCGATAGGAGAGGTACGTTTAAGTTTTTGTGTCCGGCTTTGTATGTTTAGACGCATACTGACGCTTTTCTGGCTGCCAGAGTTGCGATCTTTCAGGTTTGCTGTCGTTCGACCCTGAATCCATCGAACCAACTCCCTCTGTTGCCCATGCTGAACCACAAGCCAGGATTGCTCCACCTCAATTCCAGCGTCTTAAAACCTTGCTGTCCTCCCCGCTCGAGGAGTTGATCGAGGGTTCTGAAGAAGTGAAGAGCGTTCTTGCCGAAATTCAGGATCATCTTCCAGGCACCTTGCAAGTGAAGCTTTGGTCGGTTGCCAATCTGTCCCTTTTCGGGCCACGGGTGAAACTAGCCCGTGAAAGGATCCACCTGCGCCATGCCCAACTCCCGCTGAAAGCCGATATTGCAGAAAGATGTCAGCAGCTTAATGAGAAAAAGGCGTCTCTGGATGCTAGAACTGACACCTCCGTCAGCACCGCCGAGCTCGCATCCTTGAAAAAGGAGCTGGAAGATCTTGAGGAGAAGGTCCGGGTGACTAAACAGCTCATCCGTGACAAGGAAGAATCCATAGCCCGTTCCCTAAACGAGGCGGAAGGCCTCAAAGCTCAACTGAAGACCGATCTGGCAGGCATACGCGCCCTGAGCAAGCAGCTAGTGACGGGCAAGGATGAAGATGACGAAGCCGAGATCGCTGAGGTGGATCGCATCCGTGCTGACGCCTTCCACGCCTTCGAGGCATTCTTCAGTAGCTCGTACGTGTAAACTGACACCTGCTTGTAATGTGTGTGTGGACCTCTAAAGTCGATGACCGTGCATCGGCTATATATTTTTGCTCTTATTTGGCCGATTTTTTATATCGGCCCCCACATTTTTGCTGTCCAATATCTCACGTACTCTGTACCTGGCCGATTTCATGTATCGGCCTCCATGTTTTACTGTCCCTCATCCCACATGCTTGGGAAATATCTCTTGAGATGTTGACCGTTGACCGCCACTGGGAATTTTACGCCGTCCAGCTCTTCCAGCATGTACGCGTTCCCCCTTAAAACTTGATCGACCCTGTATGGCCCGTGCCAATTTGGGGACCATTTACCATATGCTGCATCCTTAGTCCCTAACGGCAACACCGCTTCCCATACCAGGTCGCCAACGTGGAACTCCTTAGGTCTCACCTTCTTGTTGTATGCACGAGCTACTTTGGCCTTGTTCTCTTTGATTTTTTCAAGCGACCACAGCCTAAGCTCAGTCACATCTTCAATACTGTCACTCATCAAAGTCGCATATTCTTCAGCCGTCAGATCGTTTTGAAAGGTGATGCGTCTCGATCCAGCCGTAATTTCCCAAGGCAACACGGCTTCTTGTCCATAGACCAGATGGTATGGCGAGGTTTTTATCGCTCCATGACATGACATGCGATAAGCCCATAAATCTTCTGATAAAACCTCATGCCAACGTCTAGGGTGCTCATCGATTTTCCTCTTGATCAGCTTGATAAGGCTCTGGTTGGATGCTTCAGCTTGTCCATTTGCTTGAGCATAGTACGGAGATGACCGAATCAGCTTAATCCCTGTGTCCTCACAGAACTCCCTGAACTCGTGAGAAGTGAAAACCGAACCTCCATCGGTTGTGATAGTCTGAGGAATTCCAAACCTATGAATGACGTGCTCTTTCACAAAATTGACAACATCTTTTGAACTTACTGACTTCATAGGGATGGCTTCCACCCATTTGGTGAAATAATCCGTGATGGCCAAGATCCACATGTGGCCTTTGCTTGACGGAGGATTGATCTTGCCGATCATATCCATGCCCCAACCTCGGAATGGCCAAGGCTTGATGATGGGATTCATTGCAGACGCGGGTACCATCTGGATTTTTCCAAATTTCTGACATGCTTGACACCCTTTATAGTACTTAAAACAGTCCTCGAGCATGGTAGGCCAATAAAACCCTGATCGTCTGATCAACCACTTCATCTTATGAGCCGATTGGTGAGTTCCACAGGCGCCTTCATGTACCTCGTGTAGGAGCCGATTGGCCTCGGCTGTTCCCAGACATTTGAGTAATAACCCCTCAAGAGTCCTGTAAAACATGTCGTCCCCGATGAGCACATACTTCATGGCCTTGTATCTTATCCGTTTAGGTGCCCCCCGAGCCGAATCTTTCAAGTAATTGAAGATATCGGCTCTCCAGTCGTCTGCGTCCAGGAATTGCACCTGAATATCAGCCCCCTCTTCTACGTCCTTGTAGCCTGAAGCCATCTGTGCAAGGTCGTTCGCTTCGGTATTCTGCGACCGCGGGATCTAGGTGAAGTTTATGTATCGGAACTGTCCCATCAGCTCACGGCATTGCATCCATAATGGGAAGAGCGATTCACTCTCACACCTATATTCCTCTGTGAGCTGAGAAATTACCAGTTTGGAGTCTCCAAATATTTCCAATGCTTCCGCTCCAGCGTCGATGAGCAACCCCATCCCCTTGCGTATCGCCTCATACTCGGCTACATTGTTGGTGCGAGAGGTAGACAATCTAATGGAGAAGGAAAATGTTGCCCCCCGGGGCGACACGAGTAAAATGCCGATGCCGCAGCCATCGTCACAAACTGATCCGTCGAAAAACATAGCCCACGCTCTTATGGACAGTGCTGCTATGTTGGTGTTGATCCTTTCAGCAATAAGATCGGCCAACGCCTGTCCCTTAACTGCTTTCGCGGGTTGGTACCGGATGTCAAACTCTGATAATGCAAACATCCATTTGCCCAGTCGGCCTTTTAACATAGGAGCCGACAGCATGTGCTTTACGACGTCTGATTTGCATATGATGACGATCTCTGCTGATAGCAAAATGTGGCGCAGCTTGGTGCAGGTGAAAAACAGGCAGAGGCATAATTTCTCAATATCAGGATACCTTGTCTCCGCGTCCAGCATCCTCCTGCTTATGTAAAATACGACTCGCTCCACCCCATCATAAACTTGCACTACCACCGAGGCGATGGAGGTGTCAGCTACTGACAGGTAAATGTAGAACGGTTTGTCCGGCTGGGGTGGAACCAACACTGGCGGCGTCGTCAGATATTCCTTGATCTCGTCAAAGGCTTGCTGCTGTTCTGCGCCCCAGCGGAATTCCGCGTCAGATTTTATCTTTACTAGTCCCATGAACGGCTCTATCCTTCCTGACAGATTAGAGATGAATCTTCTGACGAAGTTGATCTTGCCGATGAGAGACTGCAGTTCTTTCTTTGTGGTGGGTGGCTTCATAGTTCGCACTGCCTCCTGACTTTTCAGGCCGATCTCAATCCCGCGTTCATGGACCAAGAAACCCAAGAACTGACCGGCCGTTACCCCGAAGGCGCACTTCTTTGGGTTCATCCGTAGTCCGAATTTTCTCGTTCGGTCCAGGACGCGTTGCAGATCGCCCAAGTGTCCTTCTACTGAGGCAGACTTGACCACTACGTCATCGATATAAATTTCCACCAGCTTGCCGATCAGATCATGGAAAATGTAGTTCATGGCTCTTTGGTACGTGGCACCAGCATTTTTCAGCCCAAACGTCATGACAACGTATTCAAACAACCCCACCGAGCCTGGTACTCTGAACGCAGTCTTGTGTATGTCTTCGGGAGCCATAAAAATTTGGTTGTAACCGGCATTCCCATCCATAAAGCTCAAGATCTTATGGCCAGCCGCTGCGTTGATTAACGTTTCTGCCACCGGCATTGGATACTCATCCTTTGGGGTAGCTCTGTTGAGGTCCCGAAAATCTATGGCGACACGCCACCGGCCATCCTTTTTCTCCACAGGTACGATATTAGAAATCCATTCAGCATACCTGCAAGGCCTGATTAAATCGGCTGCCAACATTTTCTCGACCTCCTTCTTGACCTGTTCTAGAATTTCGGCCTTCATCTGCCGTGCCCGCTGCTGGAACGGCCGAAATCCTTTTTTAAGCGGGAGTCTATGCTCAATGATGCTCCTGTCTAACCCGGGCATCTCTGTGTAGTCCCAGGCGAAGCAGTCTGGATATTGCTTCAACAGGGCTATCATCGGATCCCGCAGACTTGGATCCAACCTTTTGCTGATAAAAGTTGGTCGTGGCTTATCCCCAGGACCAATGTCGATTTCTTCTAGTTCATCAGCAGATGTAAATCCATACCCTAGCTTTCCGTCACCTGCCAAATCTATGCTAAGCACAGGGCAAACAATAGGTGAAGTTAACAAAAATAATTTGGGCCGATTGCCTGAATCGGCCCCCTTTTTTATTGCATTAGTCAAGGATGGTTTACACCTTACGGCTTTAACATGGCTTGGAATCTCCCTGCTACAACTGCACGATCTGCTTGTCGTAAGATTGCAGCTTTTTGTTTTTTGTGGCCGATCGCAGGGATCGGCCGTACCACGCGCCGTCGTGGGCTCTGCTACTCTGTCAGGCCGGTGGATAAGACCAGCCTCACCCCGTTTTTTGTAGCCTCGATGCGTTCACAGCCGTCTAGGTTGATTCCAGCGATCGGCTCTTGGTCTTCTGCTTCCCAGACGTTCATGCCAGCAATGGAGACCTCGATAGACTCATCTGCGTGGATGACCTCCACTTCATCTCCATCCCACTGGATGAGGCACTGGTGCATCGTGGACGGAATGCAACAATTAGCTTGAATCCAATCCCTTCCTAGCAAGACAGTGTAAGTGCTTTTGCTGTCCACGACGAAGAATGACGTGGGGATGGTTTTTCTGCCCACGGTCAGATCCACGTTCAGTACGCCTTGCGTTTCCGAAGTCTGACCGTTGAAGTCGCTTAACGTGACGTTGGTTTTGATCAAATCTGTGGTGGAGCGTCCCAAACGCCGTAGCATGGAGTATGGCATGATATTGACTGCCGCTCTGGTGTCCACCAACATCTTGGTGACAGGTTGCCCATTGATGTAACCTCGTAGGTATAGGGCTTTAAGATGCTTGTAACCCTTCTCCCGCGGCTTCTCGAAAATAACCGGCCGTGGGCCGCAGTCGAACTGTGCCACGGGTAGCTCGTTGGTTCTTGGTGCGCAGAATTCTGACGGAAGTATGAACACCATGTTTGTGCCAGCCGATGTCTTCGCATCGGCTTTCACCGGTTTGGGGCGCCACTCCTTTCTGCTCGGGTGATCTTCCGCTTCCAAAGTCTGCCTCACTTTGACGGCCAGATCAGGCCGTGCTTTCTTCAAAGCGTGGAGATACTGTGCTTCGGCTTCCTCCAAATTACGTAGCCGCTGCACTCTACGCTTTTGGGTGTGCCTGAGCCCGTCGGGACACCACCTTGGACGGTGATACCTGTCTTCTCTGTCACCCACTGGCTCCTTGAGACCTTGTGCTCGGGATGCTCCCCAGCGTCTGCTCTGTGGTGGGAGAGGCCCTAGGCGTTTGAACACTGACACTGGCCCCGTGTCTTCTGGCTGCTGTCCGCATTCCGGGCAGTTGTCGATCGTAGGCAATCGGCTCATTCCCGCGTCCCAGCAATATTTGAAGAACGGGCAATCCCAATGCTTGTCTGCGCCTTCCTTTTCTTTTGATGGTTCCCTGGCAAGGTGCTCATATCCTTCGTCGTTTCTGTCGCGCTGGCGGCGCTGGTCATACTGGCGCTCATACTTGTTAAGGAGATGCGTGGAATGTGGTTTTTGATAACGCACTCTTCTCACTTGTTCCTCTGTTAAGTACCGCCTGTCATTGTGGCTGGGCCGGTCGCGTGGACCGGCCCTCTCTCTTTCTTTGCCCCGAGAGCGACCACCCTCCACCTCGTAGTCATGGTGGTATCCAGATCCTGCCATATTAACGCCGAACGAGAAATCTAGCTGACGCCTCGCGGAGCGACTGAGCTCTACCATGTTGACGCCGGGAAATGGGTTTGTGTCTACTTTCATGGCGACCTGCCCAAGGATCAGACGGCCTTGCTCTATCGCCATTTGGATTTGGCGACGCAGCTCTTTGCAATCATTGGTGGTGTGGGTGAACGAATGATGCCACTTGCAGTATGGTCTCCCGTGCATTTCCTGAGTCGTAGGGAGTTTGTGGCCTTCGGGTAACCTCAGTTGCTTCTCCTTCAGCAGTAAATCGAATATCTGCTCGGCTTTGCTCACATCGAAGTCAAACCCTTTTGCAGGCCCTTGCTGTTTCACCCATTTACAGGACACAGGATCTGCCCCTCGAGCCCATTCGGCTACAGCCACTTCCTGGTCTGGTGTAGGATCATCTTCTTCTGCATCAACCAGTCCTATCGGACGTTTGAATTTGTCTTGGTATAACTCAGGGTGGCGCTGTTCATACATCGTCAGTTTCTGGGCCATGTGCGCCAATGAGTTGTACTCCACTTGGAAAGCCAGATCCTTGATGGGTGCTAAGAGACCCAATACTGCCAGCTCGACTGCTTCCTTCTCAGTTAAACGAGCTGAGTAACATCGGTTCTTGATGGTCCTGAAGCGCTGGATGTATTCGGCTACAGTTTCTCCCCGCTTCTGCCGTACTTGCGCCAGGTCTGCAATGCCAGCCTCAGTGGCCTCTGAATGGTACTGGATGTGGAACTGCTCTTCTAGTTGCTTCCAGGTGCGAATTGAATCAGGTGGCAGCGAGGTGTACCACCCAAAGGCTGGTCCTGTCAGAGATTGTGCAAAAAATCTTACGCGCATCTGATCCGATGCCGAAATCATGCCTAGCTGTGCCAGGTATCGGCTTATGTGCTCGATCGAGCTTGACCCTTCTGACCCGCTGAACCTTGAGAACTCAGGGAGCTTATATTTGGGTGGCAGCGGAATCAGATCAAACTCGTTGGGGTACGGCTTTGAATAGCCGATTGTCCTTCTCTTCGGCACGAAGCCGAACTGGTCTCTCAGGATGGTACCGATTTGCTCCACTGTTTGAGCTGTAGGGGCTAGATTCTCATGACTTGTTCCAGTGGCATACTTGGCTAGCCACGCTTGTTTATCGGCGTCCATCCCAGAGATTCCTGCTCCGGAAACACCTGCTCCCGAAGCCCCTGTCCCAGCAATCCCTGCCATTGCAATCTGGTTTGTGCGTGTCAAACTGTTGGAGTCTGGCACGTAGGTGCACACGTATCCATGTGGGATTTCTTTAGGTGGTTCACACAGGAATTGGCAATCGCCAGGGTCGCCTCCAACCTTGTAGACGATGTACGCTGGTGCCCCCGGTGGCTCTGGAGCTGCAAGTGTGAATGGCAGCGGTGGCCTGGCCTGGAGCGGTCTTTCTCCCTGGTGAGTTCCTAGAGTGGGCCCCGACGGAGAATACTGATGCTTCATGATCTCCTGAACCACGCGAACTGCTACCCGCTCGAACGCGTTTACCAAGCTCTCAGAATGGCGGTGAAGAGAATGAGCCACCATGTAGTTGACTTCCTGGCGCAGAGCTCTGGTGCGGTCCTCTGAAGGAACAGACAGATCTACCTCGTCAAGAGCACCCTCGGGTGAGAACCCTTTCCACCTGATCCCATGCTTACGAGTCCTCTCAAAAGAGCCGATGAGATCGGCTTCGAAGAGAGCTTTGACGTCATCATACTTTGCTTTGAACTCATCAGACAGCTCATCGTACGTGACTGGTCTGTCGTCCATCGCAGCGTCGGATGTTGATGTAGACGTTGTTGAAGGTCCCACCGGGCGTGCCAGAATGTGTTGCCTGTCAAAACTCACCGGCGGGCAGCGACGAGCAACACGAAGAGCCGGGAGGCTCCCAGAACTGCTGGTGGGCCCTGGTCCCTCGGGCAACGGCCCGCAAAACTTCCGGCACGCACACGTCCTGGCTTGGTTCGAGGGCGTGCCACCTGACCTATACCTGATCAGGAAGGTGATGGATTGCTCCGATTGGTTTCCTGCATGGCAAACAAGTATACGTAAAATTCGAGCCGTAACCGGCTCCCAGGTTTCCCTGTGAATCGGCTTCCAGAGCCGATTATCCCATGGTTCTGCATTAGATCTATGATAACATGGGGTTTTGCTTGATTCACTGCAAGTTAAATCGATCTACGACAGTTTAGTGTTTTCACCACGTAACCGGAACATCCTACACGTAATTGAGCCTGGTATATACGAAAGATGAAGAATATCAACCCTAGAGGAGGCCTAATAACCAACGCAGAGTCAATTACCGGAACAATCTTCTCTAGAACGAATAAGCCACGTCCTTACGTACTACTGGATCGTTCAACCCGTTTGCAAGGCCTAATCACGTAGATATTAAACTAAACCTTGATGAACAAGGCACAACTATAACAGATCGAATCGGCTAAGCAGAGATCAAGCAAGATGCCACCTTCACACCCGGGAAAAGGTGCAAAGGCGGCGAGATAGCTAGAGGTAGCATAACTAAGCAATCATAGTAAAAAGTACCGATACTAGCCCTAACAAATCTATGATAAAAGTGTTACTCGCCATCAACAAGGCTTCAGTACGAGTAACACCGGATAACGCATAAGTAGATACTGCCTAGATCGCAAGATGCGATCTAGGCAGCATGGCACTTACCCGAGAGAAAAACCCTAGAAACAAGGGGTGGCGATGCGCCGAGATTGTGTTTGTTGTGAACGTGATTGTCCTCCTTTTCGCGATAACCTTAGGTACATATTTATAGTCTGGAGACTCTCTACTTTGGAATAACTCTACAACTCTATCTTTACCTAAACTGAAACGAAACCTACTATGATACAAGATACACGGGCAATTTAGCCCAAATCTACGCACAAGGCCGATTAACAACACGTTGAATATACGTATCTTCTAAGCCCATCTTGATTACGGCCCAACTCCTCCTTTGGCCAAAATATGGCGATAACAGAAACTGAAAAGGATAGGGAGAAGTTCAATCACATGCTAGAGGATCACAAAAAGTTGTTGTACCCAAATTGCGAAAATGGTCTGAAAAAGTTGGGCAGCACACTGGAATTGCTGCGATGGAAGGCTGAGTGTGCTATACCTGACTCCTCATTTGAAAAGTTGCTGAAAATGATGAAGAATATGCTTCCAAAAGATAATGTATTGCCCGCCAGTACATACGAAGCAAAGAAGGTTGTCTGCCCTCTAGGTTTAGAGGTTCAGAAGATACATGCATGCCCTAATGAGTGCATCCTCTACCGCGGTGAGGGGTATGAGAATTTAGATGCATGTCCGGTATGCACTTCACTTCGGTATAAGATTAGACGAGATGACCCTGGTGACGTTGAGGGCTAGACCTCCCGGAAGAGGGTTCCTGCGAAGGTGATGTGGTATGCTCCTATAATACCACGGTTGAAACGCTTATTCAGAAAAAAAGAGCATGCCAAGTTGTTGCGATGGCATAAAGAGGAACGTAAGTCAGACGGGATGTTGAGACACCCCGCTGATGGGTCGCAATGGAGAAAAATCGATAGAAAGTACCCGGACTTTGCAGATGACGCAAGGAGTTTAAGGTTTGGTCTAAGTACAGATGGCATAAATCCCTTTGGGGAGCAGAGCTCCAGTCACAGCACCTGGCCCGTGACTCTATGCATCTATAACCTTCCTCCTTGGTTGTGCATGAAGCGGAAGTTCATTATGATGCCAGTGTTTATCCAAGGTTCGAAGCAACCCGGCAACGACATTGATGTGTACCTAAGGCCATTAGTGGAAGAACTTTTACAGTTGTGGCACGAACCCGGGATACGCGTGTGGGATGAGCACAAGCAAGAAGAATTTAACCTCCGAGCATTGCTTTTTGTAACAATCAATGATTGGCCTGCTCTTAGTAACCTTTCAGGACAGTCAAACAAGGGATACAATGCATGCACACACTTATTAGATGAGACTGCAAGTATATATTTGGAACATTGTAAGAAGAATGTATACAATGAGCATCATCGATTTCTTTTGGCCAAGCATCCCTTAAGAAATAAAGGCAAGCATTTCAACGGTCTGGCATGTCACCAAACGAAGCCTAAGGAGCGTACTGGTGCTGATATATTTGATATGGTCAAAGATTTGGATCAACTGGTAACCTTTGGAAAGGGTCCTGGAGGAAAATCTGTTCCGAAAGACACTGAAGGACACGCACCCATGTGGAAGAAGAAATCTATATTTTGGGAGCTACCATATTGGAAATTCTTAGAGGTCCACTCTGCAATTGATGTGATGCATGTGACGAAGAATCTTTGCGTGAACCTGCTAGGTTTCTTGGGCGTGTATGGGAAGACAAAAGATACACCGGAAGCACGAAAGGACCATCAACGTATGAAAGATCCAGATGGCCTGCATCCAGAATGGTTTCAAGGTCATGCCAGCTACACTCTTACCAAACAAGAGAAGGAAATATTTTTTGAATGCCTAAGCAGTATTAAGGTCCCGTCTGGCTTCTCGTCGAATATAAAGGGGATAATAAATATGGTAGAAAAAAAGTTCCAAAACCTAAAGTCTCATGACTGCCACGTGATTATGACGCAAATGCTTCCGATTGCATTGAGGGGGCTTCTACCAGATAATGTTCGAGTACCCATTGTGAAGTTATGTGCATTTCTCAATGCAATCTCTCAGAAGATAATCAATCCTGAAGATCTACCACAGTTACAGAATGATGTGGTCCAATGTCTTGTCAGTTTTGAGTTGGTGTTCCCACCATCCTTCTTCAATATTATGACGCACCTACTGGTTCACCTAGTCGAAGAGATTTCCATTCTCGGTCCTGTATTTCTAGACAATATGTTTCCCTTTGAGAGGTTCATGGGAATCTTAAAGAAATATGTTCGTAACCGTGCTAGGCCAGAAGGAAGCATCTCTAAGGGCTATGGAACAGAGGAGGTCATTGAATTTTGTGTTGACTTTGTTCCTGACCTTAAGCCGATTGGTCTTCCTCAATCGCGGTATGAGGGGAGAATGAGTGGAAAGGGTACTCGAGGAAGGAAATCAATAATATGTAGAGACGGACATTCTTACACCGAAGCACATTACACTGTTCTACAGAATTCTATCTTGGCAGCCCCATATATCAAGGAACACAAGAAAATCTTACGCTCCAACAACCCTGGAAAGTATGACTCTTGGATTAGAGATGAACACATGAAGAGTTTCGGCGGTTGGTTGCAACATCTCATCAAAAACAACACTCTTGGAGATCAGCTATACTTGTTGTCTAGGTCACCATCTTCGACTATATCGACTTTCCAAGGGTATGAGATAAATGGGTATACATTTTACACGATAGCCCAAGATAAAAAGAGCACCAACCAAAACAGTGGTGTCCTCTTTGATGCAACAGACAACAATGGGTCAAAGACCACATATTATGGTTACATAAAGGAGATATCGGAACTTGACTATGGACCTACTTTTAAGGTCCCCTTGTTTCGGTGCAAATGGGTCAAGCTGACGGGAGGAGGGGTTGAGGTAGACAAGAAATACGGAATGACATCGTTGGATCTCAACAATCTTGGGTACTTAGACGAACCATTCGTCCTAGCCAATGATGTGGCCCAGGTTTTCTATGTAAAGGACATGTCTACCAACCCTAGAAAACGAAAAAAATAAGAAAAATAATACATCAGACGATGAGCCAAAGCGCCACATAGTCTTTCAGGAAAAATAAACATCGTGGGAGTGGAGGACAAGACAGACATGTCAGAAGATTGTGATAAGTTTCATGAAATTCCGCCCTTCGTAGTGAAGGATGACCCAACCATCATGTTAATGAATGAATATGCTCCATGGATACGACGGGATCAGAAAGTAACACACGCGAAGAAATGATATGTAATAATTGTAACATTTTATGAGTGAAGATGTTCCATGCATGTGTCCATTTTTATAGTGTTGTCTGCAAACAATCTTGAGTGTGTTAGTCCTGTTTTGTGGCTGACCCGGGACTAAAGGAGGGCCTTTAGTACCGATTCATACTTACCATTAAGATCTGATCTCCAAACGCGTGATGTCACATATTAGGGAGTGCCTCTATGACCAGTTTCTCGGAGATGCCGGAGGACTGGGCTCCGTCGGCATCTCCCTGAAACTGGCCGTAGTGGTGTCCTTGCTCTCGAAAACCATCTTGCAGCTTGTAACTTCTCTAACCAGATCAATACGCCTGGGAGCTAACTAATTTCACATATTAGGGAGTGCCTCTATGACCAGTTTCTCAGAGATGCCGAAGGACTGGGCTCCGTTGGCATCTCCCTGAAACTGGCCGTAGTGGTGTCCCTTCTCTCTAAAACCATCTTGGAGATGCCTCAAACTGGCTGGAGGACTGGACTCACAAGGATGCCTATTTATAGTACAAGCAGCTCGGCATAATGTTGACACTCACGACATAATGTCGACACTCACCCCTATTATTAGTGCTGACTCATCTTTAGTCCCGGTTGGTGTCTCCAACCGGGACTAAAGGTTCATCTTTAGTCCCGGTTTGTGACACCATCCGGGACAAGGTACAAGCCGCACGACATAATGTCGACACTCACCCCAATTATTAGTGTTGCCTGGCCCAGTATGCCGCAATCCCTTCAGTCGCGGTTGGTTTCTCCAACCAGGACTAAAGATGAACCCTCTCTTTATATAGGCATTTCCCTCTATTTATTAGGTAACACTCAAGACATTTATTAATATTAAAAACCGGGACAAACCGGGACTAGTTAACACTCAGGACTAAAGCCGCCCCCTTTAGTCATAATCATGCCTAGTCCTATAGTACGCAGCTTCAGGGTCTTCATCGTCATCGTCATCGTCACCTGCCACTCCGGGGATCCTCAGCCCATCCATGGCATATACCAGGTGCCATTACAGCCTCGGATTCACGGCGGGCGGGAGTGGGGTCTCTTGGAAGACGATGCCGCTACCGCTGGGACGGTGTGGGGCCTGTGGCGGGTGGACTCATGGGCACCGTAGGCGAGGATGGTCTCCCCCGGCGATGTAGCGCATCACTCTGATGATAGTACGGTTCGCCCACCACAGACGATGGTCGGCTTCGTTGTGGTTCACCTGGCGAGCTACCTTTCCCGCCTATTAGCGAAGAAGGCATTCCAGGTGTCGTAGTTGTCGGGATCCCACTAGGGATCCATCCGCTGCTCCAGCGTGAGCTCGTGGTAGAAGTGGTTTGTGATGGCCGCCTGGCATGCGGAACCTTGAGGGACAGGAGGGACAGGAACCCCTCTAGCTCAGCATCCAGCCGGCGGGCGGCCGGTAGCCCGGCGGGCAAGGGTAGTTGGAGGCGCACAGCGTCTCGGTCTCCTCGAGGGTCAGAATGGCCCAGTAGGCGTTGTCCATTGTTCTAAGAGAGGAAGGTGTGGATGTGTGGATAGCCATGGCACGATCGCCCTAAATATAGAGGGAAAGGGCGGAAAACTTGGCGTGAAGCTTTGGGAAATGGCGGGAAATATCTTTAGTCCCGTTTAGTGACTACATCCGGGACTAAAAGCTCTCGTAGAAAGGAAAGGGCGGGAAAACTTGGCAGGAAGAGGTGGGAAATGGCGGAAAATATCTTTAGTCCTGGTTTGTGACTACATCCAAGACTAAATGGATATTATATTAAGATTCATTATATTTTTCTGATAATAATAGACATATTATTTGTGTTATTTGGATTATTACAATAAAAGATATGATTTTCCAAAGTTTTTATATTTGATTTGAATTAAAAAAAGAAAATTTACAAATGAAATAATTTATAAATGATGCAAACAGATAAATGGATATTATATTAAAATTATTTATATTTTTCTGATAATAATAGACATATTTTGTTTTATTTGGACTATTACAATAAAAGATATGATTTTTCAAAAATTTTATATTAGTTTTGAATTAAAAAAGAAAATTTACAAATGAAATAATTTAGAAATGATGCAAACAGATAAATGGATATTATATTAAGATTCATTATATTTTTTCTGATAATAATAGACATATTATTTGTGTTATTTGGATTATTACAATAAAAGATATGATTTTCCAAAGTTTTTATATTTGATTTGAATTAAAAAAAGAAAATTTACAAATGAAATAATTTATAAATGATGCAAACGGATAAATGGATATTATATTAAAATTCTTTATATTTTTCTGATAATAATAGACATATTATTTGTTTTATTTGAATTATTACAATAAAAGATATGATTTTTCAAAGTTTTTATATTAGTTTTGAATTAAAAAAGAAAATTTAAAAAAACAAATAGTCACGGGTCCTGGCTGGACCCGGGACTAAAGGGTGAGTGCGCGCGCAAAAACGAAGCGGCCGAAAAAACCCTTTAGTCCCGGGCCGTGGCTTAGCCCGCGACTAAAGGGGGGGTCTTTAGTCGCGGGTTAAGCCACGGCCCGCGACTAAAGACCCTTTAGTCGCAAGCGGTGGCTTAGCCCGGGACTAAAGGTCTGCCCTTTATATTCTGGCGCCAGCAGACCCAACACTTCGCATTTCTCATCGACGACGAAGCACAGACAAAGACGAAGCACATACGAAGCCAGACGAAGACAGGGGAGGTGTTGTCCGATTCTGCCGCCGCTCCGCGGTGCCGCCGCCGCCGCTGCGCAGGTGAGATGGTTCTCCAGGACGTGGCGCCGCTCCGTCGTGCCTCCGCCGCGCCGCTCCGCAACGACGGCGCCTCTGCGACGGTTAGGGAATGAAACGAGAGAGAGAGGGAGCGAGCGAGGGCGTCGCGCGCTAGAGGACGGGTGACAAGGTTATACCCTACGGGTACGTGACTTCAGCATACCTGGTCCAGCCCAAGGAAGGCCCACAGCAGACATACGCTGGCCCATGAAGATTTTCGGGTGGCCAAGGCCCATGACGCCTTCGGATCCTTGGAGAGCAAGACTAGCATAGATAGGAAATTCAAAGGGGTAAAACCCTAGAACCTATAACCGACTAGGACTATGACCGAGACCTGCCTAAGTCTATATAAAGGCCAGGAGGGCACGTCCTAGATCTCTCGACTCATACTTCCGCACACACCTCCACGCCAGATCGAATCCGCGCACCCTATAACCTTCGGTTCCGCCGTAATCAAGATCAGACAAGCAGGAGTAGGGTTTTCCCTCCGGGGGCCTGAACCTGGGTAAATCTCGTGTCCCCTGGTTGCTTGTCTGTTAACCATTCCACGATCTCCAGCATCCCCATCTTCTCCAAAACCCAAGTCCATAACAATGGGCATTGACGAGATCAAACCTCGTCAATTGGCGCCGTCTGTGGGAATCGGGGGTGCTGATTATGCAATCGTGACGGTCCCGACCCGATCGATCTACAACTCGGCGGCGACGGAGAACCACCTCCTCTTCGGCACTTTCGACTTCACCGCCCACTCGCCGGCCACCATGAAGGATTTCGAACCCGTAGGCGACGAACTCGAAATTTTGTTCGGGAGCTTCTGCTTCCAGGTGGGACAAACTGGTACCCTCCGCCTTCCTGAGCGGGTGCCCGTGCCATCAATCAGGCCCGCCTCGTGGGCTCCACATCCCGTGCTACGCACATCACCATCGACAGATAAGTTCTACAACAGCAGCAGCTGCAACTCCGATATGTGCGATCCACCTTCGGATGAAGGGACCTACGGTTCCGGATCCGAAAGCTGCGGCAGCAGCGAACCGATCTACGAACGCTACCAATGCGCCGCAGTCATCCAGGAGCAGCAAACGCCTAACCCGCCGCCCAACACGAACCCCAACCCGCAGGACAGAAACGGCGGAAACGGCGGGAACAGAAGAAGCCAATCCCTCCCACCCGAGGGGAAAACAACGGCCATGTCATCCAACTTAGCAAAGAAGGATGGGTCCAGGCACGCCGTGCCGTCGCAGGCGACATAGTCCTACCTGTGGACTCCCCACGTGACCTACTGATGGCATACCACTACCTCCTCATCGAGGAGCACAAGAAGCAAGTCAAGATGCAGGAGACGCTCGACAAACGCAAGCAAGCAGCCTCCGAGTCCAACACGCGACGAGCTGCGCTCTCCGCCATGGTACCCGGCTCTAGCACGAACGGAAACCAGGGAAACAAGCACCGCTCGCGGGTGGAGAAACGCCGTGATGTGACCCGAACTCTCCACACATCGTTCATGGATATGGATGCCGACGGCAACATCATCCCGAAGACACCGCAAGCTGCGATCATGGCAGCCACTGTGTACCTCGCGGCCCACCAACCTCCGGAAGGGGACCCGAAAAGATCCATGCATAAATCCGCACTCACCGGACTTGGACTCGTCGGAGTTGCGCTCCACGAAGACGCTCCTGCGGAGCCGAAGAAGAAAGCTCCGGTCAGGCGCGACCGAAGCCCCACCCCCTCATCCGAAGAGGATGAGGAGCACGACCTTCCTCGAAGGAAGAAGAGCTCACATCGCCATAAACACGACTACGACGCTAGAGACGCGCTTACACAGCGCAAAATCGACAAAGCACGAGCCAAACGCGCATGCTCGTCCGAGTCCGAGATGGATGAAGATGAAGGAGAACTCTGTGGAGCTCGATGCTTCAGCAGATCTGTTCGTCGAACACAGATGCCACGCAATTTCAAGCTTCCTTCGGATACTCCGAAGTTCAAAGGCACGCAAGATCCAAAATCTTGGCTCAGCGATCATCTGTCATCCGTCAAGCTGCACGGCGATAACAAAGAAACCGCCATGCAATGCCTCCAGCTGTAGCTGACAGGCGCGGCGCGGGTCTGGATCAGCAGCCTTTCATCAGGATCCATCCGAAGTTGGGAGGATCTAGCTTACAGCTTCATCCGAAATTTCAAGGGCACCAGCAAGAGGCCCGCCTCAATCGAAGAGTTGCGAGCCTGCACTCAGAGAACGGGGGAATCTATTCGCTCATACATATTACGCTGGTCTACCACCAAGAACTCCGCAGCACATATCTCCGAGGAGAGGGCCATCGACGCCTTCAGAGACGGCGTCAAACGCCAATATTTCAAGGAGGAACTTGGGCGCGTCAAGCCCAAGACACTCGACCACATCATGGAAATTGCCAACAGTTGGGCGGACGGCGAAGATTGCATTCAGCGAGCGCAATCAAATGAAGAGGACGACTACGGCCGAAGGCGAGAACGCCGCAGCAAGAGGAGATCGCGTGTCTACGAGGACCGCGACGGACCCGACATGGTCGCGGCTGGCTACGCCGACCGCCGCAACGACAACAGCCGCAACAGCGGAGGATACCGCGGAGGAAATTTCCGCGACAGCGGACGACCAACACAGTCGTGGCAACGCCGCGACAACGGACCCTCAGCATTCGACAAACTTTCGGGTCCATGCACCATCCACTTCTACATCGACAAACAAGATGGCAAAAAGAAAGCCAGTCACATGCTCAAGGACTGTCGCGAGTTCCAGAAACTCAGCGAAAGCATGGTGCAGATGAGGCAACAAGCCCCAACCCCTGCGTTCGGAAACGCACCCGCGCCAGGAGAAATAGCACACGGAGCTCCTCCATCGCCACCTATTGGAGGCCCAAACCAACCAGTCGCACCAGCGCCAAACAACGCCGGGGTCGGGTACCCCCCACCAAAGGGAGCACTAAATATGATCCAGAAGGGATGCCCCACAAACAGGGTGCAGAAGAAAATCACCCGACAAATCAACTTGGCCGTGGCAACTCCGCCTGCAATCCCTGAGTACCTCAGCGGATCGGAGTCCTGCATCACATTCACTCGCGCGGATCACCCTTGCCAGATCCCTCGCCCAGGACATGTTGCCCTGGTGCTGGAGGCGCAGATCGGATGCTTCGAGATGAGTCGCGTCTTCATGGACGGTGGCAGCGGCATCAATCTAATGTTCGCAAGCACTCTAGCAGCTATGCGGATCCCGCAATGCAACTTGGAACAATCCGACACAACGTTCCATGACATTGTCCCAGGAAAGGGCATATTCCCCCTAGGCAAAATAGGACTCGACGTTATCTTCGGGAAGCCGGACAACTTTCGGCAGGAGCGCCTAGAATTCGATGTGGTGGACTGGCCGTCGCAATACCACGCCATCCTGGGGCGTGTAGCATTCGCAAGGTTCCTGGCCGTCCCACACTACGCATACCTACTACTCAAGATGCCAGGAACAAGGGGCGTCATCACAGTCCACGGGAGCTTCACCCGATCGGACCAATGCGACAGGGATTTCAACAAAATCTCCCAGTCTTTCGGCATGCAAGACGAGCTTGTAAGGCTCCGTGAGGTAACGGACAATGGGGTACCCCCAGTCACAAGGCAGAACGCACCTGACATGTCCTTCGACTCCACCGTCAACACCAAGAAAGTACAGGTCCATCCGACGGATGCCTCCAAGACGGCCTTGATCGCCAATGACCTCAGCACCGCATAGGAAGGCGCGCTCGTCGAATTCCTCCATGAGCGCTGGGAAATCTTCGCCTGGTGTCCAGCGGACATGCCAGGAGTTCCCAGGGAATTCGCCGAGCACGCACTCAATGTCTTTCCACACACCAAGCCAGTCAAGCAGTCCATCCAAAGACTATCGGAGCCACGAGCCGAAGCTATCGGCAATGAAATCAATAGACTACTCGCTGCAGACTTCATCAGGGAAATCAAAGAAAGTGAGTGGCTTGCAAACACGGTGATGGTCCCAAAGAAGGACACGGACATCCTGCGGATGTGCGTGGACTTCACGTCACTAAACAAGCATTGCCCAAAGGACCACTTCCCTCTTCCACGGATCGACCAGATCATCGATTCGACTGCAGGTTGCGAGAAACTCTCCTTCCTCGACGCCTACTCAGGCTATAACCAGATTCGGCTCAAGGTCGAAGATCAGGAGAAAACAGCGTTTATCACACCATTCGGAGTATTCTGTTACAACACAATGCCCTTCGGGCTAAAGAACGCGGGTGCCACGTACCAGCGATGCATGCAGGCCTGCCTCAAGGACCAGATCGGTCGCAATGTCCAAGTCTATGTCGACGACATATTAATAAAAACTAAGGAGGCAAGGACACTTATCGACGATCTCCGCGAGACGTTCGACAACCTTGATCGCTACAGGATCAAGCTCAATCTCGAAAAGTGCGCCTTCGGCATCCCATCAGGTCAGCTGCTCGGGTACTTCATCTCTTAACGAGGGATCGAGGCGAACCCGAAGAAAATCAGAGCCATCATGACGATGGAGAAGCCGAAAAACCTCAAGGGCGTCCAGCATCTCGCAGGACGAGTAGCGGCACTAAGCAGGTTCATCAGCCGCATGGGCGAGAAGGCCCTACCATTCTACCAGCTGATGCGCAAGGCAGACAAGTTCGAGTGGACACCAGAATCCAAAGACGCATTCGAAAGCCTCAAGCGGCTCCTCTCCACCTCGCCCATTTTGGTCACGCCAAAGGAGCGCGAGCCCCTGCTACTGTACATAGCAGCCACACACCAGGTGGTCAGTACCGTACTCGTGGTCGAACGACCCGAAGAAGGCAAGACCCACGGGGTCCAGCGCCCAATTTATTACCTCAGCGAGGTACTGACACCAATAAAGCAGAGGTACCCTCACTACCAGAAGCTAGCCTACGGCGTGTTCATGACAGCTCGACGGATGAGCCATTACTTCCAGGAGCACCAAGTGATGGTCGTCAACGAAGCACCCCTGAACAGCATCCTGAATAATCCAGAGGCCACAGGACGGGTGGCCCTGTGGGGCATCGAACTATCACCCTTGGACATCGTCTATGAGAAGCGACACGCAATCAAATCTCAAGTCCTTCCGGACTTCTTGGTACATTGGATGGAGTTGCAGCTGCCAGACACCCCAGACATGTCGCAGTCGTGGACAATGCACTTCGACTGCTCCAAGCGTGAAGCCGGAGCAGGGGCAGGGGTCATACTGACCTTCCCGCAAGGCGACAAGATGAAGTACGTTCTTCGGATGAAATTCAGAGCCTCCAACAACGAGGCCGAATACGAAGCCCTCATCCATGGCATGAGGATGGAAAAGATATGCGGCGCAACGTGCCTGGTCATCTACGGTGACTCCAATCTCGTTGTCCAGCAGACGATGAATGAGTGGGACGCACATGCCGAAAACATGATCGCGTACCGCGCGCTCTACAACGCACTCGAAGGTGAATTCGACGGCTGCGAACTTAGGCACGTTGGAAGAGAAAGCAACGAGGAAGCCGATAGACTCGCCAACATCATCTCCACTTGCGCAAATGTGCCACCAGGAGTGTTCCTCGAACAGATCTGCGTACCATCCATCAAGCGAAAGTTCCCCAAGGGATCACCCGAAGAAGCAGAACACTCGGGAGCCACGCTACCCGAAGGACACGAAGGACCCGAAAAGCTGGACACAGAGGTAGCCATGGTCAACCTAATGCAGGTCATGGCAGTCGAAGAAACTTGGACGCGACCATACCTCCAGTTCTTGATAACCGGAGAATTGCCTAACAGCCCAACAGACGCCCGTCGCATATCTCGCCGGTCAAAAGCCTTCACCATCATCAACAGCGAGCTGTATAAGCGCAGCATCACGGGTGTACTTCAATGATGCGTCACCATCGACGACGGTAAGGCCATACTCCAAGACATCCATGAAGCCATCTGCGGCCACCATGCAGGCAGCCGCTCCCTTGTCGCCAAAGCTCTACGAGCAGGATTCTACTGGCCAACGGCCATGAGCGACGCAAAGGACATCGTCCGAAGATGCAACGGATGCCAACGGTTCGCCGACAAACCGCACGCACCTGGGTCTGAGCTCAGACCCATACCTATAGCTTGTCCTTTTGCTCAATGGGGCCTCGACATGATCGGCAAACTGCCAAAATCCTCGAAAGGGGGACACGTCTTCCTCCTGGTTGTAGTCGACAAATTCACCAAGTGGATCGAGGCCATGCCGGTCACCAACCAGAAAGGCAAAACTGCCGTCAAGTTCTTCGAGTCCATTGTCTACAGGTTTGGCGTACCACACAACATCATCATCGACAACGGATCGAACTTCATCTCCGAAGAATTCCAGGACTTCTGCAAAGGCCTTGGGATCAACATCACGTATGCCTCAGTGGCACACCCGCAAACGAACGGGCAAGTGGAAAAGTCCAACGGCCTAATCGGCGTCGGCATCAAGAAGCGCCTCATGAGCTCACTCGAACAAAAAGCTGGAAACTGGACGAAAGAGCTACCATCCGTCCTGTGGAGCTTACGGACTACGCCAAACAGCTCCACCGGCTACACACCGTTCTTCATGGTACACGAAGCCGAGGCCGTGCTACCAGCCGAAGTACGCCACCAGGCCCCGCGGGTCGTCGCTTACAGCGAAGCCGAATCCATGATTGCACTTGAAGACGCTGTCGATACACTCGACGAAGCACGGGATATAGCAGCAGCTCGATCAGCGGTGTACCAGCAGAGTCTCCGCAACTACCACAGCCGCCGGCTGCGCCTAAGGTCCTTCTTCGAAGGAGACCTCGTCTTGCGACTCAAGCAAAAGCGACCGAATAAATTCGAGTCACCATGGGAAGGACCCTACGTCATCACCGAAGTCATCCCAGGTGGTGCCTATCGCCTCAAGCACGTGGAGTCTGGATTCGCATACTCCAACCCATGGAATATCTCGCACCTGCGACGATTCTATCCGTAGCAGCCTACCCCCTTTTACTTTCAATAAGGCTTTCAGCCAAGGCTATTCAGCCGAACAATGTACCTCCTCCATTATGATATAAATAAAGCTAAGTGTCTCGCCCCAAAACTTCAGCTCGCTCTTTTGCAACTTTACTACATGCTACAAACGCACTCGGGGTCTCCCCCCACCTCCCGATTTCACCGACTGAGGACCAAACGTGTACACCTGAGTAGCTGACAACACCAGGCAAACGAAAAGGACACGCACTCAATCAAAGTACTGCGTGCTCACAAACAAACAAACCTTTACAACAAAGGGCACAACACGCCCAGCCGAAATATACAAATTTTACATCTCTCTCTCTTTTTACAGGTACTACCTATGTCGAAGAATAACCTGGGCACGCCGCTCAAACAAATCTACGACCTGTTCGGCATACTACCTTACAGCCGCATAATGCGGACGCATGTCCCACTCACCGCCATCAGGGCGAAGAGGTGGCCCAGCGGCCACAGCAGCCAAATCCACGTCAGGCCGGTGCAGCCTCACAAGAGACAAAGCAGCCTTCACTCCTGCGACAAGTTGCTGCCGCACCAACTCCTTGACATTGCTTACGTTCCGAAACTTCGACAGAAGACCCGCGAGGCTTGTCGGTACGGCATCCAAAGGGAACATGACGTGCAGCACCGAGGCAAGCGATGTCTGCACTTGGCGGAGTACCCGCAAAACTTGATGAACACGATCCTGCACCGTCGCCAGAGCTATGGCGCGATCACGATCCATCCAGAAGAAGCCGCCGGCCTCCATGTCCTGTTGCGTCAAGCAATTGACCTGAACAACGACACGCTCCTTTTCTTCCCTCGGAGCAAGATTCGCACCTGTAACAATCACACAAAATAAGAGTAAGGCCAGCAGGCTCATCCGAATAACCGAGCTACAGCTCGAACCAAAGAACAACTTACATTGTAGCTGCTCAGACAGCCGAACCAGCTCCGCCATCAAGTTCTCCTCTCTGGCTGCACCACGATCTGCCTTGGACTTCCAAACATCGGCATGACCGCGTAACCCGAGCAACTCCCTCTCCAGACTACGCACACGATCCCGAAGGAAAGTGAGCTACGAGGAATCATCCAAGGATGGTCGCAACGGCATTGCGGATGAGGCGTCAACAGGATCAGCACCCGAAGGAACCTAAAGCAGCAGCAAAAGAAAGGAACATAGACATTCAGCCAAGGATAGAGCACAACTCAGAGGAATTCATTAAATATATAAGGCCACTACGTGGCACAAGGATGGTGTTTTTCTTCAAGATATTTACAACAAAAGTAGACTACAAACTACCCTACGTCTACTACGCCTAAGATGCAGGACCCTGAGTCTCCTCGGAGCCAGACTGCCTAGCTTTGGCCCCGCCCTGCTGCCGCAGTGCATACTCAGACAGCAAATCAATGAGCTTGGGCCCATATCGCTTGCAGCGAGCGGAATAGGCAGCAAAGGCTACCTCGGATCCATCCGCAGCGGTCGGCATCCGAGAGGTGATCTGGGGCAGATCTAGCTCCGCTCCAGCCGCCAAGGCCATCGCCAGCCCAACGGACGCGCTGATGCCCTTCTGCTTGCGCTTGTACGCCGCAGGCGCTTCGGCTGACAGAGCCTCCGCCAGAGCATCCACATCATCAAGGGCTGCGCCCTTCGGGACCAGCTCCTTGTAGAAGCGACCAAGGACCTCTTTCGCCTTGGCAAAGGAGTTGACGACGGTGCTGCAGCGGTCTTCGACCGCCACAGTGGCATCATCTAGAGCACTCCCGTGCTCCAGAGCACCGCGGTCGAACTCGATGCATGCGGCATCTGAGACAAAACGAAGAAAAGCATGAAGAAAAGAAACAAGTATAAAACTAGCACTCACCCGAAATATCCTTGGCAGCAGCCATGAGCTTCGCCGCCACCTCTCTTTCACGAGCAGCCGCAACGGTGGCCAGCTGCTCCTCACGATCTGCGGCCTCCTGCTGCAGACGCTCCTTCGCTTCGGCTGCCTTAGTCAGCTCTAGCTCGAGGCGTTCTTTCGCGCCAATGGCGGTTTCGGCCTTTTTCTCCGATTGACCAAGGCTCTTTTTTAGAGCGTCGACCTCACGGAGGGAATCGTTATGCTCCTCTGCATTTAAGACAAGCAAGTGTCAAAGAACAAGACCAGGATAAATAAGAGAGGCATTAAAAAGACAGATGGATACCTTGAAGGTGCCGAAGGTTCGCCTCCAGCTCCAGGCGCTCTTGCACCAGCCGCTTGGCCTCCTGCACAAAAGGCTGCAGAAAAAGAAATAGCAGTAAGAAAAGGGCTTGGGGGCTACACCCAACACAAAGGAGTAAAAATGAAATTCGCACACGAAGACACTCGGGGGCTCCCCCGTGACATGAAGCAGAAAAACTTACATGCTCTGATGGTGACTCTGAAGAACCGCCTGGGAAATTCTGAGGCGCAACCACCTGCACCTCCTGCAACGGAGGATCCGGAGCCGCGCCACCCAAAGTCGCCACCGTCTGAGGCGGGGGAGACGCAATTCTCGACTCCCCCATCATCTCCCGTGCACCACCACTGGAGGAATCATGGGAGGAATGCCTGCATACGAACCAATCAACATAAGCGCAAAAACCATGAAGGAAAAAGAACAATACTACGAAAATAAACTTACGAGCCTAAGGAGCTCAGGTCGAAGACAGGAGGAGTCCTTCGGGCTCTCTTCTCCTCCTTCTTTTCTTCCTTCTTCTCCTCCTTTTTCTCTTCCTTCTTCCGCTTCGCTGGCGGGTGCGGCGCTACATCCCGCACAGGAATGGCAGGAATGGGAGAAGTAGAACCCCCATGACCTTCACTATGACGCTCAAGGCCCAGAGGGTTTCTGGGAGTCGGAGGAGTCGAGGCATCCGAAGACTCGCTGGAGCTCCGTGATCGTTTTTGCGTATGATCCTCACTCGACTCGTCGGCATCCTCTGCCGGAGATCGCGCCGATGGTAGCTCAGACACGGAATCAACCACTTCATTATCCGGGGCATTCAGATACCTTTCGGGCAATGGTGGTGCCATGCCCGGCACTTTGAAGCTCTGAAAATTCAGAAGGACCTTTGTTAGCAAACAAAGGAAACAAAAACACAGCCGACCAAAAGCACTACGTGCACAAATCTACACCTGCGGTACGGCCAACGTCGAAGAAAATGGAGGAGTTAGCGACTTCCCTGGGATCTCTTCTCCGGCTTTGAACTTCAGCAGCGCGCGAAGGGCCCTGTCAAGATCCCCCTCGGACATTTTCTCAGCCGAAACCCTCGTCGGATCACGGCGCCCAGAATAAAGGAACATCGTGTGCGCCCTCGCTTGGAGAGGCTGCACCCGACGCTCAATAAAAGTCCGGGATGTCCACGCCGTTCACCTCCTTCTTCCGAATCAGTTGGAGATCCTCCACCCGACGGTAAAGGGCCTCTATCTCCTCCACCTCACCGTCCAAGATTTGGTTTTTCCAAGACCTTTTTCGCTCAATCATTTGGGAGGGGTCAAAGGGAACAAGACCAAAATCTTGCCCGGGCACTACGGAGTCGCGGATATAAAACCATCGCCTCCGCCAGTACTGGACAGATTCGGACATGGAAAAGGAAAAGAAGAGCAGATTGGGACTAAGGGAGATGATGAAGCCCCCAATGGGATACACACCATCCGAACCAGATTGCCTCTTCACGGAATAGAGCTTCCGGAAGAGGCCAAAGTGCGGCTCAATGCCAAGCCAGCAATCCCAAAATGTGATAAAACACGCAATATGGAGAAGAGAATTGGGAGACAGATGATGAAGTTGAATCCCATAGAAGAAGAGCAGTCCACGGAGGAAGTCGTGGACCGAAAAATAAAACCCACGCAAGACGAAGGCGAGAAACATAACCCGATACCCAGATGGGGGACGGGGGATTACCTCATTGCCGGGGAGTTTGACGGCCTCCCTATCTCGCGGGATCAGGCCCCGCTCGCGAAGCTTGCGAAGATCGCTCTCCCGCGTCTCTGATCGCCGCCAGCCACCATCGGTGACGCGAGTAGCGGCGGTGCCCTTCTTTCCTCCGGCGGCGCTGGTCCCAACCGCAAATGAAGATTTCTTTGGTTTCCCCATTGCGCTACGGCGGTGCCGGCGGTGAAAGCACAGAAAGAACGACGGAAATGTGGAAGGAAATCCCAGCGTGCAGCAAGAATCGCTCGAGCACAAGGAGGCAGTGAACACAAGAACTGGTGCGGTGAAAACAAACCACGGTTTCCCCCAATGATTATAACAGCCAAGACGACGAACGGCAGCCGTCCATCCAGAAGACCTAACGCCAACGGCAGATCTGACCGTACACGTGTCAGCATCACAACGAACCGTCGTTACCACGCCGTCCACTACACGTGGAAATCGAGGAGACGCCGTAATTATCTCCATGCCGCGCATGACTGGTCAATTCAAAGTCAGCAAGTGGGACCCATGTTCGTCCAGTCAAGTCATCTCTGGCGTAGCAGACGCTTGAGGTCATCGATCGGCAGCAATGTCATCAAAAGCTATACTAGCACCAACTACAATTCTTCGGCTCCACAGCTAAGAGTACTCACTCGAATCTTCGATTTGACTAAATACTCGGGGGCTACTCCTATCAGGAGCGCTGGCCGCGCAGCCGGAAGATGAATAACGACAAAGTATTTTCTTCGAGTCCTACGTCGAGTCTACGACTCCACTACGGACTCGGGGGCTACTCCCATAGGGAGGGTGGATTTAAGCATCCGAATTTTTTTGAGTCTTACGGACTTAACAACTGAACAATGATTGAACTAAAGTCTCTGCTCGAGTCTACGACTCGAACAGACACTCGGGGGCTACTCCCATAGGGAGCACTGGTCGCGCACCCTATGAATTCTTCGACTGTGATATTTCAGATCAGCACGCAAAATTTTTTTGGCATCTCTGCCCCAACAAGCGCCGAGTGAGCGACAATCTCCTTGGCCACCCGAAACACCTCCGCGGTGACAAATGTTCGGATGCTGCGTCCGCGACGCAAAGATAAGACCTGCAGATATCATCTGACGGCCTGGCAACGTACATGACTGCGCTCTGCTAGTACAAATCCATGTCAACAGGCGTGATGAAAAATCCCGACGGACGCGCTGGGTACATTAATTAAAATCACTGGAATTCCACTCCTGTAAGTCCTCCGCGGCCTGAGTCGAATTACGCCAGCATATGTTCCAGGTCCGAGTTGAGGGACTCAAACCTAAGGAAGATCGTGTTGTTTCGTCCTAAGACAGTTAACTGACCCTGATCCGTCGGGTGAGTCAGGCACACGTATCAACAAATCCCTACACACATATACTATTTATACATAGTTGCACCCGAAGGATTGAAGAGTCCTCAGCCGAATCTACGATTCGACTGATCACTCGGGGGCTACTGACAAGGTTATACCCTACGGGTAAGTGACTTTAGCATACCTGGTCCAGCCCAAGGAAGGCCCACAGCAGACATACGCTGGCCCATGAAGCTTTTCGGGTGGCCAAGGCCCATGACGCCTTCGGATCCTTGGAGAGCAAGACTAGCATAGATAGGAAATTCAAAGGGGTAAAACCCTAAAACCTATAACCGACTAGGACTATGCCCGAGACCTGCCTAAGTCTATATAAAGGCCAGGAGGGCACGTCCTAGATCTCTCGACTCATACTTTCGCACACACCTCCACGCCAGATCGAATCTGCGCACCCTGTAACCTTCGGTTCCGCCGTAATCAAGAGCAGACAAGCAGGAGTAGGGTTTTCCCTCCGGGGGCCTGAACCTGGGTAAATCACGTGTCCCCTGGTTGCTGAAGTTAACCGTTCCACGATCTCCAGCATCCCCATCTTCTCCAAAACCCAAGTCCATAACAATGGGCATTGACGAGATTAAACCTCGTCAACGGTGAAGGACGGCCGATGAGGGCGGCGAGCGAGGCCGGCGAGGGTGTCGCGCGCCAGAGGACGGGGAAGGACGGCCGGCCGTGTTGGTCTGCTGGGCTGGTAGGGGAGAGAGGGAGAGATGGGCCGGCCTGGTTGGGGTCGGGCAACTTTTTTTTTTCCAAAATTTTTTCTTTTTCCGTTTTTCCTTTTCCCTTTGTATTTTTTAAATACAAATCTGTTTTATATTATTTTTTAATTATTGTTTTAATTATAATTAGCTAGGATTAGGATTATATTGTTAGCTAGGGTTATTTTTTAATTATTGTTTTAATTATAATTAGCTAGGGTTATTGTTTTAATTATAATTAGCTAGGGTTATTTTTTTTAATTATTCTTTTAATTATAATTAGCTAGGATTAGGATTATATTGTTAGCTAGGGTTATTTTAATTATAATTAGCTAGGGTTATTTTTTTAATTATTGTTTTAATTATAATTAGCTAGGGTTATTTTTTTTGTTTTAGTTATTAGCTATGATTATATTGTTTTACCACAGTTAGTATTATTGCTTTAGTGATTTTTTTGTTTTATTTATTAAGATTAGAATTAGGATTAGGATTAGGGTTATTTTTTTGTTTTAGTTATTATGATTATTGTTTTAGCACAAATAATATTAGGATTATTTTAATTAGGATTATATTGTTTTAGTTATTAGGATTATTGTTTTTTCTAACCTGTTTAACTCTCTTTTTGTTATAGATAATTAAGTCATGGATCCATCCGAAGATCCTGGTCGCATCGGTGAAGGTTTTCTTCAGGGCATGATAAGAGGTGAAATTCCTCTTATTACTACCGGCACCGAAGATATTTTGCTCGAGGAAGAGATATCCTCATATCTGAATCCATCCGGTGATGGACTAGAGGAATACCAAGGGGAAGACCAGATGGACGAAGGGCAAACATATAACAACAATAATGATGGCCCCTCGACAGGATCCGGCGAGGTACATATATATATATATATATATATATATATATATATATATATATATAAAGTCTCGTCTTACCTCTATTCATTAACTGATCTAGATATATATTAATCACTCTCTCTTCTTCTTTTAGCCCACCGGATCAAATCAATCAATAGCTCGAACGAAACGAGGGCCGAACAAAAAGTTGGATGGTAATCAGAGGTTCACCATCGAAGAAATAGATGATGATGGTGAACCGATTGCTCCAGAGAAGCACCGGAGGATGTTTATAAATCAATGCGGGGTGCTTGTTAGGGACAACCTGCCGATCACCATCCAAGAATGGAATAAGTCAAAGAAACCCAGTGAAGAATTCAACAGCTATGTCACCGATGATGCCAAAGATGACCTTTGGCAGAAGCTCATAGCGCATTTCATACTACCTCCAGAGTATGAGGAATTTGAGGTAGATGGTATTACCCCAAGGCCGGGCGGGCTTGAAAATAGAGCGAAAGTCAAGGAGTGGGCACTAAGCAAGATGGCCGAACTGTACCGGAACCACAAGAAAAATTTATACGCGAAATATGTCGTGAAAAAGAAAACTCCAGACTTCAAAGGAGTAAACGAGAAGTTGAGAGAACAGTGGCCCGATTTTGTACGGTGCAAGCAATCTGATAAAGCAAAGGCAAAGTCGACAAAGAACGCGTTAAATGCTGCCAACAAGAAATACCATCATAAAATGGGGACAGATGGCTACAAGAGTGCCATCCCTAAGTGGGAAACTATGGATAAGGATATGAGGGCTAGAGGCGTCACTCCTGGTACAGATGGATGGCCCGAGAGGTCAAAGCACTGGTGGTACGGGCACGGGGGATCCTTGGACCCAGAAACAGGGAAGACATTATTTCATGATAAAATTCTAAAATCCTCCCAAGACCTTATTCAAGCAATGAACGATGCTCAATTGGGATTATTCCGTCCCGAGAGAGAGAACGACGAGCTGACACGCGCCCTAGGGAATCCTGAAAAGGGAGGACGAACACAAGGCAAAGGCGCCGGTGTCTCATGGAAGAAAGGGTTTCCTCTGTACGATGCCAGTTATAGAAGTCGTTAGAGAAAGAAGGACCGGGAGGCAGACCAGATCTCCAGGGTAGAGAAGGACCTAGCTGATCTGAAGAACCTCATGCATGAAATTAGCCAAAGGCCGCCGTCGTCAACTCACCCGCAGTCTGATGATCCTGCATAGGATCTTAGTCAATGAAGAAGCAGCGTGGTTTCCACGGAGGTCCGTGCTGATGATCAAGCACTGCTGGATGATGCACTGGCTCCTCACTACCCCGTGGATGATGTCAGAGAGATGGCACAATGTGAGCTACATCAGCCAATGAACAACCTGTCCTTCAAGGTGGCGATCGGCACTGCTTTACCTTGTCTACCTGGAGCAGTCCACCATTCACTTCCGATTCCACCAGGCTATGCTCGTGTCACGGTGGTTGACATAGTGGAGGATTTTGCGGACCTAGAGATTGAAATCGCTACGCCTCAAGGCCTTACGAAACTAGGAGATGTCAAGCGCAACATCATTCTATGGAATAAGAAGTACATCAAGTTTCCAGGCTCGGCGCCAAGGCCACCGACTCCAAGGAATCCAAATCCACCCCGCATCGAATATCGTCAACCTCCAAGTCCACCCCAACCCGATTATCGCCAACCTCCAAGTCCACCCCAACCCGATTATCGCCAACCTCCAAGTCCACCCCGCCCCGCTGACGATCGCCGCAGGAGGAGTACATCAACTCGATCTCCGCCTTCGCCTCCGCCTCCGTGCAATACTACTACCTCATCGAAGAAACGGAAGTTCGACGGTCCCCCGCTCCCCACATCGAAGAAAGGTCAAACGCCGAAGATAGTCGATATCCCGCGGGCTCTTCCAAAGAGACCTTATGACAAGACCGACGAGGAAACTAACGCGGATGTGGCTGCCCAAGTTAAGGCGCATTTTTCACCCAAAAAGCCTGAGCCAAAGCCGGTATATAACAAAAAAACAAAAAAGTGGGCTAAGTCCTTTCTTGAGCAACCATCCCAGATATCGATGAATCTGGAATCAGACTATGACCGGGAGATTATTAAGCAAGCACAGAAGAAAAAAATCACAAGTGCAAAAAGCGGGAAGCAAGTTGCCCAGCTCGGAGCACAGAAGAATCAATCGGTCGCCCCGCTCAAAGTCATTTCAGACCTCGACAAGGCCTTCAGAGATGAAATGGATATGGACATGAAAATAATGGACCCTAGAGCCCGTAATAATGCTGCACTTATGGGAATCACTGTATCGGAGGCCAAAGCACTTGCTAACGAAGCAAATATGTCTCTTGGTCAATATTTAGGATATGAAGATACGCCAGTGGGTAAGATAGTACGGCAGTATGTCCAAGGGCAGCCTATAGTCAGTAATGAGGAGCTCGCGAAATCTGCATGAATGGTACATGTCGCAAGAAGAAAAAAAGCATCATAAAGATTGGTTTCCGGTGGACGTTACAAAGGAGCATCACTTCAAACCATACTCAATACAGGTTCAAATGACCGAACTGTTTTAGTTATACAACCAGCGTGCCCTCGACAAATCTATCATTGGTTGCTACTGTCTGTAAGTTATTTATTTCTATAATTAAGTTTGTAACTTTAGCTCGTTCATTGCATTTAATATATTATCCTAACTATATATCCTTTTGTATGATGATATTATATTCCGCAGAATGAAGATGCTTGAATGCAAAAGAGCTAGAACATACGACGTTGGGTTCATTGACCCATATATCATTAATGAATATACGTTAAAGAATCACCCCAAAGACGTGGAGGAAGACCTGTCCAGGTTCTTAACCGAGCATAATTTTGTCAAGGAAATACTATTTCCTTACAACTTCAAGTGAGTGTTTATATCTTGTACACATTTTATTTTTGCTTACTGGATGAGCTATACATGTATGTTTATGTAAATGTCCGCAGATTCCACTGGATCTTGCTAAACATTCAAGTTGACAACTCCCTAGTTGAAGTCCATGACTCATTAAGTTGGGACCAAGAGAAGTGGAGCGACATGAAAGCAATGCTCCATAAGTAATTTCAATCATTATCGCATTATATCGTCCTCTTTCATTCATTTCCTGATATCAAGTAACTAATAACTCCTTTGTTCATTTTCTTTGCCGAGCAGGTGTTGGACACGGTTCAGACAGAAAATACCAGGTCCATTCAAAGAGGAGCTAACTTATAAAATGGCGAAGAGTTTACAGAAGCCACCGGGAACTCATTTATGCGGATACTACGTCTGCGAGTACATCCGAGAGTTGACCAGTGAGCGGAAAGTTGACTCACATTATATTTATGATTTGCGGGAGAAACTAGAGCCAGACCAGCGCATAAGAGCAATTCATGAGGAGCTAGCGGGATTTATGATGAAGGAAGTCCTTGATGTACATGGAGAGCATTATGCGGATGACGTGGAACTCGATTTGCCTTAGTCATCTCCATGTAGCTCATATGATATTGTTATCGCCATATTTTGGCCAAAGGAGGAGTTGGGCCGCAATCAAGATGGGCTTAGAAGATACGTATATGCAACGTGTTGTTGAATCGGCCTCGTGCATTGATTTGGGCTAAATTGCCCGTGCATCTTATATTGTAATAGGTTCCGTTTCGATTTAGGTAAGAGATAGAGTTGTAGAGTTATTCCAAAGATAGAAAGTCTCCGGACTATAAATATGTACCTAAGGTTATTGAGAAAAGGAGGACAATCACGTTCACAACAAACACAATCTTGGCGCATCGCCACCCCTTGTTTCTAGGGTTTTTCTCGGGTAAGTGCCATGCTGCTTGCGATCTAGGCAGTATCTACTTATGCGTTAATTGGTGTTACTCGTACTGAAGCCTTGTTGATGGCGAGTAACACTATTATCATAGATTTGTTTAAGCTAGCATCGGTACTTTTTTGCTATGATCGTTTAGTTATGCTACCTCTAGCTATCTCGCCGCCTTTGCACCTTTTCCCGGGTGTAAGGGTGGCACCTTGCTTGATCTTTATTTAAGTCGATTTGATCTGTTATAGTTGTGCCTTGTTCTCCAAGGTTTAGTTTGATATCTACATGATCAGGCCTTGCAAACGGGTTGAACGATCCAGTAGTATATAAGATATGGTTTACTAATCCGAGAGGAGTTGTTCCGGGAATTGACTTTACGTTGGTTTTTAGGCCTTCTCTAGGGTTAGTTTTCTATTATCTTTTGTATCTACCAGGCTCAATTACGTGTAGGACGTTCCAATTATGTAGTGAAAACGTTAAACTGTCGTAGATCGATTTAACTTGTATTGATGAAGCAAAACCCCATGTTATCGTAGATCTAATACAAAACCATGGGATAATCGGCTCTAGGAGCCGATTCACAGGGAAACCTGGGAGCCGGTCACGGCTCGAATTTTACGTATACTTGTTTACCATGCAGGAAACCAATCGAAGCAATCCTTCACCTTCCTGACCAGGTATAGGTCAGGTGGCACGCCCTCGAACCAAGCCAGGACGTGTGCCGGAGTTTTGCGGGTCGTTGCCCGAGGGACCAGGGCCCACCAGCAGTCCTGGGAGCCTCCCGGCTCTCCGTGTTGCCCGTCGCTGCTCGCCGGTGGGTTTTGGTAGGCAACACATTTTGGCACGCCCGGTGGGACATTCAACAACTTCTACATCAACATCTGACGCTGCGATGGAGAACAGACCGGTCACGTACGACGATCTGCCTGAGGAGCACAAGGCAAAGTACGATGATATCAAAACTCTCTTCGAAGCCGATCTCATCGGCTCTTTTGAGAGGACTCGTAAACATGGCATCAGGTGGAAAGGGTTCTCACCCGAAGGTGCTCTTGATGAGGTGGATCTGTTCGTTCCTTCAGAGGAGCGCACCAGAGCTCTGCGACAGGAAGTCAACTACATGGTGGCTCATTCTCTTCACCGCCATTCTGAGAGCCTGGTGAACGCTTTCGAGCGGATTGCAGTTCGCGTAGTTCAGGAGATCATGAAACATCAGTACTCTCTGTCGGGGCCTACCCTGGGGACTCACCAGGGAGAAAGACCGCTCCAGGCCAGGCCACCGCTGCCGTTCACACTTGCAGCTCCGGAGCCACCAGGGGCAGCGGCGTACGTCGTCTACAAGGTCGGAGGCGACCCAGGCGATTGGCAGTTCCTGTTTGAGCCACCTAAAGAAATCCCACATGGATATGTGTGCACCTACGTGCCGGACTGCAATAACCTGACACGCACCAACCAGATTGCGACCGCAGGGATTTCTACGGCAGGAGTTCCTAGAGCAGGGGTTTCAGGAGCAGGCGTTTCAGGAGCAGCGATGTCTGGGATGGACGCCGACAAACAGGCGTGGCTAGCCAAGTATGCCACTGGAACGAGTCATGAGAATCTAGCCCCTGCAGCCCAAACAGTGGAGCAAATCCGTACCATCTTGAGAGACCAGTTCGGCTTCGTGCCGAAGAGAAGGACAATCGGCTATTCAAAGCCGTACCCCAACGAGTTTGACCTGATTCCGCTGCCACCCAAGTATCGGCTCCCTGAGTTCTCAAGGTTTAGCGGGTCAGAAGGGTCGAGCTCGATCGAGCACGTAAGCCGATACCTGGCACAGTTAGGCATGATTTCAGCATCGGATCAGTGGCGCGTAAGATTCTTTGCGCAATCTCTGACAGGACCAGCTTTTGGGTGGTACACCTCGCTGCCACCTGATTCGATCCAGACCTGGAAGCAACTGGAAGAGCAGTTCCACATTCAGTATCATTCAGAGGCTACCGAGGCTGGCATTGCAGACCTGGCACAGGTGCGGCAAAAGCGGGGAGAAACCGTAGCCGAGTACATCCAGCGCTTCAGGACTGTCAAAAACGATGTTACTCAGCTCGGTTAACTGAAAAAGAAGCAGTCGAGCTGGCAGCGTTGGGTCTCTCGGCACCTATCAAGGATCTGGCTTTCCAAGTAGAGTACAACTCATTGGCGCACATGGCCCAGAAGCTGACGATGTATGAACAGCGCCACCCTGAGTTGTACCAAGACAAGTTCAAACGTCCGATAGGCCTGGTCGATACAGAAGAAGAAGATCCTACGCAAGACCAGGAGGTGGCCGTGGCTGAATGGGCTCGGGGGGCAGATCCTGTATCCTGCAAATGGGTGAAACAGCAAGGGCCTGCAAAAGGGTTCGACTTTGATGTGAGCAAAGCTGAGCAGATATTCGATTTACTGTTGAAAGAAAAGCAGCTGAAGTTACCCGAAGGCCACAAAATCCCTACGGCTCAAGAGATGAACAGAAGACCATACTACAAGTGGCATCACTCGTTCACCCACACCACCAATGACTGCAAAGAGCTACGTCGCCAGATCCAAACGGCGATAGAGCAGGGCCGTCTGATCCTGGGGCAATTCGCCATGAAAGTAGACACCAACCCGTTTCCCGGCGTCAACATGGTAGAACACAGCCACTCCACGAGGCGCCAGTTGGATTTCTCGTTCGGTGTCAACATGGCAGGGCCTGTGTACCACCATGGCACGTACAAGGAGGAAGGCGGTCGCTCTCGGGGCAAAGAAAGAGAGGAGGCTGGTCCACGCGACCGGCCCAGCTACGATGACAGGCGGTATTTAACTGAGGAACAGGTGAGGAGCGTGCGATATCAGAAGCCACATTCCACGCATCTCCTTAACAAGTATGAGCGTCAGTATGACCGACGTCGCCGGCGCGATGGAAACAATGAAGGATATGAGCACCTCGCTAGGGGACCATCAAAAGAAAAGGAAGGCGCAGACAAACATTGGGATTGTCCTTTCTTCAAGTATTGCTGGGATGCGGGAATGAGCCGATTGCCTACAATCGATAACTGCCCGGAATGTGGACAGCAGAAGGAGGACACGGGGCCAGTGTCAGTGTTCAAGCGTCTAGGGCCTCTCCCACCTCAGAGCCGATACAGGGAGTCCACTCGAGCAAAAGATCTCGAGGAGCCAATGGATGACAAAGAAAAAGACAGATATCACCGTCCAAGGTGGTGTCCCGACGGACTCAGACACACCCAAAAGCGTAGAGTGCAGCGGCTGCGTAACTTGGAGGAAGCCGAAGCGCAGTATCTCCACGCTTTAAAGAAAGCATGGCCCGATCTGGCCGTTAAGATTCGGCAGACCTTGGAAACGGAAGATCTCCCGAAAAGGAAAGAGTGGCGCCCCAAACCGGTAAAAGCCGATGCAAAGACATCAGCTGGCACAAACATGGTATTCATACTTCCGTCAGAGGTCTGCGCGCCAAGAACCAACGAGCTACCAGTGGCACAGTTTGACTGCGGCCCACGGCCGGTTATCTTTGAGAAGCCACGTGAGAAGGGCTACAAACATCTGAAAGCCCTGTACCTACGAGGTTACATCAATGGGAAGCCTGTCAGCAAGATGTTGGTGGACACCGGAGCGGCAGTCAATATAATGCCATACTCCATGCTACGGCGTTTGGGACGCTCCACTGCAGATCTGATCAAAACCAATGTCACGTTAAGCGACTTCAACGGCCAAACTTCAGAAACGCAAGGCGTACTGAACATGGATCTGACCGTGGGCAGAAAAACCATCCCTACGTCATTCTTCGTCGTGGACAGCAAAAGCACCTACGCTGTCTTGCTAGGGAGAGATTGGATTCATGCTAACTGCTGCATTCCATCCACGATGCACCAGTGCCTAATACAGTGGGATGGAGATGAGGTGGAGGTCATTCATGCAGATGATTCTATCGAGATCTCCATAGCTGGCATGAACATCTGGGAAGCAGAAGACCAAGAGCCGATCTCTGGAATCAGTCTAGACGGCTGTGAGCGCATTGAAGCTACAAAAAAACGGGGTGAGGCTGGTCTTATCCACTGGCCTGACAGAGTAGCAAAGTCCACGATCGTACGTGGTACGGCCGATCCCTGCGATCGGCCACAAAAAACAAAAAGCAGCAATCTTACGACAAGCAGATTATATAGTCGTAGCAGGGAGATTCCCTACCATTGTAAAACACAAATAAGGTGTAAACCGCCCTTGACTAATGCAATCAAAAAGGGGGCCGATTCAGGCAATCGGCCCAAATTATTTTTGTTATCCTCACCTACTGTTTGCCCTGTGTTTAGCATCGATTTAACAGGTGACGGAAAGCTAGGGTATGGGTTTACATCCGCTGATGAACTAGAGGAAATCGACATCGGTCCTGGGGATAAGCCACGACCAACATTTATTAGCAAGAAATTAGATCCAAGTCTGCGGGGTCCGATGATAGCTCTGTTGAAAGAATATCCAGACTGCTTCGCCTGGGACTATACAGAGATGCCTGGATTAGACAGGAGCATCATTGAGCATCGACTCCCGCTTAAAAAAGGATTTCGGCCATTCCAGCAGCGAGCACGACAGATGAAGGCCGAAATTTTGGCAGAAGTCAAGAAAGAGGTCGAGAAAATGTTGACAGCCAAGTTAATCAGGCCATGCAGGTATGCTGAGTGCATTTCTAGTATCGTACCTGTAGAGAAAAAGGATGGCCGCTGGCGTGTTGCCATAGATTTTCGGGATCTCAATAGAGCTACTCCAAAGGATGAGTATCCGATGCCGGTGGCAGAAACGTTAATCAACGCAGCGGCTGGTCATAAGATCTTCAGCTTCATGGATGGCAATGCCGGTTACAACCAAATTTTTATGGCTCCAGAAGACATACACAAGACTGCGTTCAGAGTCCCAGGTTCAGTGGGGTTGTTTGAATATGTAGTCATGACATTTGGACTGAAGAATGCCGGCGCCACGTACCAAAGAGCCATGAATTAAATTTTCCATGATCTGATCGGCAAGCTGGTGGAAATTTACATCGATGACGTGGTGGTCAAGTCAGCTTCAGTACAAGGACATTTGGACGATCTGCGACGCGTCCTGAACCGAACAAGGAAATTCGGGCTACGGATGAATCCAAAGAAGTGTGCCTTCGGTGTGACGGCCGGCCAGTTCTTGGGTTTCTTGGTCCATGAACGAGGAATTGAGATCGGCCTGAAAAGTCAGGAGGCAGTGCGAACAATGAAGCCACCTACCACGAAGAAAGAACTGCAGTCTCTCATCGGCAAGATCAACTTCGTCAGAAGATTCATCTCCAATCTGTCAGGAAGAATAGAGCCGTTCATGGGACTGGTAAAGATCAAATCTGACGAGGAGTTCAGCTGGGGGCAGAACAACAACGAGCCTTCGACGAGATCAAAGAATATCTGACGAAGCCGCCAGTATTGGTTCCGCCCCAGCCGGATAGGCCATTCTATATTTACTTATCAGTAGCTGACACGTCCATCGCCTCAGTGGTGGTGCAAGTTTATGATGGGCTGGAGCGAGTTGTATTTTACATCAGCAGAAGGATGCTGGATGCAGAGACAAGGTATCCTGAGATCGACAAGTTGTGCCTCTGCATGTTTTTCACCTGCACCAAGCTGCGCCACATTTTGCTATCAGCGGAGATTGTCATCATATGCAAATCAGATGTCATAAAGCACATGATGTCGGCTCCTATGTTGAAAGGCCGACTGGGCAAATGGATGTTTGCATTATCGGAGTTTGACATCCGGTATCAACCCGCGAAAGCAGTCAAGGGACAGGCATTGGCCGACCTTATCGCTGAAAGGATCAACACTAATATAGCAGCACTGTCTATACGAGCGTGGGCTATGTTTTTTGATGGATCGGTTTGTGACGATGGGTGCGGCATCGGCATGCTACTCGTGTCGCCCCGGGGGGCAACATTTTCCTTCTCCATCAGGTTATCTGCCCCTCGCACCAACAACGTCCCTGAGTATGAGGCGATACGCAAGGGAATGGAGTTGCTCATCGAAGCTGGAGCAGAAGCAGTGGAAATTTTTGGAGACTCCAAATTGGTGATTTCCCAGCTCACGGAGGAATACAAGTGTGAGAGCGAGTCTCTCTTCCCATTATGGTTGCAATGCCGTGAGCTCATGGCACAGTTCCGGTACATAAACTTTAACTGGATCCCGCGATCGCAGAATACAGAGGCAAATGATCTCGCACAAATGGCTTCAGGCTACAAGGACGTAGCAGAGGGAACTGATGTTCAAGTTCAATTCCTGGACGCAGGCGACTAGAGAGCCGATATCTTCAATTACTTGAAGGATTCGGCTCGGGGGGCACCTAAACGGATAAGGTACAAGGCCATGAAGTACGTGCTTATCGGAGACGACATGTTCTACAGGACCCTGGAAGGGTTGTTGCTCAAATGTCTAGGGCCAACCGAGGCCAATCGGCTCCTGCACGAGGTACACGAAGGCGCCTGTGGAACTCACCAATCGGCTCACAAGATGAAATGGTTGATCAGGCGATCAGGGTTTTATTGGCCCACCATGCTTGAGGACTGTTTCAAGTACTACAAAGGATGTCAAGCATGTCAGAAATTTGGGAAAATTCAGATGGTGCCCGCGTCAACAATGAACCCCATCATCAAACCTTGGCCATTCCGAGGTTGGGGCATGGATATGATTGGCAAAATCAATCCTCCATCAAGCAAAGGCCACATGTGGATTTTGGCCATTACGGATTATTTCACTAAATGGGTGGAGGCTGTCCCGATGAAGTCAGTAAACTCTAAGGATGTTATCAATTTTGTGAAAGAGCATGTCATCCATAGATTCGGGATCCCCCCAAACGATGACGACCGATGGAGGATCGGTCTTCACTTCTTACGAGTTTAGAGAGTTCTGTGAGGACACGGGAATTAAGCTGATCCGATCATCTCCGTACTATGCTCAAGCAAATGGGCAAGCTGAAGCGTCCAACCAGAGCCTTATCAAGCTGATCAAGAGGAAGATCGATGAGCACCCTAGGCGTTGGCACGAGGTTTTGTCAGAGGCGTTATGGGCTTATCGCATGTCATGTCATGGAGCGATAAAAACCTCGCCATACCATCTAGTCTATGGACAAGAAGCCGTATTGCCCTAGGAAATTACGGCTGGATCAAGGCGTGTCACCTTTCAGAACGATCTAACGACTGAAGAATATGCGGCCCTGATGAGTGACAGTGTCGAGGATTTAACTGAGCTTAGGCTGTGGTCGCTTGAGAAAATCAAAGAGAACAAGGCCAAGGTAGCTCGTGCATATAACAAGAAGGTGAGACCGAAGGAGTTCCACGTTGGCGATCTGGTATGGGAAGCTGTATTGCCATTGGGAACTAAGGATGCAGCATATGGTAAATGGTCTCCAAATTGGCACGGGCCATACAGGGTCGATCAAGTTTTAAGGGGAAACGCGTACATGCTTGAGGAACTGGATGGCGTGAAATTCCCAGTGGCTGTCAACGGTCAGCATCTCAAGAAATATTTCCCAAGCATGTGGGATGATGGACAGTGAGATGTGGGGGCCGATACACAAAATCGGCTACTAATATAAAAAAAATATTTCCCAAGCATGTGGGATGATGGACAGTGAGATATGGGGGCCGATACATGAAATCGGCCAATAAACAAAATATACAGCCGATGCACAGTCATCGACTCTAGAGGTTCAAACCGTTACAAGAAGATGCCAGTTTACATAAACGAGCTACTGAAGAAATGCCTCGAAGGCGTGGAGGGCATCAGCACGGACACGGTCCACCTCGGCGATCTCGGCTTCGTCATCTTCGTCCTTGCCCGTCACCAGCTGCTTGTTCAGGGCACGTATTTCTGCCAGATCGGTCTTCAGTTGAGCTTTGAGGCTTTCTGCTTCGTCTTGGGATCGGGCGATGGATTCTACCTTGTCGCGAATGAGCTGTTTAGTCGCCCGGACCTTCTCTTCAAGATCTTCCAGCTCCCTTTTCAAGGATGCGAGCTCGGCGGTGCTGATAGAGGTGTCAGTTTTGGCATCAAGAGACGCCTTTTTCTCGTTGAGCTGCTGACATCTGTCTGCGATATTGGCCTTCAGTGGAAGTTGGGCGCGGCGCAGACTGATCCTCTCACGAGCTAACTTCACCCTTGACCCGTAGAAAGACAGAGAGAATTTGGGAGAGAAGGATGTGACAGCAGGATGTCTGAAACCTAAAAAATTTTAACGGTGGAATAAGGCATTAATTCAGGTGTTCGCCATTAATTCTAGCATCGCGTTCAGACTGCGAGGAGTAGGCGTACCTTCAGATCGGAGACCTCTGGGTTGGTGTTGGACGATTCCACCATCTAGTTTGCCGGCGGAGATAGATCTATGCAGTTGGGGATCGAGGGTTCTTGTCGCTGTGAGCTCGATCTGGTCGGTGGGCAGTTGGAGATCTGGGTCGCCCTTTTTTGAAGAAGGTCGCAGGTTACCGTTTGAAACTGGAAAGTGGCCGCTCAGATTTGTTTAAGTATGCGACCAAGTTTTGACCTTGTCAACGTTTTTGGGAAAGCCGATGCTTTACCATCGGCTCTTTGAGATTTGACTTGGTTGACTGTATGAACGTAGCAGGGTGAAAGCCGATGCGTTGCTATCGGCTTCTGGAACATCGACCTATTTGACTATCGGCAAAATTGAGTTGGAAAAGCAATCTTCGAGTTGACAAAAGCCATCTTTGTTCATTCAAAAGACGATTGCTTACAAAAGGAGCTGATTGCTTACAAAAGGAAATCTACTACTACTACTACTACTAGTTCCTAATCTAGAGGCCGAGGTCGTCGCCGCTGTCTTTGTCGTCGCCTTGTTTGCTGTCATCAGCACTGCTGCCGGCGTCGTCTTCGCTGCTGCTGATGAAGATGCCAGCGGGGGCCTCCTCGTCCTCGTCGTCGTCTTCGGTGTCCTCGCTGGACCCGGCGCGGAAGCGCTTCACCGGTGGATACTCGTCGGAGGAGGTGTCCTCCTCCGATTCCTCCTCCTCGTCGGAGGATTCGACGCCGTCCCAGGACCAGGCGTCATCGCTGCTCTTCGCCTCCAGTTCCCCGTCGACGAGGAACTGCAGGCCCTCCTCGCCGTCAGTCAGGGACGCATCGTCCTCCGACCAGGTGGCGAAATCCCAATCCCTCTCGTCCCACCATTGTGGGGCGAGAGCGTTGTACGCCGCCGTCGGCGGGTGCTCTGGCGTCGGCTCCCGGTCGCTCATCGTGTTGGAGGCTTGGGAGGACAGGCCAGATGAAGAAGAGGAGGCCATGGCGGAGGAAGAGGGTTTTTTCGGCGGAGAAAGAAGGTTTTTTGGCTACTGGAGGAAGATGGGGACTGTAAACTGCTTCGATGAATTTAAATAAGGAGAATAGTGGAGGCGTTTCAATGCTATAGCGGTTTCCCAGAATGTGCTGCCGAAATTGTCAAATCATGCACTGCGGAGAAGTGGAGAAGACAGGGCATCATGATGAGGGGGTGGCGTGACGATTCTGTTCTGCAACACATTCTGGCAACGCGTAACCCGATACAGAAAAAAAGAGGAGAAGAAAAAAAAACAGAGTGGTTTTGGAATTATCATTGCCAAAACCAGGGGGCATGTGTTATCGCCATATTTTGGCCAAAGGAGGAGTTGGGCCGCAATCAAGATGGGCTTAGAAGATACGTATATGCAACGTGTTGTTGAATCGGCCTCGTGCATTGATTTGGGCTAAATTGCCCGTGTATCTTATATTGTAATAGGTTCCGTTTCGATTTAGGTAAGAGATAGAGTTGTAGAGTTATTCCAAAGATAGAAAGTCTCCGGACTATAAATATGTACCTAAGGTTATTGAGAAAAGGAGGACAATCACGTTCACAACAAACACAATCTCGGCGCATCGCCACCCCTTGTTTCTAGGGTTTTTCTCGGGTAAGTGCCATGCTGCTTGCGATCTAGGCAGTATCTACTTATGCGTTAATTGGTGTTACTCGTACTGAAGCCTTGTTGATGGCGAGTAACACTATTATCATAGATTTGTTTAAGCTAGCATCGGTACTTTTTTGCTATGATCGTTTAGTTATGCTACCTCTAGCTATCTCGCCGCCTTTGCACCTTTTCCCGAGTGTAAGGGTGGCACCTTGCTTGATCTTTATTTAAGTCGATTTGATCTGTTATAGTTGTGCCTTGTTCTCCAAGGTTTAGTTTGATATCTACATGATCAGGCCTTGCAAACGGGTTGAACGATCCAGTAGTATATAAGATATGGTTTACTAATCCGAGAGGAGTTGTTCCGGGAATTGACTTTACGTTGGTTTTTAGGCCTTCTCTAGGGTTAGTTTTCTATTATCTTTTGTATCTACCAGGCTCAGTTACGTGTAGGACGTTCCAATTATGTAGTGAAAACGTTAAACTGTCGTAGATCGATTTAACTTGTATTGATGAAGCAAAACCCCATGTTATCGTAGATCTAATACAGAACCATGGGATAATCGGCTCTAGGAGTCGATTCACAGGGAAACCTGGGAGCCGGTCACGGCTCGAATTTTACGTATACTTGTTTACCATGAAGGAAACCAATCGAAGCAATCCTTCACCTTCCTGACCAGGTATAGGTCAGGTGGCACGCCCTCGAACCAAGCCAGGACGTGTGCCGGAGTTTTGCGGGCCGTTGCCCGAGGGACCAGGGCCCACCAGCAGTCCTGGGAGCCTCCCGGCTCTCCGTGTTGCCCGTCGCTGCTCGCCGGTGGGTTTTGGTAGGCAACAGATATATATATTCATCAATGACCATGTAATTTCAAAACATTTATTCCTTTTGATATGATTGATTATATGTATGCTTGCAAGGGATCGATCTTATATAAATGCATCGACGTGTAGTGTGTATGTAGTAGCGTATAATATGTCTACTGAAATATATGTTTGTTATAGTGAAACACAAAACGAAAAAGGAACAAAATGGCAAAAAAAAAGGAAATACACAAAATCTGCCGCGACAGAGAAATGTGGTGTTTCTCTGCCGCGGCAGGAAACCTTTTAGTCCCGGGTGGTGTTACAACCCGGGACTAGAGGGTTTCCGCCCCCCCGCGGCGCTGAAACAGCCACGTGGCTATTATCAGTCGCGGGCCGTTGCGAGCCGGGACTAGAGGGGGGGGCCTCTAGTCCTGTTTTCGCAGTCCCGGGCCCAAAACCGGGACTAGAGTCCGTTGCGGCCCGGGACTGGAGGCCCTTTTTCCACCAGTGTAAAGGCAGTCTTGGGAATATCCTCTGTGCGAATCTTGAGTTGATGATAGCCAGTTCTAAGATCAATCTTAGAAAACACTTTGGCACCGGTCAACTGATCAAAAAAATCTTCTATCTTGGGCAATGGGTACTTGTTCTTGATTGTGACATCATTCAACTTCCGGTAATCCGTACACAAATGGTTACCTCCATCTTTCTTATCCACAAACAAGACAGGTGATCTCCATGGTGACGCACTTGGTTGAATCAATCCAATTTCCAACATGGCATCTAGTTGCTTCTTCAGTTCTGCTAGTTCAGACGGGTTCCTACTATATGGTCTCTGGGCTATGGGTCCTATTCCGGGGATTAGTTTAATGGTAAACTCGATATCCCGATCTGGGGGCATACCGGGCAAAACATCTGGAAATACATCGGGGTATTCACAGACTATCCGGACTTGGTCAATGGTAGGTTGGGCTATACTCTTGTTGCACTTGAATTGACGAGGTAAGGTTTCAGATATATGCTCGACTGATATTCCAGCGGTACTGGTCATGGTTATGGATTTCTTGGCACAGTCAATCAATCCTTTATGTTTGGACATCCAATTCATTCCTAGTACTAATTCCAAACCTTTAGTTCCGAGTACTATCAGATTAGCATAAAAATCTATGCCATGGATTCAGATAGTGACGGCTTTGCAAATTTGCCTAGCTTTGGTGGTGGAACAGGGGATTTGAACAATCATGACATGCTTCAGTTTGGTTGGTTGAATCTTACTAGTGCATGCAAATTTTTCGGTGACAAATGGGTGCGATGCACCAGAATCAAAACAACACTCTAGCAAGTACCGAATTAACAGAAAACATACCCAGCACGACGTCTGGCGCTTCCTGGGCTTCTTCAGCATGCATGAGAAAAAGACGGACGTTGCGGTTGAGCGAATTCCCTGGGGCAAACCTTCTTCCAGGCTAAACACGACGTTGTTGCTGAGCTGGGGCATTGGCATTGGGGGCTGCGACATTCTTCTTGGGGCACTCATTGGAGTAGTGACCCTTATTTCCACAGTCATAATAAGTCACTTGCGACTTGTCCTTTGCTGCAACAGGCACCGCATTGCTTCTAGTCCTCAGGGCAGTGTTGGTGTTGGCGGCAGCATTGTTGTTGTTGAACTTGGGTGGTGCACGGTTGAAATTGCTAGAGTTGCGGGGGTTGTTGTGATTTCCTCCGGGCCTTGGGTTTCCACCGTTGGGATAGGTCGGACGGTTCATTGGGGGTCTGTTGGTTCTCGGGGCAAATCCTGCAGGTGGGTTAGGGCGATACTTTGGGGTCTGATGGGTTCCTGGTTGATGCATCATGCGACGCTTGTGGTTCTCATTGGCTTGGTTGATCTTTCCTTCCATCTGGATGGCAGAGTCGACAAGGGCTTCAATATCAGCAAAGGGGATATTGACTAACACAGTCTACATCTCATCGTGCAGACCATTTAGGAATCTCTCTTTCTTCTTGGCTTCAGTGTCGATCTCATCCGGGGCATACCTAGCTAATGACAAGAATTTGTCATGGTATTCCACTACGGTCATCCGTCCTTGCTTCAGTTCTCTGAACTCATCTCTCATTCCCATGCTTACGAGTCCTCTCAAAAGAGCCGATGAGATCGGCTTCGAAGAGAGCTTTGACGTCATCATACTTTGCTTTGAACTCATCAGACAGCTCATCGTACGTGACTGGTCTGTTGTCCATCGCAGCGTCGGATGTTGATGTAGACGTTGTTGAAGGTCCCACCGAGCTTGCCAGAATGTGTTGCCTGTCAAAACTCACCGGCGGGCAGCAACGAGCAACACGAAGAGCCGGGAGGCTCCCAGAACTGCTGGTGGGCCCTGGTCCCTCGGGCAACGGCCCGCAAAACTTCCGGCACGCACGCGTCCTGGCTTGGTTCGAGGGCGTGCCACCTGACCTATACCTGATCAGGAAGGTGATGGATTGCTCCGATTGGTTTCCTGCATGGCAAACAAGTATACGTAAAATTCGAGCCGTAACCGGCTCCCAGGTTTCCCTGTGAATCGGCTTCCAGAGCCGATTATCCCATGGTTCTGCATTAGATCTATGATAACATGGGGTTTTGCTTGATTCACTGCAAGTTAAATCGATCTACGACAGTTTAGTGTTTTCACCACGTAACCGGAACATCCTACACGTAATTGAGCCTGGTATATACGAAAGATGAAGAATATCAACCCTAGAGGAGGCCTAATAACCAACGCAGAGTCAATTACCGGAACAATCTTCTCTAGAACGAATAAGCCACGTCCTTACGTACTACTGGATCGTTCAACCCGTTTGCAAGGCCTAATCACGTAGATATTAAACTAAACCTTGATGAACAAGGCACAACTATAACAGATCGAATCGGCTAAGCAGAGATCAAGCAAGATGCCACCTTCACACCCGGGAAAAGGTGCAAAGGCGGCGAGATAGCTAGAGGTAGCATAACTAAGCAATCATAGTAAAAAGTACCGATGCTAGCCCTAACAAATCTATGATAAAAGTGTTACTCGCCATCAACAAGGCTTCAGTACGAGTAACACCGGATAATGCATAAGTAGATACTGCCTAGATCGCAAGATGCGATCTAGGCAGCATGGCACTTACCCGAGAGAAAAACCCTAGAAACAAGGGGTGGCGATGCGCCGAGATTGTGTTTGTTGTGAACGTGATTGTCCTCCTTTTCGCGATAACCTTAGGTACATATTTATAGTCCGGAGACTCTCTACTTTGGAATAACTCTACAACTCTATCTTTACCTAAACTGAAACGAAACCTACTATGATACAAGATACACGGACAATTTAGCCCAAATCTACGCACAAGGCCGATTAACAACACGTTGAATATACGTATCTTCTAAGCCCATCTTGATTACGGCCCAACTCCTCCTTTGGCCAAAATATGGCGATAACACATGCCCCCTGGTTTTGGCAATAATAATTCCAAAACCACTCTGCTGATATTTTTCCTTCGCCACCTCTTCTTTTTTTGTATCGGGTTGCGCGTTGACAGAACGCGTGGCAGAACAGGATCGTCACGCCACCCCTTCATCATGATGCCCTGTCTTCTCAACTCCTTCGCGCTGCATGATTTGACGATTTTGGCAGTGCAATCTGGGAAACTGCTATGGCATTGAACCGTCTCTCCAATATTCCCCTTATTTAAATCCGTCTGAGCAGTTCGCAGTCCCCATCCGTCTCCAGTAGCCAGAAAACCCTTCTTCCTCCGTCGAAAAAACCCTCTTTCTCGCCATGGCCTCCTCTGCTTCCTCGGGCTTGTCTTCCTACGCCTCCAACTCGATGAGCGACCGCGAGCCGACGCCAGAGCACCCGCCCACGGCGGCGTACAGTACTTTCGCCCCACGATGGTGGGACGAGAGGGACTGGGATTTCGCCGTCTGGTCAGAGGACGATGCGTCCCTGACTGACGGTGAAGAGAGCCTACAGTTCCTGGTCGTGGTCGTGGGACGGCGTCGAGTCCTCCGACGAGAAGGAGGAATCGGAGGAGGACACCTCCTCCGACGAGTATCCGCCGACGAAGCGCTTCCGCGCCGGGTCCGAAGACGACGACGATGACGAGGACGAGGACGAGGAGGCCCCTACTGGCTTCCTCAGCAGCAGCAGCGAAGACGACGCCGGCAGCAGCGCTGAAGACAGCGAACAAGACGGCGGCGGCAGCAGCGACGACGACCTCGGCCTAGATTAGGAATTAGTAGTAGTAGTAGTATGCTTCCTTTTGTAATCCATCGGTCGTTTGTAAGCAATCCGCTTTTGAATGAATGAATGAAAAAATTCGTTTCTTGAAGATTGTCTTTCCGCCCCAATTTTGTCGATAACAAACATAAGTCGATGTCCCAGGAGCCGATAGCAACGTATCGGCTTTCACCTTGTCACGTCCTCATAGTAAACCAAACTACAACTCAAAGAGCCGATGCACATCGGCTTTTTTCAAAATCATTGACAAGGTCCAACTCAATCGCATATTTAGGCAAACCTACACGGCCACCTCTTAGTTTCAAACGGTACCCTGCGACTTCCTTCAAAAAGGGCGACCTAGATCCCCAACTGCCCACCAACCAGATCGAGCTCACAGCAACAAGAATCCTCAATCCTCAATCTGCATAGATCCATCTCCGCAGGCAAACCGGATGGCAGAATCGTCCAGCACCAATCCAGAGGTCTCCGGTCTGAAGGTACGCCTACCCCTCGCAGTCTGAACGCAATGTTAGAACTTAATGGCGAACACCTGAATTAATGCCTTTACCCCACCATTAATTTTTCTAGGTTTCAGACATTCTACTGCCGCATCCTTCTCTCCCAAATTCTCTCTGTCTTGGCCCTCGTTCAGATTCTAGTCCTGCCCATCTGATTTCTTGCGAAGCAAATAGGATCCCCTTTGTAAGCCAAGACCTAGATCTGAACTCTTGGGCCGACTGCTTGCGAGCCTGGCCTAATCCCCCTGAACATTGGGTTTCTTGGTTCAGTAGGGTAGCTAGAGCTTACCAATCCCAATGGGAAACTTTAGGAATAGCCGATGCCTTGCACCTATCGTTGTCTCCTCTTGAAAAACACGAGAATCTTCTCAAAACCATCGGCTATTTCTGGTCTGACGCTCTGAACTGCTTTATGTTTGGCCATGGCCCCATGTCACCAACATTGCTAGATGTGGTGATGATCACTGGCCTGGATGTTACATCACCCAGTCCCTCTGCTTTCAAACTGACCAAAGTCCCCTACAAACTGTCTTCCAAAACAGACTGTACAAGTTGGGGTGCTTATCTCCAACGCCATATGAAAACAAAGGGCCCTGTTTCAGAGAAAGAACATACAGCCTTTCTCAACTTCTGGCTAGAGCATTTCATCTTCTGTGGCCCTTCCCTTGCTCCAACCAAAAACTATCTTTCCTTAGCCCATGAACTGGCCAAAGGTACTCAACTTGGTATCGGCAAACTGTTCCTTGGAGAGGTCTATCGATATCTCCAACTGATGTCTGTTAAGCTGTCCTCAGGCATAGCAATCAAAACAGGTGGTCCTTGGTGGTTCATTCAGTTATGGGCTCAGCTGTACTTTCAGAACCACATCCCAAACTTCCCCTCCTAGCGAGTTGCACCTTTCCTGATGTAAAAGGGAAACAGATCCGATGCACTAGTTATGGCCAAGCCTTGTACAGTCTGCCAGGCAGCAAGTTATCCCCTCAGGAAGCATCCAAGTGGTTCAGCACTTTCTTCCAGGGCCTGGATAACCCTACCTTCTTCCCCTATATGGAGGAATCGGAACACTTTGAAAATCCACTCTCCTTTAGGCTGGACAATTTTGCCGATGACACTAGCACTCGGCAGCTCTTTTCCACCGTGATTCATCCCTGTTTCCTTCCAGTTGGCATGAGTACGTCCAACAGAATAATCAAACCTGGGTATGAATTCTACCAGCCAGTCTTAACAGCCCGCCAATTTGGCCTTGGACAAGTAGCTCCCCACTTCTTTCTCCATCATCTTACGGAGTGCAGAGCTGACCTGCCTGATCCTCTCACCAGTCAGAGGTGTTACTCCTTCTTTGATGCTCTGACCATCCCTATTCCAAATGACCTCACCTTCGCTTTGTCAACTAACGGCTTCGAAGACTGGTGGACGATGTGGAAAACCCACGTTTTCCGGAAAGCTCTGGGACCGCTGTTGAAACAACTTGATGCTGATTACGACGTCCCCGTGGAACAGGTACTACTACTTGCAAATTTTCTCGATGCAGCTTGCAATTGATCCTTTTACTAATCCATTTCTCCCTTTGCAGCAACAAGATGGCCCTGAGCCTACACACAGTGATGGCTCCCCCTTTGAGTTCTTTCCACCAGCTCCTGTGGTCCTTTTCTGCAAAAACTCGCCACCTCTAAAAAAGGTCATAATGCAGAAACAGCCGATAACACCTCAATCGGCCTCTAAAAAGCAAGGAGTCTCAGCACCAGCTGCCCCGCGGGTTCCAACTAGGACAAGAACGACTACGAGGAATGTAGCTGCCAGGAAAACCTTGAGGCGCCGGAGCCCTTCTCCAGAAAGCTCGCATGTAGGCTGACCCATCTTTCTAGTTAATTCTCCTTACTCTTCATTATGGCAGACGTGCTCATATCTAACATTCTTCCTTTCTTTTGCAGGCCTCCATTGAAAATTCTTCCCACGAGGACGAACAACCCGATGAGGGAGAATCGAGCCCAACAGATTCTGAGAGGACCATCACCCCGAGCCAGCCAGATGTACCACCATCGGCTTCTAGGAAAAGGTCTGTTCCTGAGCCTGCTGCCCCCCGAGCACCAGTCGAGGCTGGGCCAGTATCGGGTCCCAAGAGATCTCGTCAAGGACCACCAGTCTCTTCATCGAGCCAAGAGGTTCTGAAAAAATCCTCATCTTTTATGCTCCTGCCCCCTACTCATTGTTCCCTGTCGATTCATCATTTTTTACATTGGTAAATTACCTTTTACATAGGCAACTGATGCTTCTAGTGGGAAGGCCGGGGCCGTGATAACGCCGGATCTGGGGATCCCCGAAGGTGTAGATGAAACGGCTACCATTCTGGCCGAGCCTCCAGCAACCACACACGAACCGATGGTCTCTTCATCGGCTATCCCCTCGATAGGAGAGGTACGTTTAAGTTTTTTGTGTCCGGCTTTGTATGTTTAGACGCATACTGACGCTTTTCTGGCTGCCAGAGTTGCGATCTTTCAGGTTTGCTGTCGTTCGACCCTGAATCCATCGAACCAACTCCCTCTGTTGCCCATGCTGAACCACAAGCCAGGATTGCTCCACCTCAATTCCAGCGTCTTAAAACCTTGTTGTCCTCCCCGCTCGAGGAGTTGATCGAGGGTTCTGAAGAAGTGAAGAGCGTTCTTGCCGAAATTCAGGATCATCTTCCAGGCACCTTGCAAGTGAAGCTTTGGTCGGTTGCCAATCTGTCCCTTTTCGGGCCACGGGTAAAACTAGCCCGTGAAAGAATCCACCTGCGCCATGCCCAACTCCCGCTGAAAGCCGATATTGCAGAAAGATGTCAGCAGCTTAATGAGAAAAAGGCGTCTCTGGATGCTAGAACTGACACCTCCGTCAGCACCGCCGAGCTCGCATCCTTGAAAAAGGAGCTGGAAGATCTTGAGGAGAAGGTCCGGGTGACTAAATAGCTCATCCGTGACAAGGAAGAATCCATAGCCCGTTCCCTAAACGAGGCGGAAGGCCTCAAAGCTCAACTGAAGACCGATCTGGCAGGCATACGCGCCCTGAGCAAGCAGCTAGTGACGGGCAAGGATGAAGATGACGAAGCCGAGATCGCTGAGGTGGATCGCATCCGTGCTGACGCCTTCCACGCCTTCGAGGCATTCTTCAGTAGCTCGTACGTGTAAACTGGCACCTGCTTCTAATGTGTGTGTGGACCTCTAAAGTCGATGACCTCTTATTCGGCCGATTTTTTATATCGGCCCCCACATTTTTGCTGTCCAATATCTCACGTACTCTGTACCTGGCCGATTTCATGTATCGGCCTCCATGTTTTACTGTCCCTCATCCCACATGCTTGGGAAATATCTCTTGAGGTGTTGACCGTTGACCGCCACTGGGAATTTTACGCCGTCCAGCTCTTCCAGCATGTACGCGTTCCCCCTTAAAACTTGATCGACCCTGTATGGCCCGTGCCAATTTGGGGACCATTTACCATATGCTGCATCCTTAGTCCCTAACGGCAACACCGCTTCCCATACCAGGTCGCCAACGTGGAACTCCTTAGGTCTCACCTTCTTGTTGTATGCACGAGCTACTTTGGCCTTGTTCTCTTTGATTTTTTCAAGCGACCACAGCCTAAGCTCAGTCACATCTTCAACACTGTCACTCATCAAAGTCGCATATTCTTCAGCCGTCAGATCGTTCTGAAAGGTGATGCATCTCGATCCAGCCGTAATTTCCCAAGGCAACACGGCTTCTTGTCCATAGACCAGATGGTATGGCGAGGTTTTTATCGCTCCATGACATGACATGCGATAAGCCCATAAAGCTTCTGATAAAACCTCATGCCAACGTCTAGGGTGCTCATCGATTTTCCTCTTGATCAGCTTGATAAGGCTCTGGTTGGATGCTTCAGCTTGTCCATTTGCTTGAGCATAGTACGGAGATGACCGAATCAGCTTAATCCCTGTGTCCTCATAGAACTCCCTGAACTCGTGAGAAGTGAAAACCGAACCTCCATCGGTTGTGATAGTCTGAGGAATTCCAAACCTATGAATGACGTGCTCTTTCACAAAATTGACAACATCTTTTGAACTTACTGACTTCATAGGGACGGCTTCCACCCATTTGGTGAAATAATCCGTGATGGCCAAGATCCACATGTGGCCTTTGCTTGACGGAGGATTTATCTTGCCGATCATATCCATGCCCCAACCTCGGAATGGCCAAGGATTGATGATGGGATTCATTGCAGACGCGGGTACCATCTGGATTTTTCCAAATTTCTGACATGCTTGACACCCTTTATAGTACTTAAAACAGTCCTCGAGCATGGTAGGCCAATAAAACCCTGATCGTCTAATCAACCACTTCATCTTATGAGCCGATTGGTGAGTTCCACAGGCGCCTTCATGTACCTCGTGTAGGAGCCGATTGGCCTCGGCTGTTCCCAGACATTTGAGTAATAACCCCTCAAGAGTCCTGTAAAACATGTCGTCCCCGATGAGCACATACTTCATGGCCTTGTATCTTATCCGTTTAGGTGCCCCCCGAGCCGAATCTTTCAAGTAATTGAAGATATCGGCTCTCCAGTCGTCTGCGTCCAGGAATTGCACCTGAATATCAGCCCCCTCTGCTACGTCCTTGTAGCCTGAAGCCAACTGTGCAAGGTCGTTCGCTTCGGTATTCTGCGACCGCGGGATCCAGGTGAAGTTTATGTATCGGAACTGTCCCATCAGCTCACGGCATTGCATCCATAATGGGAAGAGCGATTCACTCTCACACCTATATTCCTCTGTGAGCTGAGAAATTACCAGTTTGGAGTCTCCAAATATTTCCACTGCTTCCGCTCCAGCGTCGATGAGCAACTCCATCCCCTTGCGTATCGCCTCATACTCGGCTACATTGTTGGTGCGAGAGGTAGACAATCTAATGGAGAAGGAAAATGTTGCCCCCCGGGGCGACACGAGTAAAATGCCGATGCCGCAGCCATCGTCACAAACTGATCCGTCGAAAAACATAGCCCACGCTCTTATGGACAGTGCTGCTATGTTGGTGTTGATCCTTTCAGCAATAAGATCGGCCAACGCCTGTCCCTTAACTGCTTTCGCGGGTTGGTACCGGATGTCAAACTCTGATAATGCAAACATCCATTTGCCCAGTCGGCCTTTTAACATAGGAGCCGACAGCATGTGCTTTACGACGTCTGATTTGCATATGATGACGATCTCTGCTGATAGCAAAATGTGGCGCAGCTTGGTGCAGGTGAAAAACAGGCAGAGGCATAATTTCTCAATATCAGGATACCTTGTCTCCGCGTCCAGCATCCTCCTGCTTATGTAAAATACGACTCGCTCCACCCCATCATAAACTTGCACTACCACCGAGGCGATGGAGGTGTCAGCTACTGACAGGTAAATCTAGAACGGTTTGTCCGGCTGGGGTGGAACCAACACTGGCGGCGTCGTCAGATATTCCTTGATCTCGTCAAAGGCTTGCTGCTGTTCTGCGCCCCAGCGGAATTCCGCGTCAGATTTTATCTTTACTAGTCCCATGAACAGCTCTATCCTTCCTGACAGATTAGAGATGAATCTTCTGACGAAGTTGATCTTGCCGATGAGAGACTGCAGTTCTTTCTTTGTGGTGGGTGGCTTCATAGTTCGCACTACCTCCTGACTTTTCAGGCCGATCTCAATCCCGCGTTCATGGACCAAGAAACCCAAGAACTGACCGGCCGTTACCCCGAAGGCGCACTTCTTTGGGTTCATCCGTAGTCCGAATTTTCTCGTTCGGTCCAGGACGCGTTGCAGATCGCCCAAGTGTCCTTCTACTGAGGCAGACTTGACCACTACGTCATCGATATAAATTTCCATCAGCTTGCCGATCAGATCATGGAAAATGTAGTTCATGGCTCTTTGGTACGTGGCACCAGCATTTTTCAGCCCAAACGTCATGACAACGTATTCAAACAACCCCACCGAGCCTGGTACTCTGAACGCAGTCTTGTGTATGTCTTCGGGAGCCATAAAAATTTGGTTGTAACCGGCATTCCCATCCATAAAGCTCAAGATCTTATGGCCAGCCGCTGCGTTGATTAACGTTTCTGCCACCGGCATTGGATACTCATCCTTTGGGGTAGCTCTGTTGAGGTCCCGAAAATCTATGGCGACACGCCACCGGCCATCCTTTTTCTCCACAGGTACGATATTAGAAATCCATTCAGCATACCTGCAAGGCCTGATTAAATCGGCTGCCAACATTTTCTCGACCTCCTTCTTGACCTGTTCTAGAATTTCGGCCTTCATCTGCCGTGCCCGCTGCTGGAACGGCCGAAATCCTTTTTTAAGCGGGAGTCTATGCTCAATGATGCTCCTGTCTAACCCGGGCATCTCTGTGTAGTCCCAGGCGAAGCAGTCTGGATATTGCTTCAACAGGGCTATCATCGGATCCCGCAGACTTGGATCCAACCTTTTGCTGATAAAAGTTGGTCGTGGCTTATCCCCAGGACCAATGTCGATTTCTTCTAGTTCATCAGCAGATGTAAATCCATACCCTAGCTTTCCGTCACCTTACGGCTTTAACATGGCTTGGAATCTCCCTGCTACAACTGCACGATCTGCTTGTCGTAAGATTGCTGCTTTTTGTTTTTTGTGGCCGATCGCAGGGATCGGCCGTACCACGCGCCGTCGTGGGCTCTGCTACTCTGTCAGGCCGGTGGATAAGACCAGCCTCACCCCGTTTTTTGTAGCCTCGATGCGTTCACAGCCGTCTAGGTTGATTCCAGAGATCGGCTCTTGGTCTTCTGCTTCCCAGACGTTCATGCCAGCAATGGAGACCTCGATAGACTCATCTGCGTGGATGACCTCCACTTCATCTCCATCCCACTGGATGAGGCACTGGTGCATCATGGACGGAATGCAGCAATTAGCGTGAATCCAATCCCTTCCTAGCAAGACAGTGTAAGTGCTTTTGCTGTCCACGACGAAGAATGACGTGGGGATGGTTTTTCTGCCCACGGTCAGATCCACGTTCAGTACGCCTTGCGTTTCCGAAGTCTGACCGTTGAAGTCGCTTAACGTGACGTTGGTTTTGATCAAATCTGTGGTGGAGCGTCCCAAACGCCGTAGCATGGAGTATGGCATGATATTGACTGCCGCTCCGGTGTCCACCAACATCTTGGTGACAGGTTGCCCATTGATGTAACCTCGTAGGTATAGGGCTTTAAGATGCTTGTAACCCTTCTCCCGCGGCTTCTCGAAAATAACCGGCCGTGGGCCGCAGTCGAACTGTGCCACGGGTAGCTCGTTGGTTCTTGGTGCGCAGAATTCTGACGGAAGTATGAACACCATGTTTGTGCCAGCCGATGTCTTCGCATCGGCTTTCACCGGTTTGGGGCGCCACTCCTTTCTGCTCGGGTGATCTTCCGCTTCCAAAGTCTGCCTCACTTTGACGGCCAGATCAGGCCGTGCTTTCTTCAAAGCGTGGAGATACTGTGCTTCGGCTTCCTCCAAATTACGTAGCCGCTGCACTCTACGCTTTTGGGTGTGCCTGAGTCCGTCGGGACACCACCTTGGACGGTGATACCTGTCTTCTCTGTCACCCACTGGCTCCTTGAGACCTTGTGCTCGGGATGCTCCCCAGCGTCTGCTCTGTGGTGGGAGAGGCCCTAGGCGTTTGAACACTGACACTGGCCCCATGTCTTCTGGCTGCTGTCCGCATTCCGGGCAGTTGTCGATCGTAGGCAATCGGCTCATTCCCGCGTCCCAGCAATATTTGAAGAACGGGCAATCCCAATGCTTGTCTGCGCCTCCCTTTTCTTTTGATGGTTCCCTGGCAAGGTACTCATATCCTTCGTCGTTTCTGTCGCGCGGGCGGCGCTGGTCATACTGGCGCTCATACTTGTTAAGGAGATGCGTGGAATGTGGTTTTTGATAACGCACTCTTCTCACTTGTTCCTCTGTTAAGTACCGCCTGTCATTGTGGCTGGGCCGGTCGCGTGGACCGGCCCTCTCTCTTTCTTTGCCCCGAGAGCGACCACCCTCCACCTCGTAGTCATGGTGGTATCCAGATCCTGCCATATTGACGCCGAACGAGAAATCTAGCTGACGCCTCGCGGAGCGACTGAGCTCTACCATGTTGACGCCGGGAAATGGGTTTGTGTCTACTTTCATGGCGACCTGCCCAAGGATCAGACGGCCTTGCTCTATCGCCATTTGGATTTGGCGACGCAGCTCTTTGCAATCATTGGTGGTGTGGGTGAACGAATGATGCCACTTGCAGTATGGTCTCCCGTGCATTTCCTGAGTCGTAGGGATTTTGTGGCCTTCGGGTAACCTCAGCTGCTTCTCCTTCAGCAGTAAATCGAATATCTGCTCGGCTTTGCTCACATCGAAGTCAAACCCTTTTGCAGGCCCTTGCTGTTTCACCCATTTACAGAACACAGGATCTGCCCCTCGAGCCCATTCGGCTACAGCCACTTCCTGGTCTGGTGTAGGATCATCTTCTTCTGCATCAACCAGTCCTATCGGACGTTTGAATTTGTCTTGGTATAACTCAGGGTGGCGCTGTTCATACATCGTCAGTTTCTGGGCCATGTGCGCCAATGAGTTGTACTCCACTTGGAAAGCCAGATCCTTGATGGGTGCTAAGAGACCCAATACTGCCAGCTCGACTGCTTCCTTCTCAGTTAAACGAGCTGAGTAACATCGGTTCTTGATGGTCCTGAAGCGCTGGATGTATTCGGCTACAGTTTCTCCCCGCTTCTGTCGTACTTGCGCCAGGTCTGCAATGCCAGCCTCAGTGGCCTCTGAATGGTACTGGATGTGGAACTGCTCTTCTAGTTGCTTCCAGGTGCGAATTGAATCAGGTGGCAGCGAGGTGTACCACCCAAAGGCTGGTCCTGTCAGAGATTGTGCAAAAAATCTTACGCGCATCTGATCCGATGCCGAAATCATGCCTAGCTGTGCCAGGTATCGGCTTATGTGCTCGATCGAGCTTGACCCTTCTGACCCGCTGAACCTTGAGAACTCAGGGAGCTTATATTTGGGTGGCAGCGGAATCAAATCAAACTCGTTGGGGTACGGCTTTGAATAGCCGATTGTCCTTCTCTTCGGCACGAAGCCGAACTGGTCTCTCAGGATGGTACCGATTTGCTCCACTGTTTGAGCTGTAGGGGCTAGATTATCATGACTTGTTCCAGTGGCATACTTGGCTAGCCACGCTTGTTTATCGGCGTCCATCCCAGAGATTCCTGCTCCGGAAACACCTGCTCCCGAAGCCCCTGTCCCAGCAATCCCTGCCATTGCAATCTGGTTTGTGCGTGTCAAACTGTTGGAGTCTGGCACGTAGGTGCACACGTATCCATGTGGGATTTATTTAGGTGGTTCACACAGTACTTGGCAATCGCCAGGGTCGCCTCCAACCTTGTAGACGATGTACGCTGGTGCCCCCGGTGGCTCTGGAGCTGCAAGTGTGAATGGCAGCGGTGGCCTGGCCTGGAGCGGTCTTTCTCCCTGGTGAGTTCCTAGAGTGGGCCCCGACGGAGGATACTGATGCTTCATGATCTCCTGAACCACGCGAACTGCTACCCGCTCGAACGCGTTTACCAAGCTCTCAGAATGGCGGTGAAGAGAATGAGCCACCATGTAGTTGACTTCCTGGCGCAGAGCTCTGGTGCGGTCCTCTGAAGGAACAGACAGATCTACCTCGTCAAGAGCACCCTCGGGTGAGAACCCTTTCCACCTGATCCCATGCTTACGAGTCCTCTCAAAAGAGCCGATGAGATCGGCTTCGAAGAGAGCTTTGACGTCATCATACTTTGCTTTGAACTCATCAGACAACTCATCGTACGTGACTGGTCTGTTGTCCATCGCAGCGTCGGATGTTGATGTAGACGTTGTTGAAGGTCCCACCGAGCGTGCCAGAATGTGTTGCCTGTCAAAACTCACCGGCGGGCAGCGACGAGCAACACGAAGAGCCGGGAGGCTCCCAGAACTGCTGGTGGGCCCTGGTCCCTCGGGCAACGGCCCGCAAAACTTCTGGCACGCACGCGTCCTGGCTTGGTTCGAGGGCGTGCCACCTGACCTATACCTGATCAGGAAGGTGATGGATTGCTCCGATTGGTTTCCTGCATGGCAAACAAGTACACGTAAAATTCGAGCCGTAACCGGCTCCCAGGTTTCCCTGTGAATCGGCTTCCAGAGCCGATTATCCCATGGTTCTGCATTAGATCTATGATAACATGGGGTTTTGCTTGATTCACTGCAAGTTAAATCGATCTACGACAGTTTAGTGTTTTCACCACGTAACCGGAACATCCTACACGTAATTGAGCCTGGTATATACGAAAGATGAAGAATATCAACCCTAGAGGAGGCCTAATAACCAACGCAGAGTCAATTACCGGAACAATCTTCTCTAGAATGAATAAGCCACGTCCTTACGTACTACTGGATCGTTCAACCCGTTTGCAAGGCCTAATCACGTAGATATTAAACTAAACCTTGATGAACAAGGCACAACTATAACAGATCGAATCGGCTAAGCAGAGATCAAGCAAGATGCCACCTTCACACCCGGGAAAAGGTGCAAAGGCGGCGAGATAGCTAGAGGTAGCATAACTAAGCAATCATAGTAAAAAGTACCGATGCTAGCCCTAACAAATCTATGATAAAAGTGTTACTCGCCATCAACAAGGCTTCAGTACGAGTAACACCGGATAACGCATAAGTAGATACTGCCTAGATCGCAAGATGCGATCTAGGCAGCATGGCACTTACCCGAGAGAAAAACCCTAGAAACAAGGGGTGGCGATGCGCCGAGATTGTATTTGTTGTGAACGTGATTGTCCTCCTTTTCGCGATAACCTTAGGTACATATTTATAGTCCGGAGACTCTCTACTTTGGAATAACTCTACAACTCTATCTTTACCTAAACTGAAACGAAACCTACTATGATACAAGATACACGGGCAATTTAGCCCAAATCTACGCACAAGGCCGATTAACAACACGTTGAATATACGTATCTTCTAAGCCCATCTTGATTACGGCCCAACTCCTCCTTTGGCCAAAATATGGCGATAACAGCAGCCAATCGTCTGCATCTAGGGATTCTTCCGACTTAGTGAAAACAGGTGGGTTGGTATTCTGGAAATTCTTGAGCTTAGATCCATGGTTGTCCTGATTTCCTTGGCCTTGATTGTTGTGAGCCAGCTGGGCTATCTGCTGAAGGGTGGCTAGGTTGGCTTGACGTTCGGCTCTTTCGGCTTCGCGGTCAGAAACCAACATTTGCACGATCTGCAACATCGGGTCCGGGGATGAACCACTTCCTCCGCGTGTCATCTGAAGATTTAGACAGATCATGAGAAAAGAGGGAAATTTCTAAGGTTCCGGGACTTTGAGAAGTTTTTAAAGTTTGACTCAGATTTTCTAGCAACTTGCTTTTCATTCATTCATTCATTCATTCATTCATTCATTCATTCATTCATTCATTCATTCATTCATTCATAGCACACGAAACAAACACACACCACAACAACGGTAAACAGATGGTTTTAAGAACCATTTTGGGAACTACGATACAATGAGACCGAATAAAGCTCACTAACTCTAGTGCTCAAGTGCTACTACTCCTTGGAGTCGGTGTAGTCGTCATCCTCATCATCCTCATTGTCATCGATGAAGGAGAAATCATCCTCATCGGTGAAGAAGTCCATAGCCCGATCCTCTAGAAAATCATCATCATCGCTGAGATAGGAGTAGGGGTCTCCACGAAGATCTTCTCTGGCATTCTCCCTTTCCTTCAATGGCATATCTCTCTCGTGGATGGTCTCCTCCAAATCCGAGATACGGTGGCAAAGACGAGCAATGATGCGCTCCTTCTTGTCGAGCTGATGGCGGCGAGACTTGCGATCCTTTGCTAGAATGGCGATGGTCTGATCCTTCGTCTTGATGATGGCGGACTTGTGGTTGGAGTAGTCACGGCAATTGTCCAATTCCTGCTGACAATCGTACATCATGAAGCTAAGGTGGTCCAACTGGGTCTTTAGCTCGTGGTGGTATGGGGCTTCCAGTGGCTGTCCCATAGCATCACGCCTTGGACAAAACTCAAAGCGGGTACCCTTGATCTGATTTATACTCTGCCCACATAGACGTGCAAGGGCTTCCTGCATGGCCCTGGCAAGTCCATCAAGCCAGTTGTTCTCTCTTAAGGTGAATTGAATTCCCTTGGCAGTGGGAGGTTCAATCTTTTCTCAGAGACTTGCAACAATTAGCCACTGCAGATCTTCTCCTCCTTGATCATTGAGCTGAGCTCCAAAGAACTCGGGGTGCGGACGCTCCAGAAGTTCCGAAAGATGGTCCAAATCCCGCTCAAAGATGAGGTCTCCTCCATTCCCCAACTGATAAAACTTTTTGTACTTCACGTCCATCTATTAAGAATATAGGATGAGTAAGTTAGTAGAGTGATCAAGTGTGTCAAATTTTATGTATTTTGCAAGAGTTTTTGAGGAACATGAATTTTCATGAAAGAATCAAAGTGATAAGAATGGGAATAAGTTTTTGTAAATATTTGCTTCCTTGGTTTTAAAACTAAGTTTTTGATTCAAACGTCCAGTCTAACTAGGGTCTCCTATGGTTAGAATGGCTCTGATACCAACTTGTCAACACCCGGGTTTTTAATCTCAGATGCATGTTATACCATACATCACAATTCCAGGATTACCATTTTTGCGAGACATAACAAAATTGGATACCCACTACAAAAAGAACCCCTATATTGCAATACATACTTGGCAACGACATAAGCATTCGTTGCAAAAATTTATGGTAGATATAGTTATATGCGTTGCAAGTCACATATGTTGTCCATTTACATATTCCAATGCCCATGTGCAAAAATAAAACGAGCGCAGCCCACAAAGCACGATTCTTTAACCCCACCAGCCTGGAACGCACAACCGCACACGCACATCCTGCAGTTCCTCGCCTCCCCAGACCTAGCCGCCTCCATCCATTTCCGCGGGGTACCTCACGACCGTCTACGACCGATGTCTCCCTCGCCGGTGACCAGGTGGAAACCGATGAATGGGCTTACCGAGGAACAACCGGCCAGGTCATCTTCATGCACGCTCGCCGCCGTCTCCATCTATGGTGAGCCCTCCCTCGACTCTTCTCTTGCCCATACAATAGGCCGATGCAGAGCAATAGCAGATGCGGGAGGATGTGCTGTGAAATTCGATAGTACTTCTTTCCGCGGTCTTCCAATTTCGAATTATTTTGTTTGGTCGCAGGTAGGATTCCATGACGTGTTGTCTATGAATGAATCTCCGCAAGCTCTCCCGGCCGTGCGTGACCGAGGAACCGCCGGGTACACACCACTGCTGCTCTTGCTGTGTCCGGTTCCCTCTTGACTTGCACTGCTCACTCTACCCAACCTTCTCGACACGGATCCCACTCCTCAAAGGTTTTGCGCTGCCCCCTAAACCTATTTCTTTGCTTATTATGATTACGACTTTGTAGGCGCAAGTGTGAGATCTAGATTTGTTGCGAAAATACTTAGAATCTCTTAATCTATCTCACCGTTTAAATAGTGAATCCCTGAATCGATATATGCACTGTCTACTGTATATTTTATCAGTATAGGAGATCTCCAACTAAAGCATTTTTATTTTGTCATGTCGTACCAAGTAAGTTGAAGTTTGAATTGTGGACATATGTCACATTACTCTTCAATTTTACACTTGACAACATCTATTTTTTAAAACAGATAGAACATGTTAGATCAGAGAGCAACATTGTTTGGTCTAGTGTTGTCCTGGTAATCTATAAATCTAGCACCTATCTATTATCCATGGACAGAGGGTTAGAATAAAACTAACCTAATTCTTCTTGCTTGTAACCTGATAGTTCACGGAATTAAAATATGGTATAGTTGCTTCAACCAGAATTATGTACGTATGAAGTTATCCTCTTCTTTCAATAGTCATGTCTAGTGAACCTAAAAATATAAATTGCTACTTGTCTACAAGTTCTAATAATTTAAAGTGACTACCTAACTTTATTGTATGCACGCTTGTCAGGTTACAAGACAGGGGTTAATATTTTCGAATAGAACAGGAACTTTCAGATTGATATATTCTGCAAAACTAAGGCTGACATCTTGACGTATTTGGCTCATGAGTTAACGTTATTTTGGTCCCATCTTACTTGTTTCTGATCTTCGGATGTGCTTCCTCAGCTCCTTCTCTTTGAGTTGGTAGCAGACTAGCAACTATTTTTTCTTTTACTGTATTTAGTAATTGTTGTTTGCTATACATACGTATGCATGTATTTCAAGCCAATTTCTCATCTGATTCTGCAGAACAGAACAACCCCGCTGCTAGAGGGGAACTAGTCCTTGGAGAATGCTCGGAAGCTCGCGGAGAATGCTCTGTGAAGAATATTCTTTGCAAATGATGTGCACGTTTTTATCTTCGTGGAATGTGCAAGGAATTAACGCACTTCTTATTTTCTGATCATGCAGTCCTGCAAACTCATATTGGTTGCTGATATGTTTGACGTTTATAATCTGTAGTCATCTTCTGTTCAATCTGGTAAGTTTGCATCTGTTATCTCCAACTCCTTGTGCAACAAAAATTTAGCCTTGTGTGTTGTTTATTCTATAAGTTGCCATGGTACATCTGAATTTTCCTCTAACATAATCGTAGGCTACAACTGCTATAGTAGCTTATGAAAAAAGTAAGTTAGCTATGTTCCAAAAGATAAAAGATTCCTAGTTGGCTACCTATGGTTTTTGAAAATGTGCAATTTCTGTAATAAATTGTGATGGCATTAGGATACTGGTAGTCTATAATACTCCCAGTTGTGTTCCTATATATAATCGCATGTATGCTCACTGAGCTAGCAAGAAACTTGGGTTTTTTCCACATCAATTCTAAAAATTGTAACTTTCTCATTGCAGGTGGAACTTTCTCTTTGCAGGTCCAAATGATCAGCTAGGACTACTATATTCGGATGTCAGCTGGAATTTATATAGGATTAGTTAATTATAATATCATATTTTGAAGGAAGATTGTAAGTTGTGTACACTTGAGAGAACTTCCATGTATCATACTGTGATCCAAATAATAAATATTGAATGGTTTCTTCGTGCAATTCGTTCATAATCTGTGATTTGTGTGTATTGCCGTATAAGTATATATTCTCCATATTAGAAAAAAATTACTACCATACGTGAAGCCATCAAGCCACCCATACGTGAAAAAATTAAGAGTTATGTTGAAATAAAATCATTTAGTTTGTATGCATTATGTACCAACGGATACAATTGTTGCTTTACATACGATGCTACTTTGCAACGCTAAAACCATTGGTTACCAACGGACATATATGTGTTGCTTTATACCCTTGCAACGCCCAAAAACGCAACACATAATTATTCGTTGGTAAGGGTGCTAGCAACGCCTATATGGGCATTTAGATACAGATTGATGCATCGCTGTAGGAGGGGTCCTCTTGTAGTGACCACAGTACATCATCCATTACAAACCATACATAAGGTCTTACACAAATAAGGATCTCATGATCCAGTTCTTAATACAACTCAGGCAGCGGAAATACGTAATAATAATAAAAGTAGCGTAGGCGAAGCTCCATCTTCGGGGTCATAGGCAATGCTGACGATGGGAGATGATCCTAGTTGTCGTAACCTTCCTGGGGTCCTTCGTCCTGATACTCCTCTTCATAGTCTGGCCACGGGAATAGCCAGGGAAAAAGCCATGAGTACTCTTTAAGTAATCGCAAACTAATACTAACAAGTGAAGGTGGCTTTTGTAGTAGGACACTAAGCTCTAGGGTTGTTTTGCAAAAAGGCAGATTTACCTCTACTAAGCTCTGGAGCAAAGAATGCTAGTTGAAGATTTTATATCACCTAAGTGGGAACTTGCATTTCATATCACAACCCTGTTGTGGCCAAGTTAAAATCTCAATCCATTTCCTAAGTCATTTTGAAAAAACATCTGACGGGGGAACAGCATGGCCACTCCAACTGTCCATAACCGCGGACGCGGCTATTCGAATAGTTTGACACTCTACAGAGATTGTACACTTTTACCACAACATTCGATACATCCGTCAGGAACAAATCCAGAATTCACCATACTCAGTATGCGGAAAATCAATCCTAACCTTTCAATTACACACCCTTGTATAGGCACCTCTCCTATGAGTTTGGCCTCCCAACCATGACCAACTGTCATCTTGGGTACTGCACAGGTGGACAATCTTCACAAGGTAGCCGCAGCTCAGACCTTGGCCGTGAGGGAACTCATACTAAGGTATATAAGTTTCCAGTCAAGCCCTACCCATTTTTCGGGTATTGTGGTTGTACGGTAAAATTGGAATGATATCGCATCCAGACAACCATCAGTTTTATAAAGGGCTAAGGCTCATGCCTCAACATTTCATCATCAAAATCATCTGGTGTTCGGAAACACATGTCAAAACATCTCAGTAGAATGACTCATAATTCTAAGGTTTTCATAACCATTTTCCACCAAGTATTCACATCTAAAGTTGGTCAAGTTTTATGCTTAGCACTAGCATCAACAAGTGGGGGTGAGTACTAATGAGGGGTGGTAAACAAGTGGAGTTTTAACTAAGTACCATCTCATGCATTGTGATGACATCAAGATTTTCTAGCTTAGGGAAAATTTAATGCTCTTTATGCCACCTTCAATTATCTTCCTAGAATCTACAAGTCACTTAAATAGACTCTAAGCAATAGCTGTGATAAAGAAAGAAAGTAAAAAGGTTTGCAGGTAAAACTAGGATTGGGTTATCAAGTGGGTATGATCACATATGCTTAAGGCATATAGTTGGCATGGTAACAAGCACGTATTAGCTTGCCTAGGTCAACTTGATTAGTAAGGCTTGCGAAAGTAGAGTATCTTGCAAGTGTTAGCTTGCTCAATCAACTAGTCGTATTAGGCTTGCCTTGTGCAGAGGAGTGATTGAAGTTCTCCTCGGCTTCTTTTTCGTAGTATCCTCCTTCCTCCTCGTATCCTTGGTCGGTACTAGCGTCTATGAATAAATATGAGGTACACAATCACCAAACAATACTTAACTACGTTCAATCATCACATAAAAAGGGTTCTATAGATGATCTAGCATCATCACTAACATTACAAGATTAAAGCATTTGTCTTATTTAGTTTATTTTTAGAAAAGTAATTTCTACTCATTGAAAAACTACTTAAGATTTAATATTCTCCAACTCAAACAGGGGATAATGTTTACACATGTCATCACCACATATTTCAGTACATGAGAATGTGATTTAAAGTGGTGTCACAATTTAATAAGGATTAACCTTTTTATTTTAAATAAAATAAGTGACTAGAAATGCCTATGTGGCATTCTTTTATTACTTGAACATTATTTCTGTAAGTAAACCCATATATTTTTATATATTCTGAAAGGTATGATCCAATGTGATTTTTGAGAGTTGGAATCAACTTAAAATAAATTATGGTTTAAATTTGAAAAATGTTTGAATGCAGAAAAGCTTCTGCCTTGTTATTTTTACCAAGGTTGATCTACAGATCCAAATGATTTGAATCCAACGGGATTGGGTTAGGCATTTCAATACCTTTCTAACGAAATTGTTTTTATGCAATTTGGTTCACTGAATCGAGCTGGGTTGATTTTTGAAACTAGGTACAGAAGTGAGTTTGAATATAAATAAAAAAAAGCTAAATTCAGACGAGTGGGCTGCGCGGGAAGGTTTAATGGGCTGGCCTAGTGTCACTCCGCAGCGCGGGGCGCAACTGACAGGGGGGGTCTACTGGTCAGTGGCTCTTTAAACGCGAAGCGGTACGGGGCGATGTGGTGCGTTGGATTAGAATGAAGATCGACGACTGAGGGTCGTCGTCGACAATGAACAGGTCACTGGCGAGCTCGAACCCTAGAGGCTCGGTGAGGGTGCATAGGGGGCATACCGGGGCTCTAGTGACGACGGCGAGGCGGGCAAACGACGAAGTCGATGACGGCACACTCAGGGGTGGTCGCGGCATCTCCGGGGGTGGACGAAATCAACGACTCCCGTCTTGTCCAGAGGCGGCCTGCTCCGGCACAATTCCGGCGATGCGCTGCTCGCCTTGCTCCGGCTAAGGGGTGGAATGCTCAGTGAGGTGAGGGGAGGGAGATGGTGTGAAGAAATCGAGCGGGGATCGTCTCCTTTTATAGGCCCGACAGCGACACCGAGAGGGATGGGCAGGCGACGGTGGCGACATGGCTACGGGCATCTAGAGGCATGGCTGAGGTTGGCGTTCGACGGGTGGTCTCCTAGCGATGCTCTAGAGCTTTAATGCGCGTGTAGGGGCGGTGGCAAACGTTCGGGTGTCGTGGTATTGCCGACGAGTACGCCATGGAGGGGTCCTCATAGTGCGTGTTTAGAGACGTGGGGTAAGGCGGACGGTTGATGGGTACGAGGTAACACAACTTACCCAGGTTCAGATCCCACGACGGTGGCGGAATCCTACTCCTGCTATAAATCACTATAATGGCAATACGCCGAGTTACAGAGATAGGTTCGCTGTGCGAGGTGTGTGTGAATCGATGCCCTAAAGGCTCCCATAGGCCCGACTTATAGAGTCGCCAGGTCCTAGGGTTACAGGAAAAGTCCTAGCCGGAGAGGTTACAGAGTCCTACACCGTCTATCACTAGTCTTGTGTATCTTGTACTCCAAGGCTCCGAGTACGCTGGTGACTCCACCGTAGCCTTCCTTTATCCGGCATGGGCCTCCCTTCTGGATCCACCTAACTGGTCCGCCCAGCAGGCCACAGGCTCCCTTCATCGACGCGGGCATCTCTGAGTCATTGACCTTGCTCTAGAGCTTTAATGCGCGTGTAGGGGCGGTGGCAAACGGTTGGGAACATGCGGTGCTCTGCACAGCAGAGGCGGCGTCTTCGATGGCGAGCGGTGGTTGTGCGGCATGGGGCGGCGAACGGGGGTGTATGTGGGGTTGTTGGGGCGGTGGTGATCATGCGTGCACGCGGCGAGGGCGGTGTGCGGCCTATGGGCGTGTGTTGAGGGTGGCGCTCTAGCGCGCTCTCGGCATGCTCGCAGAGAGGCTTGGCATGGCTTGGGCGTGTGGTCCAGTTGCTGGCAGGGTTCGAGCGCTGGACAGGGAGTGGCGGTGGACGGTGGCCTGTGTCCTAGACATGGTGTTTAGGCTTGGTGCTTGCTCTGGCTAGCTAGCCATGGTCGGCTGGCAAGTGTTCCTTCGGGTTGGCATGGCATGGTGCCAAGGGTAGGGTCTAGGGGTGGTCAAGGCACTGGTTGGCACTAGGGGAGACAAGTGTGATCAATGGTGAACAAGGCTTAGCCAAATTACTGCTCAAAACAGTGAAGTTTGGCCAGTTTGATTTGTTGCCTCCAAGTGTTTAATGAAATGGCCGCAAGAACTTGAGTTTTGAATTTTGAAAAGATTTTTGGTAGGTGTGCTAGGCATGTGTTGAGGATTCTATGGGTGCTTGGGTTTTGAAAATGGAGCTTGTTTGAGTGGTTTTTGAAATAGTGGGATCTTCCCATATGAAATAGATTCAATTTTAAACTGTCATTTAAACTAAGCATTTGAATGTTTTTGGATGATCAAAAAGTGGTCCTTGGTACCTTATTATGAGTACTATCAAGGGGTGCAAAGATCCATACATGTTTCTGTTAAGTCCTGAACGTTAGAGATATCCAAAGTAGGCATGGAAGTTAATTTGGCCAAAGTGACCATTCACTTAATTTGTTTGTTTTGATTCGTTTGTCTTTGGGAAAAGGTTGGGGATTGTTTAGATGATGTTTATTTCACCTAAGAATCATTTTACAAGCAAAGAAACACAGAACCAAGGAAATTCAAAAGAATCCAAATTTTGAATACACAAACATATGCATGCTTTCATATTTTTAATTGGAATTTTTTTGTTAACCCTAATTTTGATGATCCAAGTTTAATATTTTTGGGATGTTACACGGCAGACCCTATCGTGAAAGGTGGGAAGGGGTCTTCTAGCAGTGACTCGTGTAGTAGAATCCGGATGCCATGGCGACAGCCCCGTGTCGCGGGGGTTAGCAGCGTTACCTCATGCTATTGCGGCCGTGCGGGCGGCATGGTGGTGTACTCCAACACCGAGAGTGGGTCACGGTGGCGCGCTTGGATGCTCGGAGGATGTTTTGGGAATCCAATGACCAAATCTTGCAGCATCGGCCGGTGTTTGAGAAGAGGTTGGCCAGATGCGTGCCTGTGTTTGGACATGGTGGTCTGTGCTGAGCCTTTCCAGATCTGGTGAGCTAGTTTTGCATGCTTTTTGTTGTCGGTCTTGTCCAGCGGTGCATGACTCTACTTCGAGCATAGGGCCTCAGAGTACGCCAGGGCAGTGGCACTGGGAGTCCGTCGGTGGTTTCACCAATGAGGTGTCCATGGTGATTAGATTTGGCATCTTCGCCGATCAGCTTCCCGAGAGGTTGTGTACGCATTTGCGCGGGAGGGGGGAGGTGTCGCAGCAGGTATGGTGGAGCTTGGCAATTGTCCATGTGAAAATGGTGTGTAGCATGCCATGTGCTTCGATGATCTAGGTGGTTTTTGGTGCCACTGGTTTGCACAGACTTTTATCCCATTCGCATGGGAGTTGAGGAGAAAGCCTTACCTAACCTTCGGTCAGTACCGGCAATGGCGGCACCCCAGCATCATTTCCCTTCTTGAAGATGTTGTTGTTGGGTAACGCGCTACTCAAAACAAAAAAGATCTATCACATAAACGAAATCAATTTATGCGGGAGTGAGGCAACTAATCATACCCTCCAAGATCAAAGTAGCATAAATTTGTCGATTGTAACTACCTCGGTGAATTACGCTCCTAGTTACAAGCCTGGATGAACGGAAATGGTTGAAATAGTACGGTGGGGCCCAAATGCCACTCACAGGTAGACCTTTCGGCCGTCCCAACCATTTCCAAACATCGGGACAAGAACGGGCGGCGTAATCGGCAGGCGAAGGGATCAACTACATACACAAATGAGTATGTATGCAAGCCACCATACAACAGTACATCAGAGCCATTCCATCTAAAAGAAATAGAAATATTGCAACGCCATACGGCAAGATCCAAATATCCTAGATAGATATAATAGTTTAGGATAGCTCCTTATACATCAAACATCATCAGGCGGAAGCGGCAAACAAGATCCGAGTACGGATAAGAAGCAAATCGGCATAAGATGCCCCATAAATAAACACATCCCGTCCACAGATCTCATAGATCCCCGTTCCCGGAATCTCTACACCGAATGATCGTTGCCCACATCGTCCGTCTCCTCCACCCAGTATCCATCTTGTGAGTGTACCTGTTCATCTGAATCAAATAATTTATCGTGTGAGACCCTAGGGGTACTCAGCAAGTCTTTATGCCTCTAAAGGGGACGCAACCTGGGGTGACGCAATTGCAGCAAAAGATAAACCCTAACAATTCTATAGATACTCGCTAACCATCCGCCTAACCAAAGATAGACGGATGTCCGTGAATTAATGACAACAGTTATATCGGTAATATCAACAGATCCATCCTCCTCCTCGCTTACCAACGAGGAAGCGGACGAACAACCCCCATCCGTTGGCAGTTTTATTAACCATTCCATGAGTGTTGCACTATTTACTAGTCAGTTACTTAGTCAAATTAAAGCGGTACTTTAGTTATTCTTGTCTATGATCGAGAAACTGTGCTCCAAGTCGTCCATAACCGCGGACACGGCTTTCAAAAAGTTTTACCCTGGAGGGGTGCACAAATAGCAACACACACTCGATCAACCTCGGAAAAACCAAATCAAAACCCAACGAGGCATTCACGACAAAGCAATCACAGGATTCAGAAAAATTTCAGGGGGCCACCCCATTAAGCTACCCGCAACAAAGTTAGCTGACTCCGAGACAGACTCAAGGTTTGCGTCAGTGGCTGTAAACGACTGGGAACCCGAAAATGTGACTGGGCTTGTCGATACCGCGAAAACACTCCGCTTCCCTAAACAGTACAGGTGCAGTACCTCGCACAATTTAAATAAACCAGTAAAGCATGGCATAAGTACAGGATAGTAAATAAAACCTCAAACTAGTTTGTGGCCCCAAGAAATAAGAATGAATCAAGCTCTGGCTCAGGGGGGTCCCATAATCCTCCCGGATGTGGATAGCGCGAATATTCAAGGAACAGGAATCAAGTACTCGGGGTCCTACGGGACACAAGTGAGCATGAAAAACCAAATAGCAGATATTGCTCACCGGTGCCACTTTCATTAGTTATCCCATTACTACTCAGGTTAAGTTGTTTAGGTACCTCGTTATCCATCAGACACTCACATACCCTACACATGCTGTTCTACGACTCGCATGGCTCAAACAACTCCTGTAGTAATGGCTCATGGGATGGAGGAACAAGCTTTGGTGGGGTTTAAAAGTAAAGGCTATGCAATACTTGGGATTCAGTTTAATGCAATCGCGACTCAATGATGCAAGAATAAGAAAGAGGCAATAGGTACTATATGTATGCAAGCATGTGGTAGTGCTTGCCTGGCAGCTCAGTTGAACCGAGAGAAGGATCTGGGTAGTGCTCCTGGGTTTCTTGATATATCCCCTGCTCAGCGTCTATTCGAAGAAGAACCAAACAAACAAGGGCCAACATAAATAAAGTGCACAAGCATAAGAATAAAATGCGACAAGCAAACAATAATGCCATGATGAATGATGCACAATTTGCATGGCAATAAAGTAGCATGACATAGGTGAGGTGTGGAATACAAGAAATAAGCATTTTATTGAGTTTTGGCCACATTATATCCTCATATTAGTTGCTGTTTACATTATATTTATATGATGCATGCTGCAAAACAGAACAAGGAATGCATGAACAGAAAGGTCTCGTCGAGCTAATCATTTTAGACATATCATATGTTAAATTTGGAGTTAAAAATCAAAAGTTATTAATTAATTAAGAAAAGGGCATTTTATTGTAATTTTAATCAACTTGAAATTTAAAGTGTGAAAAATAAATTTTGGATGGCATATTTGAATTCCTCACATTTTTGTGATTTCAAAACATATATTATTTTCATTATTTGGAATTATGAATTTAAATTTATTTTAAAGTCAAAATTATTAAAAAGGGGTCAAAGTCAATGGTTTGACTAGTTTGAATTAGTTTTGAAAATATTTGACTAAAGATTTGAATTAACATTCAAAAACAAATCATATTTCATATAAGGTTTGAATTCAAATTCCAAATCATTTGAAAGTTATGAATTAGTTTTAATTTAAACAGAATTGAAATTTGAATTTGGATTTGAAATAATTTGAAAATATTTGAATTAAACGGAAACAGAAGAAGCTTTTGTTACTCAGGGAGGTTCTACCCACAGCGAGTGATAGGTGGGCCGCAGTGCTGACTGGGCAAAACGGCGCGCGGAAAGCTTTTCTCATAGGGGTCCTTCTTAACCCAAGTCAATGACAAGTGGGCCAGGAAGCTGGGAGGCCCACTGCGCGCGTGAACGATTCAGGCGGTGACACGTGGGAGATCCGGGGTACCGCGGGTTGAGAGGGGAAACGTTCAGGGGCCTTTTTACAAAACCATCCTGGAAGCTAACTGACGAACTGAAGATCGTATCAGCGAAGACAGCTAGCTGATCTGATATTTCAACGAATATGGCGACTAAGCCGCTACGAATCTCGCCATGATGCAAAAATGAAAGATGAAGAGGGATGATAGGGCTGCAACTTTCGTGTTTGGGGTTTCTCCGGAGGAGGGCTCTATCGCCAGGAAAACGAGGAGGAACAGAGGAAGGTCAGATGCTGCTGCTGTCTGCAGGGCGCGACGCGCGGTGGTGCACAGAGCTCGCTCGACGGAAGGCCCGACGCGTCTGGGCCGCTAGGAGGAGGACGGGCATGTCTAGGAGATCGAGGTGCTCACCAGGAACTCGTCGGTGTGGTCGGCGGAGCTCGGGGTGGTCGCGATTTGGCGCGGGGCTGGTGCAGCTGGTACAGGCCTTCTCCTCCTCGCTGGCGGGGTCCAGGATGAAGCAGAGGTACTCCTCGGTCCCTTCGGTCACCTCCACGACGTGCTCACCGGTTGGATCGACGGGGCGACGCGGTGCTGGCGGTGATCGGCGTCGGCCGTTGGTGGTCGGAGAGGAGGAAGGAGGAGGGGAGGCTGGCTCGGGACAGATCTGGGCGAGGCCAGAGGAGGCGTGGGGAAGGAGATAAGCAGAGAGGGAGGGAGGAGGTGGCGTGGGGGAGGTGGTGAAGATAAAGGTGGCTTCGGCCACCTTTTTCCCTCCTCCTTCACGTGATCGAGCTGGGAGGCAGGCAGGGCAGGTAGGCATGGGGGAGGGTCTGCAGGTGGGCCAGGCGGGTGAGGGAGCTCGGGGTGGGGCTGCTGAGGTAGGGAGAAGAGAGAAAGAGGGGAGAGGAGAGGCTCGGGCTAGGGTTGGAGCTAGGCTCGGTTAGGGTTTGTTTTAGGGTTGGGGTGGAGAGAGAGAGGGAGTAGATGGGGTGTGGGGCCAGGGAGAGGGGTTGCCATGTGGGCATGCATGATAGAGAGAGGAAGGGAGCTAGGGTTTGGAGAGAGGGAAGTATGGCTCAGGGTAGGGTTAGATGGTGTGCTAGGTTTAGGGTTTCATGTAGGATTTTAGGTTTTAACACATGCTTAAAGAAGAAGCCAAGATGAAGGGGTGAGGGAGTGTGTGAACTAAAGGATGCATGGTCATGACTAGATCAAGTGTGGAGGAGAGATGGAGATGGAAAGGATTTTACATGACCATGCATGTCATGCACATGTGAGAAAAACTTGATGAACCCTAGGCAAAAAGAAATAAACCAAACAAGGTGAAAGATTTGAGAGAGAAGGGGGGCAACCAAGAGATATACACCTCTCAAAAATTCATATGAAATCCCAAAGGACTAGAATGTGGTGGTGCTTGCATGGCCCATGCAAAATAATTAATGCCATGTTTTATTCTTGTGAAAACAATAATAATGATATGGCATTATTCTTATGCATTCCCAAGGAGTGGATTAAAAGCCAAGCAAAAGAATTTGTAGAAGTAGATCCATCCTATCTCCCATGAGCTAGATTAAATACCAAAAGAAAATAGAATACAAGCTCATGGATAATGGAATGGTGGAATTATAAGGTGGTGAAAGAAAGGGTGGTGGAGTGGAGTAAAAGATATGCCCCCAACTCAACTTGGGCATTTAAACAATATACCAATAACCAAATACAATATCAAGAGGCAAATACAATTAATAATGCATATGAGAGAAGAACCAAAGAAAGAGGGAGGGTTTTTATATGATGCTCAAATGCAAGGTGGCATGATGACATGAGCATGATATAATGATGATGCAACAATTATATTTGAAGTAGCCATTATATTACTCGACCAAGTAGCATTACAATTGTTAGACAAATGGGATGCTACAACTCTCCCCCACTAAACAGGAATCTCGCCCCGAGATTCTAGGAAGAAGAAGAAGACTCAAAGAGGGTAGGATAGTTGGCACGGAGTTCATCTTCACGTTCCCAAGTGGCTTCATCAACAGAATGGTGCGACCACTGCACCTTGCAGAACTTGATGGACTTGTTGCGAGTCCTTCTTTCTGCGACTTCAAGGATTTTTGTGGGGTGTTCTTGATAAGATAGGTCTTCTTGGAGATTGATTAGCTCATGATCCACGGTCCTGCCGGGATCCTTGAAGCACTTCTTGAGTTGAGAGATGTGGAAAACATCATGGACCTTGAGTTTTTCCGGGAGCTCAAGAGCATAAGCAACTTCTCCTCTTCTTCCACGAATTTTGAAAGGACCGATGTATCTAGGAGCCAGCTTTCCTTTGATACCAAAACAGTGTGTGCCTTTCATGGGAGTGACACGAAGGTAAACGAGATCACCAAGGACATACTCCATGTCCGTGTGCTTTCTGTCATAATTGCTCTTCTGGCGACTTTGAGCAATCTTCAGATTTTCAAGAATGATGTGCACCTTCTCCTCATCTTGAGTTACAATGTCAGGGCCAAACCAAATTCTTTCTCCTGCACCCGACCAACCAATCGGAGTTCTGCATTTGCGGCCATAGAGAGCCTCAAATGGTGCCATCTTTAGACTTTTTTGGAAGCTGTTGTTGTAAGAGAATTCAGCATAAGGAAGACATTCCTCCCACTTCATGCCAAAAGAGATGACGCAAGCACGAAGCATATCCTCTAGAATCTGATTGATCCTTTCAACTTGTCCTTGCGACTGAGGGTGGTAAGCTGTGCTGAAGTTCAATTTTGTTCCCAAAGCATTTTGGAAACTTTCCCAGAACTTGGAAGTGAAGATGCTCCCACGGTCTGAACTGATCTCAAGCGGAACCCCATACAGAGAGACAATTCTGTTGATATAGAGCTCAGCCAACTGAATTCCAGAAATTGTTTCCTTGACGGGGAAGAAGTGAGCTACTTTAAGCCTGTCAATGACAACAAAGATTGCATTGTTGCCCTTCTGCGACCTTGGAAAACCAGTGATGAAGTCCATCTCTACTTTCTCCCATTTCCATTCCGGGGGTTTCAATGGCTGTAGAAGACCAGAAGGTTTCTGATGGACAGCTTTCACTCTGCAGCAGACATCACACTCGGAGACATACTTGGCACAATATCGTTTCAATCCCGGCCACCAATATTGTGTTTTCAAGTCCACGTACATCTTTGTGCTGCCAGGGTGGATAGAAAGAACAGATTCATGCGCCTCCTTGAGAACTTGCTCTCTCAAACCCGGGTAGTTTGGAACAAACATCCGGTGTTCAAAGAAAAGCGTGCCTTGATCATCGACGTGGAAGGACTCATACTTCGGAAGCTGAAGTTTTGAGATGATCTTTTTGGTGTGCGGATCACCACGCTGAAAGTAGCGAACCTTTTCTTCCAAGAGAGGAGTAGCCAGAAGGTTCAGGAGATGCCCTTGTTCCACAATTTCAAGGTTGAGCTGACGGAATTCCTCGCACAAGAGAGGTTGTTGTTCTTCCATCATGAGGTTATTGACATAAGCTTTGCGGCCGAGAGCATCGGCCATGACATTAGCTTTGCCCGGAGTGTAGTTGATGGTCAAATCAAAATCATTGATTGCTTCAATCCACCTCCTCTGCCGAAGGTTGAGATCAGGCTGAGTGAAGATATACTTCAGACTCTTGTGATCAGAAAAGATTTCACAACGGTTGCCCAGCAAGTAATGCCTCCATAGTTTCAAAGCAAAGACAACTGCCGCGAGCTCGAGGTCATGTGTAGGATAGTTGATCTCATGCGTCTTCAACTGTCGAGAGGCATAAGCAACAACTTGTTTTTCTTGCATAAGGACCGCACCCAATCCTTGTAAAGAGGCGTCACAGAATATCTGGAAAGGCTTAGATGTGTCCGGAGGAACCAAGACTGGCGTGGAAGTGAGCTTCTCTTTGATTGTCTCAAAGCTTGCTTGACATGCAGGAGTCCAAAGGTATTTCTTGCCTTTCTTGAGGAGATCGGTAAGAGGCTTCGCTATCTTCGAAAAGTTCTGAACGAAGCGACGATAATAACTAGCCAAACCAAGGAAACTCCGCACTTCTTTGACATTTACCGGAGGAAGCCATTCAACAATTGTCTTTACAGTTTCCGGGTTAACTGCAATGCCCTTGGCAGAGATGACGTGACCAAGATAGGTTACTTGAGGCAGCCAAAACTCACACTTGGAGAACTTTGCATACAGGCGGTTCTCACGAAGCTTGTTTAGGACACACCGAAGGTGTTCTTCATATTCTTCCTTTGACTTAGAATAGACTAGGATGTCATCCAGATAGATCACAACGAACTTATCAAGATACTCCATGAAAACCGAGTTCATAAGCCTCGAGAAGGTAGCAGGTGCGTTGGTGAGACCGAAGGACATGACCGTGTACTCATACAGGCCATAGCGGGTGGTGAAAGCTGTTTTAGGAACATCTTCCTTGCGAATCTTGATTTGGTGATAACCACTTCTCAAATCAAGCTTAGAGAACACCACAGCTCCAGCTAGCTGATCGAAGAGATCATTAATCCGCGGAAGGGGATATTTATTCTTGATGGTTTTAGCATTGAGAGCCCGATAGTCAACACAAAGTCTATCAGTCCTGTCTCGCTTCTTCACAAAGATTGTTGGGCTACCCCAAGAAGAAGTACTGTGTTGAATGAAACCCAACTTCTCTTGTTCATCAAGTTGTCGTTTGAGTTCAGCCAACTCAGCAGGACCCATTTTATAAGGCCGCTTGGAGATAGGAGCCGTTCCAGGTTCAAGCTCAATTACAAACTCAACCTCACGATCCGGAGGCATACCTGGCAACTCTTCAGGAAAGACATCTGGGAACTCACAGACCACCGGAACACTCTGAATAGCTTCCATAGCATCATCATTCAGAGCCGCCAAAGAGAAAAGCTGGATAGCAGGAGTCAGACTTGGAGAAAAGACTATATGGCCTTCAGGAATCTTCAGAGAAACCGAGCGTTCAGCACAATCAATCACAGCTGCATTTGCTGTCAACCAATCCATGCCCAAGATGACATCAATGTCAGAATTGCCCAGAACAATTAAGGACGCCGAGAACGAAGAGCCACCAATCTCAATTTGATTGCCATGGCTGATTTTAGAAGCTGCCATCTTCGCTCCAGGAGAAAGGACCATTAACCGCTCGAGGAGAGGATCCAACGCTAACTCATTCTCATTTGCAAACTTGTGAGAAACAAAAGAATGCGACGCACCAGAATCAAACAAAACTCGTGCAGGGACTGAGTTAACGGATAGCATACCCATCACAACTCCAGGTGCATGCTCAGCTTGAGCGGCGTTGACACAGTTGGCACGAGCAACAGTAGACCCGGGCTTGGTGTTGATGTTGAGAGCCCGAGGTGGTGGTGCACGAACCATAGGAGAGCTTGCCGCAGATCTTGGAGGTGGTGGAGGAAGATCTTTGTTTTTCATCGGACAATTCCAGTACTGATGCCCAGTGTCTCCGCAAGTGAAACAAGCACCAGGTGGACGTGGAGCAACGTAGCCAGGGACTCCGCCAGGCGCTCCAGGGTAGTGGTGGTTGTAGCCCCTGGGAGCAGCAGTGAGGAAGTTTGGTGGCCTTGCCGCGAAGCTTGAAGGTCTTGGTGGAGCCGGGAGCGACGGTGGGGTGTTAGGAACCCAGACACGACGCTTAGAAGGAGTTGATATAGCTAAAGAGCTTGCTGCCTCGCGGTTGTGTTTCTTTGACTCCTCAAACACTTGCTTACTTGCTTCTTCCTGTAGAGCTGTATGCTGAAGTTCCAGAAAAGACGCCGGCCTTGCATGTGTGATTGCATATTTAATCGATGCATTGAGCCCTTGCCGAAATCTCTTTTGCTTCTTCTTGTCATCAGAGATCTCATCGCCACCATAACGAGAAAGGTTCATGAAGTTCCTGATGTAGGTATTGACATTGTCATTTCCCTACTTGAGGTTGAGAAACACTTCCTTCATCCTCTCCATGACAATTTCTGACAGATACTGCTCTTTGAACGCTCCAGTGAACTGTTCCCAAGTAGGCTGAAAACCAATGCAGTTTGCCTTCAGGTAATTCTCCCACCAGAGAGCTGCATCTCCCTTCAGAAGGTGCGTAGCACATTTTACCCATTCTTGCTCAGGAACATCAGCAGTCTCCAGTAGCCTTGACATCTCACGCAACCAATCATCAGCATCAAGTGGTTGATCGGACACATCAAATTGGCGTGGGTTGAACTTCAGGAAGCTTTTGATGTCTCCTCGCTTGGGAGGTGGAGGTAGCGGAGCAAACTCATTCCTCCTGACACTTCCTTCGAAATGCTGCTGGTTCTGCTGCATTGCTTCCAAGGCATTGGCGATGCTTGACAACGCGGCCCCCAGTTCAGGGGGTGCCATCCTGTGATTGATATAAAACACAAGTCAGTACTATAATGGAGAATAATAATAATCCAAAATAGTACCAAGATGGAATTAACCAAGATTAAAGGATACAATTTACTAAGATGATATTAAAATATCAACAAAGTTCAAAGCACCTAGAAGATATTAAGCATATCGCACACGACTGAAAAGGAGTGTGATACACAGATATATCAAAGAAAAATTTTCCGCAAATTTCGGCATTAAAATACCAATAGATGCGCAAAAGCACTTAACGAATCAAGATTAGTGACTCTACCAATTCAATATACAAAAGCGAATGATAAGAGTAGTGGTATGGTCGCGACTCCATCCCGCACTCAAATCATTACTCCGCACATGAATAAGTAGAACACATATCCTAACCCCTTCTTCTCACAATGAACCTAAAGATTGGTAACTACAGAACGAACACCCCAAACAAGATAACGTCGGATAACAAAGAGTAAGACAGATCGCGGCGGTATACAACGAATCAGATAGATCGCGTCGGTTTACAAAAGCCTGTCGGTATGGAATGTACCAACAGTTGATAACCAAAAGGCCGATTGTGATAACAACTTGGATGCAACAGATAGACAAGGAATTACACACACACACACGCACAACCTATGGTACTACGGAAACCCCGAACACGTGAATCCTAGTTTGAACTGTTAAGAAGAGGATTGAAAACGTTACACTTCCTTACCAGAAAAGGGTGGGTGGGTGGGTAAGAAGAAAAGTGGAAGCAGTCCTACTCTCGCGTTTTGTTTTTCCCTAGTATACATAGCTACCAAAATATTTGCTAGACTGACAACGACCATTTGGCTGAGACCCTGAAGGTCGGGATGGCTCTGATACCAATTGTAACTACCTCGGTGAATTACGCTCCTAGTTACAAGCCTGGATGAACGGAAATGGTTGAAATAGTACGGTGGGGCCCAAATGCCACTCACAGGTAGACCTTTCGGCCGTCCCAACCATTTCCAAACATCGGGACAAGAACGGGCGGCGTAATCGGCAGGCGAAGGGATCAACTACATACACAAATGAGTATGTATGCAAGCCACCATACAACAGTACATCAGAGCCATTCCATCTAAAAGAAATAGAAATATTGCAACGCCATACGGCAAGATCCAAATATCCTAGATAGATATAATAGTTTAGGATAGCTCCTTATACATCAAACATCATCAGGCGGAAGCGGCAAACAAGATCCGAGTACGGATAAGAAGCAAATCGGCATAAGATGCCCCATAAATAAACACATCCCGTCCACAGATCTCATAGATCCCCGTTCCCGGAATCTCTACACCGAATGATCGTTTCCCACATCGTCCGTCTCCTCCACCCAGTATCCATCTTGTGAGTGTACCTGTTCATCTGAATCAAATAATTTATCGTGTGAGACCCTAGGGGTACTCAGCAAGTCTTTATGCCTCTAAAGGGGACGCAACCTGGGGTGACGCAATTGCAGCAAAAGATAAACCCTAACAATTCTATAGATACTCGCTAACCATCCGCCTAACCAAAGATAGACGGATGTCCGTGAATTAATGACAACAGTTATATCGGTAATATCAACAGATCCATCCTCCTCCTCGCTTACCAACGAGGAAGCGGACGAACAACCCCCATCCGTTGGCAGTTTTATTAACCATTCCATGAGTGTTGCACTATTTACTAGTCAGTTACTTAGTCAAATTAAAGCGGTACTTTAGTTATTCTTGTCTATGATCGAGAAACTGTGCTCCAAGTCGTCCATAACCGCGGACACGGCTTTCAAAAAGTTTTACCCTGGAGGGGTGCACAAATAGCAACACACACTCGATCAACCTCGGAAAAACCAAATCAAAACCCAACGAGGCATTCACGACAAAGCAATCACAGGATTCAGAAAAATTTCAGGGGGCCACCCCATTAAGCTACCCGCAACAAAGTTAGCTGACTCCGAGACGGACTCAAGGTTTGCGTCAGTGGCTGTAAACGACTGGGAACCCGAAAATGTGACTGGGCTTGTCGATACCGCGAAAACACTCCGCTTCCCTAAACAGTACAGGTGCAGTACCTCGCACAATTTAAATAAACCAGTAAAGCATGGCATAAGTACAGGATAGTAAATAAAACCTCAAACTAGTTTGTGGCCCCAAGAAATAAGAATGAATCAAGCTCTGGCTCAGGGGGGTCCCATAATCCTCCCGGATGTGGATAGCGCGAATATTCAAGGAACAGGAATCAAGTACTCGGGGTCCTACGGGACACAAGTGAGCATGAAAAACCAAATAGCAGATATTGCTCACCGGTGCCACTTTCATTAGTTATCCCATTACTACTCAGGTTAAGTTGTTTAGGTACCTCGTTATCCATCAGACACTCACATACCCTACACATGTTGTTCTACGACTCGCATGGCTCAAACAACTCCTGTAGTAATGGCTCAGGGGATGGAGGAACAAGCTTTGGTGGGGTTTAAAAGTAAAGGCTATGCAATACTTGGGATTCAGTTTAATGCAATCGCGACTCAATGATGCAAGAATAAGAAAGAGGCAATATGTACTATATGTATGCAAGCATGTGGTAGTGCTTGCCTGGCAGCTCAGTTGAAGCGAGAGAAGGATCTGGGTAGTGCTCCTGGGTTTCTTGATATATCCCCTGCTCAGCGTCTATTCGAAGAAGAACCAAACAAACAAGGGCCAATATAAATAAAGTGCACAAGCATAAGAATAAAATGCGACAAGCAAACAATCATGCCATGATGAATGATGCACAATTTGCATGGCAATAAAGTAGCATGACATAGGTGAGGTGTGGAATACAAGAAATAAGCATTTTATTGAGTTTTGGCCACATTATATCCTCATATTAGTTGCTGTTTACATTATATTTATATGATGCATGCTGCAAAACAGAACAAGGAATGCATGAACAGAAAGGTCTCGTCGAGCTAATCATTTTAGACATATCATTTGTTAAATTTGGAGTTAAAAATCAAAAGTTATTAATTAATTAAGAAAAGGGCATTTTATTGTAATTTTAATCAACTTGAAATTTAAAGTGTGAAAAATAAATTTTGGATGGCATATTTGAATTCCTCACATTTTTCTGATTTCAAAACATATATTATTTGAATTATTTGGAATTATGAATTTAAATTTATTTTAAAGTCAAAATTATTAAAAAGGGGTCAAAGTCAAAGGTTTGACTAGGTGAATTAGTTTTGAAAATATTTGACTAAAGATTTTAATTAACATTCAAAAACAAAACATATTTCATATAAGGTTTGAATTCAAATTCCAAATCATTTGAAAGTTATGAATTAGTTTTAATTTAAACAGAATTGAAATTTGAATTTGGATTTGAAATAATTTGAAAAGATTTGAATTAAACGGAAACAGAAGAAGCTTTTGTTACTCAGGGAGGTTCTACCCACAGCGAGTGACAGGTGGGCCGCAGTGCTGACTGGGCAAAACGGCGCGCGGAAAGCTTTTCTCATAGGGGTCCTTCTTAACCCAAGTCAATGACAAGTGGGCCAGGAAGCTGGGAGGCCCACTGCGCGCGCGAACGATTCAGGCGGTGACACGTGGGAGATACGGGGTACCGCGGGTTGAGAGGGGAAACGTTCAGGGGACTCTTTACAAAACCATCCTGGAAGCTAACTGACGAACTGAAGATCGTATCAGCGAAGACAACTAGCTGATCTGATCTTGCAACGAATATGGCGACTAAGCCGCTATGAATCTCGCCATGATGCAAAAATGAAAGATGAAGAGGGATGATAGGGCTGCAACTTTCGTGTTTGGGGTTTCTCCGGAGGAGGGCTCTATCGCCAGGAAAACAAGGAGGAACATAGGCAGGTCAGATGCTGTTGCAGCTGCTGCTGTCTGCAGGGCGCGACGCGCGGCGGCGCATAGAGCTCGCTCGACGGAAGGCCCGGCGCGTCTGGGCCTCTAGGAGGAGGACGGGCATGTCTAGGAGATCGAGGTGCTCACCAGGAACTCGTCGGTGTGGTCGGCGGAGCTCGGGGTGGTCGCGATCTGGCGCGGGGCTGGTGCAGCTGGTACAGGCCTTCTCCTCCTCGCTGGCGGGGTCCAGGATGAAGCAGAGGTACTCCTCGGTCCCTTAGGTCACCTCCACGACGTGCTCACCGGTTGGATCGACGGGGCGACGCGGTGCTGGCGGTGATCGGCGTCAGCCGTTGGTGGTCGGATAGGAGGAAGGAGGAGGGGAGGCTGGCTCGGGACAGATCTGGGCGAGGCTAGAGGAGGCGTGGGGAAGGAGATAAGCAGAGAGGGAGGCAGGAGGTGGCGTGGGGGAGGTGGTGAAGATAAAGGTGGCTTCGGCCACCTTTTTCCCTCCTCCTTCACGTGATCGAGCTGGGAGGCAGGCAGGGCAGGTAGGCATGGGGGAGGGTCTGCAGGTGGGCCAGGCGGGTGAGGGAGCTCGGGGTGGGGCTGCTGAGGCAAGGAGAAGAGAGAAAGAGGGGAGAGGAGAGGCTCGGGCTAGGGTTGGAGCTAGGCTCGGTTAGGGTTTGTTTTAGGGTTGGGGTGGAGAGAGAGAGGGAGTAGATGGGGTGTGGGGCCAGGGAGAGGGGTTGCCATGTGGGCATGCATGATAGAGAGAGGAAGGGAGCTAGGGTTTGGAGAGAGGGAAGTATGGCTCGGGGTAGGGTTAGATGGTGTGCTAGGTTTAGGGTTTCATGTAGGATTTTAGGTTTTAACACATGCTTAAAGAAGAAGCCAAGATGAAGGGGTGAGGGAGTGTGTGAACTAAAGGATGCATGGTCATGACTAGATCAAGTGTGGAGGAGAGATGGAGATGGAAAGGATTTTACATGACCATGCATGTCATGCACATGTGAGAAAAACTTGATGAACCCTAGGCAAAAAGAAATAAACCAAACAAGGTGAAAGATTTGAGAGAGAAGGGGGGCAACCAAGAGATATACACCTCTCAAAAATTCATATGAAATCCCAAAGGACTAGAATGTGGTGGTGCTTGCATGGCCCATGCAAAATAATTAATGCCATGTTTTATTCTTGTGAAAACAATAATAATGATATGGCATTATTCTTATGCATTCCCAAGGAGTGGATTAAAAGCCAAGCAAAAGAATTTGTAGAAGTAGATCCATCCTATCTCCCATGAGCTAGATTAAATACCAAAAGAAAATAGAATACAAGCTCATGGATAATGGAATGGTGGAATTATAAGGTGGTGAAAGAAAGGGTGGTGGAGTGGAGTAAAAGATATGCCCCCAACTCAACTTGGGCATTTAAACAATATACCAATAACCAAATACAATATCAAGAGGCAAATACAATTAATAATGCATATGAGAGAAGAACCAAAGAAAGAGGGAGGGTTTTTATATGATGCTCAAATGCAAGGTGGCATGATGACATGAGCATGATATAATGATGATGCAACAATTATATTTGAAGTAGCCATTATATTACTAGACCAAGTAGCATTACAATTGTTAGACAAATGGGATGCTACATCGATGACGAAGTTGATGAAGATCAGCCTCAATCCTCGCAACAAGACTAATAATGTCATGAGGAGATGTATTATCCCACGACCAGCTCCGCTGCTCTTGTACCACACATGCAGCACCTCTACGGTATCCACATATACGAGATCAGAAACACCACATCAAAGTGTGATCAAGTGCACAGTTTGAAGTGGGAGCGTCTCGATAAATATCCGGTAGCACTTCCGTAGTCCTGTCCTAGATTAGATCTACTCCGAGGTAGAACTCGATAGTGCTCCAGTGATGACGATGAAGTAAATCCCCTCTGTGTGAATAGGAAGACGAGCTCCAGATAGGTAGGAGGAGGTCGATGCAATGGCGACAATCGGTGGCGGCGTGGGAGGCGATGAATTCTTGGGCTAGGGCAGGGTGGATCAGGCTAGGGTTGGCCTTTTCCACCTCCTGCCCGCCCATCCTTATATGGGGTCGGCCAGCCCCCTTGACTAATCCGAGTGGGGAGAGGTCGAGTCCCGTTAGTATGCCCTCCCTCCTAAACCTACTTAGGGGAGGGGTTGGGGTCCAACTCGGACCCCTCCGCCACTTCCTCCACCCGCCGGCCTAGGGGAATCCTTGGACAACTCGGCCAGGGTTCCCCCTCTTGCACGCGCGGCCCTAGTGGTCCCACGTGGCCCTCCGGTCCATGGTGCTCACTATGTGTTTAATCATATATCAAATATTTATGATTTTTCTGAAGCGCGGAATAATTCCGGACACTAACGAACTTATTCCAGAACATTCCTAAATAATTCTGATACCTTCCATATAGTGTTTGAAACCATTTCATCCACTCTAATTTATAGTCCGGAGACCTCTAGAATATCCCGATACTCTCTGAACAACCTTTCACAATTACTTCAAGAACATATCTTTAATTGCACTTGCATTCTATATGTTGCTAATACTTTAAGTGTGTGACCCTATGATTTAGGATATGAGTGGACATGTCCGAAACTCATTCCACGACAATTATAAACATAGGTATCCTGATATATACTTATTGATCCCCACCTCATAATACGAAGGTCTATATCGTGTGAACCTTTTGTATCACTTATCGATACATGTCATATTGCTTCTCGATAATTGACATATCCCGAGGTGAAATACTAGGTTACCCTTGTTACCTAGTATGTATCTTTTAATCATTCTGTATTATCGATGTTCATGTGATCAACACATTGATCACATGTTTGGCCACAAGATAACGAACATCACAATACATAAGTGGGCCCATAGTGTATCTCTTCATCGTTAGGAGTAGCAATTCCCATAACTACACCTTATAGAATATTTTCATACTATCTGGTAAGGACGAAGACTGATATTATGATTACCAAGTCACCAAGTAACGTTTGAAGGGATCTTTCAGATCCGTATCACATCCAAGTTCCATATGTTTCTTATGGTCTAACGATCTCATAGTAATGGTAATACCTTCTATGAGAAACCATGGGTAAAAATATTGATGATGCATTTCACACGGTATATCATGTTGGGTATATACATCGATACTATTCTCTCAACAACTCCAATCCCATATGTCATTGGCAAAACCTGCAACACTTTGTAGTTATACAACAGTCAGGAAACCAAGACTATCAATACATATGTACTAGTCTTAGAGGCGAAACTAGGGATATATAAATGTCGTTTATGACTCCACACATGAATTAGGGATTTCCTCCAAATACCTATTATCCATAAATAATACAATTGTAGAATATAACAATAAACTTTAGTTATGAAGAAGAAATATAAAAAATAATCCATTTATTGTTTTCTCTAGGGCATATTTCCATAAGTCTTCCACTTGCATTAGAGTCAATAGCCTAGTTTACATTTTATAGCCTAACACCTATGGCTTTCTGGTGATGTTTTTCAAGCGTCAATGGCATCGCCAAAGGATCTAACACGTTCAAGTCTGTGCGAATTTTACACATCTTGATATCACCATCATCCAAAAATTGGCATACGATATGAAATCGACATTGTACGTGCTTAATTCTATGGCGGGACCTCTGTTTTTTAGTTTTTGAGCAATGACACCATTGTTGTCACAATGAATCTTCATCGGCTCTAATGCATTCAAAAGCACACCAAGTTTTGTAACAAAGTTCTTCATCTAGACGCCCTCCTTTGCAACTTCTGATGCTGCTATGTAGTAATTTGATGTTGTAGTATCTGCAATTGCATCTTGCTTATCTTCTAGCTCACTATTCTCCCATTTGAAGTAAACACATAACCTAACTAATACTAGAAATCTTTAGGATCAGCAGTAAATCTAGCATATGTGTAACCTCTTATAGAAAAAACTTTATCACCTTCATAGATCATAAACATATTTTTAGTTCTTCTTAAGAACTTAAGTACATTTTCTAGTGTTGTCCTGTGAGCCTTTCCTGGATCACTCTAGTATCTACTTGTAACACTTAAAGAATAGGAAACATCCAGTCTTGTACATATCATGGCATGCATGATGGAATGAATAGTCGAAGCATATGGAACTTTAATCATATATTCTCGCTCAAGATCTGCCATTGGACATTGCGTCTTTGCTTAATGGCTTTCCATGCACCATTGGAAAATTCCCTTTTGTGTAATCTTCCATATTTAACCTATTCAATAATTTGTCTAGATATGTATCTTGAGTAAGCCCTATTAGTCACTAGGATCTATATCTATAGATCTTTATGCCTAATATATAAGCTGCTTCACCCAAATCTTTCATTGAAGAAGTACTCTTCAATTATTCCTTTATGGTGTTAAGAAATTCTTTATCATTTCCAATGAAAAATATTTCATCCACATAAAAATTATAAATGCTATTGAGATCCCACTTACTTGTTGGGGTTCGAGGGAAGAAAACAAAAAATTCCTATGATCGAAACCCTAATGCCAGGATCTATCTACTAGTAATGCAGTAATGGGAGGGGATACGGTATTCATACCTTTGAAGATCGAGCGTGGTTAATGTACCACGGGGAGCGTGGTTGATGAAGTTGTTCCGACATTGAACTCGAGGTCATGAAGTGTAATGGACTCGACAACTCCTAGCATCGAAAGCACGACGCCAACCGAGGGAGTCACATACATACGATGCTTGATGACGACTCCTGCTTCTCCCCGATCCAGCCGAGATTGCGGAAATAGATCTCCTCGCTCTGAATCCTGTAGCGCGATGACGCTCCATAGTGAAGAAATCCTCGTTCGCACAACCCTGACAAGGGTTCCACTATCGCAAGAGAGAGAAGAGATATGCAACAAAAGGCCTTTTCTTATTTTTGTGTGTGTTTTAATCCTCCTATGGGCACCTCTATATATAGGCGGAGGGAGGGGTTCTCTACCCTTTAGATGCCCCATGTGGGACTAAAAACCAAGGGAAAAGGCAAATTCACGAGCTGCCAGCTGGCTAGGACAACTGGGGCGCCCGGGTGGGCCACCCCATCGGCGGCCCAGTGCGACAAGCAGCAACAGTAAGCAGGAGCAGCAGCATTGGCCGGGTGGGCCGACATGCTCACCCCGCGTCCCAGCGGCCAGCGGCGGCGGCTGGCGCCTGGTCCAGGTGGGACATCCCACTATGCACTGGCATGGCAACGCTCGGGCGGGAGGAGGCGACAGTGGCCGGGTGGGCTGCAGCACGGCCCACTAGCCAGCCAAGCACGCCAGCCCGCCTGGCTCCCCCTCGAGCTCCCTTTGGGCCGGGGTTGAGCCGTTGTGGCGGCGGCTGGTAGTTGCTACCACCCCGCGCGACCTGTATTATATACCGCCCACGTGGTCTGGTCAAACCAGCCCCTTTTGCTATTTCTTTTTGGCTTTTCTTGCAGTTTCTTTTTAGGTAAAATCGCTCTGGGGTTTTTGCCTATTAAGAAAGATACCTTTATAAATCTTAATTTAAATATTTATTTAGAATATATTAATTCACAATTAACATATAATAAATGTATATTTAAATTATCATTTATCCGAAACTCCTTTCGGTCCCTTTCTTTATTCTTTCTCCGAACACCTTCGGATCTCCCTAGAACAATTATGGTTTCTCTTTCTCTTTTCTTCAGTAATTCTGAATGATCCAATAACGATCTCTGAGTTTCGTCAAACCCTTAAGCATGCTACCCAATGTTTCGGGAACACTCCAGACATGGTGAAGACTCCTCTATGACCAATGATCAACAACGAGACCTAGATGCCCATGATGACCACCTGTGCATTCCATGAAACTTGTCGTTGAACCATTAATGCGGTGTCTTATTCCTTTTGTATCTATGATACGTGTATTGTTCGAGGCTTAATCAATGACATCACCATGTTAGGTTCAATCTCGTCACTAACAATAGCTACTTTACTCGATCTGATAAGTGATATCCCTCGTGACCTAGTCACACGGTGTGAAGCTTATGGATATAACTCATACAAGTGGGCCTAGAGTATCTTCCATCACGCAGATGGACAAATCCCTCACTTGACGCATACGCCTATACCTATTCCTCCGAATACCCAATGTCACCCTTATGATCACCGTTCCACCGAGTGACGTTAGATGCCAAGTATTCTCAAGAGACAGTGATTAGATATGGTCTCATGGTCTAAGGAATGAGTCACTATGTTTCCTAATCATCATAACTTGAACGTTGTGACATGATCGGGTTACGATGCTTTAGATAGGGTATGTTCACCATCTTATTCGGTAATGAGATGACTTCATTTTCAATTGATCCCGAGGCACCAACATGATCAGGAAACCTTGATCATCCATTGACCAATGAACTAGTGACTAGAGTTTTACTGGGAACTCCTGGATGTTTGTATATCACACGTGCATTGACGTTTCCATTCAATATAGTTATAGCATGATATAAAACTTAATCATAAACTTTATGAAATATGCTGATAATCAATATTATTATTTTTCTTTAGGGCATATTTTCTTCATTACTTTCTTGTATACACAAGCCTCTCTATCATTCTTGATGAAGCCAGAACCTTTGATCACTTCATCTAAGCAGAGATTAGAACTCCGTGATGCTTGCTCTAGTCCATAGATTGAAATATGAAATTTGCACACGTTTCCAGCATCATCTGGACCGACAAAACCTTCAGGTTGTACCATGTACATGTCCTAAGTGACCATTCCATTTAGAAATACTATTTTGACATCCATATGACATATCTCATAGTCGAAACATGCAGCAATATCTAGAAGTATCTAAATAGACTTAACCATCGCTATGAGAGAGAATGTCTCATCATAGTCAATTCCTTGAATTTGTCGAAACCATTTTGCGACATTTTATGCTTTATGGATAGTAACATTACTGTTCATGTCTATTTTCTTATTATTGATCCATTTACATTTCATAGGCTTTATGAAGTATTGTTTGTGTCTATTTTATTATTGTCCATTATTGTCCAACAACAATACTTCATCTTTAAATATTACAACTCGAATGCGAACTCTACCAGACCTCCACGGTTCAGGAGGTCATGTGATTTCCGGGGCTACAACTTTTATACGTGCGGAAGCATCAAGCGCCAGTTTGCACTGAACATTTTTAGAACATTTTCTAGCGTTACACTACTTTGCACTTCTTGACTAGGTTCAGTAACCTCATCAAGCTCTATTGTACTCCCACTTAAAATTTTAGAGAGGAATTCTTTATCAAGTAATACACCACCTTGGGCGAAAAATACTTTGCCTTCAGTTTTATGGTAGAAGTAATATCCAATTTTTTCCTTGGAATAACCTATAGAGATGCACTTTTCCGACTTAGGTTCGAGTTTTTTGGCTGTAACCTTTTCACATAAACCTTGCATCCCCAAATTTTAAGAAATAACAACTTAGGTTTCTTCCAAAACAATATATCATACTCTATCGTTTTAATAAACTTTGATGGCACTTTATTCCGTGTAAAGTTGTAGTCTCTAACACATAAACCCAAAATGACAAAGGCAGATTAGTTAATGGCATCATAGATCTCACCATGTCTAAAAAAGTTTGATTGTCGTCACTCAGACACTCCATTATGGTGTGGTGTCTTGGGAGGTGTAAGTTGCGAAACAATTCCACAATCTCTAAGATGTTTGCTAACCTTGTGATTCATAGATCATAAACATATTTTTAGTTCTTCTTAAGAACTTAAGTACATTTTCTAGTGTTGTCATGTGAGCCTTTCCTGGATCACTCTAGTATCTACTTGTAACACTTAAAGAATAGGAAACATCCAGTCTTGTACATATCATGGCATGCATGATGGAATGAATAGTCGAAGCATATGGAACTTTAATCATATATTCTCGCTCAAGATCTGCCATTGGACATTGCGTCTTTGCTTAATGGCTTTCCATGCACCATTGGAAAATTCCCTTTTGTGTAATCTTCCATATTTAACCTATTCAATAATTTGTCTAGATATGTATCTTGAGTAAGCCCTATTAGTCACTAGGATCTATATCTATAGATCTTTATGCCTAATATATAAGCTGCTTCACCCAAATCTTTCATTGAAGAAGTACTCTTCAATTATTCCTTTATGGTGTTAAGAAATTCTTTATCATTTCCAATGAAAAATATATCATCCACATAAAAATTAGAAATCCTATTGAGATCCCACTTACTTGTTGGGGTTCGAGGGCAGAAAACAAAAAATTCCTATGATCGAAACCCTAATGCCAGGATCTATCTACTAGTAATGCAGTAATGGGAGGGGATACGGTATTCATACCTTTGAAGATCGAGCGTGGTTAATGTACCACGGGGAGCGTGGTTGATGAAGTTGTTCCGACATTGAACTCGAGGTCATGAAGTGTAATGGACTCGACAACTCCTAGCATCGAAAGCACGACGCCACCGGAGGGAGTCACATACATACGATTCTTGATGACGACTCCTGCTTCTCCCCGATCCAGCCGAGATTGCGGAAATAGATCTCCTCGCTCCGAATCCTGTAGCGCGATGGCGCTCCACAGTGAAGAACTCCTCGTTCGCACAACCCTGACAAGGGTTCCACTATCGCAAGAGAGAGAAGAGATATGCAACAAAAGGCCTTTTCTTATTTTTGTGTGTGTTTTAATCCTCCTATGGGCACCTCTATATATAGGCGGAGGGAGGGGTTCTCTACCCTTTAGATGCCCCATGTGGGACTAAAAACCAAGGGAAAAGGCAAATTCACGAGCTGCCAGCTGGCTAGGACAACTGGGGCACCCGGGTGGGCCACCCCATCGGCGGCCTAGTGCGACAAGTAGCAACAGTAAGCAGGAGCAGCAGCGTTGGCTGGGTGGGCCGACATGCTCACCCCGCGTCCCAGCGGCCAGCGGCGGCGGCTGGCGCCTGGCCCAGGTGGGACGTCCCACTATGCGCTGGCATGGCAACGCTCGGGCGGGAGGAGGCGATAGTGGCCGGGTGGGCTGCAGCACGGCCCACTAGCCAGCCAAGCACGCCAGCCCGCCTGGCTCCCCCTCGAGCACCCTTTGGGCCGGGGTTGAGCCGTTGTGGCGGCGGCTGGTAGTTGCTACCACCCCGCGCGACCTGTATTATATACCGCCCACGTGGGCTGGTCAAACCAGCCCCTTTTGCTATTTCTTTTTGGCTTTTCTTGCAGTTTCTTTTTAGGTAAAATCGCTCTGGGGTTTTTGCCTATTAAGAAAGATACCTTTATAAATCTTAATTTAAATATTTATTTAGAATATATTAATTCACAATTAACATATAATAAATGTATATTTAAATTATCATTTATCCGAAACTCCTTTCGGTCCCTTTCTTTATTCTTTCTCCGAACACCTTCGGATCTCCCTAGAACAATTATGGTTTCTCTTTCTCTTTTCTTCAGTAATTCTGAATGATCCAATAACGATCTCTGAGTTTCGTCAAACCCTTAAGCATGCTACCCAATGTTTCGGTAACACTCGAGACATGGTGAAGACGCCTCTATGACCAATGATCAACAACGAGACCTAGATGCCCATGATGACCACCTGTGCATTCCATGAAACTTGTCGTTGAACTATTAATGCGGTGTCTTATTCCTTTTGTATCTATGATACGTGTATTGTTCGAGGCTTAATCAATGACATCACCATGTTAGGTTCAATCTCGTCACTAACAATAGCTACTTTACTCGATCTGATAAGTGATATCCCTCGTGACCTAGTCACACGGTGTGAAGCTTATGGATATAACTCATACAAGTGGGCCTAGAGTATCTTCCATCACGCAGATGGACAAATCCCTCACTTGACGCATACGCCTATACCTATTCCTCCGAATACCCAATGTCACCCTTATGATCACCGTTCCACCGAGTGACGTTAGATGCCAAGTATTCTCAAGAGACAGTGATTAGATATGGTCTCATGGTCTAAGGAATGAGTCACTACGTTTCCTAATCATCATAACTTGAACGTTGTGACATGATCGGGGTACGATGCTTTAGATAGGATATGTTCACCATCTTATTCGGTAATGAGATGACTTCATTTTCAATTGATCCCGAGGCACCAACATGATCAGGAAACCTTGATCATCTGTTGACCAATGAACTAGTGACTAGAGTTTTACTGGGAACTCCTGGATGTTTGTATATCACACGTGCAATGACGTTTCCATTCAATATAGTTATAGCATGATATAAAACTTAATCATAAACTTTATGAAATATGCTGATAATCAATATTATTATTTTTCTTTAGGGCATATTTTCTTCATTACTTTCTTGTATACACAAGCCTCTCTATCATTCTTGATGAAGCCAGAACCTTTGATCACTTCATCTAAGCAGAGATTAGAACTCCGTGATGCTTGCTCTAGTCCATAGATTGAAATATGAAATTTGCACACGTTTCCAGCATCTTCTGGACCGACAAAACCTTCAGGTTGTACCATGTACATGTCCTAAGTGACCATTCCATTTAGAAATACTATTTTGACATCCATATGACATATCTCGTAGTCTAAACATGCAGCAATAGCTAGAAGTATCTAAATAGACTTAACCATCGCTATGGGAGAGAATGTCTCATCATAGTCAATTCCTTGAATTTGTCGAAACCATTTTGCGACATTTTATGCTTTATGGATAGTAACATTACTGTTCATGTCTATTTTCTTATTATTGATCCATTTACATTTCATAGGCTTTATGAAGTATTGTTTGTGTCTATTTTATTATTGTCCATTATTGTACAACAACAATACTTCATCTTTAAATATTACAACTCGAATGCGAACTCTACCAGACCTCCACAGTTCAGGAGGTGATGTGATTTCCGGGGCTACAACTTTTATACGTGCGGAAGCATCAAGCGCCAGTTTGCACTGAACATTTTCAGAACATTTTCTAGCGTTACACTACTTTGCACTTCTTGACTAGGTTCAGTAACCTCATCAAGCTCTATTGTACTCCCACTTAAAATTTTAGAGAGGAATTCCTTATCAAGTAATACACCACCTTGGGCGAAAAATACTTTGCCTTCAGTTTTATGGTAGAAGTAATATCCAATTTTTTCCTTGGAATAACCTATAGAGATGCACTTTTCCGACTTAGGTTCGAGTTTTTTGGGTGTAACCTTTTCACATAAACCTTGCATCCCCAAATTGTAAGAAATAACAACTTAGGTTTCTTCCAAAACAATATATCATACTCTATCGTTTTAATAAACTTTGATGGCACTCTATTCCGTGTAAAGTTGTAGTCTCTAACACATAAACCCAAAATGACAAAGGCAGATTAGTTAATGGCATCATAGATCTCACCATGTCTAACAAAGTTTGATTGTCGTCACTCAGACACTCCATTATGGTGTGGTGTCTTGGGAGGTGTAAGTTGCGAAACAATTCCACAATCTCTAAGATGTTTGCTAACCTTGTGATTCAAATATTCTCCTCCATGGTTTCGAATGTAGGAACTTTATTTTCTTGTTGGGTTGACTTTCTACATCACTCTAAAATTAGATGTAATTTCCCATATTGTACTGTATTTCACCGTCATTTTTTCTCCGATGCTTCAAGCATTGTCATGATCGGCTTGTTCCTCACACTCAAGATCATTCTACTAATGGGGTTGTTAACAACAAGGTCTGTCTTGCAGTTAGTGTCAAACAAACTCATATCCCAAGTTTTAGGTGGGATCTGCACAACCCACTTTCACAATCTTTTTTAGAGATTACATTTCAAGGTCAAAACCACCTTTGCTATAGGAATAGTTGCCTGAAAACATGTATTTATTAAGTCTTCTCCTATGAACTCAACTGACTACAAAATTGCATAAATATGACTAAGACAGAATCTTATTGGAGAGTTTGGAATGACTTGAAAATTGCGTTCGGAGGTCCATGGTAAAATTCATGGCGAGTTACAAAGTATTTTCATATATCTTGAATAGTACATACAATAATGCAAAAAGAGACCATCTATTTACCTATTTCCTCTTAAATATGATTGCATAATTTCCAAATTTTCTTGAATCCTATGCAATACTTAAGATGGGTTAGAAACCACAACCATCTAGGATTATCTTACTTATCAACGACACCAAAAGCAACGGGAAAATGTTGTTATTCCCATCCCTTCCCGTTCCAGCAAGAATTTTATCTTGAGTTGTTAGTTTAATGAAACAACCATCTAGACCTAAAATGCATAACAAAGAGAAATAGCTAGTGAAAAACTTAACTAAATTTTGTTGATAGTGATACTTTGGCAGAACGAAATAAAAAATGCATATATTTTTACCTATAAAAGGCTTGCATCCATTGAGAAAACCCTTTTTGAAGCATTTAGGCAAATAAATAGCCCATGAAATTAAGGATTTGGGATTGTATATGATGCTCCCTAAGGTCCTTAGTTGTCACGGTACACCTACTTCCTAGATTCGTGCCAATGACAACCTGCAAATAATCCCTCAGTCTGGTGTATAGTGCCTTTTGATCACTAATGACAACCTCAAATGCTTTCTTCCTAGCCCTATAAGCTTAGCTTCTTGGCACTTCAACTCCATACTTCTATTTTCCATTATCCATCAAAGTGTCAACACATGTATTTGGTGTTGGGAATATGCCCTAGAGGCAATCATGTATGATGATATTTCCCATTGTATTCATAAAGATATTAAGTAGTCCTTGTATAAACATCTGATGTGTATCATTGAATATGTGATTCGGTTGTGTAACTATGCATTCATGTTCACTAGTAGAAAACGCCCCATTGGTCCCGGTTGGTAAGAGGCATTAGTCCCGGTTAGCCAACCGGGACGGGGCAATCGAGACTAAAGCCCCAACCTTTAGTCCCGGTTGCCCCACCAACCGGGACAAATGGGGGTACAGTGGCGGCGTTAGAGGGCGAGGGGGGTGGAGCAACCGTCCCGGTTCGTAACACGAACCGGGACAAATAACCTTCTGCCACGGCAGAGAATTCATTTTGCCAACTTTTGTTGCCGCGACAGCATTTTTGCCACTTTTTGTGCCGCGGCAGAGAATTCATTAGGTTGTTTTATTGTTTATTTAGTATTTTGCACTCATCAATGAAGGAACCATTATATTACACAAGATCATCATGAAAATATTACATTCGATACACGGATCGAGTTCATGCACTACATACAAAAGTTGCTCTTTTTACAATCCCTATTGTCTATACACAGCCGAATAGTATTCCCCTTTTGGGTCTAGGACTTCTGCATCCAAGAATCTCGCCAATTCCTCCTGAATTGCTCGTACGTGATCCTTTGGCAGAAGACCGTCCCGTAGACGTTCGATCTGATTTAAAAAAGGAGTCAGCCTATATGAATGAAACTAAACACAATTTGATTGTAATTAAAAACTATAGAAATTGTTTACATACGTGGAGTTGCTCTAAATTTCTGCCCTTCTCATCGCACGTCTGCCGGATGAACTCGCAAACATAGTATCCACATAGATTGTTACCTGGTCCCTGCGTCAGGCACTTTACGAGAACATAGTTCAATCAAAATAATAATCAAGCATGATAATAACTGTATCAAAACTAGAATCAAAGAGATGCGCGGATATAGCTAGTGCTGCTTACATCTAGTGCTTCAAATGTAAGCTCCGTTTTCCAAACACCCCTAGCCTTGTTGGTGAACCATTTCCAAGCGCTGCCCGGCGAAGAAAACGAATAAAATAAGTTATTAATTACTTGATATCATAAAATTTACAAACGTTGCCGATATAGTGTCGTAATGATTAGAATTACCACTGGAGAAGCATCTGCATGTCCTTCCCCTGCTCAAGGGGTTTATGCTTCGAGTCCATGACTAGTACACGCCCTTTGTCAAGTTGAATGATTAACAGAATATAGTAGAAGCTGCGAATGCATAACTAATCAATTATATACTTAACATCGAGTAAGCGAAATAGAAAGTGTATACAAGACAATAACACTCACTCTAAGTTGTAAGGAAAAGTATTTCCCTTCTGGTTTCTTGAAACCTTAACGCGTGTACTATATTATCCTCCGTATCCTGGGGGATTGTTTTGAGATTAGCTTGATGAAACCAATATGGGTCAATGAAGCCAATATCATAGATTTGTCCTCTGCTGCATTCGAGAATCTTCATTCTTCATATTACAGTATGATTATATACATGCAATAAACAAGGTGAGATAGCTGGAGACTAAATTAATTACAGAATTAGTACTTACAGACAATAGGTACTGATGATCAATTTTTCCAAGGCGTCTTGATTGAATAATTTAAATAGTTCATCAAATTCGATGGATATCATGTCATCTATATCTTTCCCATAATGCTTTTTTGTAACCTTCAGCACTATCCAGTTAGCCCTGGCCTTTGTGGCATGCATGTACGAGTTATGCAATCTTCGCATTTTTGTTGAAAGATTATTTACCTCCTCAGGTTTGACGAGAGGTTTGCCGTACTGGTATTTGTATGCTAATTCACTCACGGGGAAGTACTCTAACTGGGATAAGTACTGGGCAATACTCATACCTTGAGCAGCGGCAGCTTCTCCGTATTGTGCAACTACCTCTGGATCATACTGCTCTTCGTCCCCATATTTGCTCGACCCCACATTGGTATGTGAAATCACCTTGAGAGGGGCACAAGACTGTTTTGCTTGTTCTCCGAGATGGGCAACAGATTTCTCGCTTGCATCAGTACTGCTCTTCGAGGCTTGTTGTGCCGCATGTGACTTGAGAATAGAACGCTCATAGTCTGATGACAGCTTTGGCTCGGGTTGATGAAGATTCTTTAGCATTTTGAACACTCTGGCTTTTTCTTCTTTGGTGCTGGGGAACTCTGGCTCTTTCGGCCGCCTCAGCTTAGCGAAAAACGCTGTCATTTCTGCATCAACGATAGCCACAGTCTCCTCTTCAGTACAGTCATAAGCTCTCTTGGGAGGAACTTTTGGTACTTTTGGAAGAAGCTCTTGTTTACGTTTTGGCGATCGCTTACCATGACGCAGAGGAGCGGTACGCTTACGCTTTTATCTTGAGGCGCCGGCGATGGATCTCGCGGCGATGGCTGCGCTGGAGACAGGTGAGGCGCCAGAGCCAGGTGAGGCGACGGAGCTGGGTGAGGCGACGGAGCCAGGTGAGGCGACGAAGACGACTGCCGTGGCGGCGACGACCTCGCTGGAGACGGGTGAGGCGGCGACAAAGATGGCCTTGGCGTGTGATTTCGAAGCACGATACATTCATTTGGCCATAGAATTGTGACGTTTGTTGTGTCTCCCAGTACAGTCACATCCCCTTCACCTGCAGGGTAGTGAAGATCCAAAACTTCAAAGGTGGGCATGATTTCATCCACCCCGACAACAGCGTAGCCCTCTGGAACCGGACGACAGTGGTAAGTTGGCGTGGGTCCAATTGGTAAGGCATAGCCGACCGCCACCTTCATTGATATGTTCACAACTTTGACATGTAGCTCGCAGTGTGTCATCTCTGTGATATCATCCACTGGGTAGCCAACAGGAGCCATCGTCGGTGCACCATCGTCATCGCCATTGTCATCACCCGGGACCTCGGTGGAAGCCACACTGCTTTTTTGATTATTCGATAGGCCGGTAGCATCGAATGCAGTGTGCTGCTGAGATGGGCCAGTAGTACTTTGCTCTTTAAGTGCGTTAATTTCATCTTGTTGTTGCTTTATTCGTTCTTCAATTATACGCATTCGCTCTTTCTGAATATCTGCTTCAACTTCCACCCTGTCCTTTCTCCTCTGACGGCTTCTATCAGGATATTTCTTCCTCTCTTTGGGAAACCCAGTCCTCTATGGTTTGGAGCCGCTTGTGCCTCGTGTTCGTCCATCATGTTCCTTATTTCCAAGGGCGAGTGTGAGCTCATCATTCTATCTATCGGGAATGAAGTCCCCATCTTTAACAGCCTTTACTGCTTTTCTCATATTCTCGATTGGCAAGGGGTCTTCTTTATGTCGTATGTTATATATACACTTCCCTTCCGAGTCCAACGTGACCCCATGCCCGTAAAACCAATTCCTTGCACGTTCTACCCAATCGTCTGTCTCTGGGGTGATCTTTTTAGCACGCAGTTCATTCTCAAGTTTCTCCCACTTAGGAATGCCAGCCCTGTAGCCACCTTGCCCCATAGTATGGTGATACTTCTTGTTAGCAGCATTCAGCTTATTCGTTGCAGACATTTTCTTAGCTTTTTCTGATGTCTTGTAATTCACAAACTCAGCCCAGAATGGTTTTATCTTCTCAAACTGAATATTCTTGAAATCAGGAGTCTTATCTTTCACGACATAGTCAAGGTGCAATCTTTTCTTCCAGTTGGTGAAACACTAGGCCATCTTCTTCAAATCCCACTCCCTGACCTTAGCCTCCATGGCTCTCCCATGTTCTAAGGCGTCCTCAACTGGATCCTCCGCATTTGGATCCAGCTCTATCTTCGGTAGTTTGAAATTAACCATGAGCCTCTTCCACAGTAAATCTTTGGCGTGGTTAGGGACAAATAAACATGTTCCCTCTTCTTCCGCATCAGCAGGCCTATTCCAATTTCGAATGGTGATCGGGATTAAGTCCCTAACGATTACTCCGCATTGTGCCACAAATTTGTTTGCGACAACTTCGGGAGCCGTCGGTTTGCCGTCTTCAGCGACATCTTCGATCCTGAACCTCTCATGGTCTTCCAACTTTTTGGTTGGGCCTCGTCTGCTCTTTTTAGTAGATTTTTTCGATCCGGAGGACTAAAAGAAGAAAGATCGTCGTTACTATTTCTATATAGATAGCAGATGATTAATTAATGAATTAATTATATTAAATGCACCTCGTCGAAGCGGTCGTCTTCTCGATTACACAAGGCATTGCCTTCTCCCACGCGGAAGGCAACAGCTTCAACCTCAAACAAGTCGTCTATTCCGGCAAAAAGAGGATCATCCTCACCGGAGTTGTTCAGAAACGTCGATACATCTAAATTTTCTTCCCTGCGGATCACACCTTGGATCAACTCTTCCTTTTCTTCGTCTCTGACGTGTGGGTCCATATTTTCTGCATAGGTGGAAAAACGGATAAGTCAAAACAGATAAACCCTAATTAAGAGAAACCCTAATATATACATACACAATAATAAAAAAATATATACATCCACACTAAAAGGGAAGGGGCGGCTGCAGCGCGTGGCGATGGACGGAGACGGAGGCGCTGTGGCGGTCGGGGAGGAGGGACAGCTCGAATGCTCAAACAAGGATGATGATATGACAAGTTGAATTGCATTGAAATGAAACCCTAAAACTTTCTCGGCAATTTAAACGGGGTTCCGAGGGTTGAAAACCCTAACTCGGGAAACTCTGGAAACACATGAGAGGGGTTGATTTAGTTCTCTAATTAAACTTGTCATTAAAGTTGATTATCAATGCATGATTATAGCTTAAAAAGGTATAACTCATTTTTCTGAACATTTTGATATATTATTTGTATTTTTCTGACTTATAAATAATAAGACATGAATTTTACAATATTTAATCATTTCCTGGAATTATAAACAATTTATTACATCAGGCGCGTCGTGTATAAAGCGAAGAACCAATACCGGAAATAAAGGCGGCAATCAATCAACCCTCGGGTTCGGGATGCCCTGGCGAGGACACACTGGCTAATCCTAGGTGCAACATCGATTCAAATAGGGTCTATGACAACTAATATCATATACAAATACAAAATATGATAATATACATATACATATACAAATACATATACATATACATATACAAATACAAAATATGATAATATATAGGACACTCTATCTATCGATAAAAGACCACAGTAGAATTGTATGCATCATGGCAAGAATTGAAATGCTTTTGAAATCATAGGATTATATCATGGTAGGGCTATGCTTGCCTTTGCCTGTTGATAGCCGAAAGCAGATCTTCAGGATCCTTGTACTTGACTTGATTATATTTGGTCAAGTATTTGTCTTCGAGCTTCGATGGTGTTGATCTCTGTCTTCGATCTTGATCTCGATATCGTATTCTACCGGGAAGAACCGAACACCGGAAAGAAAGGGAAACAATCAACACATGGCATCGATGCAATGCTCAAGCAAGTATGATGATATGACAAGTTGAATTTCATTGAAATGTAACCCTAAAGCATGCTCTACAATTAATCGGGGTTCCGAGGGGTGAAAACCCTAACTCGGAGAAACTCCGGAACACATGAGAGGGGTTGATTTGTTCTTCTAATTAAACTTGTCATTTAAGTTGTTGAACAATGCATGATTATAGATTAGATAGCTAGGTTTCATTTTTCTAAACATTTTGATATATTATTCATATTTTTCTGACTTATAGATTAAAAGTTATTGAATTTATAAGATTATAATTATTTATGAAATTATAAAAAGCTGGTTGAACTTTTTACACCGCAGGCATACCTAGCCACAGTGACTGACAGAGGGGCCCCATAGACACCTCAGCAGACTCGCAAGCAAGAGGGACCGGGAGGGCTGGTTGGTTATTTCTCATCGAGGCAGTATCTAGCCAGAGAGGCTGACGAGTGGGCCTGGGCCATGCAGGCGTGGACGCCACATGGACGCCACGTCGGCTCGCCGGCCAACGGGCCAGACGGCGGCGCGGGTCGGCGCTAGGAGGCGAGCGGGGCTGCATGGGCTAGCGCGCTGGACTCGCGCGGTTGCGTTGAGCCAAAAGGCAGCGGTGCCACTTCGGATTGGTCACCGGAGCATGGCGCACGGCGAGAAGCGGCGGCGGCGGCGCTTGCAGGTCGTCGGCGAGCGGGGACTACAGAGCGAGGGAGAGAGGAAGAAAAGGTCGACGATATCCGCGTGCTCACCCTGGTGCTCAAGGTAGTGACGGGGAAGCGTGGGGAGGTCCTGAACGGCGTGAATGGCGACGGCGGCCGGCGTTGGTGACGGAGAGGACGTGCTCGATTCCGGCGGGAGAGAGCAAGACTGCAAGCGAGCTTCGGTGAGGAGGTTCTTGGCGACGAGGCGAAGCAGCGGCGGCGGCCGGTAGGGCGTGTAGGGCGGCGGGGCAACCTGACGGCGTCGCTTCAGTCGAAAAATGAAAAAGGGCTTTTCCGTGCGACAAAAAGGAAAACTTCCTCCTGCAACATTGTTGTCCATACCAATGTCCACACGCATGCATAATATGGGCACAATATCACAAACTATGCCGTGATTCAGCACATAACATCGGTCATTTGGACCGAAAGCCATGAAACCTCGAACATGATAGGTCATTTTGTGAAAGTTTTTTCGAAACATGATCAATATACCAAGTATGGTATTTTTCCTTTCAACTATGTCACATAATATGACACCACGCGAAGGATTTTCATTGTTCGGATTTTTTTTGAATTTATTATGCCCGTTTTGAATTATCTGAATTTCTAACTATGGTCGAACCGGTGTGCATGAAGATAGGGGACGAGCATCGTTAGAACTTGCATTGGATCTCTGAAGAAACCACATATTGCGAGTCTAAAAATGATTTTTCAAAAAATCACGGGCGATAGATCATGTACCTGTAGTACAAAACGGACCCACTTCCTGCCGATTCGGCAGACATTTGTCCTTTTTACCCGGGATGGACGAAAAGGTTTGAGATGTCTCGGTTGGGAGATAGTCCATGTAAGGTGGTATAGTATTTTAGGAAAATGGGACAGTAGCATTCTGAAACGGCATTTTGGTGGTTACTTCACAAAACGACCCGTTTTTTGCGCTCGGAAAATGGAAAAGGGCTTTTCCGTGCGAAAAAAAGGAAAAATTCCTCCTGCAACATTGTTCTCCATACCAATGTACACACGCATGCATAATATGGGCACAACATCGCAAACTATGCCGTGATTCAGCACATAACATCGGTCATTTGGACCGAAAGCCATGAAACCTCGAACATGATAGGTCATTTTGTGAAGGTATTTTCGAAACATGATCAATATACCAAGTTTGGTATTTTTCCTTTCAACTATGTCACATAATATGACACCACGCGAAGGATTTTCATTGTTCGGATTTTATTTGAATTTATTATGCCCGTTTTGAATTATCTGAATTTCTAACTATGGTCGAACCGGTGTGCATGAAGATAGGGGACGAGCATCGTTAGAACTTGCATTGGATCTCTGAAGAAACCACATATTGCGAGTATAATAATGATTTTTTCAAAAAATCACGGGCGATAGATCATGTACATGTAGTACAAACTGGACCCACTTCCTACCGATTCGGCAGATATTTGTCCTTTTTACCCGGGATGGACGAAAAGGTTTGAGATGTCCCAGTTGGGAGATAGTCCATGTAAGGTGGTATAGTATTTTAGGAAAATGGGACGGTAGCATTCTGAAACGGCATTTTGGCGGTTACTTCACAAAACGACTCGTTTTTTGCGCTCAGAAAATGGAAAAGGGATTTTCCGTGCGACAAAAAGGAAAATTTTCTCATGCAACATTGTTCTCCATACTAATGTCCACACCATGGAAAAAAATAGCGCGCTATTTCTTCGTTATAGCGGTGCTATAGCATATTTGGAACGGAAACATTACGCTATGCAAAATATGCTCGCTATGGCGCTAGTTACGCTTTAGCGACGCTAAATACGCTATAACGTCACAACGCAATAGCGCCGCTAAGAAAATCTATGAACATAGCACCACTCCATAAGCCCATTGAGTCCACGACTCCACCACATCCAACACTCTACATCAAAATCTATGTTAACTCAACCCTATTTCCCAGTTCTCCCTCCCCACATGACGGTGGTGGCTGCTAACATACTGCAACGTCCATCTCCTCTAGGTCCAGCCGGTCGGCCACCTATCTGCTTGGCACATCCACCAGACACCCTGGAGCACCATGAGGACGTGCATCTCAAGTTCTCGACTAGTGAGCTGACCTAATGCAAGTCTTGCCCTCTAACTTGTTTTGCACTGGATGTCAAGTAAACTTTGTCATTTGGCCACTACTAGTTAATTGGTTATGCATGTATTACTCAAAAAAATACCTGCTGAAATCCCTAATATTACATGCTAGACCTTATTTTTTTACCCACGCTATTTTGAAAAATAGCGCGCTATTAGCACGCTATAACTTGCATAGCGTTTGGAGAAGGGTCACACTAAAAGAAATAGCACGCTATTTTTTTCCTTGGTCCACACGCATGCATAATATGGGCACAACATCACAAATTATGTCGTGATTCAGCACATAACATCGGTCATTTGGACCGAAAGCCATGAAACCTCGAACATGATAGGTCATTTTGTGAAGGTTTTTTTGAAACATGATCAATATACCAAGTCTGGTATTTTTCCTTTCAACTATGTCACATAATATGACACCACGCGAAGGATTTTCATTGTTCGGATTTTTTTTGAATTTATTATGCCCGTTTTGAATTATCTGAATTTCTAACTATGGTCGAACCGGTGTGCATGAAGATAGGGGACGAGCATCGTTAGACCTTGCATTGGATCTCTGAAGAAACCACATATTGCGAGTCTAAAAATGATTTTTCAAAAAATCACGGGCGATAGATCATGTACCTGTAGTACAAACCGGACCCACTTCCTGTCCATTCGGCAGACATTTGTCCTTTTTACCCGGGATGGACGAAAAGGTTTGAGATGTCTCGGTTGGGAGATAGTCCATGTAAGGTGGTATAGTATTTTAGGAAAATGGGACAGTAGCATTCTGAAACGGCATTTTGGTGGTTACTTCACAAAACGACCCGTTTTTTGCGCTCGGAAAATGGAAAAGGGCTTTTCCGTGCGAAAAAAAGGAAAAAATTCCTCCTACAACATTGTTCTCCATACCAATGTACACACGCATGCATAATATGGGCACAACATCGCAAACTATGCCGTGATTCAGCACATAACATCGGTCATTTGGACCGAAAGCCATGAAACCTCGAACATGATAGGTCATTTTGTGAAGGTATTTTCGAAACATGATCAATATACCAAGTTTGGTATTTTTCCTTTCAACTATGTCACATAATATGACACCACGCGAAGGATTTTCATTGTTCGGATTTTATTTGAATTTATTATGCCCGTTTTGAATTATCTGAATTTCTAACTATGGTCGAACCGGTGTGCATGAAGATAGGGGACGAGCATCGTTAGAACTTGCATTGGATCTCTGAAGAAACCACATATTGCGAGTATAATAATGATTTTTTCAAAAAATCACGGGCGATAGATCATGTACATGTAGTACAAACTGGACCCACTTCCTACCGATTCGGCAGATATTTGTCCTTTTTACCTGGGATGGACGAAAAGGTTTGAGATGTCCCAGTTGGGAGATAGTCCATGTAAGGTGGTATAGTATTTTAGGAAAATGGGACGGTAGCATTCTGAAACGGCATTTTGGCGGTTACTTCACAAAACGACTCGTTTTTTGCGCTCAGAAAATGGAAAAGGGCTTTTCCGTGCGACAAAAAGGAAAAATTTCTCCTGCAACATTGTTCTCCATACTAATGTCCACACCATGGAAAAAAATAGCGCGCTATTTCTTCGTTATAGCGGTGCTATAGCATATTTGGAACGGAAACATTACGCTATGCAAAATATGCTCGCTATGGCGCTAGTTACGCTTTAGCGACGCTAAATACGCTATAACGTCACAACGCAATAGCGCCGCTAAGAAAATCTATGAACATAGCACCACTCCATAAGCCCATTGAGCCCACGACTCCACCACATCCAACACTCTACATCAAAATCTATGTTAACTCAACCCTATTTCCCAGTTCTCCCTCCCCACATGACGGTGGTGGCTGCTAACATACTGCAACGTCCGTCTCCTCTAGGTCCAGCCGGTCGGCCACCTATCTGCTTGGCACGTCCACCAGACACCCTGAAGCACCATGAGAACGTGCATCTCAAGTTCTCGACTAGTGAGCTGACCTAATGCAAGTCTTGCCCTCTAACTTGTTTTGCACCGGATGTCAAGTAAACTTTGTCATTTGGCCACTACTAGTTAATTGGTTATGCATGTATTACTCAAACAAATACCTGCTGAAATCCCTAATATTACATGCTAGACCTTATTTTTTTACCCACGCTATTTTGAAAAATAGCGCGCTATTAGCACGCTATAACTTGCATAGCGTTTGGAGAAGGGTCACACTAAAAGAAATAGCACGCTATTTTTTTCCTTGGTCCACACGCATGCATAATATGGGCACAACATCACAAATTATGTCGTGATTCAGCACATAACATCGGTCATTTGGACCGAAAGCCATGAAACCTTGAACATGATAGGTCATTTTGTGAAGGTTTTTTTGAAACATGATCAATATACCAAGTCTGGTATTTTTCCTTTCAACTATGTCACATAATATGACACCACGCGAAGGATTTTCATTGTTCGGATTTTTTTTGAATTTATTATGCCCGTTTTGAATTATCTGAATTTCTAACTATGGTCGAACCGGTGTGCATGAAGATAGGGGACGAGCATCGTTAGAACTTGCATTGGATCTCTAAAGAAACCACATATTGCGAGTCTAAAAATTATTTTTTCAAAAAATCACGGGCGAAATATCATGTACATGTAGTACAAACCGGACTCACTTCCTACCGATTCAGCAGACATTTGTCCTTTTCACCCGGGATGGACGAAAAGGTTTGAGATGTCCCGCTTGGGAGATAGTCCATGTAAGGTGGTATAGTATTTTAGGAAAATGGGAGGGTATCATTCTGAAACGGAATTTTGGTGGTTACTTCACAAAATGACCCGTTTTTTGTGCTCAGAAAATGGAAAAGGGCTTTTCCGTGCTTTAAAAAGGAAAAATTCCTGCTGCAACATTGTTCTCCATACCAATGTCCACACGCATGCATAATGTGGCACAACATCGCAAACTATGTCGTGATTCAGCACATAACATCGGTCATTTGGACCGAAAGCCATGAAACCTCGAACATGATAGGTCATTTTGTGAAGGTTTTTTCGAAACATGATCAATATACCAAGTCTGGTATTTTTCCTTTCAACTATGTCACGTAATATGATACCAAGCGAAGGATTTTCATTGTTCGGATTTTTTTTTGAATTTATTATGCCTGTTTTGAATTATCTAAATTTCTAACTCTGGTTGAACCGGTGTGCATGAAGATAGAGGACGAGCATCGTTAGAACTTGCATTGGATCTCTGAAGAAACCACATATTGCAAGTCTAAAAATGATTTTTTCCAAAAATCACGGGCGATAGATCATGTACCTGTAGTACAAACCGGACCCACTTCCTACCGATTCCGCAGACATTTGTCCTTTTTACCCGGGATGACGAAAAGGTTTGAGATGTCCTGGTTGGGAGATACTCCATGTAAGGTGGTCTAGTAAACGGCATTTTGGTGGTTACTTCACAAAACGACCCTTTTTTGCGCTCGAAAAATGGAAAAGGGCTTTTCCGTGCGACAAAAAGGAAAAATTCCTCCTGCAACATTGTTCTACATACCAATGTCCACACGCATGCATAATATGGGCACAACATCACAAACTATGCCGTGATTCAGCACATAACATCGGTCATTTGGACCGAAAGCCACGAAACCTCGAACATGATAGGTCATTTTGTGAAGGTTTTTTCGAAACATGATCAATATACACGGTCTGGTATTTTTCCTTTCAACTATGTCACATAATATGATACCACGCGAAGGATTTTCATTGTTCAGATTTTTTTTGAATTTATTATGCCCGTTTTGAATTATCTGAATTTCTAACTATGGTCGAACCGGTGTGCATGAAGATAGGGGACGAGCATTGTGAAGGGAATATGCCCTGAGAGGCAATAATAAAGTGTTTATTATGTGTATTCCAAGTATATGATAGATGTTTATTTTGGATTCTATAATTGTATTAATACGGAAACGTTAATACATGTGTGTTTAATAAACAAACAGCAAGTTCCTAGTTATGCCTCTCTCATAAACTAGCTCGTTGATTAACAAGATGATCAAGGTTTCCTAATCATGGACATTGGATGTTGTTAATAACGGGATCACAACATTAGTGTAATGGTGTGATGAACATTCATCCGAAGTATAGCATTACGATCAAAGTCATTGAGTTTATATTGCTATAACAATTTACGAAGTGATCCTAATCCTTAGACCATGAGATCATGTCAATCACTAACACCGGAAGAGTTTCTTGATAACATCAAACGTCACACCGTAACAGGGTGATTATAAAGATGGATTCAGAACTAATAAAGTGTTATGTTGAGGCTCATGGATCGAGAGTGGAATTTTTTTATCCCGATGACGGATAGATATACTCTGGGCCCTCTCGGTGATATCACATTGATTAGCTTGCAAGCAAGTGATTTGATCACTAGAATGTTATATCACAGGAACGAGAAAAGAGTGCATGTCGGTAACGAGATCAAACTAGGTATGGAGATACCGATGATCGAATCTCAGACATGTAATATATCGTGAAACAAAGGGATTAAGATACTAGCATAAAAGGTTCCGACGATCACAAGAAAGTCATCGTTGAATGTGTGGGAGTCAGTATGGGTCTCCAGATCCCGCTTCTGATTATTGATCCGAGAGGGGTCTCGATCATGTCCGCATTATTCACGAACCGTAGGGTGACACACTTAAGAGACACCGACATCCAATTGGAGCAAATGTTTCATGCCGAAAGAATGAACAAGCGCAGGAATTTATTTCACTAGATACCGAAACAGGTTTTCGGGTGAAATTGCATAAAGTGGTTATGCATGTGAAATAGAATTCTAGCAAGGGGTTATTTGTGAATGTTTGTCATTAAAGTAATTGACAAAATTCTGAATAAAATAAAAGAGTTTTATTTAATGAGAGTTTGCATTAAATTTGGTGGAAATTTAATGGAAATTTGAGTGGACTTTTGAGTGGAGGAAATTTAAAGGAGATTTGTGAGTGGAGTGTCCACCCACATGAAGAGGGGAGGGAAAGGGGGCAGACCCATGCGCCGGCCACCCCCTTGGGGTTCCCCCCCTCCTCCTATAAAAGGATCCCCCCTCCTCACTTGTCTCACACACCTCCTCGTGAAGGATCTCTCTCCCCCTCTAGAATTTATCCCCCATGGTCTCGGACTAGCGAGATACATGTTCCCGGTGGCTATTCGGCAAGAAAGAGTTGTGCTTCCGCTGCATCGCTGGAGCGAGGAGGCGGAGGTTGCTCGGTGCCTCGAACGTGTGTGCGAGCACGGATGCGCTGCTAAGTTGCGGCGCTAGGACTTCCTCTCGATCTTGAGATCGGAAAGAGATCGTCTACATCAACCACGAGTTGAACTCGTTAAGCTTTGTTGGTCTTCAAGGGTATGTTCTCTACGAATATACATCCGCCCGTTGTTTTTATCTAGTAGATAGATCTTGGTATATAGTTCACATCGTAGGAAAATTTTTGTTTTCTATGCTGCGAACCCTACAGTGGTATCAGAGCCGGATCTATGCGTAGATACTTTACACGGGTAGTACACATATGAGTATGTGGGCGATGATGATCATGTTGTTGCTCCTTTGTTGTAATTCTGGATATTGGTGGCATAGTGGGATGAAGCGGCCCGGACAAACTTTACATGTCCTCGCACATGAGACCTGTTCCACGCTTGACATGCAACTAGTTTGCATAAGTGGCTAGCGGGTGTCTGTCTCTCCTACTATAGTTAATATCTATTTTTCAAGCGAGTTGTCAACAATTTGATTATCCTTGTTGTGGTTCATGTTCATAGGTAAGAACGGTTCTATCTCGAAAGCCCTAAGCCACGTAAAACTTGCAATGGATAAATTAGAAGCGTCTAGTTTAGATTGTTGCTGGGCTAGTGTTATGATATGGTAGTGTTGTAAGTAAAAGTATGAGATGATACTCTTACAACACACATAGCGTGTAAAATCCATAGACCTTGGATTTACACATATAGGTATAATAGTGATCATACCATGATGCACATGATAGAGATCATCTGCGGGAACCATATAATTTCACTAATAAACATATGATGTTTGATAGCATCTTATATTGCTTGTTTAGCACTTTGTTAGCATAATAAGATGATCCCTCATTTAAATATCAAGATAAGAATGTGTTCTTCCTTTAGTATGCACCGATTATGTTTTCGTCGCTCCAAGACATCACGTGATGATAGGGTGTTCTTGGATCCACGACCATATTTCGGGTGTAAAACAGTTACACACGCGAATACTAAGGTTCTAACTTGGCGAGCCTAGCATGTACAGACATGGCCTCGGAACATGGACCGAAAGGTTAAGCATGAGTCATATAGTTGATATGATGCCCATTTGATGCTCGCCTTTGAAGCTATACCGACTCACGTGATGATCGGACTTGGTGTAGTGGATTTGGTTCATGTAATCACCAAAAAGGCACGAGGGATGTCGTTTTTTAGTGGGAGTTCATTCGTAATATAGATTAGTTGAACTCAATCTATCATACACTTAGTCTAAACTTTACAAATTCTGTTGTAGATGGAACCACCTGCTTTTAATTTCAATGTGTTCATGGAGAAAGAGAAACTAGCAACGAACGGTAGAAACTTTACCGAATGGGCCATGAATTTGAGGATTCTCCTCTCTGCTGCACAAAAGCAATATGTGCTAGAAGCGCCGTTAGGCCCCCCACCTTTTGATGATGCCCCTGACGAGGAGAAGAATGTCTATTAGACTCGTCAGGAGGACCACAACTTAGTTCATTGTGGCATATTGTATGGGCTAGAGCCGGAACTTCGAAAGCGTTTCGAAAACGGCAATGCATTTGATACAATGGGTGAGTTGAAAATGATTTTCGACACACATGCTGTTGTAGAGAGCTACAACGCTTCAGAAAAGTTCTTTAGCTGCATGATGGAAGAGCACAGCTCCGTTAGTGAGCATGTACTCAAGATGTCGGGTTACGCCGATAAGCTTGTGTCCTTGGGAATATCGATTCCCATTGACTTAGGCATCCATCGTGTTCTGCAGTCTCTGCCACCTAGCTATAAGAGCTTCGTGATGAACTATAATATGCAAGGCATGAAGAAGTCTCTCCCCGAGCTTCTGTCAATGCTTAAAACTGCAGAAGTGGAGATCAAAAAGGAACATCAAGTGTTGATGATCAATAGGAACACTGGTTTCAAGAAATACAAGAAGGGAAAACGGAAGGGAAGTAAGGGCGGCAAGCCTGTTGCCGCGCCTGAAAAGAAACCCCGAGTTGGACCTAAGTCTGATTCCGAGTGCTACTATTGTAAGGGGACTGGCCACTGGAAGCGCAACTGCCCCAAGTATCTGGCAGACAAGAAGGCCGGCAAGGCAAACAAAGGTATATATGATATACATGTTATTGATGTGTACTTGACTAGTGCTCGCAGTAGCACCTGGGTATTTGATACCGGTTCAGTTGCTAATATTTGTAACTCGAATCAGGGGCTGCGGAACAAGCGACCGCTAGCAAGGGGTGAGGTCAAGATGCGTGTCGGCAATGGATCAAGCGTTGATGTGATTGCCATCGGAACGCTGCCTCTCCACTTACCGTCGGGATTAGTTATAAACTTGAATAAATGTTATCTGGTGCCTGCACTGAGCATGAACATTGTATCTGGATCGTGTTTGATGCGAAGTGGTTATTCATTTAAATCCGAGAACAATGGTTGTTCCATTTATATGAATGAAATCTTTTATGGTCATGCACCGATGATGAATGGTTTATTTCTATTAGATCTCGATGATAATGTTACACATATTCATAATGTTGATGCTAAAAGGATTAAACTTAATGATGATATATCCGCATATATGTGGCACTGCCGTCTAGGTCATATTGGCGTTAAACGCATGAAAAAGCTCCATTCGGATGGACTTTTGGAATCACTTGATTATGAATCATTTGATACATGTGAGCCATGCCTTATGGGCAAGATGACTAGAACGCCGTTTTCCGGTTCAATGGAACGGGCGACAGATTTATTGGAAATCATACATTCTGATGTATGTGGTCCAATGAGTGTGTCGGCGCGAGGTGGATATCGTTATTTTGTTACTTTCACGGATGATTTGAGTAGATACGGTTATATCTACTTGATGAAACACAAGTCTGAAACCTTTGAAAAGTTCAAGGAATTTCAGAATGAAGTGGAAAATCATCGTAATAGAAAGATCAAATTTCTACGGTCCGACCGTGGAGGTGAGTATCTAAGTTACGAGTTTAGCACTCACATGAAAGAGTGTGGAATTGTTTCACAACTCACACCTGCCGGAACACCACAGCGAAATGGTGTGTCGAAACGTCGTAATCGTACTTTATTAGATATGGTTCGATCTATGATGTCTCTGACGGACTTGCCATTGTTATTTTGGGGTTATGCACTAGAAACTGCTGCATTCACTTTAAATCGGGCACCATCTAAATCCGTTGAAAAGACACCGTATGAATTGTGGTTTGGAAACAAACCTAAGCTGTCATTTCTTAAAGTTTGGGGATGCGATGTTTATGTGAAGAAACTTCAACCGGATAAACTCGAACACAAAGCGGAAAAATGCGTCTTCATAGGATACCCTAAAGAAACTATTGGGTATTCCTTCTATCACAGATCCGAGGGCAAGGTTTTTGTTGCCAAGAATGGATACTTTCTAGAGAAAGAGTTACTCGCGAAAGGTGTGAGTAGTCGGAAGGTAGAACTCTAAGAGGTTGTGGAACCTTCTCTTCAAAGTATGGCGAGTAGCGCAGCGCCGGAAGTTGTTCCGGAGTTGGCTCCACCTGTTGAAGAGGGAACTAATGATAATGATCATGAAACTCCGAAAGAGAGTACTACCGAACCTCGTAGGTCAAACAGGACGCGTGCAGCTCCCGAGCTGTACGGAAATCCTGTCATGAATTTCATGGTTGATGAAAATGATGACCCAGCGACGTATGAAGAAGCGATGATGAGCCCGGATTCCAACAAATGGTTAGAAGCCATGAAATCCGAGATGGAATCCATGTATGAAAATCAAGTTTGGAACTTGGTGGAATTACCTCAAGACCGAAAGGCCGTGGAGAACAAATGGATTTTCAAAAGGAAAACTGATGCTGATGGTAATGTGACCGTCTATAAAGCTCGACTTGTCGCAAAGGGGTTTCGACTAATTCAAGGAGTTGACTACGATGAGACTTTCTCTCCCGTAGCGATGCTAAAGTCGGTTAGGATTATGTTAGCAATTGATGTATATTTCGATTATGAGATATGGCGGATGGATGTCAAAACCGCGTTTCTCAATGGTAATATTGAAGAAGAGTTGTATATGATACAACCAAAGGGTTTTGTCGATCCTAAGGATGCTGACAAGGTGTGCAAGCTTCAGCGATCCATCTATGGATTGAAGCAAGCATCACGAAGTTGGAATCTCCGCTTTGATGAGGTGATTAAAGAGTTTGGATTTGTCCAAACTTATGGAGAAGCTTGTATTTACAAGAAAGTGAGTGGGAGCAATGTGGCATTTCTGATATTATATGTGGATGACATATTATTGATTGGAAATGATATAGATCTTTTAAACAGTGTTAAAAGTTATCTAAACAGCAAATTTTCAATGAAGGACCTAGGTGAAGCGTCATACATATTAGGCATAAAGATCTATAGAGATAGATCTAGGCGCCTAATAGGGCTATCGCAAAGTACATACCTTGATAAGATTTTAAAGAAGTTTAAAATGGACGGAAGTAAGAAGGGGTTCTTACCTATGTTGCAAGGCAAGACATTGAGTAAGACTCAAAGTCCGGCTTCGGCGGAAGAAAGAGAGATAATGGACAAAGTCCCCTATGCTTCAGCCATAGGCTCTAAAATGTACGCCATGCTATGTACAAGACCGGATGTGGCACATGCTATTAGTTTGACTAGTAGGTACCAATCGGATCCAGGTTCGGAACACTGGATAGCGGTCAAGAATATCCTTAAGTACTTACGAAGAACTAAGGATATGTTTCTTATATACGGAGGTGAAGAAGAGCTCGTCGCTAAGTGTTATGTCGACGCTAACTTTGACACCGATCCGGATGACTCTAAGTCTCAATCCGGATACGTATTTCTTATGAATGGCGGAGCGGTTAGTTGGAGGAGCTCCAAACAACCTGTGGTAGCGGGATCAACAACGGAGGCCGAATATGTTGCTGCTTCGGAAGCGGCTCAGGAAGCAGTTTGGATGAAGGAGTTCATATCCAAACTAGGAGTGGTGGCAAACGCGTTGGACCCAATGGTGATCTATTGTGACAACAATGGTGCCATTGCCAATGCCAAAGAGCCAAGGTCTCATAAGAATTCCAAGCATATTAAGCGCCGGTTTCACTCCATTCGCGAGCATGTCAAGGATGGAGATATAAAGATTTGTAAAGTACATACGGATCTCAATGTAGCAGATCCGTTGACTAAAACTCTCCCTAGAGCAAAACATGATCAACACCAGAACTCAATGGGTGTTAGATTTATCACTATGTAACTAGATTATTGTCTCTAGTGCAAGTGGGAGACTGAAGGGAATATGCCCTGAGAGGCAATAATAAAGTGTTTATTATGTGTATTCCAAGTATATGATAGATGTTTATTTTGCATGCTATAATTGTATTAATACGGAAACGTTAATACATGTGTGTTTAATAAACAAACAGAAAGTTCCTAGTTATGCCTCTCTCATAAACTAGCTCGTTGATTAACAAGATGATCAAGGTTTCCTGATCATGGACATTGGATGTTGTTAATAACGGGATCACAACATTAGTGTAATGGTGTGATGAACATTCATTCGAAGTATAGCATTACGATCAAAGTCATTGAGTTTAAATTTCTATAACAACTTACGAAGTGATCCTAATCCTTAGACCATGAGATCATGTCAATCACTAACACCAGAAGAGTTTCTTGATAACATCAAACGTCACACCGTAACAGGGTGATTATAAAGATGGATTCAGAACTAATAAAGTGTTATGTTGAGGCTCATGGATCGAGAGTGGAATTTGTTCATCCCGATGACGGATAGATATACTCTGGGCCCTCTCGGCGATATCACATTGATTAGCTTGCAAGCAAGTGATTTGATCACTAGAATGTTATATCACAGGAACGAGAAAAGAGTGCATGTCGGTAACGAGATCAAACTAGGTATGGAGATACCGATGATCGAATCTCGTACATGTAATATATCGTGAAACAAAGGGATTAAGATACTAGCGTAAAAGGTTCCGACAATCACAAGAAAGTCATCGTTGAATGTGTGGGAGTCAGTATGGGTCTCCAGATCCCGCTTCTGATTATTGATCCGAGAGGGGTCTCGATCATGTCCGCATTATTCTCGAACCGTAGGGTGACACACTTAAGAGACACCGACATCCAATTGGAGCAAATGTTTCATGCCGAAAGAATGAACAAGCGCAGGAATTTATTTCACTAGATACCGAAACAGGTTTTCGGGTGAAATTGCAAAAAGTGGTTATGCATGTGAAATAGAATTCTAGCAAGGGGTTATTTGTGAATGTTTGTCATTAAAGTAATTGACAAAAATCTGAATAAAATAAAAGAGTTTTATTTAATGAGAGTTTGCATTAAATTTGGTGGAAATTTAATGGGAATTTGAGTGGACTTTTGGGTGGAGGAAATTTAAAGCAGATTTGTGAGTGGAGTGTCCACCCACATGAAGAGGGGAGGGCAAGGGGCAGCCCCATGCGCCGGCCACCCCCTTGGGGTTCCCCCTCCTCCTATAAAAGGATCCCCCTCCTCACTTGTCTCACACACCTCCTCGTGAAGGATCTCTCTCCCCCTCTAGAATTTATCCCCCATGGTCTCGGGCTAGCGAGATACATGTTCCCGATGGCTATTCGGCAAGAAAGAGTTGTGCTTCCGCTGCATCGCTGGAGCGAGGAGGCGGAGGTTGCTCGGTGCCTCGAACGTGTGTGCGAGCACGGATGCGCTGCTAAGTTGCGGCGCTAGGACTTCCTCTCGATCTTGAGATCGGAAAGAGATCGTCTACATCAACCACGAGTTGAACTCGTTAAGCTTTGTCAGTCTTCAAGGGTATGTTCTCTACGGATATACATCTGCCCGTTGTTTGTATCTAGTAGATAGATCTTGGTATATAGTTCACATCGTAGGAAAATTTTTGTTTTCTACCCGATTCGACAGACATTTGTCCTTTTTACCCGGGATGGATGAAAAGGTTTGAGATGTCCCGGTTTGGAGATAGTCCATGTAAGGTGGTCTAGTATTTTAGGAAAATGGGACGGTAGCACTCTGAAACGGCATTTTGTTGGTTACTTCACAAAATGACCCGTTTTTTGCGCTCGGAAAATGGAAAAGGGCTTTTCCGTGCGACAAAAAGGAAAACTTCCTCCTGCAACATTGTTCTCCATACCAATGTCCACACGCATGCATAATATGGGCACAACATCACAAACTATGCCGTGATTCAGCACATAACATCGGTCATTTGGACCGAAAGCCATGAAACCTCGAACATGATAGGTCATTTTGTGAAGGTTTTTTTGAAACATGATCAATATACCAAGTCTGGTATTTTTCCTTTCAACTATGTCACATAATATGACACCACGCGAAGGATTTTCATTGTTCAGATTTTTTTTTGAATTTATTATGCCCATTTTGAATTATCTGAATTTCTAACTATGGTCGAACCGGTGTGCATGAAGATAGGGGACGAGCATCGTTAGAACTTGCATTGGATCTCTGAAGAAACCACATATTGCGAGTCTAAAAATGTTTTTTTCCAAAAATCACGGGCGATAGATCATGTACCTGTAGTACAAACCAGACCCACTTTCTACCGATTCAGCAGACATTTGTCCTTTTTACCCGGGATGGACGAAAAGGTTTGAGATGTCCCGTTGGGAGATAGTCCGGCCATGTAAGGTGGTATATTATTTTAGGAAAATGGGACGGTAGCATTCTGAAAAGGCATTTTGGTGGTTACTTCATCAAACAACCCGTTTTTTGCGCTCGAAAAATGGAAAAAGGCTTTTCGTGCGACAAAAAGGAAAACTTTCTCCTACAACATTGTTCTCCATACCAATGTCCACACGCATGCATAATATGGGCACAACATCACAAACTATGCCGTGATTCAGCACATAACATCGGTCATTTGGACCGAAAGCCATGAAACCTCGAACATGATAGGTCATTTTGTGAAGGTTTTTTTGAAACATGATCAATATACCAAGTCTGGTATTTTTCCTTTCAACTATGTCACATAATATGTCACCACGCGAAGGATTTTCATTGTTCGGATTTTTTTTTGAATTTATTATGCCCGTTTTGAATTATCTGAATTTCTAACTATGGTCGAACCGGTGTGCATGAAGATAGGGGACGAGCATCGTTAGAACTTGCGTTGGATCTCTGAAGAAACCACATATTGCGAGTCTAAAAATGTTTTTTTCCAAAAATCACGAGCGATAGATCATGTACCTGTAGTACAAACCGGACCCACTTTCTACCGATTCAGCAGACATTTGTCATTTTTACCCGGGATGGACGAAAAGGTTTGAGATGTCCCGTTGGGAGATAGTCCGGCCATGTAAGGTGGTATATTATTTTAGGAAAATGGGACGGTAGCATTCTGAAAAGGCATTTTGGTGGTTACTTCATCAAACGACCCTTTTTTGCGCTCGAAAAATGGAAAAAGGCTTTCCGTGCGAAAAAAAAGGAAAACTTTCTCCTACAACATTGTTCTCCATACCAATGTCCACACGCATGCATAATATGGGCACAACATAACAAACTATGCCGTGATTCAGCACATAACATCGGTCATTTGGACCGAAAGCCATGAAACCTCGAATATGAAAGGTCATTTTGTAAAGGTTTTTTCGAAACATGGTCAATATACCAAGTCTAGTATTTTTCCTTTCAACTATGTCACATAATATGACACCACGCGAAGGATTTTCATTGTTCGCATTTTTTTTAATTTATTATGCCCGTTTTGAATTATCTAAATTTCTAACTCTGGTTGAACCGGTGTGCATGAAGATAGAGGACGAGCATCATTAGAACTTCTATTGGATCTCTGAAGAAACCACATATTGCGAGTCTAAAAATGATTTTTTCAAAAAATCACGGGCGATAGATCATGTACCTGTAGTACAAACCGGACCCACTTCCTACCGATTCCGCAGACATTTGTCCTTTTTACCCGGGATGGACGAAAAGGTTTGAGATGTCCTGGTTGGGAGATACTCCATGTAAGGTGGTCTAGTCAAAGGCATTTTGGTGGTTACTTCACAAAACGAACCGTTTTTTGCGCTCGGAAAATGGAAAAGGGCTTTTCCGTGCGACAAAAAGGAAAAATTCCTCCTGCAACATTGTTCTCCATACCAATGTCCACACGCATGCATAATATGGGCACAACATCACAAACTATGCCGTGATTCAGCACATAACATCGGTCATTTGGATCAAAAGCCATGAAACCTCGAACATGATAGGTCATTTTGTGAAGGTTTTTTCGAAACATGATCAATATACACGGTCTGGTATTTTTCCTTTCAACTATGTCACATAATTTGATACCACGCGAAGGATTTTCATTGTTCGGATTTTTTTTAATTTATTATGCCCATTTTGAATTATATGAATTTCTAACTATGGTCGAACCGGTGTGCATGAAGAAAGGGGACGAGCATCGTTAGAACTTGCATTGGATCTCTGAAGAAACCACATATTGCGAGTCTAAAAATGATTTTTTCAAAAAATCACGGACGATAGATCATGTACCTGTAGTACAAACCGGACCCACTTTCTACCGATTCGACAGACATTTGTCCTTTTTACCCGGGATGGATGAAAAGGTTTGAGATGTCCCGGTTTGGAGATAGTCCATGTAAGGTAGTCTAGTATTTTAGGAAAATGGGACGGTAGCATTCTGAAACGGCATTTTGGTGGTTACTTCACAAAACGACCCGTTTTTGCGCTCTGAAAATGGAAAAGGGCTTTTCCGTGCGACAAAAAGGAAAACTTCCTCCTGCAACATTGTTCTCCATACCAATGTCCACACGCATGCATAATATGGGCACAACATCACAAACTATGCCGTGATTCAGCACATAACATTGGTCATTTGGACCGAAAGCCATGAAACCTCGAACATGATAGGTCATTTTGTGAAGGTTTTTTCGAAACATGATCAATGTACCAAGTCTGGTATTTTTCCTTTCAACTATGTCACATAATATTACACCACGCGAAGGATTTTCATTATTCGGATATTTTTTTGAATTTATTATGCCCGTTTTGAATTATCTGAATTTGTAACTATGGTCGAACCGGTGTGCATGAAGATAGGGGACGATCATCGTTAGAACTTGCATTGGATCTCTAAAGAAACCACATATTGCGAATCTAAAAATAATTTTTTCAAAAAATCACGGGCGATAGATCATGTACCTATAGTACAAACCGGACCCACTTCCGGCCGAGTCCGCAGACATTTGTCCTTTTTACCTGGGATGGACGAAAAGGTTTGAGATGTCCTGGTTGGTAGATAGTCCATGTAAGGTGGTCTAGTAAACGACATTTTGGTGGTTACTTCACAAAACGACCCGTTTTTTGCGCTCGGAAAATGGAAAAGGGCTTTTCCGTGCGACAAAAAGGAAAACTTCCTCCTGCAACATTGTTCTCCATACCAATGTCCACACGCATGCATAATATGGGCACAACATCACAAACTATGCCGTGATTCAGCACATAACATCGGTCATTTGGATCAAAAGCCATGAAACCTCGAACATGATAGGTCATTTTGTGAAGGTTTTTTCGAAACATGATCAATATACCAAGTCTGGTATTTTTCCTTTCAACTATGTCACATAATATGACACCACGCGAAGGATTTTCATTATTCGTATTTTTTTGAATTTATTATGCCCGTTTTGAATTATCTGAATTTCTAACTATGGTCGAACCGGTATGCATGAAGATAGGGGACGAGTATCGTTAGAACTTGCATTGGATCTCTGAAGAAACCACATATTGCGAGTCTAAAAATGATTTTTTTCAAAAAATCGCGGGCGATAGATCATGTACCTGTAGTACAAACCAGACCCAGTTCCTGCCGATTCGGCAGACATTTCTCCTTTTTACCCGGGATGGACGAAAAGGTTTGAGATGTCCTGGTTGGGAGATAGTCCATGTAAGGTGGCCTAGTAAACGGCATTTTGGTGGTTACTTCACAAAACGACCCGTTTTTTGCGCTCTGAAAATGGAAAAGGGCTTTTCCGTGCGACAAAAAGGAAAACTGCCTCCTGCAACATTGTTCTCCATACCAATGTCCACACTCATGCATAATATGGGCACAACCTCACAAACTATGCCGTGATTCAGCACATAACATCGGTCATTTGGACCGAAAGCCATGAAACCTCGAACATGATAGGTCATTTTGTGAAGGTTTTTTCGAAACATGATCAATATACCAAGTCTGGTATTTTTCCTTTCAACTATGTCACATAATATGACACCACGCGAAGGATTTTCATTGTTCGGATTTTTTTTTGAATTTATTATGCCCGTTTTTAATTATATGAATTTGTAACTATGGTCGAACCGGTGTGCATGAAGATAGGGGACGAGCATCGTTAGAACTTGCATTGGATCTCTGAAGAAACCACATATTGCGAGACTAAAAATGATTTTTCAAAAAATCACGGGTGATAGATCATGTACCTGTAGTTCAAACCGGACCCACTTCCTACCGATTCGGCAGACATTTGTCCTTTTTACCCGGGATGGACGAAAAGGTTTGAGTTGTCCCGGTTGGGACATAGTCCATGTAAAGTGGTCTAGTATTTTAGGAAAATGGGACGTTAGCATTTTGAAACGGCATTTTGGTGGTTACTTCACAAAACGCCCTTTTTTGCGCTCGGAAAATGGAAAAGGGCTTTTCCCTGCGACAAAAAGGAAAACTTTCTCCTACAACATTGTTCTCCATACCAATGTCCACACGCATGCATAATATGGGCACAACATCACAAACTATGCCGTGATTCAGCACATAACATCGGTCATTTGGACCGAAAGCCATGAAACCTCGAACATGATAGGTCATTTTTGAAGGTTTTTTCAAAACATGATCAATATACCAAGTCTGGTATTTTTCCTTTCAACTATGTCACATAATATGACATCACGCGAAGGATTTTCATTGTTCGGATTTTTTTTTGAATTTATTATGCCCGTTTCGAATTATCTGAATTTCTAACTCTGGTCGAACCAGTGTGCATGAAGATAGGGGACGAGCATCGTTAGAACTTGCATTGGATCTCTGAAGAAACCACATATTGCGAGTCTAAAAATGATTTTTTCAAAAAATCACGGGCGATAGATCATGTACCTGTAGTACAAACCGGACCCACTTCCTGCCGATTCCGCAGACATTTGTCCTTTTTACTCGGGATGGACGAAAAGGTTTGAGATTTCCTGGTTGGGAGATAGTCCTTGTAAGGTGGTCTAGTAAACGGCATTTTGGTGGTTACTTCACAAAACGACCCGATTTTTGCGCTCGGAAAATGGAAAAGGGATTTTCCTTGCGACAAAAAGGAAAACTTCCTCCTGCAACATTGTTCTCCATACCAATGTCCACACGCATGCGTAATATGGGCACAACATCACAAACTATGCCGTGATTCAGCACATAACATCGGTCATTTGGATCGAAAGCCATGAAACCTCGAACATGATAGGTCATTTTGTGAAGGTTTTTTCGTAACATGATCAATATACCAAGTCTGGTATTTTTTCCTTTCAACTATGTCACATAATATGACACCACGCGAAGGATTTTCATTGTTCGGATTTTTTTGAATTTATTATGCCCGTTTTGAATTATCTGAATTTCTAACTATGGTCGAGCCGGTGTGCATGAAGATAGGGGACGAGCATCGTTAGAACTTGCATTGGATCTCTGAAGAAACCACATATTGCGAGTCTAAAAATGATTTTTTCTAAAAATCACGGGCAATAGATCATGTACCTGTAGTACAAACCGAACCCACTTCCTTCCGATTCGTCATACGTTTGTCCTTTTTACCCGGGATGGACGAAAAGGTTTGAGATGTCCCGGTTGGGAGATAGTCCATGTAAGGTGGTCTAGTATTTTAGGAAAATGGGACGGTAGCATTCTGAAACGGCATTTTGGTGGTTACTTCACAAAACGACCCGTTTTTGCGCTCTGAAAATGGAAAAGGGCTTTTCCGTGCGACAAAAAGGAAAACTTCCTCCTGCAACATTGTTCTCCATACCAATGTCCACACGCATGTATAATATGGGCACAACATCACAAACTATGCCGTGATTCAGCACATAACATCGGTCATTTGGACCGAGAGCCATGAAACCTCGAACATGATAGGTCATTTTGTGAAGGTTTTTTCGAAACATGATCAATGTACCAAGTCTGGTATTTTTCCTTTCAACTATGTCACATAATATTACACCACGTGAAGGATTTTCATTATTCGGATTTTTTTTTTGAATTTATTATGCCCGTTTTGAATTATCTGAATTTGTAACTATGGTCGAACCGGTGTGCATGAAGATAGGGGACGATCATCGTTAGAACTTGCATTGGATCTCTAAAGAAACCACATATTGCGAATCTAAAAATAATTTTTTCAAAAAATCACGGGCGATAGATCATGTACCTATAGTACAAACCGGACCCACTTCCGGCCGAGTCCGCAGACATTTGTCCTTTTTACCTGGGATGGACGAAAAGGTTTGAGATGTCCTGGTTGGTAGATAGTCCATGTAAGGTGGTCTAGTAAACGGTATTTTGGTGGTTACTTCACAAAACGACCCGTTTTTTGCGCTCGGAAAATGGAAAAGGGCTTTTCCGTGCGACAAAAAGGAAAACTTCCTCCTGCAACATTGTTCTCCATACCAATGTCCACACGCATGCATAATATGGGCACAACATCACAAACTATGCCGTGATTCAGCACATAACATCGGTCATTTGGATCAAAAGCCATGAAACCTCGAACATGATAGGTCATTTTGTGAAGGTTTTTTCGAAACATGATCAATATACCAAGTCTGGTATTTTTCCTTTCAACTATGTCACATAATATGACACCACGCGAAGGATTTTCATTATTCGTATTTTTTTGAATTTATTATGCCCGTTTTGAATTATCTGAATTTCTAACTATGGTCGAACCGGTATGCATGAAGATAGGGGACGAGTATTGTTAGAACTTGCATTGGATCTCTGAAGAAACCACATATTGTGAGTCTAAAAATGATTTTTTTCAAAAAATCGCGGGCGATAGATCATGTACCTGTAGTACAAACCAGACCCACTTCCTGCCGATTCGGCAGACATTTCTCCTTTTTACCCGGGATGGACGAAAAGGTTTGAGATGTCCTGGTTGGGAGATAGTCCATGTAAGGTGGCCTAGTAAACGGCATTTTGGTGGTTACTTCACAAAACGACCCGTTTTTTGCGCTCTGAAAATGGAAAAGGGCTTTTCCGTGCGACAAAAAGGAAAACTGCCTCCTGCAACATTGTTCTCCATACCAATGTCCACACTCATGCATAATATGGGCACAACCTCACAAACTATGCCGTGATTCAGCACATAACATCGGTCATTTGGACCGAAAGCCATGAAACCTCGAACATGATAGGTCATTTTGTGAAGGTTTTTTCGAAACATGATCAATATACCAAGTCTGGTATTTTTCCTTTCAACTATGTCACGTAATATGACACCACGCGAAGGATTTTCATTGTTCGGATTTTTTTTTGAATTTATTATGCCCGTTTTTAATTATCTGAATTTGTAACTATGGTCGAACCGGTGTGCATGAAGATAGGGGACGAGCATCGTTAGAACTTGCATTGGATCTCTGAAGAAACCACATATTGCGAGACTAAAAATGATTTTTCAAAAAATCACGGGTGATAGATCATGTACCTGTAGTTCAAACCGGACCCACTTCCTACCGATTCGGCAGACATTTGTCCTTTTTACCCGGGATGGACGAAAAGGTTTGAGTTGTCCCGGTTGGGACATAGTCCATGTAAAGTGGTCTAGTATTTTAGGAAAATGGGACGTTAGCATTTTGAAACGGCATTTTGGTGGTTACTTCACAAAACGCCCTTTTTTGCGCTCGGAAAATGGAAAAGGGCTTTTCCCTGCGACAAAAAGGAAAACTTTCTCCTACAACATTGTTCTCCATACCAATGTCCACACGCATGCATAATATGGGCACAACATCACAAACTATGCCGTGATTCAGCACATAACATCGGTCATTTGGACCGAAAGCCATGAAACCTCGAACATGATAGGTCATTTTTGAAGGTTTTTTCAAAACATGATCAATATACCAAGTCTGGTATTTTTCCTTTCAACTATGTCACATAATATGACACCACGCGAAGGATTTTCATTGTTCGGATTTTTTTTTGAATTTATTATGCCCGTTTCGAATTATCTGAATTTCTAACTCTGGTCGAACCAGTGTGCATGAAGATAGGGGACGAGCATCGTTACAACTTGCATTGGATCTCTGAAGAAACCACATATTGCGAGTCTAAAAATTATTTTTTCAAAAAATCACGGGCGATAGATCATGTACCTGTAGTAAAAACCGGACCCACTTCCTGCCGATTCCGCAGACATTTGTCCTTTTTACTCGGGATGGGCGAAAAGGTTTGAGATTTCCTGGTTGGGAGATAGTCCATGTAAGGTGGTCTAGTAAACGGCATTTTGGTGGTTACTTCACAAAACGACCCGATTTTTGCGCTCGGAAAATGGAAAAGGGATTTTCCTTGCGACAAAAAGGAAAACTTCCTCCTGCAACATTGTTCTCCATACCAATGTCCACACGCATGCGTAATATGGGCACAACATCACAAACTATGCCGTGATTCAGCACATAACATCGGTCATTTGGATCGAAAGCCATGAAACCTCGAACATGATAGGTCATTTTGTGCAGGTTTTTTCGTAACATGATCAATATACCAAGTCTGGTATTTTTTCCTTTCAACTATGTCACATAATATGACACCACGCGAAGGATTTTCATTGTTCGGATTTTTTTGAATTTATTATGCCCGTTTTGAATTATCTGAATTTCTAACTATGGTCGAGCCGGTGTGCATGAAGATAGGGGACGAGCATCGTTAGAACTTGCATTGGATCTCTGAAGAAACCACATATTGCGAGTCTAAAAATGATTTTTTCTAAAAATCACGGGCAATAGATCATGTACCTGTAGTACAAACCGAACCCACTTCCTGCCGATTCGTCATACGTTTGTCCTTTTTACCCGGGATGGACGAAAAGGTTTGAGATGTCCCGGTTGGGAGATAGTCCATTTAAGGTGGTCTAGTATTTTAGGAAAATGGGACGGTAGCATTCTGAAACGGCATTTTGGTGGTTACTTCACAAAACGACCCGTTTTTTGCGCTCGAAAAATGGAAAAGGGCTTTTCCGTGCGACAAAAAGGAAAACTTCCTCCCGCAACATTGTTCTCCATACCAATGTCCACACGCATGCATAATATGGGCACAACATCACAAACTATGTCGTGATTCAGCACATAACATCGGTCATTTGGACCGAAAGCCATGAAATCTCGAACATGATAGGTCATTTTGTGAAGGTTTTTTATAAACATGATCAATATACCAAGTCTGGTATTTTTCCTTTCAACTATGTCACATAATATGACACCACGCGAAGGATTTTCATTGTTCGGATTTTTTTTGAATTTATTATGCCCGTTTTGAATTATCTGAATTTCTAACTATGGTCGAACCGGTGTGCATGAAGATAGGGGACGAGCATCGTTAGAACTTGCATTGGATCTCTGAAGAAACCACATATTCCGAGTCTAAAAATGATTTTTTCAAAAAATCACGGGCGATAGATCATGTACCTGTAGTACAAACCGGACCCACTTCCTCCCGATTCATCAGACATTTGTCCTTTTTACCCGGGATGGACGAAAAGGTTTGAGATGTCCTGGTTGGGAGATAGTCCATGTAAGGTGGTCTAGTATTTTAGGAAAATGGGACGTTAGCATTTTGAAACGGCATTTTGGTGATTACTTCACAAAACGACCCGTTTTTTGCGCTCGGAAAATGGAAAAGGGCTTTTCCGTGCGACAAAAAGGAAAAATTCCTCCTGCAACATTGTTCTCCATACCAATGTCCACACGCATGCATAATATGGGCACAACATCACAAACTATGCCGTGATTCAACACATAACATCGGTCATTTGGATCAAAAGCCATGAAACCTCGAACATGATAGGTCATTTTGTGAAGGTTTTTTCGAAACATGATCAATATACACGGTCTGGTATTTTTCCTTTCAACTATGTCACATAATATGATACCACGCGAAGGATTTTCATTGTTCGGATTTTTTTTGAATTTATTATGCCCATTTTGAATTATATGAATTTCTAACTATGGTCGAACCGGTGTGCATGAAGAAAGGGGACGAGCATCGTTAGAACTTGCATTGGATCTCTGAAGAAACCACATATTGCGAGTCTAAAAATGATTTTTTCAAAAAATCACGGACGATAGATCATGTACCTGTAGTACAAACCGGACCCACTTCCTACCGATTCGACAGACATTTGTCCTTTTTACCCGGGATGGATGAAAAGGTTTGAGATGTCCCGGTTTGGAGATAGTCCATGTAAGGTAGTCTAGTATTTTAGGAAAATGGGACGGTAGCATTCTGAAACGGCATTTTGGTGGTTACTTCACAAAACGACCCGTTTTTGCGCTCTGAAAATGGAAAAGGGCTTTTCCGTGCGACAAAAAGGAAAACTTCCTCCTGCAACATTGTTCTCCATACCAATGTCCACACGCATGCATAATATGGGCACAACATCACAAACTATGCCGTGATTCAGCACATAACATCGGTCATTTGGACCGAAAGCCATGAAACCTGGAACATGATAGGTCATTTTGTGAAGGTTTTTTCGAAACATGATCAATGTACCAAGTCTGGTATTTTTCCTTTCAACTATGTCACATAATATGACACCACGCGAAGGATTTTCATTATTCGGATTTTTTTTTTTGAATTTACTATGCCCGTTTTGAATTATATGAATTTGTAACTATGGTCGAACCGGTGTGCATGAAGATAGGGGACTATCATCGTTAGAACTTGCATTGGATCTCTAAAGAAACCACATATTGCGAATCTAAAAATAATTTTTTCAAAAAATCACGGGCGATAGATCATGTACCTATAGTACAAACCGGACCCACTTCCGGCCGAGTCCGCAGACATTTGTCCTTTTTACCTGGGATGGACGAAAAGGTTTGAGATGTCTTGGTTGGTAGATAGTCCATGTAAGGTGGTCTAGTAAACGGCATTTTGGTGGTTACTTCACAAAACGACCCGTTTTTTGCGCTCGGAAAATGGAAAAGGGCTTTTCCGTGCGACAAAAAGGAAAACTTCCTCCTGCAACATTGTTCTCCATACCAATGTCCACACGCATGCATAATATGGGCACAACATCACAAACTATGCCGTGATTCAGCACATAACATCGGTCATTTGGATCAAAAGCCATGAAACCTCGAACATGATAGGTCATTTTGCGAAGGTTTTTTCGAAACATGATCAATATACCAAGTCTGGTATTTTTCCTTTCAACTATGTCACATAATATGACACCACGCGAAGGATTTTCATTATTCGTATTTTTTTGAATTTATTATGCCCATTTTGAATTATCTGAATTTCTAACTATGGTCGAACCGGTATGCATGAAGATAGGGGACGAGTATCGTTAGAACTTGCATTGGATCTCTGAAGAAACCACATATTGCAAGTCTAAAAATGATTTTTTTCAAAAAATCGCGGGCGATAGGTCATGTACCTGTAGTACAAACCAGACCCACTTCCTGCCGATTCGGCAGACATTTCTCCTTTTTACCCGGGATGGACGAAAAGGTTTGAGATGTCCTGGTTGGGAGATAGTCCATGTAAGGTGGCCTAGTAAACGGCATTTTGGTGGTTACTTCACAAAACGACCCGTTTTTTGCGCTCTGAAAATGGAAAAGGGCTTTTTCGTGCGACAAAAAGGAAAACTGCCTCCTGCAACATTGTTCTCCATACCAATGTCCACACTCATGCATAATATGGGCACAACCTCACAAACTATGCCGTGATTCAGTACATAACATCGGTCATTTGGACCGAAAGCCATGAAACCTCGAACATGATAGGTCATTTTGTGAAGGTTTTTTTGAAACATGATCAATATACCAAGTCTGGTATTTTTCCTTTCAACTATGTCACATAATATGACACCACGCGAAGGATTTTCATTGTTCGGATTTTTTTTTGAATTTATTATGCCCGTTTTTAATTATCTGAATTTGTAACTATGGTCGAACCGGTGTGCATGAAGATAGGGGACGAGCATCGTTAGAACTTGCATTGGATCTCTGAAGAAACCACATATTGCAAGACTAAAAATGATTTTTCAAAAAATCACGGGTGATAGATCATGTACCTGTAGTTCAAACCGGACTCACTTCCTACCGATTCGGCAGACATTTGTCCTTTTTACCCGGGATGGACGAAAAGGTTTGAGTTGTCCCGGTTGGGAGATAGTCCATGTAAAGTGGTCTAGTATTTTAGGAAAATGGGACGTTAGCATTTTTAAACGGCATTTTGGTGGTTACTTCACAAAACGCCCTTTTTTGCGCTCGGAAAATGGAAAAGGGCTTTTCCCTGCGACAAAAAGGAAAACTTTCTCCTACAACATTGTTCTCCATACCAATGTCCACACGCATGCATAATATGGGCACAACATCACAAACTATGCCGTGATTCAGCACATAGCATCGGTCATTTAGACCGAAAGCCATGAAACCTCGAACATGATAGGTCATTTTTGAAGGTTTTTTCAAAACATGATCAATATACCAAGTCTGGTATTTTTCCTTTCAACTATGTCACATAATATGACACCACGCGAAGGATTTTCATTGTTCGGATTTTTTTTTGAATTTATTATGCCCGTTTCGAATTATCTGAATTTCTAACTCTGGTCGAACCAGTGTGCATGAAGATAGGGGACGAGCATCGTTAGAACTTGCATTGGATCTCTGAAGAAACCACATATTGCGAGTCTAAAAATGATTTTTTCAAAAAATCACGGGCGATAGATCATGTACCTGTAGTACAAACCGGACCCACTTCCTGCCGATTCCGCAGACATTTGTCCTTTTTACTCGGGATGGACGAAAAGGTTTGAGATTTCCTGGTTGGGAGATAGTCCATGTAAGGTGGTCTAGTAAACGGCATTTTGGTGGTTACTTCACAAAACGACCCGGTTTTTGCGCTCGGAAAATGGAAAAGGGATTTTCCTTGCGACAAAAAGAAAAACTTCCTCCTGCAACATTGTTCTCCATACCAATGTCCACACGCATGCGTAATATGGGCACAACATCACAAACTATGTCGTGATTCAGCACATAACATCGGTCATTTGGATCGAAAGCCATGAAACCTCGAACATGATAGGTCATTTTGTGAAGGTTTTTTCGTAACATGATCAATATACCAAGTCTGGTATTTTTTCCTTTCAACTATGTCACATAATATGACACCACGCGAAGGATTTTCATTGTTCGGATTTTTTTGAATTTATTATGCCCGTTTTGAATTATCTGAATTTCTAACTATGGTCGAGCCGGTGTGCATGAAGATAGGGGACGAGCATCGTTAGAACTTGCATTGGAACTCTGAAGAAACCACATATTGCGAGTCTAAAAATGATTTTTTCTAAAAATCACGGGCAATAGATCATGTACCTGTAGTACAACCGAACCACACTTCCTGCCGATCGTCATACGTTTGTCCTTTTTACCCGGGATGAAGAAAAGGTTTGAGATGTCCCGGTTGGGAGATAGTCCATGTAAGGTGGTCTAGTATTTTAGGAAAATGGGACGGTAGCATTCTGAAACGGCATTTGGTGGTTATTCACAAAACGACCCGTTTTTTTTTGCGCTCGAAAAAATGGAAAAGGGCTTTTCCGTGCGACAAAAAGTAAAACTTCCTCCTACAACATTGTTCTCCATACCAATGTTCACACGCATGCATAATATGGGCACAACATCACAAACTATGTCGTGATTTAGCATATAACATCGGTCATCTGGACCGAAAGCCATGAAACCTCGAACATGATAGGTCATTTTGTGAAGGTTTTTTCGAAACATGATCAATATACCAAGTCTGGTATTTTTCCTTTCAACTATGTCACATAATATGACAACCACGCGAAGGATTTTCATTGTTCGGATTTTTTTCTGAATTTATTATGCCCGTTTCGAATTATCTGAATTTCTAACTCTGGTCGAACAGGTGTGCATGAAGATAGGGCACGAGCATCGTTAGAACTTGCATTGGATCTCTGAAGAAACCACATATTGCGAGTCTAAAAATGATTTTTTCAAAAAATCACGGGCGATAGATCATGTACCTGTAGTACAAACCGGATCCAATTCCTGCCGATTCTGCAGACATTTGTCATTTTTACCCGGGATGGACGAAAAGGTTTAAGATTTCCTGGTTGGGAGATAGTCCATGTAAGGTGGTCTAGTAAGCGGCATTTTGGTGGTTACTTCACAAAACGACCCGTTTTTTGCGCTCGGAAAATGGAAAAGGGATTTTCCGTGCGACAAAAAGGAAAACTTCCTCCCGCAACATTGTTCTCCATACCAATGTCCACACGCATGCATAATATGGGCACAACATCACAAACTATGTCGTGATTCAGCACATAACATCGGTCATTTGGACCGAAAGCCATGAAATCTCGAACATGATAGGTCATTTTGTGAAGGTTTTTTCTAAACATGATCAATATACCAAGTCTGGTATTTTTCCTTTCAACTATGACACATAATATGACACCACGCGAAGGATTTTCATTGTTCGGATTTTTTTTTAATTTATTATGCCCGTTTTGAATTATCTGAATTTCTAACTATGGTCGAACCGGTGTGCATGAAGATAGGGGACGAGCATCGTTAGAACTTGCATTGGATCTCTGAAGAAACCACATATTCCGAGTCTAAAAATGATTTTTTCAAAAAATCACGGGCGATAGATCATGTACCTGTAGTACAAACCGGACCCACTTCCTACCGATTCATCAGACATTTGTCCTTTTTACCCGGGATGGACGAAAAGGTTTGAGATGTCCTGGTTGGGAGATAGTCCATGTAAGGTGGTCTAGTATTTTACGAAAATGGGACGTTACATTTTGAAACGGCATTTTGGTGATTACTTCACAAAACGACCCGTTTTTTGCGCTCGGAAAATGGAAAAGGGCTTTTCCCTGCGACAAAAAGGAAAACTTCCTCCTACAACATTGTTCTCCATACCAATGTCCACACGCATGCATAATATGGGCACAACATCACAAACTATGCCGTGATTCAGCACATAACATCGGTCATTTGGACCGAAAGACATGAAACCTCGAACATGATAGGTCATTTTGTGAAGGTTTTTTCGAAACATGATCAATATACCAAGTCTGGTATTTTTCCTTTCAACTATGTCACATAATATGACACCACGCGAAGGATTTTCATTGTTCGGATTTTTTTTGAATTTATTATGCCCGTTTCCAATTATCTGAATTTCTAACTCTGGTCGAACCAGTGTGCATGAAGATAGGGGACGAGCATCGTTAGAACTTGCATTGGATCTCTGAAGAAACCACATATTGCGAGTCTAAAAATGATTTTTTCAAAAAATCACGGGCGATAGATCATGTACCTGTAGTACAAACCGGACCCACTTCCTGCCGATTCCGTAGACATTTGTCCTTTTTACTCGGGATGGACGAAAAGGTTTGAGATTTCCTGGTTGGGAGATAGTCCATGTAAGGTGGTCTAGTAAACGTCATTTTGGTGGTTACTTCACAAAACGACCCGTTTTTTGCTCTCGGAAAATGGAAAAGGGATTTTCCTTGCGACAAAAAGGAAAACTTCCTCCTGCAACATTGTTCTCCATACCAATGTCCACACGGATGCGTAATATGGGCACAACATCACAAACTATGTCGTGATTCAGCACATAATATCGTTCATTTGGATCGAAAGCCATGAAACCTCGAACATGATAGGTCAATTTGTGAAGGTTTTTTTGAAACATGATCAATATACCAAGTCTGGTATTTTTCCTTTCAACTATGTCATATAATATGACACCACGCGAAGGATTTTCATTGTTCGGATTTTTTTTTGAATTTATTATGCCTGTTTTGAATTATCTGAATTTCTAACTATGGTCAAACCGGTGTGCATGAAGATAGAGGACGAGCATCGTTAGAACTTGCATTGGATCTCTGAAGAAACCACATATTGCGAGTCTAAAAATGATTTTTTCTAAAAATCACGGGCAATATATCATATACCTGTAGTACAAACCAAACCCACTTCCTGCCGATTCATCATACGTTTGTCCTTTTTACCCGGGATGGACGAAAAGGTTTGAGATGTCCCGGTTGGGAGATAGTCCATGTAAGGTGGTCTAGTATTTTAGGAAAATGGGACGGTAGCATTCTGAAACGGCATTTTGGTGGTTACTTCACAAAACGACCCGTTTTTTGCGCTCGAAAAATGGAAAAGGGCTTTTCCGTGCGACAAAAAAGAAAACTTCCTCCTGCAACATTGTTCTCCATACCAATGTCCACACGCATGCATAATATGGGCACAACATCACAAACTATGTCGTGATTCAGCACATAACATCGGTCATTTGAACCGAAAGCCATGAAACCTCGAACATGATAGGTCATTTTGTGAAGGTTTTTTCGAAACATGATCAATATACCAAGTCTGGTATTTCTCCTTTCAACTATGTCACATAATATGACACCACGCGAAGGATTTTCATTATTCGGATTTTTTTCTGAATTTATTATGCCCGTTTCGAATTATCTGAATTTCTAACTCTGGTCGAACAGGTGTGCATGAAGATAGGGGACGAGCATCGTTAGAACTTGCATTGGATCTCTGAAGAAACCAAATATTGCGAGTCTTAAAATGATTTTTTCAAAAAATCACGGGCGATAGATCATGTACCTGTAGTACAAACCGGACCCACTTCCTGCCGATTCCGCAGACATTTGTCCTTTTTACCCGGGATGGACGAAAAGGTTTGAGATTTCCTGGTTGGGAGATAGTCCATGTAAGGTGGTCTAGTAAACGGCATTTTGGTGGTTACTTGACAAAACGACCCGTTTTTTGCGCTCGGAAAATGGAAACGGGATTTTCCGTGCGACAAAAAGAAAAACTTCCTCCTGCAACATTGTTCTCCATACCAATGTCCACACACATGCATAATATGGGCACAATATCACAAACTATGCCGTGATTCGGCACATAACATCGGTCATTTGGACCGAAAGCCATGAAACCTCGAACATGATAGGTCATTTTGTGTAGGTTTTTTCGAAACATGATCAATATACCAAGTCTGGTATTTTTCCTTTCAACTATGTCACATAATATGACACCACGCGAAGGATTTTCATTATTTGGATTTTTTTCTGAATTTATTATGGCCGTTTCGAATTATCTGAATTTCTAACTCTGGTCGAACAGGTGTGCATGAAGATAGGGGACGAGCATCGTTAGAACTTGCATTGGATCTCTGAAGAAACCACATATTGCGAGTCTTAAAATGATTTTTTCAAAAAATCACAGGCGATAGATCATGTACCTGTAGTACAAACCGGACCCACTTCCTGCCGATTCCGCAGACATTTGTCCTTTTTACCCGGGATGGACGAAAAGGTTTGAGATTTCCTGGTTGGGAGATAGTCCATGTAAGGTTGTCTAGTAAACGGCATTTTGGTGGTTACTTCACAAAACGACCCGTTTTTTGCGCTCGGAAAATGGAAAAGGGATTTTCCGTGCGACAAAAAGGAAAACTTCCTCCCGCAACATTGTTCTCCATACCAATGTCCACACACATGCATAATATGGGCACAATATCACAAACTATGCCGTGATTCAGCACATAACATCGGTCATTTGGACCGAAAGCCAAGAAACCTCGAACATGATAGGTCATTTTGTGAAGGTTTTTTCTAAACATGATCAATATACCAAGTCTGGTATTTTTCCTTTCAACTATGTCACATAATATGACACGCAAAGGATTTTCATTGTTCGGATTTTTTTTGAATTTATTATGCCCGTTTTGAATTATCTGAATTTCTAACTATGGTCGAACCGGTGTGCATGAAGATAGGGGACGAGCATCGTTAGAACTTGCATTGGATCTCTGAAGAAACCACATATTGCGAGTCTAAAAATGATTTTTTCAAAAAATCACGGGCGATAGATCATGTACCTGTAGTACAAACCGGACCCACTTCCTACCGATTCATCAGACATTTGTCCTTTTTACCCAGGATGGACGAAAAGGTTTGAGATGTCCCGGTTGGGAGATAGTCCATGTAAGGTGGTCTAGTATTTTAGGAAAATGGGACGGTAGCATTCTGAAACGGCATTTTGGTGGTTACTTCACAAAAGGACCCATTTTTTGCGCTCAGAAAATGGAAAAGGGCTTTTCCGTGCGACAAAAAGGAAAACTTCCTCCTGCAACATTGTTCTCCCTACCAATGTCCACACGCATGCATAATATGGGCACAACATCACAAACTATGCCGTGATTCAGCATATAACATCGGTCATTTGGACCGAAAGTCATGAAACCTCGAACATGATAGTTCATTTTGTGAAGGTTTTTGCGAAACATGATCAATATACCAAGTATGCTATTTTTCCTTTCAACTATGTCACATAATATGACACCACGCGAAGGATTTTCATTGTTCGGATTTTTTTGAATTTATTTTGCCCGTTTTGAATTATCTGAATTTCTAACTGTGGTCGAACCGGGGTGCATGAAGATAGGAGACGAGCATCGTTAGAACTTGCATTGGATCTCTGAAGAAACCACATATTGCGAGTCTAAAAATGATTTTTTCAAAAAATCACGGGCGATAGATCATGTACCTGTAGTACAAACCGGACCCACTTCCTGCCGATTCGGCAGACATTTGTCCTTTTTACCCGGGATGGACAAAAAGGTTTGAGATGTCCTGGTTGGGAGATAGTCCATGTAAGGTGGTCTAGTAAACGGCATTTTGGTGGTTACTTCACAAAACGACCCGTTTTTTGCGCTCTGAAAATGGAAAAGTGCTTTTCCGTGCGACAAAAAGGAAAACTTTCTCCTGCAACATTGTTCTCCATACCAATGTCCACACGCATGCATAATATGGGCACAACATCACAAACTATGCCGTGATTCAGCACATAACATCGGTCATTTGGACCGAAAGCCATGAAACCTCGAACATGATAGGTCATTTTGTGAAGGTTTTTTCGAAACATGATCAATATACCGAGTCTGGTATTTTCCTTTCAACTATGTCACATAATATGACACCACGCGAAGGATTTTCATTGTTCGGATTTTTTTTGAATTTATTATGCCCGTTTTGAATTTTCTGAATTTCTAACTATGGTCGAACCGGTGTGCATGAAGATAGGGGACGAGCATCGTTAGAACTTGCATTGGATCTCTAAAGAAACCACATATTGCGAGTCTAAAAATAATTTTTTCAAAAAATCACGGGCGATAGATCATGTACCTGTAGTACAAACCGGACCCACTTCCTACCGATTCGGCAGACATTTGTCCTTTTTACCCGGGATGAACGAAAAGGTTTGAGATGTCCCGGTTGGGAGATAGTCCATGTAAGGTGGTCTAGTATTTTAGGAAAATGGGACAGTAGCATTCTGAAACGGCATTTTGGTGGTTACTTCACAAAACGACCTTTTTTGCGCTCGGAAAATGGAAAAGGGATTTTTCGTACGACAAAAAGGAAAACTTCCTCCTGCAACATTGTTCTCCATACCAATGTCCACACGCATGCATAATATGGGCACAACATCACAAACTATGCCGTGATTCAGCACATAACATCGGTCATTTGGACTGAAAACCATGAAACCTCGAACATGATAGGTCATTTTGTGAAGGTTATTTTTGAAATATGATCAATATACCAAGTTTGGTATTTTTCCTTTCAACTATGTCACATAATATGACACCACGCGAAGGATTTTCATTGTTCGGTTTTTTTTTGAATTTATTATGCCCGTTTTGAATTATCTGAATTTCTAACTATGGTCGAACCGGTGTGCATGAAGATAGGGGACGAGCATCGTTAGAACTTGCATTGGATATCTGAAGAAACCACATATTACGAGTCTAAAAATGATTTTTAAAAAAAATCACGGGCGATAGATCATGTACCTGTAGTACAAACCGGACCCACTTCCTGCCGATTCGGCAGACATTTGTCCTTTTTACCCGGGATGGACGAAAAGGTTTGAGATGTCCCGGTTGGGAGATAGTCCATGTAAGGTGGTATAGTATTTTAGGAAAATGGGACGGTAGCATTCTAAAACGCCATTTTGGTGGTTACTTTACAAAACGACCAGTTTTTTGCGCTCGGAAAATGGAAAAGGGCTTTTCATGCGACAAAAAGGAAAACTTCCTCCTGCAACATTGTTCTCCATACCAATGTACACACGCATGCATAATATGGGCACAACATCACAAACTATGTCGTGATTCAGCACATAACATCGATCATTTGGACCGAAAGCCATGAAACCTCGAACATGATAGGTCATTTTGTGAAGGTTTTTTCGAAACATGATCAATATACCAAGTCTGGTATTTTTACTTTCAACTATGTAACATAATATGACACCACGCGAAGGATTTTCATTGTTCGGATTTTCAATATACTAAAGGTTCATCTTTAGTCCCAGCTGGAGGGATTTCGGCAGGCTGGACCAGGCAGCAGTAATGATAGGGGTGAGTGTCGACATTATGTAGTGCGGCGTGTACCTTGTCCCGGATGGTGTCACCAACCGGGACTAAAGATGAACCTTTAGTCCCGGTTGGAGACACCAACCGGGACAAAACACGAGTCAACACTAATAATAGGGGTGAGTGTCGACATTATTTGGTAAGTGTCGACACTATGCCGAGATGCTTGTACTATAAATAGGCATCCTTGTGAGTCCAGTCCTCCAGCCAGTTTGAGGCATCTCCAAGATGGTTTTCGAGAGCAGGGACACCACTACGGCCAGATTCTGGGAGATGCCGACGGAGCCCAGTCCTCTAGCATCTCCGAGAAACTGGTCATAGAGGCACTCCCTAATATGTGAAATTATTTAGCTTCCAGGCGTATTAGTTAGAGAAGTTACAAGCTGCAAGGTGGTTTTCGAGAGCAGGGACACCACTACGGCCAGTTTTAGGGAGATGCCGACGGAGCCCAGTCCTCCGGCATCTCTGAGAAACTGGTCATAGAGGCACTCCCTAATATGTGAAATTAGTTAGCTCCCAGGTGTATTGATCTAGTTAGAGAAGTTACAAGCTGCAAGATGGTTTTCGAGAGCAGGGACACCACTACGACCAGTTTCAGGGAGATGTCGCCGGATCCCAGTCCTCCGGCATCTCCAAGAAACTGGCCATAGAGGCACTCCCTAATATGTGACCGCGCGCGTTTGGAGATCAGATCTTAATGGTAAGTACGAATAGGGACAACTTCTTCATAGTCCCGGTCCAGCCACAAAACGGGACTAACACTCAAGACATTTATTAATATTAAAAACTGAGACTAAAAAACCAGGACTAAAGGCCCCCCTATATATAGTCCCGGTCAAGCCACAAACCGCGAAAGATATCCTTCGGTGAAGCCACAAACCGCGAAAGACATGAACTAGAGTTACATAATATGAGCATGAACTTCTTGGCATATGTCCTTCCTTATGATCGCTTCAGACGTAACCATGGAGCATCTTCTTTACTTAACGGAATGCTTGGGTCAGTTTTCACTGTGAAGGGCGGAATTTCATCAAACTTATTATAATCTTCTGACATGTCTGTCTTGTCCTCGATTCCCACGATGTTTCTTTTCCTTGAAAGAACTATGTGACGCTTTGGCTCATCATATGATGTATTCGTTTGCATATTTTTTTCTTTTTTCGGTCTGGAGGACATGTCCTTCACATAGAAAACCCGAGACACATCATTGGCTAGGACAAATGGTTCATCTCTATAACCAAGATTGTTGAGATCCACTGTTGTCATTCCGTACAACTGGTCTATCTTTACCCCTTCCCCATTTAGGTTGACCCATTTGTAGCGAAACAAAGGGACCTTAAAAGAGACTCCATAGTCTAGTTCCCATATCTCCTCTATGTAACCATAATATGTGTCCTTTTGTCCATTCTCGTCTATTGCATCAAAGCGGACACCACTATTTTGGTTGGTGCTCTTTTTATCTTGGGCGATCGTGTAGAATGTATTCCCATTTATTTCATACCCTTGGAAATTCAATACAGTAGAAGATGGTGACGTGGCCAACAAGTATAGCTGATCTCCAACAGTGGTGTCATTCAAGAGATGTGTCCGCATCCAACCACCGAAAGACTTCATGTGTTCATCTGTAATCAGTGATTCAGGCTTCCCCAGGTTTTTGGAGTGTAGAGTATTCTTGTGTTCCTCGATACACGGAGCTGCCAAGGTGGAATTATGTAGAACTGTGTAGTGTGCTTTAGTGAAAGAATCCCCGTCCCTACATATCATTGCTTTCTTTCCCAGCGTGCCTTTTCCACTTAGTCTTCCCTCATGCCGCGAGTCAGAAACACCAATCGGCTTAAGGTCTGGAATAAAGTCAACACAAAACTCAATGACCTCCTCTATTCCATATCCCTTGGAGATGCTTCCTTCTGGTCTAGCACGGTTATGAACATATTTCTTTAAGACTCCCATGAACCTCTCAAAGGGGAACATATTGTGCAGAAATACCGGACCGAGAATGGCAATCTCTTCCACTAGGTGAACAAGGAGATGCGTCATAATATTGAAGAAGGATGGTGGGAACACCAATTGAAAACTAACAAGACATTGTACCACATCCTTCTGTTACCTTGGCAGAATATCTGGATTGATTACCTTCTGAGATATTGCATTGAGGAATGCACACAGCTTCACAATGGGTACTCGAACATTTTCCGGTAGAAGCCCCCTCAATGCAATCGGAAGAAACTGCGTCATAATCACGTGAAAGTCATGAGACCTCAGGTTTTGGAACTTTTTCTCTGCCATATTTATTATCCCCTTTATATTAGATGAGAAGCCCGACGGCACCTTGATACTGTAAAAGACTTCAAAAAAGATTTCCTTCTATGCTTTGGTAAGAGCATAGTTGGCATGACTTAAGTGACGCCATTTATCCGTCTTGTTCTGTGTATGCATGTTCTTTGGGTCTTTCATAATTTCTTGGTCCTCCTGTGCTGCTGGTGTACACGCCTAGGAATCCTAGCAGGTTCATGCAAAGATTCTTTGTCACGTGCATCACGTTGATTGAAGAGCGGACACGCAGGACTTTCCAATATGGCAGCTCCCAAAATATAGATTTCTTCTTCCACATGGGTGCGTGTCCTGTAGCGACGTCGTTCGGAACTGATTGACCGCCGGGACCCTTTCCAAAGATTACTTCTATGTCCTTGACCATACCAAATACATCATCACCAGCAGGGAGTTCAGGCTTCTTCCGGTGATCTGCCTCACCTTTGAAATGCTTGCCTTTCTTTCTTACGGGATGATTGGTCAGAAGAAATCGTCGATTCGCCAGGTACACAACCTTCTTGATTTATGCAATTATGTACCTTCAGTCTTATCTAAACAGTGTGTGCATGCCTTATATCCCTTGTTTGTCTGTCCTGAAAGGTTACTAAGAGCAGGCCAATCATTGATGGTTACGAATAACAACCCTCGTAGATCAAATGGCTCTTGTTTGTTCTCATCCCACGCACGTACACCTGGTTTGCCCCACAACTGTAAGAGTTCTTCAACTAATGGCCTAAGGTACACATAAATGTCGTTGCCCGGTTGCTTCGGGCCTTGGATGAGCACTGGCATCATAATGAACTTACGCTTCATGCACAACCAAGGAGGCAGGTTGTAGATACATAGAGTCACGGGCCAGGTGCTGTGACTGCAGCTCTGCTCCCCAAAAGGATTCATGCCATCCGTACTTAGACCAAACCATAAGTTCCTTGCGTCACCTGCAAAGTCTGGGAAGTCTCTCTCGATTTTTCTCCACTGTGACCCATCAGCAGGGTGTCTCAACTTCCCGTCTTTCTTATGGTCTTCTTTGTGCCATCGCAACAACCTGGCATGCTCTTTGTTTCTGAACATGCGTTTCAACCTTGGTATTATAGGAGCATACCACATAACCTTAGCAGGAACCCTGTTTCGGAGGGGCTCTCCCTCAACATCACCAGGGTCATCTCGTCTGATTTTATACTGCAATGCATTGCATACCGGGCATTTATCTAAATTCTCATACTCCTTACCGCGGTAGAGGATGTAGTCATTAATGCATGCATGTATCTTTTGCACATCTAATCCTAGAGGACAAAGAGTCTTCTTTGCTTCATAGGTACTCTCGGGAAGTTCGTTATGTTTTGGAAACTTCGGCTTCATTATTTTCAGCATCTTTTCAAATGAGGAGTCAGTTAGACCACACTCTGCCTTCCATCGCAACAATTCCAGTGTGGTACCGAGCTTTGTGCTGCCATCTTCACAATTTGGGTACAACAATTTCTTGTGATCTTCTAACATGCCCTCTAACTTCAACTTCTCATTTTCTGTTTCACAGTCTCGCTTTGCATCAGAAATGACCCTACCAAGTTCATCAGCCGGCTCATCTGATGCCCGTTCTTCACCTCTTTCCTCCCCATTGTCTTCCATTGCAGTATCACTGTATTCAGGAAACATATGATGATAGTTGTTATCATCATCTTCTTCTTCACCATCTTCCATCATAACCCCTCTTTCCCCGTGCTTGGTCCAGCAATTATAGTTGGGCATGAAACCTTTCATAATTAGGTGGCCGCGAATGATTTTCGAGGAAGAGTACTCCTTGTTGTTCCGACATTGAACACATGGATAACGTATAAAACCATTCTCTTTGTTTGTTGTAGCCACATCGATAAATTTATCCACGCCTTTCATATACCCGGCTACGCGCCGGTCATCGTACATCCATTCCCGACCGTTCATCTGCATCATATAAGTAAGTTTATCAAAAAACAGGACATCATAAATAGTGAAATGACCAATTCACATCGACACATGCATTGTATCAATGACAGAGAAAAAATAAGATTGCTAACCTCGATCGAGGAAAATAAAGAGGAGAAAGCTCAAGTGCGTCTCGAACACCTTCTATATTTTTGTTTTATGAGAAATTGAACAGGATCATTCACTCAAACATTTCATCAAACACCTTGAATGCATGCATAGGGGAAAAAACTAGCACACCCCTCACAACTTCCACCAAGAAAAAACAGAGTGAAGGCAGAGGGCTCGGGAGTTGCATTTATAGAGGGCGAGAGCATACGTCCCGGTTTGTAACATAAACCGGGACTAAAGGTGTGTGCCACGCCACGTGGCTGACGCCCAACCTTTAGTCCCGGTTTGTGTTACAAACCGGGACGTATGCCCCGTTACCAACCGGGACGCATGCCTCCGGGCCCCGTGCCCGTTCGAACCGGGACGCGTGCCAGTATTAGTCCCAGTTCGTGGTGCAACCGGGACTAATGCTCTGAGGGGGCGCGAACGGATGGCATGTTTTCTACTGGTGGTTGTTTGTACTAAATATCCTTGGTCATTGAGGTTGTGCTGGACACACAACTTAGACCAATGTGAAAGTTGGCTTGATGACTCGGTTCCACTTGTCATGGGCATGGAGATGCTATTCCAACTTGCACAGATTCGTCTAAAGAGTTTAGCGAGTCGGATTGACCCATATTGAGGTACAACGAACAAGTTGTCATTTGTATATCTCAATCAATGTAATCATTAGACCTGAGGTTATTGCATAGTCCGAGTTGAGGATCACCGACTTAGGTTGTGTCAAACGCTGATCCGTAACTGGGCAGTTATAAAGGCAGAGTTCGGGTTGACTGAGAATCAAGCTGTGTGATGTGAATAACCAAGATGGGATTTTGCCCCTCCACTCGGAGAGATATTCTCTGGGCCCTCTCGTGAGATATTATTTGGAAAGCATGGCCATGCATGACTCGGTTAAGTGTTAACCGAGGCGATCGACTAAGAGTTAGTTGGGTGAATCACTTATCTCGGATCGAGAAGAGAGTCAGACTATTTATGGGATGACAATTATACGCCTATAGTCTGACAAGGTATATCGTGAAGCAAAAGGGACTCAGAAGTAAGTCGCATTGGAAAGGCAAGTCGTCATGACTCTTTGGTACTTGGGAGTCAGCATGTTCTGCTAGGAGCCGCTACCGACTGATCGATTGAGAGTCGGACTCCAATCGTGTCAAAGTAGCCATGAGCCTGCGAGGTCACACACTTAAGAGCGGGAGAAAATTCGGATTGGATCTGAACCTGTAATCTGGTTGGGTTGGACCTAAACCGGATTAGGACTGAGTTAGTGAGTTAGACTCACGGTGACTAGTGTTATATGGGCTTTAGTGAATGGGTTCACTCCCTATATATAGTAGCCATGAGCCCACGTTCACTCCCTATATATAGTGGAGCACTGTAACCTAGAAAGGTTAATCGTTGTTCAGTTAGGTCATTCCATGTGTTGGAAACCCTAGCTCCACAGCAGTCCAGCCGTTGTACCAAACCTAGCAGTTCGCCGCCGGTGATCCTCCTTGTACGTGTGGATACCAGTAGAGGTGCTGTGCGATCAGCACCAGAACGATCAGATCATGAGGACTGCACTGCATCAACTGACGCGCTACATCAGTAATCCGCAACCGCGCGTCTAGTGGTAAACCTCGTGGCCTTCTACCTCAGCTAGATCTTGGGATCACCACGTTAGAGGGGAAAGTTTTGTTTTATCTCTGCGTGGCCCAGTAGTGGTATCAGAGCGATAGCTTCTGGTTTTAGGCTCGAGATCTCGCATATGTGATATGCGGTTAGCTGTAGATGAGATCTATATGCTGATTGGTGGTCAATCTATGAGATAGATCGGTTTTGTACGAGGTTGATTGGATCAACTATACTCGAGGAATGGTAGATATGATTTCCGTGATCATTCTGCTGAGGTCGTGGAACGACAAACCCCTACCAGTCGGCTTCCGCCATCGGGGTAGACTGTGACACGTAAATCCAGAGGCGAAGATCGAACATCAAAAAGTTTTATCGAATCGGAACAATGGTCGAAATCCATGTCCGGATCGTAGATGAGATCTACATTTTCGGAAAAATCGCCGGGCGCCGCCCGCATCCGCGAGGGGCGCTGCCCCTTCGATCCCCGCCCGCTATACGGCTAGCGGGACCGCCATCTTCGCCCTGTCGTAGCGCCTTAGATGTCGTTGCGAGTTTCACAACGCCGGTAGATATTGTATCTATGCATAACTTGTTTTTGCAGGAAGTTGTGAATGGTATGGTTCATGTGCATGTGATGTATGTGTGTAATCCATACGTGATCTGCGAATCACGGTTTTTGTCAGCCGGCTGGAGCCTAGGTGCTGTCATTTTATTGTATAACGACCTATGTGTCGGATTCTCTATGTAATTTACTTTACTAAGATAGTGTAGCTGTTTGGAGAACCCGGAAGGCATGCAAGGCGTTGTACATGTCGGCGACATGGAATAAGACGGCAAGTGACAAGAGTTGGCACGAGTCGGATTACAGGCTTTGTGGAGATGGAGATCACCATGAAGAGAGTCATACCATTTCACATTATAATTGCTTTATTTTGTTTTATTGTTATGCCTCTGTTTTACCTCGATTAGATAGTCGGTAAAATTTAATCCCTCAAAGAAGGTCTAGTCGGTTTTCTCGCCAGTGTTTGCGCCATCACAAGTCGGACATTTTTGGTAGTGGGCTCATAAAATTGAGGCGCGGCCAATTCTTTCCGACTAGGTGGGTTCGAGTCAGAATCTTACTGCGGAAACACTTGGTAAGCTAGACGGGTCTATCACAACGGTTGTGGGGCTCGGGGAAAAGTCGGATGGGAGCCGGGGCATGTGATGCCACCCGTCCAACAGGAGTCGTATGAGAAACGATTGACAAGGAGCTGTTTACCTAGATCACTTGGCGGCTAGCGGTGATGCTAAAGCTCACTAGCCGACTTGCTTATTTAGGATCCTGAATCACTAAGTAACCATCGGAGGGGTGTTGGTTCTAGTGGGAGCATAAAATATTAAAATGTTTAATATGCTTGCTCTTTTATGAATACATGTCTTAAGTGTTTTGCATGTTTTATGTTGTAGATCATGGCACCAAGTAGCAGTCACTCTCAGATATCTGGTTTTGCGTCGAGAACCATTCTTGAGAAAGATAAACTGAACGACACTAATTTTACCAACTGGTATCGAAATCTGAGAATTGTTCTCAAACAAGAAAAGAAGGACCATGTCCTAGACAACCCACTTCCAGATGAGCCGAATGAGAATGCGACTGTCGCTGCCACCAATGCCTACCGTCGGGCTAAGGATGAGTCCACGGATATTAGCTATCTTATGCTTGCTCACATGGAACCGGACTTGCAAAAGCAGTTCGAGCATGTTGAGGCCTACGATATGATCGAAAGCCTCAAAAGTATGTTCCAGGCTCAGGCGAAGACTAAGAGGTATCAAGTCTCTCAGGCTTTGCTGAGTTGCAAGCTTAAGGATGGTGATCCACTGAGTCTGCATGTGATCAAAATGGTTGGTTACGTGCAGTCTCTGGAGAGTCTTGGCTACCCCATAAGCGAAGACTTCGCTACGGATATAATTCTGAACTCTCTTCCTAGTGCATATGGGCAGTTCATTTCGAACTACCAGATGCATGGTATGGATAAGAAGCTCACTGAATTACATGGGATGCTCAAGCAGGCAGAGGCGGATCTCAAGAAGGGCGCCAGTCAAGTGTTGATGGTGCAGAATAAGGCTAAGTTCCAGAAGAGTTCATGGACTAAGAAGAAGGCTAAGTAAGGAGGAAAGCAGGCTCAGGACCCGGTCTCAAGCACTTCCTCAGGGACTAAGCCATGTCCTTCAGCCGGATCCACTTGCTTCTACTGCAAGGCGGATGGCCACTGGAAGAGGAACTGCAACAAGTACTTGGCTGACAAAGCCAAGAGTAGAGGTATGACTTCTGACTCAGGTACACTTGTTTGCAATGTTATAGACATATATCTTGCTAATGCACCTAATAGTTCTTGGGTATATGATACCGGATCAGTTATTCACATCTGCAACTCGTTGCAGGAACTGGTAAGAACTAGGAGCGTAGCAAGAGGCGAGGTTGATATTCGAGTCGGCAACAAAGCAAGAGTTGCTGCGTTGGAAGTCGGCACGATGCAACTTCATTTACCTTCCGGATTCATTATGGAACTGAATAATTGTTATTATGTTCCAATGCTCAGTCGAAACATTATTTCTGCTTCATGTTTGATGAGGCAAGGCTATGAGTCGAATATCAAGAATAATGGTTGTTCTTTGTATTTGAATGATATGTTTCACGTCTTTGCACCCGTCCAGGACGGGTTATTTATTTTGAATCTTGATGGTGAGTCGGTTTATAACATAAATGTTAAAAGATTGAAACCAAATGATCTGAATATGACTTACTTTTGGCACTGTCGGCTTGGTCATATAAGTTGGAAACGCATGAAGAAGCTCCATGATGATGGACTCCTAACTTCGTTCGACTTGGAGTCGTTCGAGACATGTGAATCTTTCCTACTCGGCAAAATGACCAAGACACCTTTTGCAAAGAGTTGCGAAAGGGCGTCCGACTTGTTGGGACTAGTACATAGTGATGTATGTGGACCAATGAGCACGACAGCCAGGGGTGGTTATGAGTACTTCATTAACTTCACTGATGATTTGAGTAGGTATGGATATATCTACTTGATGAAACATAAGTCGGAAGCCTTTGAAAAGTTCAAAGAATTCCAGAATGAAGCACAGAATCAACTCGGCAAGAAAATAAAGTTTCTTCGGTCGGACCGAGGAGGTGAGTACATGAGCCATGAGTTTGATGACCATCTGAAAAGTTGTGGAATAGTTCCTCAACTTACTCCGCTAGGAACGCCACAAAGGAATGGTGTATTTTCGTGGGGTATCCGAGGGAAACCTTGGGTTACTACTTCTACAACCGAGAAGAGGGCAAAGTGTTTGTCGCTCGGAACGGTGTCTTCCTTGAGAAAGAGTTTCTCGGTCAGGGAGTAAGCGGGAGCACGGTGCAGCTTGAAGAAATTCGAGAGGAACCGGCTGGTAGCGAGTCGGCTAAAACCTTGGAGGTTGATCCGGTCATGGCAGCTGAGCTGGCAGCAGCACCTGTACTATGAAGATCGGCAAGATTACGAAGTGTTCGTGATGTATTGCTGTTAGACAGTGATGAGCCAGCAAATTATTTGGAAGCGATGGTGGGATCTGATTCCGAGTCATGGCTTGGAGCCATGAGATCCGAGATAAAGTCCATGGATGAAAATCAAGTTTGGAACTTGGTTGATCTGCCAGACGGTGCAAGACCCGTCGAGTGCAAATGGGTCTTTAAGAAGAAAACTGATATGGATGGAAATGTTTCAATCTATAAAGCATGCCTTGTCGCGAAGGGGTTCCGACAAGTTCAAGGAGTTGATTAAAACGAGACTTTCTCGCCTATAGCGATGCTTAAATCAGTACGGATCATGTTAGCTATAGCGGCCTATTTCGACTATGAGATATGGCAGATGGATGTCAAAACGGCTTTCCTTAACGGAAATTTAACCGAGGACGTGTATATGATATAGCCCGAGGGTTTTGTCGATCCGGGTAATGCTGACAAGGTGTGCAAACTTCAGAAATCCATTTATGGGTTGAAGCAAGCATCTCGGAGTTGGAATATTCGCTTTGATGAGGTAGTCAAATCGTTTGGCTTCATCAAGAGTGATCATGATTCTTGTTTATACAAGAAGTTTAGTGGGAGCAAAGTAAACTTTCTAATCTTATATGTGGATGACATATTACTGATTGGAAATGATGTCCAGATGTTGCAAGAAACCAAGGAATCATTAGAAATGAGTTTCTCAATGAAATACTTGGGTGAGGCAACATACATCCTCGGAATCCGGATCTATAGAGATAGATCAATGAGGCTCATTGGATTGAGTCAGAGTACTTATTTGGACAAAGTGCTGAAGAAGTTCAACATGGAATCGTCTAAGAAGGGGTTCTTACCGATGTCCCATGGTGTAAAACTTAGCAAGACACAGTGTACTTCGACAACTGATGAGCGAAGTCGGATGAGTGCGATTCCATATGCTTCTCCAGTCCGATCCATCATGTATGCCATGATTTGTACTAGGACGGATGTTTCCAATGCTCTAAGTGTTGTGAGCAGATACCAGGCTGATCCTGGAGAGATCCACTGGACAGCGGCTAAAAATATCCTAAAGTACTTGAGAAGGACTAAGGATATGTTTTTGGTTTATGGTGGTGAAGATGAACTCAGTGTAAAGAGTTACACGGATGCGAGTTATCTTACCGACTCTGATGATTCTATTTCGCAATCCGGATACGTGTTTATTATAAACGGAGGTGCTGTGAGCTGGAAGAGTTCCAAGCAAGAGACTGTGTCTGCGTCTACAACAGAGGCTGAGTATATTGCCGCCTTGGAGGCAGCAAAGGAAGTTGTTTGGATGAGGAATTTCCTTATGGATCTTGGTGTGGTTCAGGGCTCGTCCAATCCGTTGGACGTGTATTGTGACAACAATGGTGCTATTGCACAAGCCAAGGAACCTAGAAAGCACCAGAAGAACAAGCACATACTCATGCGGTACCACCTGATTCGCCAGTTCATGGATCAGGGTGATATCAAGTTATGCAAGGTACACACGGATGCAAATATTGCGGATCCGTTGACAAATCCGTTACCCTAGACGAAGCATGAGGCGCACCTCAGAGCCATGGGCATTAGATGCTTAGACATGTGATGTCGGAAGATTGACTCTAGTGCAAGTGGGAGACTGTTGGGAATATGCCCTAGAGGCAATCATGTATGATGATATTTCCCATTGTATTCATAAAGATATTAAGTAGTCCTTGTATAAACATCTGATGTGTATCATTGAATATGTGATTCGGTTGTGGAACTATGCATTCATGTTGTTTGTACTAAATATCCTTGGTCATTCAGGTTGTGCTGGACACACAACTTAGAACAATGTGAAAGTTGGCTTGATGACTCGGTTCCACTTGTCATGGGCATGGAGATGCTATTCCAACTTACACAGATTTGGCTAAAGAGTTTAGCGAGTCGGATTGACCCATATTGAGGTACAACGAACAAGTTATCATTTGTATATCTCAATCAATGTAATCCTTAGACCTGAGGTTATTGAATAGTCCGAGTTGAGGATCACCGACTTAGGTTCTGTCAAACGTTAATCCGTAACTGGGCAGTTATAAAGGCAGAGTTCGGGTCGACTGAGAATCAAGCTGTGTGATGTGAATAACCAAGATGGGATTTTGCCCCTCCACTCGAAGAGATATTCTCTGGGCCCTCTCGTGAGATATGATTCGGAAAGCATGGCCATGCACGACTCGGTTAAGTGTTAACCGAGGCGATCGACTAAGAGTTAGTTAGGTGAATCACTTATCTCGGATCGAGAAGATATTCGGACTATTTAAGGGATGACAATTATTCGCCTATAGTCTGACAAGGTATATCATGAGTAGGGGTGAGCATAAAAAACCGAAACCGAACACCGAAACCGAATTAACCGGAACCGAAACCGAATACACCGAACCCAAATTAGCCGAAACTAATTTCGGTTAGTAAATATGATTAACCGAATTTATAAATATTAATTCGGTTTTGACTCTCTGTTAACCGAAATAATCGTATACCGAAAAATATACGTGATAGAGCTAAATATATTTGTGATTATGTCTTAGGCGTCCATTACTATACGTAGATACTAGCTCATGCGACAAAAAGACATGCATGCAAAAGCTGCCAGGCAGCCCATGCATGTACGTATGTCTCCAGCCACATGCACGTACATGTTCGTGGTTTAACAGCTCATGCATGTACGCCTATCTCCAGCCACATGCACGTACATGTTCATGGTTTAACTGTCAATTGTGTCTATGAATTTTGTTGGAAGCCTTTCAATTGTTTTCCTATTTCGGATATAATCATATATTTTAGCTGAACTCTTAACATCTATAATTTGTTGAATGTATACGGCTTGGAAGATAGACATCATTTTTTTGAACGAGCAAGATAGACATCATGCTTATTATGTTCTTTTTCTACACATGCGTTCAAGACATCAGCTAGCCATGTATTGTTTCAGGTACTCGCCGACATGAAGGTTGCTTTCGGTGCACCGATGAGTGGTTTAGCTCGTATGGATCTACATAAATTATGGCATAGTGTTGTTATTTCCATAAGTTTGGTTAAAAACCGAACACCAAACTGAATTGTCCATTAACCGAACTATCGATTAATTAGAAAACCGAAATAATTTTGGTGCCTATTTTATAGAAACGGAATTATATAAAAACCCGAAAAACCGAACCGAATTAACCGAAAAAACCGAATGCCCACCCCTAATCATGAGGCAAAAGGGACTCGGAAGTAAGTCGCATTGGAAAGGCAAGTCGTCATGACTCTTTGGTACTTGGGAGTCGGCACGTTCTGCTAGGAGCCGCTACCGACTGATCGATTGAGGGTCGGACTCCAATCGTGTCCAAGTAGCCATGAGCCTGCGGGGTCACATACTTAAGAGCGGGAGCAAATTCGGATTGGATCTGAACCTGTAATCTGGTTGGGTTGGACCTAAACCGGATTCTGAGTTAGTGAGTTGGACTCATGGTGACTAGTGTTATATGGGCTTTAGTGAATGGGTCGCGCGAGCAGAGCCCATGTTCACTCCCTATATATAGTGGAGCACCGTAATCTAGAAAGGTTAACCGTTGTTCGGTTAGGTCATTCCATGTGTTGGAAACCCTAGCTCCACAGCAGTCCAGCCGACGTACTGAACCTAGCAGTTCGCCGCCGGTGCTCCTCCTTGTATGTGTGGATACCAGCAGAGGTGTTGTGCGATCAACACCAGAACGATCGGATCCTGAGGACTGCACTGCATTAACTAACGCGCTACATCAGTAATCCGCAACCGCACTACATCAGTAATCCGCAACCGCACGTCTAGTGGTAAACCTCATGGCCTTCTACCTCAGCTAGATCTTGGGATCACCACGTTAGAGGGGAAAGTTTTGTTTTATCTCTGCGTGGCCCAACATTTGGAACTATTATTGTAGCCTGCTATAATTGACAAGCTAGCCAATCAATGGTAACTTTGGTGTTGTCTCCATGAGGTATACATGTATGATGGATACTAAATTTCCCAATGCAGAATGTCTGCTCAAAGAAAACCTTGTAAGCTATTATGTAAAAGGGGCACTTATGAGGGGCTCCTCTCGCACTTCAATCAACTATGTGCCTATTTCTATTATTTCTATGATAGTGCAAGTTTCTCAGCTAAGCAATATGGTAAGTCCCGAAAGAAATTCTGACTTAATACACATCAGTAAAGCATAATTTCACATAGAATTGCTCAATGGATCAACTCGGTTGGAATCATACCATATGCTATTTTTGGATCAACTCGGTTGGGATCATACCATATCCTATTTTTCTGCTTCTTTAGTATCCTCTTCCATCCACTAGAAAGTGTGAAATGTTGCACATGACCATCATCATCATAATTACCCAAGTCATGAGGGCTGCATGTATCATCATTAGATGGTATAAAATAAAATAGTTCTTCACCCTCTACCTTATAATGACACCTACTAGTTGGGAATGGCCTCAAAGCCTTCTTCTTCGTTGCAAAAATATCAAGTTTAGGCAATTATTGAATATTTGATTCCTTTTATCCTTCTTCATCTTGAAAAAATCTTCTACATCAATATCTCCTTCATAATGTAGGTAAGGGTTATATCTTTGCTTCTTCTAGTCATTGAGCATCTCCATTATTCCAATGACCTAAATATCTTCTTCTCTCTCTTTTTATGCTTCTCCAATCTCTAAATTAGTTGTAATTTCTATGGTATTACTATGTTGGGCTCTTCAGTTCTATATTCACCCATGTTAAACTGGAACCAATCTTATTCATCTAAGTCAAAACTGACTTCAACCGAAATTCCTTTCTTTCCCTTAAGGAAATTGGAGCTCTACTATGTGTCAATAAAAACAACATCCTAGAAGTCCATAGCCAAGAAAATTAGACATTCATCCACAATTGTTATTATCTGTTCATCATTAAATAGATAATTAACACCATCTTTGTCTACTCATAACACTACTGGCTCATTCATTGCTTGACCTTTAAAATATCCATGTTCAATTCAACAGGCCATCAGGCATTATTGTTTGATATAGTGATATTAAGAACCTTATCACTCTCATATTTTTTCTAGCATATTATACACCTATCCCAAGCTATCATATTCATCCATTCCTTTCTCCTTTTATTCAACATAATACATGCCATCTCTAATTCCATAGACATGCCATTCTACAAGTGCTAACAGATTATGGACTGTTATGTATGATTTGCTCAATGTCCTTTCTAGATTATCTTTAGTAGGAAAATGAAATCTTATCTACCATATGTCACTATCATAAATACTACAAAAAAATTGATACAGTTGTAAAATTAATCCACTTATTAAGCTAAATTTCTCAACTAAATTCACCTAAATTTAGCTAACTAAATCTTTGTGTGTACATATAATAAGATAACTAATGCTAACTACTTGTCAATATCCAATGCTTTCACCTAAAAATCTGGCAGAGAAGTTATGAATCTGATAGTAAAGCTCCTATCTTCAGATTTGACAGAGAAGCTAAAATTGTTGCAACAGATGGATAACAAGAGGAGTAACTTACTTGTTTCCACCGTCGAATGAGGTAGCCTAATGGTGGTTGCTCCTCGCCGGTGAGTCCAACATTGCTCTTTGGGAGATTAGTGGTGGTAGCATGCTCTAGTGAAGCATGCCATGAATACCCTCCGGCACCACCTCTATGAGAGCAACCATCCCAATCTATTTCACCACCTCCCGTGGAGTCAAAATCACCGCTTCCGCTAGGAGTCGCTGCCTGATGGAAATATACCCTAAAGGCAATAATAAGTGAATTAATATTTATATTTATATTTCATATTTAAGTTTATTGTTCTATGCTACAATTGTATTATTCTGAATAGTGAGTATTTGTAGGAAAAGCCTAATATATGTGTGAAATTATAAACACCATTTAGGTATCCCTAGTCATGCATGTAATACTACACCATATATCATTGTTAGTACCGGTTTCTGACTATTGGGAGAAACTTCAAAGTGTTGTAAAGTTGCCAGTGATATATGAAATAATTAGATTTGTTGAGATAACAACGATGATGGATAGACCCAATATGATATACATGAAACACATTGTCAATATTTTTATTGGTAGTTTCTCATAACAAGTATTACCATTACTATACGATCGTTGACTATAAGACTTATATAGACTTGTATACGATTTGGACGTGGCAGGATCCTCAAACATTGCTTCGTGATTGGGGTAACTATAAAGTCGGTCTAGTATGTCAATGTTAGAGATACACTCTGGGTACACTCATATACTATGATGTTCTTCATTATCTGGCCAGACAGATGATCAAGTTGTTTGTCGCAAGAATATTAATAATATATAACGAGTAAAGAGTACATACCGGGTAATAAGGATAACTCAAATGTTTCACATGGGTTATGTAAAGTATCAAGAATCAATCTGAGGAGTATCGATAATTAAAATAGAAGGTTCACACGATAAACATATGTGTGTTATGTGTGGGGATCATTAAGTAAATTGAGGTGCTAATGTTGATTATTGTTGTGAAATGTGTTCCATACATGTCCACACATATATCCGAACACACAGGGTCACACACTTAAAATATTAATGACATATAGGATATGAGCGCGATTACAGATATGTGAATAAAGAAAATCCAAAAGTGGTTTAGAGAAGTCTCGAGTAATATTTTTTGAGTTCTCCGAAATATCACCAAGAGTGTGCGAAATGGTTCTGGACATTTAATGGAAGGTATCAGAATGATTTAGGAAGGTTCCGGAATAAATTTGATGGTGATCGGAATTTTCCAGATTTCAAAAAAATCATTCATGTTTAATTCTGAATTAAAAAAAATACCTAGTGGGCACCATGGGCCCAAGGAGCCGCATGGGCCCACTAGGCCACGAAAAGAGAGAGCGAAGGGGCGAAACCCTGGAAGAGTCGGCCAAGGCCACTCTTGGCCTGCAACAGTGAGAGGGAGGGGATTCCGAGTTGGAATTAACCCCCTTGTGGAGGTTTGGGGAGGGAGGACTCCCTCCGAGACTCGAACTCTCCCCTATTCGGTTTGGAAGAGGATCCAAGGCTGGACGCCTCCACCCATGTAGAAGGAGGGGTCACACACCACCCCAAGCCATGTGCCCTTTGCCCTAGCCACCAACACATCCACCTCGTCGTCACTGCCTCCTCGCTGCAGTGCCAAGCTACTCCCTCTTCTCCTTGTTATTGCATTGACATAGTCGACACCGGAAGGAGAACTACTTTATCACCATCGCCAGAGTGCTGCCCGAATTCTACCACCGACTAGACCTAATCTAGTTGGGACTACGAAAGCGATGTTGGATCTTCATCGACTCGTTCCTGCTTCGACCATGCGCTTGATCACACCTTGAGGCAATGATGTTCATATTGTATATGCGGATACCATGGAGGTGTTGCGCTTGCGGGACTAGATCATGAGAGCCATTCGTGAGATAATACATCTCCTCTCACTTGACAAGTCTTGTTGTAGGATTAACGCACGTCTTCACCAACCTCATCATCGACAACTTTCGCTAGATCGACCTTCGAGGGTATGATTCATTGCCTCTCCTTCTTGCATAATTGTTCTTGGTTATGCACTAGATTTTTTTTGGTTTGCATAGCGTGTTTTCCAATGACACCACCATCGCCTTAGAGGGGTTGGACAGGAGAGGGCCTGACGCCAGCAGTCGGGGGTGGGGACCAAAACCTAATCTATTGTTCCTTTACAGGCTGGGCCGTTAACGACTACCAATGGCATGCCATCATCAAAGAAATGCCGCGTAAATATTACATGTGATTCCTATTGTCAGTTTCCCAATCAACAATTAGCAATCAATCCTGAAGCAAAGTTTTTTGTGAATACTTGGTTCAAATGCGGTGGTTTTCCCGCGATTGAAACATCAAGTGATACCATTCAAGAAATTTATCTATGAGTGTGGTGGTTTCATGCTACCAACTCTCCCCAGTAAGTTGTTGTTTAATTTTGGTTCGTTGTATTCATCACCCAAATCTAGAACCAGATGTTCTATATCTATTTTATGTATTGTATTTATGTCCTTGTCTCTCCTGGAATGCACATGCATGCATGGAAATTAGAAAATTATATGTTCATCTACAATACGTCTACCCAAAAGCTAGCTGATAAACAAATATCGAAAACTATAAATCTTTTTTTTCCTGCCTTGCTAGGTGAGAATCGAGGGGAGATAAGGCCCTAATGGCCACTTATCGATCTGTAACATGCCTTATGAAGATACTGACGGAAGGCTTACCGACCTGTGTATAATAGTATGCATGAAACGCCGACAGCATCTGGTCTTCGTATAAACAAATATTAGATACTTAGCTAGCTTGTTACTCCAATCAATGGCTCATTATCTCTACAGACTACAGTTGTTAATCACATGCAGCCAGATAGGTACAGTGTACTTTGGAAGTGCTATGCATGGCAGCAGCCAACTAGATTCTTCATGTGGTGCGATCTAGCTAGCTCCTCCATACAATGTACAACATCCCTGATCGATACATTGATGATCCCTGCACATTTTGGCGGCTAACTGTTGCCTTCCCAGCACCATCATCGAACGATCTTGTACAATCTGTTAAAGTGTATAAATAGATTGTACTAGCTTTTTTCGCAAGTTCGGACTTTTGTTGCGTTGGCTAGTGTATGAAGCTTGACATGGTACCAGAGACTAAGGTTTCGAGTTCGAGTCCTGGCTTTCGCAATTTATTCTAAAATTGTTGTTGACCCATCTGTTTCCACGTATAGGCCTGTTCAGTCATACGTGAGTTTCGCGCGCCGTCGCTCTTTTTCGGTTACACGTGCTGACTTCTCTCCGTCACACGTAAGAGGGGGTGTTGAGGTGTATAAGTGGATTGCACTAGTCCTTTCCATCAGTTCGGATTTTTGGTTACGTTGACTAGTGCATGAAGCTTGACACAATCTAACTAGCCGCTAAGGGCCCGGGGGATACTTGTTACCTTCACAGCACCGTCATGGAAAGATCTTGTGCCTATGGGAAAGAACCAACGAAGCTGCTTGTCTGGTCAAAGATATTCAGTACTATTCTAGTGCCTGGCCGCGCGCAGAAGATCTATTCTCATGCATGCAGATGCAGGAGCAGGACGTCTTTGTTTTATACAACTCACACCTGTAGCTCAGTGGGAATTGTCGGTTGAAAGTGCTAGTCGAGTGAGCGTTTTAGCTTTATGAATGGAATGTATGTAGACGTGTTTTAGTGTATAGGTTCGTAGAGATTTGGAGTAAACCTATACATTAAAAGGGATTTAGATATATTTATTTCACAAATCTAAAATGTCTTATATTTTCAAACAGAGGGAGTACTTTAAAATAAGAACTATATTTTCCTTTTATGAAAAGTCAAACAATATCGGTCTTATTCAAGCTACCAGAAAAACAGAGTCGAAAACTATAATATTATATAAATAAGGATTTTCGTGTCCTTAGTTTTTTAGTTGTACTCACTTTTTTCTAGCCACTTAAATTTTTCTCACTTTTCACCATCTTCTTCTACAAAACTCTCACACGGTCTAAAACTCGTTGTTTGTTAACCTTGCCGTTACGTGCTGACAAGTGGGGCTACGTTTCGGATCCCGTAGTAGACCCTCGCCGTTACTTGCTGACAAGTGGAGCTGCGTTCTGTCGGGTCCGTAATGGACCCTTGCCATTACATGCTGACAAGTGGGGTCGCGTTCAGTCGGTTCCCGTAGTGGACACCTTTCTCTACTTATCCACATGAGCGCCAGACCCATAGCTTACCTAGGTTGCCGTTGCAAGATGGGACCCCGAGCCAGCCCCATGCCCGCGCCCGTGTCGTTGCTTCCCCTTTCTTCTTCTTTTTCTTCTTCTCCTGCGACGGCGGCTCTTTGTCTAGCTTCACTTCGGCCTCCCGTTCGTCTTGGCCGTAGTATGGTGTTGTCCCGTTGACCTGTACGAAGGATGACAATTGCAACTGTGCGGAGGGAAGGTTAGATCTCGCACCAAAATGTTCCGATTAGACGGGAGCGCTCGTTGTGGACAATCAATTGGCGCAACCCGGGAGCTCAATTGGGCATGCGCTTGTTGTGGAGAATGCGGTCGACAAGCCGTTCCGATGATTTAATTGGTTTATCGAGTTAATGTCTCGGTTGCAATTAAGTGAATCTATGAGAGGAAAGTCAAACTTTGAGATTTACGGAGATGGATGTATAAGAAATAAGTATGACACAACTCTTTAATACTTTCAAATTAATAAAATTATAAAACTCTTAATGTAAAAGAGTGTTTATAATTGACACAACTCTTGAACACTTTCAAATTATAATTTGGACATGATAATGTTGGCCTAAGAAAATCTTGAGAGTTTACCATTTTTAGAGCGTAAAAATTGATCCCTAAACTACAATCTTTATGCCTCGTGCATATACGAAAATTATACGCCTTCGAACACTGTGAAATCGCACTTAGGATATGTTAATGTTGTGCTAAAAAAATCATGAGAGTTTATCATTTTTATACAGTGAAATATTATGCATAAACTTGGATATATGAAAATTATACACCTTTGAACACTATGAAATTGCACTTAATAGTGATAATGATGTGCTAACAAAATCTTGAGAGATTATCATTTTCATATAGTTAAATGTAATGCATAAACTTGCATATACAAAAAATATACACTTTTGAACTCTTTGAAATCGCACTTAGGACATGATAATGTTGTGCTAATAAAATTCTGATCATTTATCATTTTCATGGAGTGAAATATAATGAATAAACTTGCGTATATGAAAACTGTAAACCTTTGAACATTTTGAAATTGCACTTAATACGTGATAATGATGTGCTAACAAAATTTTGAGAGATTATCATTTTCTCCCCATTTTCATAGTCTGGAATGTAATGCATAAACTTGCATATACGAAAATTATGCACCTTTGAACACTTTCCTTTCAAATTATATATCTTCGACCAATCAGAGCGTAGCAGCCAAGATGAGCACAGATGTAAGAGTTTGTGACTAAAAAAAGGAGAAAACTGAGTAGAACTTAAAAACCAAGGGCAAAACTGACAAAGGGATTTAAATAGAAAATAGAAAGAGATTTTAAAAATGGAAAATGCGTCTTTTATACAATAAAATATATCTTGGCATATATCAAAATATTTGCAATTCAAATATACATAAGTTTGAAAATTATTTCCTCATTCATACAAATTATGTTTTGAGAAGAGGCTTGAGTAGAAAACCATGAACCTTTATAGATAGTAGGTGATTTGAGAAATGGTGATTTAGGTTAAAACTTGATTTATATATATTTCTTATGGTGGTATGTCACATAATAAGACTCCCTGGGTAGATGCCACTATGTTTTGATATTTTTGAATTTGTTGTGCATAAAATGACTCAATTAGTTAGCTAAAACTCATTCGTTGACTCTCTGTTGACTAGCCACCGGAGTGTAAAACTAAGTATGTTGCACACGACAGTGTTAGTACTAGAGGGCAAAACTGAGTACAACCAAACTGCCAGTGTTACACTCGAGGGTATAACTGAGCACAACTAAGTCGTCAGGGTTAGACATGAGGGAAAAAACGTGACACACGGTATACGTGTCGCGGTGCACGGCGTGGTAGCGAATGCGTGTGGCCATGCACGGTGCATTTCCTTGACCTTTATAGAGGCCTCCTCACTCTCACTCATCACTCACTCGCTCACTCACGCAACCGTCTCCATTGTCCCATCACCTTATGCAAACCCCCAAGAAAACCCCAACCATGCCGGCGATGGAGAAGAATGGCGCGGTGGCCATCGTCGCCTCCAAGGCCGCCAGCGAGGAGGCCCCCGTCCCCGTACAGGCCCCCGTCGAGGCATCGAAGGCAGCCACCGTCCCCGTCCAAACCCCCATCCATGCTTCCGCCGTAGCCGTCGGTGAGGAGGCCCCCACCCGTCTCGGGCAGATCCCGCTCTGTTGTGACCCCTATGAGCAGGAGGATTACATAAGGCCGGAGAACCCGCACGACACTAGCATCGTTGACCTATGGTTGGAGATAACTAGGGTTTTCTTCCCTTCCCTTGTTCTTCCCCCATTCCCATCGTTGGATACTAGATCGCGTGTTATTAGGGTTTGGCTGTTCGTATTTTCAATCGTTGGATGCTAGGTATTTTTACAGTAGCTAATCCTCTTGTGTTAGATCTCGTATTTCGATGAATCCCCTATTCGTATTTCAATCCTATTTTATTTGTCCTCTGAGTTGCAGTTAAGCAATTCCCTAGTTAGTACTAGCGCCGATCTGTAGTTGGAATCAACATTGGATTTGGTTTGAGATTTGGGGATTGGGGAATAATCAAGAGATCTCAATCGGTTAATTTATACAAATAATCAATCCCGATAATCAAGGTATCTCAATCATGTACTTATTCATGCTACTGTTTTTTCCAACAGGTGGATAGCAGCGACGTCTGCAGCGACGACGAGTCCAGGACATCAAGACTCGTCAGGAGCTGAGGATTCTAAAGTTCGACCAGTATGACAACTTCTTCGCCGGCGATGTCTACAGGTGCCCCTTCTGCACCAGGAGGCTAAACGTCATCGACTTCAACTCCCTTGTGAAACATGCCGAGGACGTGAAGACCTGCAGCCTGGCCGTGAACGTCCACTGCTTCAGAGCCAAGCACCACACACTCGGTTTTGACCTCCATAACATCTAGAAGGCGGACATGAAAGACGGTCGCATCCCCTGATCAAGCCCAAGGCACCCAAGGTCAAGGAACATGACAACAAGAAGTGGAGGAAGTGCCAGAGGGGGGAGTCAGAGGCCATAAGGGCACATTGATCCTTGTGTTGTTGTTGCTACTATAAATCAGCTTCGTTTGTAGTGTCTATGCTGAACTTGTCCTCTGTGTTGAACTTGTCCGCTGCTGCTGAGCAGCCTAATTGTCGAACCTCGTTAAATACCGTACTATATATCCTACATTAGCTGCTTTATCTACATCTGCTATGTTTACTAAATGTATTTATGGTACTGATTAGATTTGCTGCTCTAGATGTGCCACCAGACTGGGAAAAAACGAGAACCAAAAGGAATAATGAATGAAAAGAGTGTGTGTCGTTGTCGTACCAGCCGCCAAACTCCACCTTTCCACTCTCAAATGTGTCGCACGGGTGTCGCACGGGTTGTCTCCAAAGTCTTCCACCTTTGATGGACGAGCGGCACCACTACCGCCGACATCGGCGGGAGAGCGTGTGTGAGGTGATTGTTTGGGTTAGGGTTTGGAGGCCCCCAGAGTTTCCCGAGCGAGTGAACCAAAAGCAGTTCCTCGTCCTTTTATAAATGGCCTATTTAAGAGAGGTAGGACTCGCACTGTAAAAAAACCACGTTTGATGGATATGGATCATGAAAATTGTTGGAACTTTCTGTTGGGCTTTAGGTCCATAGACAATACAAATTCTGAAATTCATATATAGAAATAAAAAATAAAAAACCACCACGCAACGTCTTTTTATATGACCTAGTTGCGAGAAAAATAACAAACGTGGACAACGAATTTGTGATTCACATAACTAAGCTACGAGAACTATGTCAACGATTAGATCTCCCTTTTCACTTTTGAGATGGTCAATGCCGTCTTGAGCACGACGCCAATGCCGATGGCGTGGCGATGCGCCTTGACGCCGCCGCCGAGGCCACCCTTACCGAGCACGCGTGTCAGCTCGGCGCCTCCTCTTACAGGATCCCGTGGCGTGGTCCTGGATCATGGCGTGAATGGCATCTTCGGTAGCGGCAGCTTGGACAGCAGCCATGGGATTCAGATGTATACATGCATGTTTTGTGCTTACAAGTTCAGTAAGGTCAGAAAAATGCTGAGTCCACGTTGCGGCTGGATCGAGTTTAGCGTTTTTTAGCATCGAGTGAGTCCCATTAAAGTCCCATCTTTAGTTCATTTGCTAAAATATACTCTAGTTCAAATTTTGCTCACGATTGGAGACGACACGCATGACGCGCGCGGCGGGTCTCCTCCTCCGTGATCGGTTTCCTGCGTCGGCGCAGGACGTGGGCGAGGCTCGGGCCGACGTGCTCCAGGACGTGGCTGCACTCACCCGTGCGCGGGTCCCGCGCGAGGCCGTAGAAGCCGACGACAGGAGGTCGCGGCCAGGTTACACGCCTCCCACAGGAGGTCGCGCGGTGGAGCACGACGTGGGAATGCTTGTTGTTGCCGCCTGCATCTGCATGCGCCGGCGAGCGAGGGAGACGCGCCTTGATGACAATGCCGGCGGCGTGGTCCTGGATCATGGCGTGAATGGCGTCTTCGGCAGGGGCAGCTTGGACGGCGGCCATTTGATGTTTGGGGATGTTGCCCGCGATTATGTGTGTGCAAGAGATGGCCGAGATTTCGTGGTGCGCGGGCGCAACGGTGACACTGATGAAGTCGGACTCGGACGGGAGCGAGGACGCGCTTGAATCCGTAATCACTCCGACATCGATCCTGATTCTTACTCCGAGCTAGATCGATGAGATATAAGCTGAGGGAATTCCACGCTTTCTCGATCGCTCGCCTCCCTGTTTTTCATACGTCCACCGGCTTGAGAGCCCTAGATCTGCAAGCTCGCCCTTCGCTGCCATGGCCGCGCCCGCGCAGAGCCCGCTCCGTCGCTGGAAGCGCTTCTTCGGCGCCTTCGACTCCGTGGACGCCGCCATAGAGGCCGCCGACCCCGTCCTGTCCCGCCGGGAGTTCCGGGGCGTCAGGGGCGACATCTTGGAACTCCTCTGCAACGTCGCCGACGACGACCACGCGGAGGCGGAGCGTCTCTGCCTCGTGCTCGACGACCTGATGGCGGAGTCCCTCGAGACGCTCAGGCTGATCCCGGCGATGCCCACGGTGCTTGTCACCACCGACCTCGCCAAGTCGCTCTGCGAGCTGCGGAAGCACGAGTCGGAGCGCGTCCGCGTCCTCGCCAGCGGCATCGTGAGCGGGTGGACGCAGGGACCAAGAAGACGTCCGATCCGGCCGTGGGACCGTCCGCTGTGACCGTGCCGAGCTCTGCTCCGAGGAGAGGATGGAGGCAGCGAAGCACAAGTTCCAGGATGCCTACAAAGGTGCAGAGGACGCGAAGCGACAGCGTCGGACACAACGAGTCGTGGAGTAGCCGGAGATGAACCTCATCCCGAGGGAGAGGAGCCGAGTGACGTGTGCGCCAGCTCCATGGTCAAGAAAAGCTTCTCCGTTATGAGGCTGGCTTCGATTCCAAATGGCTCAGCTCAAAGTTGTAACATGACTGCAATTATTAACTAGCAGAAACTGTTTGCCTGATCTGTAATTGTGAACTAATCTGTGATTGATGCTAATAACATTCTTGATCTCTGGCGTATTTCTATCTTGTGGCATTCGAATTTCCTGCGATGTTCGAAACAGGGTTCAGATCTCGTAAGAACTTGTTGATGAGCAAGCATAATCACGACATCAAACCGTTTCTGGGACACTAACATCTCAAGTGAACCCAAGGTGATATGGCAAGATTTATCTGACTGCCCTACCCATACTGCATTAAACTCTTCACGAATAGAATTTGATGAACATTTCTCTTTTCTCAGGAAAAAGAACGAGTCTCACCATTAGAGTTGCAAGCGGCACTCGCATAACGACCGCAAACAAAAAATATAGGCAAAAATTAGTGAAGGATTAATGAAAAAGCAGTGCCACAATTCGCCCCGCCTGACACCGTACTCACTATTCATGTTTTTTTCTCCTCAAGTCATCCATATGTAAAATCTTACAAACTTATGCATTTTCTTGTGGTGCCTTTGGAAGCCCTCCCACATGTTAGCAGTCAGTGACCAAATCACACGGCGTTGCGTCTTCTGCCGATCACTCCCTGATGAGTGGCTAACTTTGCTACTCTTTCCGATCCATATTACTTGTCACTAAAATTAGATGTATTTAAATATGTTTTAGTGCTAGATACATCTATTTTAACAAGTAATATGGATGGAAGGGAGTGCCGATTTTGATAATTTTATCCTAAATCTACAAAAAAATGGGTATCACGTTACAAATAGCACTAATATCCGTTTGACACAGGTTGGACGGTATATCTAACTGGTAGGGCCCAATTATAAGTTCTGACTTGGCAAAAGATACAGAGGTGGACCTAGGGCCCACCTGTCAGCCCATCTTATTTTATTTTTTATTTTTTTCCTTCCTCTTTTCTTATTCACCGCCCGTGGGCCTCACATATCCTTTCGCTCCCTCCTTATTCACGTCTGATCCCGTCGTTGATTCCCTCATATCGACCCTTCCGCCATTGGCCACACCGCACTCGACCATGCCCCCTCCTCTCTCCATTCGAGCCATGGGAGGCGCCTGCTCCATGTCCGTCGGGGCCACCAGGATCATGGCGCTGCTCACTGAGGCCGGACAGGGCTCACGAGGCTGAATTTGGAGCGGGACATGGCGCATCGCACCAGGGAGCCAACGAACATTATCTCAACGAGCTCTAGTGCACGAACATCACACCGGGATGAGTGCGTGCTCGCCGCCCCACACTTGGGAGTGGGATCATGGGGCTGGCTCCGGACGGGAAATCCGGCGGATCCCTGTCAGGGCTATGGTGGCCCAATGGCGCCGTCATTGGAGAAGAAGGGGAAAAAGTTGGTCGGACGATACTGGTAATAAAAGAGTAGGAAACCAAGATAATAAATTTAGGGTTGTTTCATTTCTTTGCCTCCTAGCCACCCACGCGCTCTCTTTATATCGAAGAGAAGGCGCCCAAGCATTACAAGATTAGACCAGGTTACTTTATTAGACTAACTAATAGACAAATTAAGAACTAGAAGAGGAACACGGAAAAGACAGAGCTAGGACACTAGTAGCCATTGGATTGACACAATGTAGTGTCTATAGATCATGGCCATTGAGTGTAGCCTCTGCTTGACATGTAGCTCATCAGTTTTCGCTACTGTTCTTCCTGGCAGATAGAGTTCCTGACATTGCCCCCTCCTTCACTCAAGACCTTAGGGCTTGAAGGATGGGCAAGTGGCTTGGATGAAGGCCGCGTCCTCCTTTGTGGCCTCTTCTGCCTTCATATTTTGCCAATGGATGAGCCACCGTGGAACTGGAATTTCATATTCCCCGGCACTTCTAGGGATTTGCATGCATTGCAACAATGGGAAGGGAGCGATCTTTACCTTACCATCAGCAGTGCCCAGGGGAAGAAGAGGATTCGGGATATCTATTGGACCCAGGTGTTTCTTGAGCTGACTAACATGGAAAATGTAATGGATCTTTCCAATTCCAGGGATCTGAAGCCGGTATGCAACACTGTCGATCCTCTTCAGGATTTTGAATGGGCCAGACAACTTGGATGTTAGTTTCACGGAATTTCTAAAACCCAGGGAGTTATCACTGTAGGGTTGCATTTTTAGATACACAAAGTCACCTTCTTTGAATTGTATATATGTTTTGTTCATGCCAGCATACTTCTTCATGCGTTGTTGAGCTTGCATCAAGTTTCTCTGCAAGGATTTAAGGATCTGATCCTTTTCTGCTAAGGAACCCTATGCTTCTGGAGATATATTGCTAGGGACTGAGATGTTTAAAAGTCAGGTGGGTTGTACTCATATAATGCCTCAAAAGGAGACATCTTGATGGAAGTATGATAAGCAGTGTTGTACCACCATTCTGCTGCAGGGAGCCAGTCTGACCACTTCTTTGGTTCTTGAAAGGCCATGCAATGAAGATATTGTTCAACATAGTGATTGACTCTTTTAGTCTAGCCATCAGATTCAAGATGGTAGGTTGTGGTGAAGTTGAGTTTGATTTTGAGTGCAGCAAAGATCTCCTGCATAATTTTCTTTGAAAGAACTTGCCTCTATCAGTTGTGATATCATCATAAGGACCATGGAGTTTAACAATGCTATCCATGAAAATCTTGCTGACATATTGGACAGTGTAAGGATGGGATATTGGAATGAAATATGCATATTTAGTTAGTTGTCCACCACCACTAGGATGACATCGTTTCCCCTAGACCTAGGCAATCCCTCAATAAAATCCATGATAATTGATGACAATTTGATGTTTGGAACCTTGAGTGGATATAGTGGACTAGGGTAGTGTACATTTTCTGACATGAAAATCTAGCATGTAGGACAGTCGGAAGCAAAAGGTAGCAATTAACTTATTCATGTTAGGCTAGAAAAATACTTGACTATGTTCCCTGAGTGACCACCAAATATTGAAGAGTGAAATGAGTGAAATATCTTTGTTCTCAAGTCACTGTTGTTTCCAGTTAGTATTCTCCGTTTGTACCTTAGAATTCTAAATTGCAAGGTCTAATGTGGATTTCTAGCATTGTCAATTGAAATTTCTTAGAGCAATTTCAAACAGGGGTCATTTGTGTAGGAGTTAATGGCCTCTTGTACCTAGATAGGTATTGTTGTAGAAATAACAAAATAAGAATTTGTACTATCATCTTGAAAATTGTTTTTAGAGAGCATCAGCTGCAATATTTTCAGGACCCTTTTTATATTCAATCAAGTAATGAAATTATAGCAATTTCAGCATGAGTTTGTGTTGCATGCCTTCTAGCAATCTTTGGTTGCCAAGAAATTTTAGAATTATTTGATCTGTTTTGAAAATTATTTTGGCTCTCAAGAAGTAATGCCTCCATTTCTTTAATGATTGAAGGATGGACATGGCTTCTTTTCCATAAATGGATTGACCATTGTTTCTTGGACCTAAGTACTTGTTGTATAATGCCAATATTATATTGTTTTGCATGAGAATAGCTCCCATTCCTGTAGCACAAGCATATGTCTCCAAGATAAAAGGGACGAAAGAGTCAGGAAGTGCTAATGAAGGAGGAGAAGTCATGACCTTATTTAACATCTGGAAGGTAGCCTCTTGGTCTAGCCCCCCTTGAAAGCATCTTTCTTTAAGACTGCATGTAATGGTTGGAAAATTTGAGCATAGTTTGGATGAACTTTCTGTAGGGTTCGCAGCATAGAAAACAAAAAATTCGTACGATGGGAACAACTATGTACCAAGATCTATCTACTAGATACAAGCAACGGGTGGATATACATCCGTAGAGAACATACCCTTGAAGACCGATAAAGCTTAACGAGGTTGAACTCGTGGTTGATGTAGACGATCTCTTGTCGATCTCAAGATCAAGAGGAAATCCTAGCACCGCAAATCAGCGGCACATCCGTGCTCGCGCACACGTCTGAGGCACCGAGCAACCTCCGCCTCCTCGCTCCAGCGATGCAACGGAAACACAACTCTTTCTTGCCGAATAGCCACCGGGAACATGTATCTCGCTAGTCCGAGACCATGGGGGATAAATACTAGAGGGGGAGAGAGATCCTTGACGAGGAGGTGTGAGTGAGAGAGAGGGAGGGAGGGGGCTCCTTTTATAGGAGAGGGGGAACCCCAAGGGGGTGGCCGGCGCATGGGGATGCCCCCTTGGCCCTTGCCCTCCCCTCATCCATGTGGGTGGACACTCCACTCACAAAAATCCCTTTCAATTCCCTTCACTCAAAAACCCACACAAATTCCCATTAAATTTCCACCAAATTTAATGTAAACTCTCATTAAATAAAACTCCTTTTATTTATTCAGAATTTTGTCAATTACTTTAATGACAAACATTCACATATAACCCCTTGCTAGTATTTCATTTCACATGCAAAAACACTTTCTGCAATTTCACCCGAAAACCTGTTTCGGTATCAAGTGAAATAAATTCTTATGCTTGTTATTCTTTCCGGTATGAAACTTTTGCTCCAAATGGATGTCGGTGTCTCTTAAGTGTGTCACCCTACGGTTCGCGAATAATGCGGACATGATCGAGACCCCTCTCAGATCAATAATCAGAAGCGGGACCTAGAGGTCCATACTGACTCCCACACATTTAGCGATGTATTTCTTGTGATCGCGAGAACCTCTTACGCTAGTATCTTAATCCTTTTGTTTCGTGATATATTACATGTCCGAGATTTGATCATCAATATCTCCATACCTAGTTTGATCTCGTTACTGACATGTACTCTTTTCTCGTTCCCGTGATATAACATTCTAGTGATCAAATCACTTGCTTGCAAGCTAATCAATGTGATATCACCGAGAGGGCCCAGAGCATATCTATCCGTCATCGGGATGAACAAATTCCACTCTCGATCCATGGACCTCAACATAACACTATAGTAGTACTGAACCCATCTTTATAATCACCCTGTTACGGTGTGACGTTTGATGTTATCAAGATACTCTTCCGGTGTTAGTGATTGACATGATCTCATAGTCTAAGGATTAGGATCACTTCGTATGATGTTATAGAAATATAAACTCAATGACTTTGATCGTAATGCTATACTTCAGATGAATGTTCATCACACCATTACACTAATGTTGTGAACTCGTTATTAACAACATCCAATGTCTATGATCAGGAAACCTTGATCATCTTGTTAACCAACGAGCTAGTTTATGAGAGAGGCATAACTAGGAACTTTCTGTTTGTTTATTAAACACACATGTATTAACGTTTATGTATTAATACAATTATAGCATGCAAAATAAACATCTATCATATACTTGGAATATACATAATAACCACTTTATTATTGCCTCTCAGGGCATATTCCCTTCATTTTCTGTAATATCCAGTTAAGACCCGAAAACCCCTAAGATTCTTGATTGTGTGGAGTGTTTTCTATTGAACAATGTCCACAATCTTAGAACGGTCGGTGTAGACTCCATTTCCAGAGATTACATGGCCCAAGTATTCCACTTGTTATTTGGCAAAAATGCACTTTCTGAACTTGGCCTTCAGTTCATGTCATCTTAAGATTTGTAGTACCACTTGGAGGTGCCTTTGATGTCCCCCTAGATTCTTATTGTTGACTAGAATGTCACCAAAGAAGACACGCACAATTTTCCCAAATATTTGGAAAAGATTGTGTTCATCAACTCTTGGAATGTGGTTGGTGCATTGCTTAGTCCAAAGGGCATCACCATGTATTCATAATGGCCTAAGTGGGTACTAAAGGATGTTTTGTGCACATATGTTGGAGTCATCCTTGTTTGGTGATAGCTAGACCTCAGGTCTAATTTGGAAAATATGGTGGATCCTTGTAACTCATCCCGCCTATAATCAATGATAGGAATATGAAACTTGTTTTTGATTGTCAAAGTCATTGAGTTGTCTGTAATCCACACATAATCTTTAGGATTTGTCGTTTTTCCTTAGTAGAATCATTGGGGAGGAGAAGGGACTGGAACTTGGTCTTATTTCTGAAAATTTTAGCATTTTTTTATTAGTGTCTCCATAGTGTTCTTCTAGTGGTGTGATAGCTTGTAAGATCTGATGTTAGAAGTCTTGTAATTAGGTAGAAGTGGTATGGTTGTGATTAATGTCTCTACGAGTGGATAATCTAGATGGTTTGGGGAATACATCTTGAAAGGTGTCTAATATTATGTCCATCTCCACTTGGTTGTCAGATATTTCATTGATGGTAGGTTCAGAGTCAAGAACTGTCAGGTGCACTAGTATCCCTGAGCTCCAGCTGTTATCAATTTATGGCATTCTTTGGCTGACATGAGGATGTCCTATTGTGGCACCATGTGGTCCACAAAGACACGAGTAGATCCCTTGTCATGGATGGTGATAATTCTGCCAATGAAGTCAAAAGACATAGGGTTGTACTTCTTCATCCAATTAACTCCCTAAACTATATTAGTTCCTTTGAGCTGCGGTCTTCTGAAGTCGGTCACAAATTCTTTGTCTTGTGCAGCGAAGGAGAATTGAGCTACAATTGTGTTAGAAGTGAGGATACCACACCAGCTACTTTAACATTTCTACTAGTAGTTGGGGATAATTGTCGACTATGTTATTTGGCAAAAGCTTAATCCACAAATGTGTTAGTGCTGCCACTATCCATAAGGGCAATTGCTTTGTGTCCTTGAATGTGTACCACTACTGATATGATAGATGGACCAGGTAGTCCATTGTATTCCTCAGCAAAGATTGTCATCAATTGTTCAGTTGGTCCAATATTAGAAACATCAGGGAGATAAGATTGTACAAGTTCTTCTTATGAAAGTTGTTGCATCACACAAACTGATGATACGTCGAAAACGTATCTATAATTTTTGATGTTCCATGCTTCTTAAGTATCTACTTTGCTTTGCTTTGTCTATACTTTGAGGTGTTTTTATATGTTTTCTGGTACTAACCTATTAACAAGATGCCACAGTGCCAGTTGCCTATTTTCTTATGTTTTTGGTTCCAGAAAAGGCAAAAAATCAATATTCTCTAAATTGGACGGGACAAAAGCCAAAGTCAATATTTTACCGTGGAGAACACGAATCCAGAGTACGAGACGGAGGAGAGCCACCAGGGGGCCAGACCCCTGGCCATGCGGCTGGGCCCAGCCCACGCCTGGGGGGTACCGCCGCCCTGGCCGCCCCCTGCCTTGCCTCTTTGCCTATAAAGACCCCCCGATGTAGAAACCCTATGGACCCAATTAATATTCCACGAAACCGTATGTAGCCGCCACCACCATCGTCCCTAGATCGAGGGATCTGAAGCTCTTCCCAGCACCCTGCCAGAGGGGAGATCATCCCGGAGGCCTTCTTCTTCATCATGCCAGCCTCTGGTATGAAGTGTGAGTAGTTCCACCTTGGACTACGGGTCCATGTAGTAGCTAGATGGTTGTATCTCCTCCTTTGTGCTACCATGTTTAGATCTTGTGAGATCCGTTCATGATCAAGATCATCTATTAGTAATCATGCATGTTGTGTTTGCGGGGATCCGATGGATATTGAGATTACTATGTCAGATTGATTAATGGTTGTCTTATTGATTCTATCATGTCTATGTTGTTTCTGATCTTGCATGCTCTCCGTTTCTAGTAGCTATCTTGGCCAAGTAGATGCTAGTGACTCCAAGAGGGGGTATTTATGCTCGATAGTGTGTTCACGCCTCTATTTAATCTAAGAGAAGTGGCAGAAATATCTAAGATTGTAGATGTGTTGTTGCCACTAGGGAGAAAACAACGATATCTTGTTCATGGACCAAGTGGATTGTTTACCTTACACACTTTTCTTAAAGCAGTTATCCGTTGCTTGCAACTTAATACTGGAGGGGGTTCGTGATAACCTGAAGGTGGATTACTAGTCATAGATGCAGTTGGATGGTGGTCTATGTATCTTGTTGTATTGCCCAATTGAATATCATAGGATCATGAATGTCTAGTATTGCATTGTTATGCCTTGCTTAGTCCTGTCAATTGCCCTGCTGTAATTTGTTTACCCAGCATGCCATGTTTGTTTATCTTAAGGAGAACTCCTCTGGTGAACTATGGACCCCGGTCCAATCTTTACCATTGATACATCTTCCACTGTTACTGTTTACTTTTTGCAAACCACTATTACCTTCCACACCATATAGTTAATCATTTGTTTTTAGCAAACTGGTGAGATTGACAACCTCACTGTTCGTTGGGGCAAAGTCTTGAGTTTGTGTTGTGCAGGTTTCTAAGTTGCTAGCAACACCTTTGAGTCGTTTCCTTCCACCTACTGGTTCGATAACCTTGGTTTCTTACTGAGGGAAAACTTGCTGATGTGCTTATCATACCTTCGTCTTGGGGTCTCCCAACGAAGCTTCCACGCATCATCAACTGCATCCTCAAATTCCTCTTGGGGTTTTGTTTGGTTTGCTTTTTCTTATAAAAAACATAAAAAAATTAGTTCCTACTCTAGTTGCTGGTTTGTTATTGCCCTGCTTTGTCATGCTTTCTATCAATGGATGGTTTCTTTGAAACTAGTTCTTATTGGCAAGGTGGGTTCACGGAAGAACAAAATAATTATTATAAGGAACAATGTTTGTCACAAAAAGGGAAACACTTATGGGAACAAATTGATAAATTGAATACTATTGCTAGAGAGGTGCGCTCTACTTATAATGTTACTTATTGCTTTGATAAATCTTGTTGCTGTAGGAGGTATAAACACCTACCTTTTCAATGTTAGTGTAATGATAATGTTACCATATCTTCTTATGTTAAAGGAAATTATGACTTTTATGATGTGAAACAAATTGAAGAATTTATTGCCTTCAAGGGTGCATTTGAACTTGCCAGTTTGCTCGAAAATACTGATGATGCACCTTATGAATATGAGGTTTATGAGATACTTAAATTTTGCTTTGATAATTACAAGGAATACAATGGATATAGTCTTGAATATTTTAATAGGTATTTTCCACAAATAGAAGAGACTAATGCTTTGCAGGAGCCTATGGAAGAAGAAATTGCTGAATCTGAAAGCTCATTAGATGAAAACGAGGAGGAGAGTGATGACAAGAGGAGGAAGAATGGATCTACCCATGCCTACCTTCTAATGAGACTAACTCTTTACCTCTTACATTATTTGATTGTCCCCCATGCTTACCAAAGGAGGATGAATGTTATGTTCTTGTGTATTCTTTTAAAATATCTGCTATGGTAAAACTTGTGATAATAGTTATGCTCCTGTTATCTATGATAATCCTATATTTGTGCCTAACTTCGAAATGCATGGTACTAAAGAGTTTTGCTTAGAATTCTTTTATGATAAAGCTCTAGATGATGGTATTGGAGATATGCCCAAGAGGCAATAATAATGTGGTTATTATCATATCTTCACACTTATGATAAATGTTTACATACCATGCTATAATTGTATTAACCGGAAACATTAATACTTGTGTGATTTGTAAACTAAAATAAGAGTCCCTAGTAAAGCCTCTTGTTAAACTAGCTTGTTGGTTAATATATGATCATGGTTTCCTGATCATGAACATAGAGATGTTATTAACAACAGGATCATATCATTAGGAGAATGATGTGATGGACATACTCCTATAGATAAGCGTAGCATAAAGATCAAGCCATTTCAATAGTTCAATTGCTATATGCTTTCTGATACATAGTAACCTAATTCCTTCGACCATGAGATCATGCATATCACCTTTTCCGGATGGATGCTTTGATGTCATCAAACACCACACCGTAACAGGGTGGCTATAAAGGTGGCATTGAGTGTTCAGAAAGTATTGGTTGAAACACATGGATCAAGAGTGGGATTTGTCCATCCATATGACAGATAGATATACTCTGGGCCCTCTCGGTGAAATGTCATCCAATTAGCTTGCAAGCATGTGACTGGCTCACAAGGGATCACATATCACGGGAACGAGAAAAGAGTACTTATCAGTAACGAGGTTGAACTAGGTATGCAGAGATACCGACGATCAAAACCTCGGATAAGTAAACTATCGTGAGACAAAGGGAAATTGGTATCGTATGTAAGTGGTTCATTCGATCGCAAAGTAATCGTAGAAATATGTGGGATCCATATGAATTTCCAGATTCCTCTATTGGTTATTGTTCGGAGAAGTGTCTCGATCATGTCCGCATAATTCACGAACCGTAGGGAGACACACTTAAGGATTCGATGTTGTTGAGTAGTTATGGAATGATGAGTAAGAGACCGAATGTTGTTCGGAGTCTCGGATGGAATCCGGGATATCACGAGGAGATCCGGAATGGTCCGGAGAATAAGATTCATATAAGTAAAGTCCCGTTTCGGAGTTCGGGAATGATTCCGGTGTTTTCATCGGGAACATTCTAGAAGGTTCCAGAATGTCCGGCACTCCGGGGGGGAAGGGGTACATGAATGTGTTATATCAAGTTGGTATGATTGCATCATGTATTAAGTGTCATTGCTATACCAAATAGAGGATTTAATCAAATCCTAGTTTGAAAAGTCAAACGGCTAGTTTGAAAGTCAAACGGCTATTTTGGGAAAGTGGGAAAGAGGAGAAGGAAGTTTGAAGCCGACTTGGGGGAGGAGTTCCTCCTCCCACCGCCGGCCCTCCTTGAGGCCGAGTTGGGGAGGGACTCCCCTCCCCAGGCGCGCCTCCCTCCACCTATAAAAGGAGGGGCAGGGCTCCCCTCCTAGACACACAAGTTCCTATCATCTAAATCTAAACCCTAGCCACAGCCTCCGGTTTAGAGCCGTTTTGGTTTAGAGCTTCTAATTGCCCTAGCCTTCGGTTTAGAGCCTTCTAATTGGTGTGTCTAATCCCTAGACCACTAAATCCTCTCTCATACTCCACCATACTCGCTCCGGCTTAAGGCGAAGCCCTGCGAGATCTCCCCTCTACTTCCGGTACCACGCCGTTGTGCTGCTGGAATCGCGAGGAGAGTGCTACAACCTCCACTGCCTGCTGGAACAAGGGAGAGGAAGGTCTTCGTCGAGTACCGAACGTGTGACCGACTGCGGGAGCGCTGCCGGAATGTGGCGCCGGAAGGATCGTCTACGCGATCTTGAGATCAGAAAGAGTACGACTACATCACCCACGAGAATCTGCTCTCGTTAACCGCTTTGGAATCTTCGAGGGTAAGTTATTCCATCGACTCGTTGCTACAATCTAGTAGATAGATCTTGGCTTGTTTGTTTGTATGCGATAGAAAATTTTTGTTTTCCATGCTACGAACCCCTACAGTGGTATCAGAGCCGTGTCTATATGTAGATCTGTTGCACGAGTAGAACACAATGGTCATTGTGGGCGTTGATGCTTTTATTGTCGATTGCTTCTTGTGTACTTTGCATCTTGCGGTATGTTGGGATGAAGCGGCCCGGGCTAACCTTACATGACATCGTTCATGAGACTTGATCCACGCTTGACATGCAACTTGTATTGCATAAGTGGCTTTGCGGGTGCCTGTTTCTCCTAGCATAGTTAAGATCCAATTTACAACGGGTGATTAACAATACTAGTATCAATGTTGTGGTTCTTATTCGTAAGTTAGAACGACACTTATTGAAAGCCCCAAACCACTAAAATATGCAAAGAAAGTAGAGGCGTCTAACTTTGTTTTGCAGGGGTGTGCAGTGATGTGATATGGCCATGATTGTGATTATATATGATGTATGCAATGTTCCTTATTGTAAGTCGGCAACCGGCAGGAGCCATATGGTTGTCTTTAATTTCTGTTAAGACCGCATGTCTATTCAAGGTAGTTGTAATAGTTGTAAGTCGGTGGACGACAACCATGGAGAAGCATCATTGACCTTGATGCAATGTCGGTGATGATGGAGATCATGTTCGTGCTAGAAGATGGAGATCGGAAGCACAAAGAAGAAGGGCCATATCATATCACTTATTATGAATTGCATGTGATGTTAATCCTTTATGCATCTTGTATTGCTTAGTAGACGACGGTAGCATTATAAGATGATCCCTCATGCACATGAATTTCAAGTCATAAAGTGTTCACCCTTAGTTGGCACCGTTGCTAAAGCTTGTTGTTTCGAAGCACCACGTGATGATCGGGTGTGTTAGATTCTGCAAGTGTATACAACGTGGGCAAGCCAGATTTGCTCATGCGGAAGCTAAGGTTTGATCTTGACGAGCCTAGCATGTACAGACATGGTCTCAGGAACACGGATCACTGAAAGGTAAAGCATGAGTCATATAGGAGATATGATGAACATGTTGATTGTTCGCCATTGAAGCTATATCAACTCTCGTGATGATCGGTTTTGATGTGGTGGATTTGGTTCGTGTGATCACTAAAACAATGTGAGGGATATTGTTTTGAGTGGGAGTTCACCTAGATTAATTTAATTATTAATTAGAACTCAATTTATCATAAACTAAATCAAAGTGAATTTGCATAGTTGTTGTAGTCATTGCCATCCGTTTACCACCTTGCGCTTAGTTATAATTGAGATGATAGAACTATAGAATTCTGGTTAGTTACTTTACGAACTGGTATCGTATTGTTTTGAAGTGTTAATCTAAAGTTTAAAAGTCCTATTGCAAACTTTCAGTAAGTTCCGGTTACTCCATGAAGTTTAATAATTGGTATTAAATCTAGAGTGACAATTCCAAGAGTTAGTGTATGAGTATCATGTTTGTCTCCATGATTCTTGATATTCAAAGGATTGTCTTAATATCAAGGTTATCTAGGATCTGAAAGAGTTGTTTCAGAAACCATGATGTGTGGAAGATATTGTGATATCTGAAACGAAGTTTTGGTTGCAACATGACAGAGTATAATATGGCAAAAGTCATGTTCTCATATTTGATGAGAATTTGCAAAGGGTTGGAGACACTAGTTGTCCTAATCCACCAAAAGGTTTTGGATAGCAACATTATACTCGTAATTCATCATTATAAGCTAAAAGTAGCTTGATCATGGACAATTCCATGATAAAGGTGAATATTTGATGTAGGTAAAATGTTTACTACACCAAGAGATTACTAAAGAAAGGAATTTGAAAGAACACCAAACATTTGATGATGGTGATCTACTTCAAAGTGCAAGTCCAAAGACAATGGTATTTAACTATACACCCGTTGGACTATGTGTCATATGTATGACTCCACTATTGATGTTGATAGATTCTTTCAAACAGAAAAGGAAATACTGAAAGAGAATCTCATAAATATATGTCAGAAAATAAAAGACTAGAATTGTTCAGTTTAAGTATATAGATGATATACATGTTATGGCTATATTATTTGCTTATTAAACAATGTGGTTCTTAAGTATTTGATACTGAATTTGTTGGTGTGAATCGTCATACAAAACAACACAATTCATGAACTAAAATGGCCTAAGTTACTAGAAAAAGAATATGTGATGATGTTCATCGAGAACAAATAAAGGGTTATTGTGTTGCTCGTTAAACATCAAAGCTTGCCTTCAAAGATTTGTTTTATCAGGTATTATGAGAACAAAAGGGTTGTTCAAATAATTGCCGTAATCCATAAAAGATGGATTCGCAAATCTCGTTGGAGACATCACATCCATAAAACTAGTGCTAAAGACGTCGAAAGACAAATTGATTGAAAGATCACTTAGGAAGTGACATCGCCGTTTAAATTATATTGGAAAGAAAACATGAAAAAAACTCCATGTAGATGGAATTTTGGAGTCTTTTGATTTTTGATCAAATGACACTTGTGAAACTTTCCTAGAAATAATTAAAACTTCGTTCATAGGCCAAAAGGGAACGAATGACTAGCTTATTGGAACTTGTACATATTGTTGTACGAAGTCCATTATGTGTAGTCAAGAGCGATGGATTTCAACTTCATATGCTTTCTCCGAAAATTTGAGTGAATATATGAATATTTACTTAATAAGGATGAAGTATGAAACATTTGAAAAGTTCAAAGACTTTCAAGATGAAGTGCAAAATCATTGTAACAAGAATATAAATAGTTTATGATAAGATCATAAAGGAAGATATTTGAGTTACAAGTTTAGCATAATACCTAAGATTTAAGGAATCGTTCCGTGGATTTGCATTTCCCGAAACACCATAAGAGTATGGAGCGTTCGAGATATGTAATTAAACCTTGTTTGACATGGTAAGATCAAAGGTATAATTCATAAAACTGCCATTATATTTTAAAGATTAAAAGCTTTAGAGACTACCGTTTTTCCACTGAAAAGAGCTTCATCATAATCCGTTGAAATGACACCATATAAAGATATGGTTTGGGATAAAACCCAAGTAGTCCTTTCTTAAAACATTGGTATGCTATGCATAAGAAAGATGTGTGCAACCAAAGTCGGATGAACCTGTCTTTGTATGACTGTTAAGTATTCCTCCATAAACACCGGAGACAAAAGTGTTTGTTGCTTAGAACGACAAGTTTCTTTGAGAAGGAATTTTTCGTGAAAAGTTAAGTGGGAGGACAATAGAACTTTAATAAGGTTAAAAGAACCTTAGCTATATGTGCAAAGTTGCGCAGCGCCGAAAAGTGTTCCGGAGTTAGCAAACAATGCTCATGGCTCGCGTACTTCAAAGGTTGTGGTCACGGAGATCTAAGTTCCTATTGAAACAAGTAGGTCGGATGAACAATCAAATACCAAGATTTGAGAGTTAAATCATTATTTGGCAATAATGATCCGACTACATGCAAAGAAGCGATGATGAGCCCTGACTCCGTCAAATGGCTTGAAGCCATAAAATACATGATAGTTCCATACACGAGAAATCAAGTTTTGAACTTGAAGGACCCTCGAGAAAGGTATAAGACCTTACAGTTGTGTTTGGATCTATAAAGAAATAGACGTGAATATAGTCGACATGTTGGGAAAGAGTTCACAACAATGTTCAAAGGTTGTATATGACAAGATTTGATCTTTCATAGCGATATTTAGTCTAGACGGATTAATGTAGCAACCACTACATATAATTTTGTTATATGGTAGTTGAATAAACAAAACAAGTTCTTCTAATAGAATTGTTACCTAGGACATGTGAGTAACATGGTCCATAGGGGTTTTGTTAATTCAAAGGATGCTAAAAGCATATGCAAACTTCAATGGTTGAAGTAAGCATCGCAGAGTTGGAATCTTCACTATGATGAAACTATTAAAAGAGTTTATTTCATCAAAGACAATGAAGATGCTTGCATTTGCAAGAAATTAAGTGGGAGCGCTAAGACATGTTTCTAATACATTATATGGAAGACATATTGTTGATTGGAAATAATGTATCTTTTATTAACACATATTAAAAATTTCATCCCGATGAAAGACTTAGGCAAAACCCAAATATTTGGCATCAATAGACGCTAATATGGTTGTGCCAGAAGTACATAGACGAGATATTGAATGAGTTCAATATAGAAACTACAAGAAAGTTTCTTGTCGCACAGAAAGGATTGAATGAGTTCAATATTAATGATATATTCGAATGTATTGACATTTGGTAAGTGAAACAAGATTCAAGTATAGATTTATACTTGATCACAAAGAGTATTTATATCAATCATACTGTTATATGTACAAATCCAGATATGTCCTATGCTCTAAATGTTGTGAGCATATACCAGAATGATTCATAAGATGATCATTGGACAATAGTAAGAATATTCTTATGATCTTTTGGAAGAACTAAGAGTATATTATTTGTAGAAGTGACAAATAGATGGTTAGTTCATTGTAAAAGTACTACATTGATACTAGTTTTGTCACAAAGTACAAATTAAGTTTATCTCAATCTAAACTAAGGGTGGCACAATATAATGGAAAGTGAGTTCCATAATGGATTTGGATGAGTTCCAAAGTTAAGACATTATGACAGATACTACAACAAAAGGCTAAGTATATGACTGCTATTTTAGCAGCTAAAGAGGGCATTTGTGTCAAGTAGTTTGTTATCAAACTAGGTGTAGTTCACAGCGGGATAATACTATGAAGATATATTGTACGACAATATTATCAACATGTTTTAACCCCAAAGAACTAAAGGTCACACCAAAGGACCAAATTTGTACGAAGCCATCTCATTAGAGAATGAGTGATGCGTAGAGACGCAAAGACATGCAATTACACACAGACCTGGAAGTGTCAGATCCGGAGATCAGTTGACCACTAGCAAACGTGTACTTACAACACCAGAAAGCCATAGGTGTTGAATACACAAAGGTTTGAAACTAGATTATTGACTCTAGTGCAAGTGGGAGACTGTTGGAGATATGCCCAAGAGGCAATAATAATGTGGTTATTATCATATCTTCACACTTATGATAAATGTTTACATACCATTCTATAATTGTATTAACCGGAAACATTAATACTTGTGTGATTTGTAAACTAAAATAACAGTCCCTAGTAAAGCCTCTTGTTAAACTAGCTTGTTGGTTAATATATGATCATGGTTTCCTGATCATGAACATAGAGATGTTATTAACAACAGGATCATATCATTAGGAGAATGATGTGATGGACATACTCCTATAGATAAGCGTAGCATAAAGATCAAGTCATTTCAATAGTTCAATTGCTATATGCTTTCTGATACATAGTAACCTAATTCCTTCGACCATGAGATCATGCATATCACCTTTTCTGGATTGATGCTTTGATTTCATCAAACACCACACCGTAACAGGGTGGCTATAAAGGTGGCATTGAGTGTTCAGAAAGTATTGGTTGAAACACATGGATCAAGAGTGGGATTTGTCCATCCATATGACGAATAGATATACTCTGGGCCCTCTCGGTGAAATGTCATCCAATTAGCTTGCAAGCATGTGACTGGCTCACAAGGGATCACATATCACGGGAACGAGAAAAGAGTACTTATCAGTAACGAGGTTGAACTAGGTATGCAGAGATACCGACGATCAAAACCTCGGATAAGTAAACTATCGTGAGACAAAGGGAAATTGGTATCGTATGTAAGTGGTTCATTCGATCGCAAAGTAATCGTAGAAATATGTGGGAGCCATATGAATTTCCAGATTCCTCTATTGGTTATTGTTCGGAGAAGTGTCTCGATCATGTCCGCATAATTCACGAACCGTAGGGAGACACACTTAAGGATTCGATGTTGTTGAGTAGTTATGGAATGATGAGTAAGAGACCGAATGTTGTTCGGAGTCTCGGATGGAATCCGGGATATCACGAGGAGATCCGAAATGGTCCGGAGAATAAGATTCATATAAGGAAAGTCCCGTTTCGGAGTTCGGGAATGATTCCGGTGTTTTCATCGGGAACATTCTAGAAGGTTCCGGAATGTCCGGCACTCCGGGGGGGAAGGGGTACATGAATGTGTTATATCAAGTTGGTATGATTGCATCATGTACTAAGTGTCATTGCTATACCAAATAGAGGATTTAATCAAATCATAGTTTGAAAAGTCAAACGGCTAGTTTGAAAGTCAAACGGCTATTTTGGGAAAGTGGGAAAGAGGAGAAGGAAGTTTGAAGCCGACTTGGGGGAGGAGTTCCTCCTCCCACCGCCGGCCCTCCTTGAGGCCGAGTTGGGGAGGGACTCCCCTCCCCAGGCGCGCCTCCCTCCACCTATAAAAGGAGGGGCACGGCTCCCCTCCTAGACACACAAGTTCCTATCCTCTAAATCTAAACCCTAGCCACAGCCTCCGGTTTAGAGCCGTTTTGGTTTAGAGCTTCTAATTGCCCTAGCCTTCGGTTTAGAGCCTTCTAATTGGTGTGTATAATCCCTAGACCACTAAAGCCTCTCTCATACTCCACCATACTCGCTCTGGCTTAAGGCGAAGCCCTGCGAGATCTCCCCTCTACTTCCGGTACCACGCCGTTGTGCTGCCGGAATCGCGAGGAGAGTGCTACAACCTCCGCTGCCTGCTAGAACAAGGGAGAGGAAGGTCTTCGTCGAGTACCGAACGTGTGACCGACTGCGGGAGCGCTGCCGGAACGTGGCGCCGGAAGGATCGTCTACGCGATCTTGAGATCGGAAAGAGTACGACTACATCACCCACGAGAATCTGCTCTCGTTAACCGCTTTGGAATCTTCGAGGGTAAGTTATTCCATCGACTCGTTGCTACAATCTAGTAGATAGATCTTGGCTTGTTTGTTTGTATGCGATAGAAAAATTTTGTTTTCCATGCTACGAACCCCTACAGATGGTCCTATATTGAATGATCAGTCATCTTGTTATAAAATTGTTAAAAGTGGGTTTGAAGGTTTTAATCCCACTATTTTTGAGCTTGATAAAAATTATGTGTTTGTAGATCATGAAAAGCACGCTTTATGTGATAGTTATATTGTTGAGTTTATTCATGAGGCTACTGAAAATTATTATGAGAGAGGAAAACGTCGTTGTAGAAGTTTTCATGGTACTAAAACACCTCTCTATGTGCTGAAAGTTTTGAAGTTACTCTTGTTTTATCTTCATATGCCTGTCATCTTGTTCTTTATGAATTCATTTGCATACAATATTCCTATGCATAGGAAGTGGGTTAGACTTAACTGTGTTTTGAATTTGCTTCTTGATGCTCTCTTTTACTTCAATTCATATTTCTTATATGAGCATCTCCTCAAACTAGCATGCCTAACTTAAAGGCGTTAAAGAAAAGTACTTATTGGGAGATAACCCAAAAGTTTTTTTGAGTCTTTGAAGTTATTACTTCAGTAATGACCTCTCCTTATCCTTTTTATTTGCTTTTTGTGCCAAGAATAACCTCTAATGAGAGGGAAGTAAGATTTGGGGAGTTGCTATCCCGAAACAGATTTTTGTGCTCCACCGTAAAAATTCTTGTAAAATATCTGTATGTCGGATTGAGATGATATTTTCTGAATAAATCCCTCAATATGTTATCTAACTTTTTTTAGTTCAACACTTTTTGATTTGAGCAACATAAGGTCTTTGAAAAAATCGGTTTCTACCTGCTGGTCTGTCTTAACAGATTTCTGCCATTATTTGCATTTGCTTCTTATTGATTCCTTTTTGGGTTCTTTTTGGGAAATTGAGCTTTTTTAGGCAATTGATACAGTATCTTGTGTTTTTAGTGAAAGTTTTGCTGTTCTAAAGCTAAACCCAAAGGTCTATTATCTTTCGAATACACTAATGTTGCTAATGAAGATTGTGTGAAGTTTTGTATGAAGGAAAATATTCAGGTGTAGAGAAAGAATGATGTAATAAGATGAAGAATGGACAAAAGCTCAAGCTTGGGGATGCAACCCCTTGTCACCCCAAGAAATATTCAAGAGTTACAAGCGTCAAAGCTTGGGGATGCCTTGGGCATCCCCTTCTTCATCAATAAAAAGCTCAGGTCTTTCTAGACACTCCGTTTTTATTGTTTCATGCACAGTTGTGTTGTTCTTGGAGCGTCTTAGTTTTCGTTTGGTTTGCTTAGTTTTCTTGAATAAAGTAGTTTGGACCCCCGCTCTTGCTGTGTTGTTTCAAATAAGTTGATTGGTGTTGGAGAGGAGTAGAAAGTTCTTGCTTAAATAGTATAAGAGGAGCTTGCTTTGACTGTGACTTAGACTTTAGCATGTCATGCTAGGTGTTGTCTTGACCTTATGCTTAGTGATTATTGTTGTAGCATGACTCGTTCCAAACAATTGGTATTTCTTAATGTGCCTTGAAGGAATCATGCATTGTTTTAGCATACAAAAGTATAGTATTGTGCTATTCTCCTTTGATGCTTTGTTTGGGTTGATTTGGCACATGCTCACACCATGTTATGACTATAACAAGTCACCATAGCCTCTATGATCATTTATTCCTTAACTTGTAGTACCACTTTATGCTTTGATTAGTAATGCTTTGTCGCTCTGCATGATTATGGCCATTATTGCTCTCTTAGTTGGTTGCTCCCAGTCTTTTGCTAGACTCCACTTGTATGAGTAAGCTCTACTCATGCATCCAACCCCCAAGAAACCAAGTTATTCCAAAGTGTCCACTATAAATTCCTATGCATGGTGTGTTACATCATTCCAAGTATATTCTTGGTTTCATCTATCTTCCAATTAAAAAAGTATTTTGTTATGTGAAAACTTAGTGATTAAATCTCTCACGAACTTGATGGCACACTTTATTTTTCTTCCCCTAATAAACTTGAACCATTGTGTCATATATGTTGTATATGCTTGCACTTATACGTTGGAATTAGCAGAACCGTGCTATCACGGGGAACGCTTTCAACATTGCACTTGCACTTTGTACATAGTTGATATCATGCTCTTTTGTCTATGGATGTCGTCAGTGTGAAATAAAAGGGGAGCTTGTAAGTCCATGGAGTTATGTATGTGTGTTAGAGAAACGCATGGGCCGCTAGCCTAATCCATGCCTAACCATGGTGGAAACTTGCAGCATCACCATAATGACATCTATGAAGCTTTCTTCTTATAAAAAAGAGACATATTAAAAAGAAGAAAGAGAGAAAAAAGCACCATATTCCCATGGTAAATAAGAAGATTGCCGAGATTCTCATTGTCTGATTGCCTTGTCATTTTGATTATGGGATAGCTCCTCTATCATATGCAAGGGGTACCCTGTTGGCGATTCTCTATGATACACATGTACTTACTATGACAAGAACTTACAGGTGACTAAAGTTGAGTAGCATGAGGAGCGGCCCTCGTATTCAAGGGACATGAGATTGCCAACTTGTACTTTGTCAAGCATATACTCCATAGTTTGTTCACTTTAACCTTAATCACTTCAAGATTCCTATGATAGGGGCAATGAGAGCTGAAAGCTAACAAGTACCATAATTTTTGGAAGCTCTTTTTGAAACTTAAATTCCCTGCTTCCCTTATGAAGGGCCTTTCTTCCACTATTATATTGTGTCTCCACCTTCTATCCTTAGGCACCAGTTAAGAGAGCATAGTTGTCATTCTTAGTTCTATGTGCATTGTCCCAAAACTTATTGATTGATGCATATTTTTGATATTACTTGTGCTTGTGCTATTTGTATCTAGTCACTCTTATGAACTTTGAAGGTGTCTTATACATATTTTTGCTACACCATGAGGGACAAGCTGAATACCACTATGCTATGTTTTCTGCATGTGAAACAAACAAACGTTTTTCAATGCATGTTATTCATGATCTTTGTTTGTAATCTTTCATGTTGCATGCATAGTTACTTTGTCTTACTGTTAGATCTCCATCTTTCATGCTCATGTTTAGAGTTCTTTGATCCCAGCTTTCAATGCTTGCAAATGGTTTGATGGTGCATGTCACCTCAAAAAAAAAATTATCACCTACCTACTCAAGGACGAGCAGGAGTTAAGCTTGGGGATGCTTGATACGTCGGAAACGTATCTATAATTTTTGATGTTCCATGCTTGTTTCGTATCTACTTTGCTTTACTCTGTCTACACTTTGAGGTGTTTTTATATACTTTCTGGTACTAACCTATTAACAAGACGCCAGAGTGCCAGTTGCATGTTTTCTTCTGTTTTTGGTTCCAGAAAAGGCAGAAAATCAATATTCTCGGAATTGGATGGGAAAAAAAGCCAAAGTCAATATTTTATAGTGGGGAACAGGAAGCTAGAGTACGAGACAGAGGAGATCCACCAGGGGGCCACACCCCCTGGCCACGCGGCTGGGCCTAGCCCGCGCCTGGGAGGTGCGGCGCCCTGGCTGCCCCTGCCTCGCCTCTTCGCCTATAAAGACTCCCCGATGCAGAAACCCTAGGGACCCGATCAATATTCCACGAAACCGTCTGTAGCCACCGCCACCATCGTCCCTAGATCGAGGTGATCTGAAGCTCTTCCCGACACCCTGTCGGAGGGGATATCATAACGGAGGCCTTCTTTTTCATCATGCCAGCCTCCGATATGAAGTGTGAGTAGTTCCACCTTGGACTACGGGTCCATGTAGTAGCTAGATGGTTGTATCTCCTCCATTGTTCTACCATTTTTAGATCTTGTGAGCTCCGTTCATGATCAAAATAATCTATTTGTAATCATGCATGTTGTATTTGCGGGGATCCGATAGATATTGAGATTACTATGTCAGATTGATTAATGGTTTTGTCTTATTTATTCTATCATGCCTATGTTGTTTGTGATCTTGCATGCTCTCCGTTTCTAGTAGCTATCTTGGCCAAGTAGATGCTAGTGACTCCAAGAGGGGGTATTTATGCTCGATAGTGGGTTCATGCCTCTATTTAATCTAAGGGAAGTGACAGAAATCTCTAAGGTTGTAGATTTGATGTTGCCACTAGGGAGAAAACAACGATCTCTTATTCATGGAACAAGTGGATTGTTTACCTTACACACTTTGCTTAAAGAAGTTATCCGTTGCTTGCAACTTAATACTGGAGGGGGTTCGGATGATAACATGAAGGTGGATTATTAGTCATAGATGCAGTTGGATGGCGGTATATGTATCTTGTTGTATTTCCCAATCAAATCTCATAAGATCATGAATGTCTAGTATTGCATTGTTATGCCTTGCTCAGTCCTATCAATTGCCCTGCTGTAATTTGTTTACCTAGCATGCCATGTTTGTTTATCTTAAGGAGAACACCTCTAGTGAACTATGGACCCCGGTCCAATCTTTACCATTGATACATCTTCCATTGTTACTGTTTACTTTTTGCAAACCACTATTACCTTCCACACCATATAGTTAATCCTTTGTTTTTAGCAAACCGGTGAGATTGAGAACCTCGTTGGGGCAAAGTCTTGAGTTTGTGTTGTGCAGGTTTGCAACTTGATAGCAACACCTTTGAGTCGTTTCCTTCCTCGTACTGGTTCGATAACCTTGGTTTCTTACTGATGAAAACCTTGTTGTTGTACTCATCATACCTTCGTCTTGGGGTCTCCCAATGAAGCTTCCACGCACCATCAACTGCATCCTCAATTTCCTCTTCAGAATGACCTTGCATTGTAATTGCATGGACAACTTTTTTCATTGGGAGACATGCCACCAGTATTTGTCGTGTGGTGGCATCTCCAAAATAGGTAAAACCGCTAATGCGTGGATCCCAAAAGCTAGGTCTCGTATTGGTGGCGACGAGTATTACGGAGAAGTATCTAGTATTTGTAATAGTAGCGGTGTGGGTAGTTTGATACGCCACTACTTATTTTCTTCTGGTAGGATATGTGGGTCCGACCCAATGGTGGTGTCCGCTTTTAACTGTATGCTAACAAAAATCTCTAACCAGACCTGGTACATCTTGAGCAACTCATTTATCGTTGTTGTCCTCAAGCGGCAAGAATTGCGGCAGGCGGGGAGGCGACACTCAGGGATCTCTGAAATAATGGTGTGGCCTTTAGCTTTTCCATTCTAGTGGCATGACACGTTGTCGAACGGTCATTCTCGAGCTTCTCCAGTGAACTTCCATGGAGAAAGGCAGATGAGTTTTTTAGAATGGGCTCCCTCAATAAGCATTGCTATATGTTGGTGTGGAGTTTTGATGCGTTGTTGTGTCTTCTGGTCGGCCATGGTGGCGATGGGAAGAAGTTTGCCGCAAAGATATCCAAAGTTGTAGGATGGTGGGGAAGGTCCAAGCTACAACCTAGAGTTCACCACATGGCAGCCTTCGACCGCTTCCATGATTTTTGGATGAAGAGGAAACCACCATGAAGGAGGCCTCTTGAGGGATTCCTGGTGGCGAGAAGTGCTCTCTCTCTCTCTCTCTCTCTCTCTCTCTCTCTCTCTCTCTCTCTCTCTCTCTCTCTCCCCAAGTGTTTCTGTCCCCAGCAGATACGGTGGCCAACGGTGCAATCCCAGATGTCAAGTTGGTGAAGAAGGGCTGATTGCTTTTTCTTTTTATTTGTTGGGTTTCTTTGTGCTAATCTTCAGGACAGTTGTGCATTTTTTCTTCTACGGTCATGTACACAATTTTTATCCCCACTGATGTTGAATTGAATGCAGCACTAGGCCCTTCTAGGCTTTCCCATGTTCATAAAAAAGATGTTCTATTTGTTTTCTGAATTTTATTTATGTCCTTGTCTCTCGTGGAATGCACATGCATGGAAAAATTGTAAATTGTATGTGCTAATGTGCACGGTGCACCTACAATGTCTACCCAAAAACTTACTACGAAACAAGATATGAATACAATAAATCCTAATCTCTTGGCTTGCTAAGGCTAGTTATAGTGGGAGTAACTTGAGTAGTAACATAGTCCTACATATATTGCCAACTAAGCATTTAGATGACATGGCATGCAATTAAATGATGGGAGAGAGGCTTATGCTAACTAGCTATGTTACCATAACATCACACATTTCTAGACAAAGTGAGTCTATATTGTAATAAATAAGGCTTTGCATGACACCACACCTATGTTATTTTGTACTATGGAGATAGTAACTGAGACTAGTAACATACTCCCTCCGTCCGCAAATAAGTGTACTTCTAGCTTTATCCTAAGTCAAACATAGTAAAATTTGACTAACTTTTTAGGACAACGTACAAATATTTATGACACTATATTGTTACCATTAGATTTATTTTTAATCTAGTTTCGTAATATATCAATTTGATGTAATATATGTTACTATATTTCTCTATAAAATTGGTCAAATCTGATTATATTTGACTTAGACAAAAGCTGGATGTACATTTATTTACGGACGGAGGGAGTATAAATGTTACTATTCTAAGTTACTCTCCACTATGACCAGCCTGAGCGAGAAACGATGGGAGAGAGAGACTTAATAGCCTACTTAGCGATATGTAACATGCAGTACGAACTACGAAGATATGGACGGAATGCCTGTAGACTGTGTAGTTTGAAACGCCGACAATATCTGGTAATTAATGGCTAATCTCTAGAGTTGTTAATCACACCGCCAGCCAGATAGGCAGCTAACCAGATTCTTCATGTGGTGCAGTCTAGCTCCTCCATGCACTATCATCAGATAATCTTGTGCTAACTAGTCGCTAAGGACCGGGGGGCTACCCGTTGCCTTCCTAGCACCATCGTCGAAAGATCTTGTGCAGTTTAACTAGCCGCGCTGGTCTGTTCAAAGATATTCATGATCTGCTCAAGATATGCAGGACCTATACCTAGCTGCGCGCAGAAGATCTCTACACATGCATGCAGATGCACGGCGTCTTTGTTTTATATACTACTCCATAGATGGGTGGATTCGATTGGAGTTTTCTCTTCGGTGATAGTACTACTTTCATTCTTAAAATAATCCGTATATTTTTCTGAAAAGTCAAACAATTATTACGACTTTAACCAATTAGATTTTACTATATATTTAATGATATTGTTTGACATTGCATAATATTTTTTTATACATTTGTTCCATTTTTATATTGTTTGATTTTGGCGAAAATTTATACATCTACTTTTGAGGAACGGAGGGGGTACTACTTAACCCGAAAGTATGGATCATATATGATATGTTGCCGAATAGTTATGAGATAGATTTGAGTCATCATCCCGAAGGTCGTAGGGATTGACATGAAATGGAATGGCAGGGAGTGCAGTTCAATTCCCCGTCAAAAGTCAATACCTCCCTATCCATGTTAATTAACCCTCTCAAATCCCCCTCCTCCTATTTGTGGATCGCAAGTACTCTGTTCGTATCCAGAAATATACATGTACATGTGTGCGTGGCAGGAGTGTCCCATGTATGTAGTCAAGCATGAAAAAACAAAAGGAAAACCTGACAGAACTAATTCAGTATACTCAGCCACCCGCTGACTTTCATCACTTTCGTCGATCTCACGCCCGGCGCTGACCCATGGCAGAACTTCTATATAAGCGCCGACCGTTTTGCATGTTCGTCAGTCGCCATGGAAGCTCACTCCGACTACAACTATTACGACCTCACCTACACACACCAACGACAAGAACAGCAATACAACCATGATTTTAGCCACGTCCACCCTGCTGATCAAGAACCACCTCATTCCTACAATGCCCAGTCCGACTACTCGCCATATGATCACTACGACCATACCTCTTCCTCCTCCCCCATGGCCTCCTTCGCTCACCAGCAGCAGCTTCATTTCGGCGGCGCCATTAACTACCAGGAGTACGACATGAACCAGTTCAGCGCTCTCACCGTCTCAGCCTCTCCTCTACAAGCAGCAGGCGCAAGGGTGGCAGGAGCAGAACTACGACGTCGTCCACAACCACGGGGGCGAGGCAGCCATGATGCACCACCCTATTTCCAGTTCGGCGGCGCCGGCCGTAGAGAAGAACCACCCTACGGAAGCAGCAGCGTCAGCCATGCGCCGAGTGAGTCGTCACTGATTGGGGTGCGGACGCGGCCGTGGGGCAAGTACGCGGCAGAGATCCGGGACTCCACACGCAACGGCGCGCGGGTGTGGCTCGGCACGTTTGATACCCCGCAGGCCGCCGCGCTCGCCTACGACCAGGCTGCATACGCCATGCGCGGCCCCGCCGCCGTGCTCAACTTCCCGGTCGATTTCGTGGAGGAGTCGCTCAAAAAGCTGGGAATCGGCTCCGCCGACGCCGCTGCCGGGGAAGTGGACTCCCCTGCTCTGGCTCTCAAGCGGCGGCACTGCATAAGGAAGAGAAAACCCAAGAACAGCGAGACAGCGGCCCCATGTAATATGGATCATCAGGGCACGGCCACGGCGGGGAGGAAGCAGAACCGACACAAGCTGCAGACGGCCGCAGCAGCCGTGTCGTCGTCGTCGTCGTCGTACGTGCTGGAACTGGAGGACCTGGGAGCGGACTACCTCGAGGAGCTGCTCAGTTTATGCGATGGATGATCGAAAACGGTGTCTAATTAACGTCGGTCATCGGCCGTCCAAATTTCTTCTCGATTGGTGCCAGCCTCCTATGTCGTATTGATATATGACATTAATCTAAAGCTTAAGCGTACAGGTGTACCCGCACGCTGAGAGCACAACGGACGCGTACGTTTAAGGCCCTCAGATCTCAAATGAAATCAATCTAAGTCACACATGGTGAACTGGTTTTTTTTCTAGTACTTTGCTTGGGCTTTTCACGTCTCTATTAGTGGCCCCGTTTAATTTTGGTCCGGGAAATCATTTGGTTGGTTTGCCCTTTGCATGTAGCAAAAAATTAAAAAGGGTCGAGTGTTTTCTGTTTTCAGTTTTCCAATTGCCCTACGTCCCTGCCCCTCCTCTTCGTTCACATGCGCCGCCTGTGTCGCTCCCGAAACCCTAGCCATGGTTTTTAGGGTATGCGTCGACGCCATCTACGGCATGTTCACTTTTCTCCAACCACTCCCCGGTCTCTCCACACACATCTCGCTCTAAATCCGCCGCCCCTACGATACGAGCAGAAAGGTCCTTGTGGAGTAGGCATGGCAAGAGGGAGGGATCTTGGTGGAGATTCCTGTGGCAGAGAGATTGATTCGAGTTGCGGAAAATTTGACTCTAGCTTGATCTCTTCCTCTTCAGGCCTTGTTTTGCAGGCCGGTTTTCTCAGGGATTAGAGAGTATTTGCCGGGCCAACCCCAGATTCCCGAAAATTCTAGCAAGGCTGTTTTGCAGCCCGGGTTTAAACGGTCCGAGCCCCAAACAACCTCTTCAAAACACTCTGATATGCCTGTAAACCAAAACGCTACCCTGTGCTCGCTTTTTAGAAACTCTGCCCTCACGCTATAAGCTCGACGGGGATTGGGTTAGTGGAATTGTTTCACCCAATCCCTGGGAGATTAACCCAACTAATCCACTCAAATACACCGGTACAAAACAAGGCCTCAAGTGAATTCGTGACATTGATTTTGCAGGTACCTTTGTTCTGCCATCGTCATAGCCTCATGGCAATCACCTGGAGTCCGTGAGGTCGGAGGAGCAGCAAATCCCCAGAATTTGCGGTCTCGATCCGGTGTCAAGGCTCTTTTTTAGAGCAATATTGATCTGGTGGTAGGGCTCTCCATGCCTCAACCCACGCCAACCAGTGACCTCCATGGAAAGTTCAAGCTATAGATTTCTATTCCAGGTGTTGCTCTAAGGTATGTGTACTGTAGTCATGAGAAACAACTTCTAAGCTCTTTAGTGCGTGTAGTGTGGTGTAGATGGTGGAAAGAATAATGCATGGTGCACGTGATTGTATTATATATAGTCACTGTTATTGTAATCTCAATGTGTGTTATGTTGTATATCCAACAATAAAATTCTACTCTTCTATTGTTTTGGAGACGTAGTCGTCTGACAATTTTTGTTTTTATTCCTTTATGTATGAACTGCACCCGTACAAGAAGGATTAGATCAATTCCTCCCTCCATGTTATGTAAATTCGTAAGTTCCAGGGCAACAATGTTAATTTTGGAGTATTAGTACAACGGACTTCCTTGTGATACCAGTGGATGTAGCGCGTGCTACTGCCCTACATATATTAATTTTCCTGAAATTTTACATCCTGTTATCAGTAATTGGATTCCATCTTCACAATTCCAGATGCAGATATTTTTAACCCTCCTGTTTGATTGTACTTTACCTATGTATATGTACATCGAATCTTTGTGATGGATGGTCTTTGCATCGCGTTCTCTTTTTTCTTTTAATGGTCATTATAATTATAATATGAATGCTAACAAACAATAATTTCCTAATTTTGATTAGAAATATGCTCTTGAGGTATACTAGGTTGTACAAAAATATATATAAATATCGAGATTTCTATTGCTGCTGTCTTTAACTATGGGGTATACAATATCCAAACAGTTTACACGACTTTATTTGGAACACTTAGTTTAAGGTACGCCACTAAAACTTCTTATTCCAGCATAGCCAAAATGTTTCGTAGTTAGCGCTCTTCCCAAACCTAGAAAATTCATGTCCACTTTCCACTAAAGTTTCTAAAGGTCCTTTGAAGATCAAAGGCATATCCGTGTGTAGTTACTATAAAAGCATTCTGGCCAAATGAAATAGACCAAGAGATGATACAGAGAGATTTTTCGGTTTTGTGATAATTTGAGACTTTTGATGATTTATTCTTCCATGTCTAGTAGCAAAATATTTTTTGTTAGAACTTCAGAATTCTCCCGTGACTTCTGAACTAATCCTGTCTTGCTTGCCAAGCTTCAGTGGTTTTTTGGTGGTAAACAAAAAGGTTGATGCAAGAGGATGTTTTGGGAGAATTATGGACAAAGAGGGTTTCAACCTGGATGTGAAGGTCGACAACTGATCATATCGCTTTAATTTTCCGTGAGTTTTTTTTAATTCTACGTTAACTGGTATTTTCTGTATGCATCCGATTGAAATGAGTTGTGGTGGACTTTTTCTTTTATATTATGTTCCGGTTACAATTGGCAATACAACAAGAGCGTTCCTCAAGATGATTATCCTCTATTATTCAAATATAGGACCGATTACAGGTTGTAAGTTAACACAAAATTTAGGATGTTACATAATTGTGCTGTGGTAATTTCTTTGTCAGTTTTGAAGGGACAATTCCTTCAATTGTGTTTTTTCTGGAGATTCTTTATATTTTCTGCAGGTGAACTTATCCGTTAACATAGTAATGAAAGACCAACTAGAGTGAAAGGAAATAATTTGATTGCAAATTTGGTGAACTAAGAGCAAAAAATTGTATTGCTTATAACTTTGTCATGATTAGGCAAACCATGCTAAGATTTGCAAGCTTAGGTTTTCAAGTGAAAGTAGAGATCTTTAAGCCTCTTCAAAACTAAAGATATTTCTGTTGGAAAGCACTATATTGCAGTAGAAAACATGCCTTGGCCATGAAGTCTAGTCACAAGTACACAAAGAACAACCATTATCTAGGGCTATATTCGGAGAACCATTGGAAAAAAGGTATATGTTTGCCTTTTCTCTACACCCTTGCCAAATTATCCATCATTCAAAGTATGGTCATCATATCATGTGAAGTCGTGTCATTAGCCATGTGCTTGGCAGCCACATCTAACCAAACATCACAAGACATACCTGGATGACTGAGCATGTGTTCTGGCTATTAGCTACATATGAATTTTAGATTCAGTTACTTGACAAACTATCCATGCACACATATTGTGACACTTAAATGTATTTTTTGCAATATCTACTCTACATCGAACAAATCAAGTTGTGATACTTAGATTCAGCTGCTTTCCAGTTATTACTATTCAGATCAGAGTTTTAGTTATAATCAGACTTGGTTGTGGCACCAGATATATATGCATTTTGCATTCAGTTCTTCACAGAATTTCCTCCCTTTTAGGCTTTAGTCTGCATCGAACAGAGCAAGTATTATGCTTGTGAGCAAGTGTTTGTCCGTTATTTTCATCATGCAGAACTCTGAACATGCACACATCCCAGTGAGGGCGGCTATGCTAGGGACACTGTTGTCAAGGTGATAGGCTACTTTAGAGATGACAGTGTCCGACATCAACTGGGGAACACTGGTATCTTGATGTACCAGGTCAGCATTTCCATCATATGCCATCGACAACTTATTAAAGCCGGACAATTCTATCCATCCTTGTGTTCAATGGTTCAAGAAAATGCAGGTACGGTATATTATCGATGCGTAGAGCAAAGCATTGCTTGGAACCTCTTTTGTAACATAAACCAACTTCAAGGTGGTTCCCTAGTTTCTATGAGCGTGGAAATGAGCGAACACTGCATTGGCTTGTTCGTGAAGAAAATTCGCTGAACTATTGTTTAGCTAGATACGTAGGAAGTATGTTAGAGATGTTGTGAACAACTATGTTTGAAGTATTCAGTGTTGTGAACAACTGTGTTTGTAATATATTCACCTCTCTTGCCTTTTGGTCCTGAATATAATTCGCAAGTTTTAGGATTAACAAAATCTGGAGTGTCCAAATATATCCAGAGTTCCGACTACGCGGAATTCATGCGAAATAGTTTAAATTGGTGAAAAGGTTTGAATTGAATGATAAATTCATATCTGCGTAACCAAATAATCTCAAAACATGATTAAACATTGGAATTAGTCGATTTCTAGACGCTTGCACCTTATTGCTATGCAGCAAGTGCATGAACACTAGGAGTTTTCATACCTTTCAGGATAAGATCCAAGGTTTGTACTACACCATATATTTTCTTTAATGCATATGAACCAAATTTAGTCTTAGGACTTAAATTAACACGAGTACGCATGTATAACCACCTTCATTTGCCTTTTCGTTCTCAATAATTCTCAAATATTAGGATCACAAAAATCCAGACGGTCTGAATACATCTGGAGAGCCCGAATATTTTGTTACGGTAGAGACGCTTATTTTTATGGGCTGCCTTCTATAGAATCCAACCTTCCATTTTATATCGATAAATCCTCCACAGGTCGGCTTCCTCTCTTCCAGATCTACCCCCACACCGCCCCTAAATCTAGAACTAGGCCGCTGCCACACATCGGCGCCGACTGGCTCGACGCCCCCCACCCCCTCCCCTGCGACAAGATATATGGCAACGTGCCATCTTTGCAATACTCACTGCAAGAAAAGAATCTTTCAACTAGCTCACTATTCAGTGTTCATCTCGTACCTGGTTATTTCGAGAAATCAGTGGTATATTCTCCGACACTCGTACAATTTAAATTCATCTAATACTTGTTAGCATATTAAATCATTAATTTAATATGTGCTTTTGGTGCACAAACTATCACATGCAATGCAAGGGCACATTTCAATAAGCTCACAGGATATACGGTGCAATTCCGAGCTTGTGGGCGGACATACACGGTTGAAGTGCAAAAAGGGCAATCTAGGACCCGATTGGGAGGTGAAGGGTGGTGTCGGTTCATTGGTGATAACCATCTCACCAGAGATAGTCAGTTGGTGTGATTTTCCTTGCAAGGAGACGGACCAAGGATAAGTGTCATCTATCTAAACAATGTTGGCGAAGAGGAAAAAGATGATGAACAAGAGGAAGAAGATGAGGAACCGCCTATAGACTAGTTATGACCAATTATCTCCCAGAGATGCAAACTTACCGACGGTGAGAAAAATCACCTCCAACGAATCATCCCTACAAGTAGTTCCATCATTGGGGTACCATTTGTCACCCGCTTGACAAAGACGAATGTCGAGAGGCGCCTTATGGTAAGTATATCATGTCAACGAAGCTATACATATCGATCTACTTGTGATAATGGTCGCGTGTAACATCGAGTCATCTTACCTTTGCATCATAGAAATTACCTACGGACTGTTGGAGATATGCCCAAGAGGCATGTCACATCCCAAGATTTTCCAAATCTTGTAATGTGAAAAATAAATAAACAAAATAAATTATTGTTGAAAATCAGGGTGAAAAAAAACTTTGTTTTCTAAAAAGGAAACTTAAAATCCCATCTTGAACAAACTTTGGATATAGTTTGAATCTAACAAAATCCAAATCAAGAGAAATTCATTTCTCAATGAATGTATCTTGAAATTTGAACACTTGGAAAATAAATCCAAATCCTAAAACCCTAATGGAAGAAAATCATTTCCAAGTTATCTCCAAGCCTTTGGATTTGATCCATATAAAAATTTGTCAACAAACATTTACAAATGATCAAGAAAGACAAATAGAAATATAATAAGACCATATAAATTGGTTTCACTTAAATTGGAGCCATAAATAAAATCTTATGAATATAATAAGATAAGGAAATTAAATTTCCAAAGCTAATAAAGAACCTATCTATAAATCCATACCAAATGGTGAACAAATAATCTTAAAGGGATTTAAAAGGATAAACAAATATTAAACAAGATTTTACAAATTGGAATCACCAAGTTTGGATCTCTAAATAAAAAGATATGGATTTTATAAGATGAAGAAAGAAATATTAAATAAAGAATATTTGAAAGACCAAATAAATCTTGGCCTAATCAATAATCAAATGGAATGAATATAATCCAAATCCAAATAAAATAAAAAGATAAAGAATTTCCAAAATAAAATAAAATGGCATTAACCATTCTATCCCTATTTTAATAAAGACAAATCTCTAATAACAATAAATATTTAATTCATGAGAAAATAATATTTTGGAATTTACCCAAGTGAAATAAAAGTTGTTTCATGCAACTTAAATAAGATTAAAGAAGTCTCCCAAATAAAGCTTAGAGAATTAAAACTATATCTAATTCCATTTGAATTAAAATAAATACCCAATCTTAAATGATTAATAAATCATATTAAAATTATTCCAAATAATTCAAAGTGAACTATTTTGAAATCCTTATAATTGAATAAGAACCTACTGAAAAGTTTTGGAAGGATTTAGAAATTTAAATGGTGTTTGAAATTATTATTAGATCTTATTTGATTTAAAACTAGAGCCTATTTTGAATAATTAAAAGACCTTAAAAAGAATAAATAAATTATTCTAAAAATGATTTCAGAATGTTTTATTAATCAGTATTTAAACCTACACAAATTTTGGTTGAGGTTTAAATTCAAATGAATGTTTGAATTGCTTGTTCAAAATCAAAACAGAAAAATCAAATTGGAAAAAGAAAAATAGTAGGAGAAGAAAAAATAAGAAACAAAGCAACCCAACTAGCCTAGCCCACTAAGCCCATCGCCAGCCCACGAAGGAAACCCCTCTCTGTTTCTTTTATCACTCAAACCCGCACCCCTCGACCGCTGACAGAACGACCCCACCTCCTCCTCTTCTCTCTCGCTGCCAGACGACCCCACCGCCAAGTCATCTTCTTCCTCACCCCCCGCGGTGACCACGCCCTCACCTCGCCGTTACTGGCCATTGAATAATCGTTACTACCGCACTAATCCCTCCCCGCGATCACGCCCGTTAACTCGCCTGCCTCTCCTCTCTCTTTCCCCTCGCTTACCCTCCCCTCTCGGCCACAAGGCTGCCTTGATTTCGCGCTTGAGCATTCTCTGCTCCGACGAACTCTCCGAGCAATTCCGGCGAGCACGAACCTCCCCACTGCCCCTAGAGCACACGTGTGTGATTCCCATCAACCCCTGCATCTCCCCATACCACCCACTCACTCGTGCGCGCCTTGAAACATCGGCAACGACGACAACCGAGAACCGCCGCCGTCTGCCTCCACTCCGGCGACACCCCCTGGTAACTTCTGACCGCCCCATCCCCTCTGACCGATGCTCACGTATTCGCCTATTCCGTACGCATCTAACTACATGGTTTGTTTGGTTTGGCGTGACCCGTACCTTCGCCTCCGATGACGAACAAAGGAGCCCGACGCCAGGAGCAACTCCGGCAAGGAATCACCAGTGACCTCGTGCGCCCCTTGACTGACGAAGGCCACGTTGAGCTTCCCCACGCCACGGCGAACCTGGTGAGCCACACCTTTCTCTCCCTCGCTTCCTGTAACCGCCGCGACGCCGTAGCCAGACACGCCGCCACCTGCCGCCGCCAACGCCGCCCAACTGTGGCCGAGTGCTGTGCATCGTAGGATCCAGATCCAAGCGTTGCGATAGAATCTAGGCGAAGGGGTATGTTTGCTTCTAAGACACACGATCTACTTTAGATCCAACGCGCCAGAGTAGCTGATCCGTACGAACGGTATGGACGAGTAATATCACGCCACGTGGCCCTGTTCGTTTAATTAAAAACAGAATTGTTCTATTAGATATGCCAATTTGAAAAATTCATAACTTTCAAACCACACATCCAAATTTTTCAAATTTTATATCAATGGAATCAGTAAGACAATCCCTAGCCAACCATGCCCTTTGTTTAGTAAAATGCTTCTGTTAAATTGTTGGTTTTGCAGAAACTTGTGTATGCATGTTTAGAATATAAAAATTGTTCTAAAATGATTTTGGGGATACAATCTTTGGCAAATGGTTTGTTTTGAACCTACTGACCCTAGAAATCAATTGGTGGTTTTAAAAATGTATTTGGTGAAGCAAAAGAATAAAACTTGGATTTAATCCATTTCTAGTCAAATAAAAATATGGTTTAATCATTAAAAATGGTTTTGGAAGAAAACCTTTGAGAAATGTTTTGGAAATAAACTCTCTGACCCTAAAAAAAGGTTTTGTGGTTTGAAAGCATATTTTGTGAAACCTATAGGATGATGCCTTATTAAAAACATTTCTACACCACATAAAATGATACCTTGTTTTAAAAATGGTTTGTGAAGTAAAACCTTTTTGCAAATGGTTTTGCCACTTTATAAAAATGACCATTTTGTGTTTTCAAATGTTTATGAACCATTAGAAACCACTTTTACAAATAAAAAATTCTTTTGCATGCTTGCATGCATTGTTTTGTTTCTATCATTTTATGTGATGAATTGCTTGAATGGTAGATTGAAACATTGTTTGCTTGATTGAATTGTAGTGATTTGAAGTAAGTGAATATTGCAAGATCAAGGAGTGAACCTATACTCTCTACCAAAAAGGCAAGTGATGCTTCATACTTTTGTCCCATTATTTTCACTATGCATTAGTGATATTTGTAAGTAGGACTTGCATGGAATTTTTGCTAAGTATAAACTATGCTATGGGAAATCCTAGTAGATGAAACCTTAGTAGAAATTTCCTAAGTTAAGATTCCTACTACTATCATGCTTAGCTTAGCTAGTAGAAAACAAGGGGAAATATATATTCATGCTATGGAAAATTTCTAAGTCTGAGGACTTGTGTTTTGTTTAATAAAACAACTAAGTGAATGAATCACCTGGGTGGAATGGAAGGAATGGTTTGTGTTGAGTGGTTCACAAGGCCCATTTCTATGGTTTACCTTGTGTATCTCACTTGTGGATGGCCACCCAGGAACAAAGAGATTTGAGATGTCAAATGTTGAGAAGCTTCAAGTGCAGCCACTTGGCATTATGGGCTCTGCCTGGATCATATAGGTTGCAATAACTTAGCCAAATGGACAGTTGGTGGTAGGGGAATGATAGGTTGGAACGCGTCCATTCTGGTCTAAGGGAAGGCTTCTGAAAGATCTTGTCTTGGTGAAACCAAGTCTTGTGGGGAAAGTGCACCACCTCTGTAGAGTGTAAAATCTAAGTACTTAGCCATGTCCCTGGCAAAGGACAATTTGAGCATCAAGACATGGAAGCTATCAAGAATCTCATCATCCAAATTTCTAAGTTAAAAACTTGTGGTTGAACAAGGGATTGAAGGATCACCAATTTCTATTGGGAGATGCCTTGGGAAAGATTTTTGTCAAACATAAACATAGTGTTTTCAAATGATAAGAAAATCTATTTTGAGCAAAGCAAGCCTAAGCTCCACTTAGCCAAATGCATATAGATGATAGACTCCACTATACTACCATAGTATCACTTGCCAATACAATTCAAATGTATTGACCCTTGTGGCTGTAACTTTTTATGTTGCAGGTTTGTTTGGTGTTAGTAAAGTTTGTTGATTAGGATTACAAGTCTACAACCAACATGTCTGCCTGTGGCACTTTGAAGATGAGGGACCCCATGCTATTGTTATATTCTGCTGCATTGTAATGAGATAGCCAAATGAGCTATGTAAGATGTAATAAATTATTTTATTCCTGGTTATAAAGTTGTAATATGACCTATGTTTCTTGATATTACATCTTAACTGTGGATGCTAGCTATTGATCCAGGGACTAGCATTGTAAACACAGGGATCTCTACCTTATTAAATGTTGGGAAACTTACAGATGGTATCAGAGCATTGTGTTGCCTGTAGGATTTGTAAACCTAGGATTGGACAAAACCCCTAGAAATATAGGAATTGAAATTGTTCCAAAACTTATTTACAAACAATCTTGTAAACTCTTTCCTCAACCATTTTGGTTTTGACTCTACATCTCTTCTATTTCAACTTGATGGAAAAAGCCTACCCCATAACCAAAGACTTCATCATGTGCAAAGGACTTCATCAACTCTAATGACTTCAACATCTTCAACTCTAATGACTTCAACATCTTCAACATTTTCACCAAGAACTTCAATCTTGGATATCACTAAGGACTACAAGTGAGACAAGAAATGTTACTCAAGACTTGAGGACCGGAAACACAAATTAGAAGGAACCATCATCTCTTTGAAGTTTTGAGATCAAGATGCAAGAAATTCTCTAAGGATACAAAGATCTTGTTCAATAAGAATCCACCAAGAAGGATAGAATGATTTCAAGTGAACAATATAGATGGACCACCATATTTAGTTTAAGTCAAACCCACCAACTTATGTGGTGTAACAAAAATATTTTGGTTGCCTAAAAATATGCTTGAAACTTGTTGTTTGAGTGGAATGTTTGTTTGTGATTGCTTGCACATTGCTTGTGTGGATTGTGATGTGTGTTATTAGAATTATTCCCTTGGAAATATTTTTCCTATTCTAATCCCAATCCAACCCAAACAGATGACTACTCCAAGGAACTCCAACATCAAGGATGACAACAACAACCAAGAGGTCAACATGAGAGACCAACTACTTGAAAGACAAACCCATTTGAACCAAGTGACAACTCAGTTTTTAGCCAACAACAATGAGTTAGACCCAACCATGCAAAAAGTTTTGTAAACTCAATCCCAATTGTTGCAAGGGATGGCTACTCAAATGATCAACATGGGAGACAACTCTTCCCAAGGAGCTTGTGACAACAAGGATGACAAAGATGATATTCTAGAAGGAACCCAAGCTTGCAATATTTGTGGAGACAAGGATCACACTTCCAAAGAGCATAAATATCAATGCTCCAATTGTGAAGAGGAACATCCATCTAACCAATGCCCCACAACCCAAGCTACTTGTTACTTATGTGAAGGAAATAATCATGTCCCTATCCAATGCCCCATCTATTCCATAGTTCAACAAAGGAAACAAGGTGGAGTGCAACAACTGATTGCAGATTACCATGAGAGAGCCAAGTCTACCAAGAAGGATGAAGACAAAGGAAAATCTCAACTTGTGCCTCCATGCAACATGACTCAATTTAAAGGACCAAAAAGGAGACATATGTATTATCCAAGGAATAATAGAAGGTCAAGGAGACCAGGAACTGTTCCTACCTTTGATATAACATATGAAGAACATGAATTAGAAGAACTCCTAGCTTTGGATAAACCCAAGAAAAAGAAGGACAAAAGCCATGTGCAATGTGGTCATTGCAAAGAAATGGGACACTATGCCAGTGAATGTCCAGAGAAGAAGAAGTATAAGGAGATTAGCCAAGTGTGGTGCAACAACTGCAAAGAGCTAGGCCATTATGTAGCAACTTGTCCATAGAAGATACGTGAAGAACTCAATCTTATCACATGTTACAATTGTGGTAACCAAGGACATTATGCAAGGAATTGTCCAGAAAATATGAAGCACAAGATAAAGCCTATGAAGGATCACAGCCTTGTCACATGTTTCAAGTGTGGAAACAAAGGACACTATGCAGATGTTTGCCCAGAAAGATTTCAACAAGACCCCAAGCAAACCAAGATGTAATCTAGTGGGAAATATTTTAAGGGTGGTAGTACCCTAGATGTTTTGAGCCAACTTGTAACCCATAGCCTCCCCAAATCTCGGGACGAGATTTATTTTAAGGGTGGTAGCCTGTCACATCCCAAGATTTTCCAAATCTTGTAATGTGAAAAATAAATAAACAAAATAAATTATTGTTGAAAATCAGGGTGAAAAGAAACTTTGTTTTTTTAAAAGTAAACTTAAAATCCCATCTTGAACAAACTTTTGATAGAGTTTGAATCTAACAAAATCCAAATCAAGAGAAATGCATTTCTCAATGAATGTATCTTGAAATTTGAACACTTGGAAAATAAATCCAAATCCTAAAACCCTAATGGAAGAAAATCATTTCCAAGTTATCTCCAAGCCTATGGATTTGATCCATATAAAAATTTGTCAACAAACATTTACAAATGATCAAGAAAGACAAATAGAAATATTATAAGACCATATAAATTGGTTTCACTTAAATTGGAGCCATAAATAAAATCTTATGAATATAATAAGATAAGGAAATTAAATTTCCAAAGCTAATAAAGAACCTATCTATAAATCCATACCAAATGGTGAGAAAATAATCTTAAAGGGATTTAAAAGGATAAACAAATATTAAACAAGATTTTACAAATTGGAATCACCAAGTTTGGATCTCTAAATAAAAAGATATGGATTTTATAAGATGAAGAAAGGAATATTAAATAAAGAATATTTGAAAGACCAAATAAATCTTGGCCTAATCCATAAGCAAATGGAATGGATATAATCCAAATCCAAATAAAATAAAAAGATAAAGAATTTCCAAAATAAAATAAAATGGCATTAACCATTATATCCCTATTTTAATAAAGATAAATCTCTAATAAGAATAAATATTTAATTCATGAGAAAATAATATTTTGGAATTTACCCAAGTGAAATAAAAGTTGTTTCATGCAACTTAAATAAGATTAAAGAAGTCTCCCAAATAAACCTTAGAGAATTAAAACTATATCTAATTCCATTTGAATTAAAACAAATACCCAATCTTAAATGATTAATAAATCATATTAAAATTATTCCAAATAATTCAAAGTGAACTATTTTGACATACTTATAATTGAATAAGAACCTACTGAAAAGTTTTGGCAGGATTTAGAAATTTAAATGGTGTTTGAAATTATTATTAAATCTTATTTGATTTAAAACTAGGGCCTATTTTGAATAATTAAAAGACCTTAAAAAGAATAAATAAATTATTCTAAAAATGATTTCAGAATGTTTTATTAATCAGTATTTAAACCTACACAAATTTTGGTTGAGGTTTAAATTCAAATGAATGTTTGAATTGCTTGTTCAAAATCAAAACAGAAAAATGAAATTGGAAAAAGAAAAATAACAGGAGAAGAAAAAAATAAGAAACAAAGCAACCCAACTAGCCTAGCCCACTAAGCCCATCGCCAGCCCACGAAGGAAACCCCTCTCTGTTTCTTTTATCACTCAAACCCGCACCCCTCGACCGCTGACAGAACGACCCCACCTCCTCCTCCTCTTCTCTCTCGCTGCCAGACGACCCCACCGCCAAGTCATCTTCTTCCTCACCCCCTCCCGCGGTGACCACACCCTCACCTCGCCGTTACTGGCCGTTGAATGATCGTTTCAATACGCGTTACTACCGCACTAATCCCTCCCCACGATCACGCCCGTTAACTCGCCTGCATCTCCTCTCTATTTCCTCTCGCTTACCCTCCCCTCTCGGCCACAAGGTTGCCTTGATTTCGCGCTTGAGCATTCTCTGCTCCGACGAACTCTCCGAGCAATTCCGGCGAGCACGAACCTCCCCACTGCCCCCAGAGCACACGAGTGTGATTCCCATCATCCCCTGCATCTCCCCATACCACCCACTCACTCGTGCGTGCCTTGAAACATCGGCAACGACGACAATCGAGAACCGCCGCCGTCTGCCTCCACTCCGGCGACACCCCTGGTACTTCTGACCGCCCCATCCCCTATGACCGATGCTCACGTATTCGCCTATTCCGTACGCATCTAACTGCATGGTTTGTTTACTTTGGCGTGACCCATACCTTCGCCTCTGATGACGAACAGAGGAGCCCGACGCCAGGAGCAACTCCGGCGAGGAATCACCAGTGACCTCGTGCGCCCCTTGACTGACGAAGGCCACGTTGAGCTTCCCCACGCCACGGCGAACCTGGTGAGCCACACCTTTCTCTCTCTTGCTTCCTGTAACCGCCGCGACGCCATAGCCAGACACGCCGCCGCCACCTGCCGCCGCCAGCGCCGCCCATCTGTGGCCGAGTGCTGTGCACCGTAGGATCCAGATCCAAGCGCTGCGATAGAATCTAGGCGAAGGGGTATGTTTGCTTCTGAGCCACACGATCTACTTTAGATCCAACGCGCCAGAGTAGCTGATCCGGACGAAACGGTATGGACGAGTAATATCACGCCACGTGGCCATGTTCGTTTAATTAAAAACAGAATTGTTCTATTAGATATGCCAATTTGAAAAATTCCTAACTTTCAAACCACACGTCCAAATTTTGAAAATTTTATATCAATGGAATCAGTAAGACAAGCCCTAGCCAACCATGCCCTTTGTTTAGTAAAATGCTTCTGCTAAATTGTTGATTTTTGCAGAAACTTGTGTATGGATGTTTAGAATATAAAAATTGTTCTAAAATGATTTTGGGGATAAAATCTTTGGCAAATGGTTTGTTTTGAACCTAAATCAATTGGTGGTTTCAAAAATGTATTTGGTGAAGCAAAAGAATAAAACTTGGATTTAAACCATTTCTAGTCAAATAAAAATATGGTTTAATCATTAAAAATGGTTTTGGAAGAAAACCTTTGAGAAATGTTTTGGAAATAAACTCTCTGACCCTAAACACAAGGTTTTGTGGTTTGAAAACATATTTTGTGAAACCTATAGGATGATGCCTTATTAAAAACATTTCTACACCACATAAAATGATACCTTGTTTTAAAAATGGTTTATGAAGTAAAACCTTTTTGCAAATGGTTTTGCCACTTTATAAAAATGACCATTAGGTGTTTTCAAATGTTTATGAACCATTAGAAATCACTTTTACAAATAAAACTATCTTTTGCATGCTTGCATGCATTGTTTTTTTTCTATCATTTTATGTGATGAATTGCTTGAATGGTAGATTGAAACATTGTTTGCTTGATTGAATTGTAGTGATTTGAAGTAAGTGAATATTGCAAGATCAAGGAGTGAACCTATACTCTCTACCAAAAAGGCAAGTGATGCTTCATACTTTTGTCCCATTATTTTCACTATGCATTAGTGATATTTGTAAGTAGGACTTGCATGGAATTTTTGCTAAGTATAAACTATGCTATGGGAAATCCTAGTAGATGAAACCTTAGTAGAAATTTCCTAAGTTAAGATTCCTACTACTATCATGCTTCGCTTAGCTAGTAGAAAACAAGGGGGAAATATATATTCATGCTATGGAAAATTTCTAAGTCTGAGGACTTGTGTTTTGTTTAATAAAACAACTAAGTGAATGAATCACCTGGGTGGAATGGAAGGAATGGTTTGTGTTGAGTGGTTCACAAGGCCCATTTCTATGGTTTACCTTGTGTATCTCACTTGTGGATGGCCACCCAGGAACAAAGAGATTTGAGATGTCAAATGTTGAGAAGCTTCAAGTGCAGCCACTTGGCATTATGGGCTCTGCCTGGATCATATAGGTTGCAATAACTTAGCCAAATGGACAGTTGGTGGTAGGGGAATGATAGGTTGGAACACGTCCATTCTGGTCTAAGGGAAGGCTTCTGAAAGATCTTGTCTTCGTGAAACCAAGTCTTGTGGGGAAAGTGCACCACCTCTGCAGAGTGTAAAATCTAAGTACTTAGCCATGTCCCTGGAAAAGGACAATTTGAGCATCAAGACATGGAAGCTATCAAGAATATCATCATCCAAATTTCTAAGTTAAAAACTTGTGGTTGAACAAGGGATTGAAGGATCACCAATTTCTATTGGGAGATGCCTTGGGAAAGATTTTTGTCAAACAAAAACATAGTGTTTTCAAATGATAAGAAAATCTATTTTGAGCAAAGCAAGCCTAAGCTCCACTTAGCCAAATGCATATAGATGATAGACTCCACTATACTACCATAGTATCACTTGACAATACAATTCAAATGTATTGACACTTGTGGCTGTAACTTGTTATGTTGCAGGTTTGTTTGGTGTTAGTAAAGTTTGTTGATTAGGATTACAAGTCTACAACCAACATGTCTGCCTGTGGCACTTTGAAGATGAAGGACCCCATGCTATTGTTATATTCTGCTACATTGTAACGAGATAGCCAAATGAGCTATGTAAGATGTAATAAATTATTTTATTCCTGGTTATAAAGTTGTAATATGACCTATGTTTCTTGATATTACATCTTAACTGTGGATGCTAGCTATTGATCCAGGGACTATCATTGTAAACACAGGGATATCTACCTTATTAAAGGTTGGGAACCTTACAAGGCAATAATAAAGTAGGTTATTATCATATCTTCATACTTACGTGGGAACCTTATCCCCACGATTCATAGGACCATATAAGGTTCTGGCCCGTAGAGGAGAAGTTGCTTATCAGTTGGAGCTACCGGAAGGATTGACTGTTCATGATGTGTTTCATGTGTCGCAACTAAAGAAGTGTCATCCAGATATGGCCGAAACACCGCTAAGAGACACCGTTCCCCTAAATGAGGTTCAATTGGAGAATGACCTGACCTATGAGGAAAAACCCATCAAGATACTGGAAACAGCCGAAATGATTACCTGCACCAAGACTATAAGATTCTGCAGAGTACAATGGAACCACCACTCCGAGGAAGAAGCTACGTGGGAGCGTGAAGAAGACTTGAAGGCAGAACACCAACACCTATTTGCTAGCCAACTCGAATCTCGAGGACGAGATTCTTTTTAAGGGGGGTAGGTTTGTAACATCCCAGATTTTATATTAGGATGTTATTAGTGGCATGCATCATCCTTGCATCATTGCACCCTACAAATAAAAATGTGCAACTAAATCCTAACACCTAATCCTATCAAAACCCTAATAAGGATTTCCTTTATGTAGGCTTTATTGTTGTAAACAAGCTTGACCCTCCTAAAACTTTGTGAAACATCAAACCATGGTCCCATGGTGACCACCTTCTTTTTACAAAAATTCAGAAGTTGGTTTCATCTCCTTTTGACCTCATATGCAAAAGTTATTTAGGTTTTGCTAAATCAGAAATTGAAATTTGTTAAAAAGAAAAAAAAGGGAGAAACCTAACCTAACTGGGCCGCAGCGCCATCCCACCCGCGCACGCGCGGCACCCAGCTAGCGCCAGCCACCGCAGCCCGCCACCGGCCCACCCGCGCAGCCGCCACCTGCCGCGCCCACTGACCGCCCGGGCCCACCCGTCGGAGCCTTCGTCGACTCCAGGACGAACACGGCGGCCGCCGCGCAACTGACCAAGGATATCGGTCGATTTCGGATCGAATCCGTGCCTCCTACGACAGAAATCCTTCCCTCTTATACCGCTGCATCGGCTCCCATCATTTCCCTCGTTTTTCTCAAACCCTAGCCCCGATTTTGCAAGCTTCCGATCTCGCCGGAGCAGTCCGCCGTCGGAGCTCTAGGTTGGCGACCCTCCAAAGCACCTCGAGCCCTATTCCACCTTCCACTCTACTCGTCTCGGTCTACCCTATCCCTCCGTCTAAACCGTTTCTTCCGAACCGCAGGGGGTCACCAGCAATTGCTCGACGGAGCCCGTCGGGACCGAGGAGAGGAACGTCCGCCCGTGGGAGATAGAGAAGGAGAGGGACCACGCGGAGTTTGTTGGAATAATCTCCATCACCGTGCGCATCAGGGGCCATCTTCATCGCCTTCATTAGGGCCACCAGGACCTCCGACCCCCGTCGACTCCGTCGCTGCCGCCGCCGTCACCATCGCCGCCACCACCGCAGGTCAGTAGAGCCGCCTCGGCCATCCGATCGTAATCATGCGGGCCAGATTCAGAAGGGGGGCGAAGGGGTATCGGCTATCCATGTTGCGCCGCGTGGCTCACCGCGTCGGCACCGCGTAGTGGTCCGCGTCAGCATGCTGCGTCAGCCGCGTCGCCTAGCTGGACCAGTTAGATCCCGCCACTTGGCAGATCCTCGAACTAAGTTTAGATCTGTTTTGCAGATTGAGTTTAATATTGCGAAAATCATAGAAAAATAACTATTTGGCCAAATTTAGCTTATAATATACCGTTGGATTCCTAATTTGATGTAGAATCCAGATCTGCAATAATATTCCAAGTTTACAGTAAGGTTTTAGGTGTAGATTTTAATCATTAGATTAGAGTGTTTATTCTATAGAAAAATAATTAAAATTCTGTTTTAATTGATTCTTGTTGCAATAACCTTGTTTCCATAATACCTATGAACAAAATTATAAAACTTTGCTTAAGATCATTAGATCTAGTTTGGGGCTAATTAGATGGTTTGATCTCCTTTTAAACCCTAGGATTTGTATTAGTGACCCAAATAGATCTAAACCTTTGGGAAATCAATCCTAGTGACACCTTAACACTATTGCAACTCAATCTTGCTACCTTGGTCAATTTAGAAGAACCAATCTTGCATAAAGTACCATGTTGCATGCATGCATGATTATTCTCTGTGACCTGTTTTGAGCAAGTTGTGATCAGATCTATTTTGTGATTCGTTAGATTGTTCGGAGTGCGCTAAGGAGTGCTATTGTGTAGAGTGCTGCTCGGATCAAGGCAAGTTACACCACTTGTTCATAATTTTGTCCCAGTTTTGATTCTATGCACGTGATCTTCAAAATTCTGTAGTATGCATGTGTAGGATGTTCTAGTAGAATTTTTCCTTAGTATTATTTTGCAAGTGCGATGATTTTGTAGTATGCCATGAGTAGCTCTATACTTAGGATTTTCCCTCCTAATAGGTTACCCCTGTTTTTGCTAAGTATTGCTTGCTATGCTAAATATACAAAGTACCGTTGGGGGGTTCGAAAGACAGAATTTTTCTAAGTATAAAGGCTCTCTAGAGCAAACTTTTCTTCTCAAATCCAATTCAAAATAAAACTAAGTTTTCTTCTGGGCGGAATGGTTGTCGGATCAACGAGTGAGATTTTTGTGGAGGACGGTCGCCCAGGAATCAAAGAAGTCTGCCATGTTTCAGAATTCAGAAGCTTCCAGTGCAACCACAATACATTATGGGCTCTGTCTTGGCCTAGTACTTAGTGGGAAACCTCACCTGGGTACCAACATTTGGAGGTTCTTGGCACGGTTGGATCCAGAAGGTATAGGGGCTACTAAGGGAAAGCCTCGCCATGGCCTCGTCTGAAAAAGGACTTGATCGTGGATTGTGGGTAAAGTGCACAAACTCTCGAGAGTATTGCAATCTGATCGATCAGCCGTGTTCACGGAAACAGAACAACTATGAGCGTCCGAAGGATTGATCCTCTGAAGGATCTTCCTCTCTCTTATCTAAAACAAAGTTTTTAAAACCCCATGGCGTGAGTAATATCGCCAATGGGTGGGATTTTGGGAACTTGGTGTGTAATATCCAAGTGACACTTGGTGCGTAATATCCAAGTGTTTGGTTGTTTGGACACTTGGTGAGTAATATCCTCGTGTGCCATTCGACCTTATTTTATCTAAGAAAATGTTTACAAAGTAGGGAAAATCCTCTCTCCTTCTCTCTACTTAAGAAAACTAGCTTTGAGCAAATGAACTCTACAGCCTAAACTAGCCTTGCATGTAGAGATAACCTTTTCTCTCCTTGGTGTAATTTACCAATACATTCAATGTATTGACCCAACTTGTTGGATGCACGTTTTATGTGCAGAATCCAAAGATTGAAAGGTGCGTAGGGATCGCGAGTCTACACTCGACAAGCCTGGGGCGTTGATGGACTCAAGCTGCTTTTATGTTTCCGCTGTTATTTGAGCTAGCATAATGCTAAGCAATTTTGTAATAAATTCATACTCTGGATTCTCCGTGTAATAAAGACTTTGTGTTTTACATGATATTTCATCGACTGTGAGTGCTAGCTATTGATCCAGGGACTAGCATGTTAATCACAGGGACTTAGGATCCTTATCGATCCGAGGTCACCACAGATGGTATCAGAGCACACTGTTGCCTGTAGGACGTGACCCTAGGATTGGAACCACCTCTAACTTGTGCCTTACATGCTTTTCTACTAAGTTATTTTCCGCACTTCTAGTATCTGCTTTCCTCTACTTGTTTAAGTATCTAACTTTCATTCTTCTAACTTAAAAAATGACAAGCTTCCTCTACGACACCGTCGCGGACATAGAGCCCCTTTGTTTTGGTGGATGCCTCATGGACCTACTCACACGTTTGGACCTTCCTCTCCCAACAATCCAGGGGAGCACAATGAAGAAACTCCACAAGGACGGCTGTTGGGGAGTCAAGGTCATCCAGCCAGGAAAAGAGCGAGGCAAGAACCCGGAGGAATACATAGCAATCCACATTGTTAGCGATTCCAAGGAGAAGGCCCTTAGCATCGGCTTGCAGCAACTCATTGGTCACCAATGTGGACGTCATCATGAAGCTCTCCAAGGAAACTGCGGCGGCCTCTTCGGGAGACGAGATGAGGAAGGAATTCCCATGGAGTTAACCTTTGAGGAAAGAACTTCTACCAAGCGCCGAAGGACCCAATATCAAGATTTGGAGTGCCACATCCATGACCTTGAAAAAGGTACCTTCCTCGAGATGTTGAAGAACGACGAGCTATGCGCCCTAATCAAGGAGAAGGAAGAAATGATAAAGCAGCAGGAGGAGGCAATGAAGCTCCAAGAGATAAAGTTCCAGGACCAAGAGAAGAAGTTCGCTAACCAAGAGAAGAGGGTGATAAGTAAAAACAAGAGAATTAGGGAACTCAAACAGCAGATCGATGGAGCTGAAGTGCAAACTGAAGGCCTTTGCAAGATAATCAATGATGTGCGTTCTTCCAAGAGGGACTTGGCAAAGCAACTTGAAGCCGCAAAGAAGTCAAGTTTAGTGGAGGAGCTACAAAGCGAGAAGGAGGGACTTCAGGAGCAGCTGGAAGCCACTACCAAGAAGCTGCAGGATGAGATAAAGAACCTCCAAGAGAAGCTTGAAGCCACCACAAAGGAGATGGAGTTGTATAAGACAACTCTAGAGCAGGAAGGCTACTCGTTCGAGGACGAGGAAGAGGAAGGCGTGGAGGATGTGTAATAGTTGGACCACCTTTAATTCTATAGTAGAATGTTATTCGCGATTGTAATAAATACCAAGACAAATCTGGTTTAGTTAAACTTGGTTGTTTTCTATGTTAAGCTGTTATGTCTGGTGTGCCTTGTGTGCTTGGTGTGTTTTCATAAGGGTAGGAGTTTACTACTTAGCCTTTCTGTCTATTTCTTAACTATTCTCTTAAACCCCACAGATGCCGCCAAGACATGCGAACTTCAAAATCCCTCCAGAAATAGCACAACTTTTGGCCACTCAGAATCAGCTGATCCAACTGCTCACTCAGAACATGCAAAACAACAACAACAACCCGCCACCACCACCACCTCCGCCACCACCTCAACAGGATCGCTTGACTCGGTTTTTGAGACTGAACCCACCTATTTTCACTAGCAGCACTGAACCTATCATCGCTGATGACTGGCTACGTACGATCAACAAGAAGCTAGACACCGTGCAAGCTGTCGGAGCCGACAGGGTGCGTTATGCCGCACACCAGCTTGAAGGACCTGCTGCATAATGGTGGGATAATTACCAAGTCACCCACCCGGACATTGATGCTATCACTTGGGATCAGTTTGAGTTAGCTTTTCGCACTCATCATGTGGCTGCTGGTATCATGGCTCTGAAAAGGCGCGAATTTCGCGACCTACACCAGTTGCACCATTCTGTCACCGAGTATGGTGAGCTCTTCAACAAGCTAGCCCGTTATGCACCCGATGATGTTTCCACTGATGCCAAGAGACCGGAGGAATTCTTAAGGGGACTCAATGATGAGATATCCATTCAGCTTGTGGCTCAAAAATTTGACAACTTTCAGGAACTTCTGGACAGAGCCATTGTGGTTGAATCCAAAAGGAAGAGCATAGAAAACCGCAAGAGGAAGTCTAACCCTCACAAACACTCTGTTCCATACCAGAAGCAGCGCAATTCCTCACCACCACCTTATAACAATAATGGCCACAACCATAACGTTCATAACCATGGCGGCCACAAACACAATGGGCATAAGAACCGCAATGGGAATGGCAGCAATGGAAAGGATCTCAGTGAGGTGACATGCTTTAAGTGCAACAGGACAGGGCATTATGCAACCTCTTGCCCCGAGAAGAAGAATGGCAATGGCAATGGGAATGGAAATGGACATAACCATGGCAATGGAAACTGGAAGAAGCCAAATCCGCTTGTCAAAGCCACGGTAAATCATGTTTCTATGGAGGATGCTTGTGACGCACCAGACTCTGTGATTGGTAAGTTCAAACTCAATTCTATTCCCGCAGTTGTTGTTTTTGATACTGGTGCATCACATTCATTCATATCAAGGGTATTTGTGGATAGAGGCAAGATACCAACGGAGACTATAAACTTTCCTCTAAGGGTAAGTTCTCCTGGGGGAGAAATAGTGGCAAACTCCGGTTGCCGGGAGTTAGAACTAAGGATTGGGACGCACATTTTTTCCACCAGTCTAGTAGTCCTAGAATCACAAGGATTAGACATCATCTTGGGCATGAATTGGATGACCGAATATGAAGGAGTCATAGATTGTGCAAAAAGGACTGTCACGTCACAACACCGGAAGGGAAGAGAATTCGTATCAAGTCAAATTTTGCACTTAAGGAAGTCATGGTGAACTCTCTTAAGGGGGTTAGCTTGGAGGAGGTACCTATTATAAAGGAATACCTAGATGTCTTCCCGGAGGAACTGCCAGGAATGCCTCCCGACCGTGATATCGAGTTCCTCATTGACTTGATGCCAGGCACGGGGCCGATAGCTAAGAGACCATACAAGATGGATGTGGACGTGTTAAAGGAACTCAAGAAACAGCTTAGGGAACAATTGGACAAGGGATTCATCCAACCCAGTGCGTCATCTTGGGGAGCGCCTATCCTATTTGTGGAAAAGAAGGATAAAACCAAGAGGCTGGTTGTGGACAACCGCTCGTTGAACAAGGTGACGATCAAGAATAAGTATCCTCTACCCAACATCAATGACTTGTTTGACCAATTAAAGGGAGCCACTGTGTTCTCAAAGATCGATCTACGATCAGGCTACTTTCAGCTAAAGATTCGAGAACAGGATGTGCCCAAAACAGCATTCACCACAAGATACGGATTGTATGAGTACACCGTGATGTCTTTTGGTCTAACCAATGCCCCAGCATACTTCATGACCATGATGAACAAGGTGTTCATGGAGTATTTGGACAAGTTTATCGTGGTATTCATAGATGATATACTCATATACTCTAAGGATGAGAAGGAACATGAGAAACATCTGTGCCTTATTATGGAGAAACTAAGAGAACACAAGTTGTATGCCAAATTCAGCAAGTGCGAGTTCTGGTTAAAGGAAGTGGGATTTCTTGGTCATGTTGTGTCGGCAAAAGGAGTTGTCGTAGATCCTAGTAAGGTAGCTTCCGTGACAGAATGTGAGTCACCCAAGAATGTGGGGGATATTAGGAGTTTCTTGGGCCTCGCAGGATATTATCGGAGGTTCATTGAAAACTTTTCCAAAATAGAAAAACCCATGACGGAACTACTGAAGAAGGAAAATAAATTCCTATGGACCGAGGCATGTGAAGCAAGTTTTCAAGAGTTGAAGAAACGCCTCGTAACCGTGCCGGTTCTGTGCCTGCCTGATATCCAAAAGGATTTTCAAGTCTATTGTGACGCTTCTCGACAAGGACTGGGAAGTGTATTGATGCAGGATGGGAAAGTGGTATCATATGCCTCCCGACAACTTAAGAACCACGAACACAATTACCCCACACATGACTTGGAACTTGCGTCTGTGGTTCATGCACTCAAGGTATGGAGACACTACCTCATGGGCAAACATTGTGATGTATTCATAGATCATAAAAGTTTGAAGTACATCTTCACCCAAAAGGAGTTGAATATGAGACAAAGAAGATGGCTTGAACTAATTAAGGATTATGACTTGGACTTACAATACCATCCCGGAAAGACAAACGTGGTGGCTGATGCCTTAAGTCGTAAAGTGTATGTGAATGGACTTACCGCAGGGGAACTTCCAGAGGATTTATGCAAACAATTCAGGGATCTCAGGCTAGAGATAATTCCGAAAGGACACGTAGAGACTATGGAAATAGTGTCCACCTTCCAAGAGAGAATCAAGGAAGCACAGAAGGGAGATAAAGAGTTGGAAGAAATAAGAATCAGGATAAGCGAAGGGAAGACTAAAGAATTTCGTCTGGACGAACAGGGAACCCTCTGGTATGGGAAGCGTTTGTGCGTTCCCAATGACCCCGATATCAGGAAGATGATTTTACAAGAAGCTCATGATTCGCCATAATCAATTCATCCAGGTAACACGAAGATGTACATGGATGTGAAGGATAGATTCTGGTGGAATAACCTAAAGAGAGATATTGCAGAGTATATTTCTCTGTGTGATGTATGCAATAGAGTTAAAGCCGAGCATCAGAAATCGGCAGGACTACTTCAACCACTACCTATACACGACTGGAAGTGGGACAAGGTAGGCATGGATTTCATCACGGGATTGCCCCGAACTCGTTCTGGATTTGATTCTATCTGGGTAGTGGTGGACCACTTCACCAAGGTGGCTCACTTCATCCCCGTAAAGACCACATATACAAGTGCTAAGCTTGCTAAGATATACATGTCAAGGATTGTAAGCCTACATGGTGTTCCCAAGGGAATTGTGTCAGACAGAGGCACCCAGTTTACTTCAAAGTTTTGGCGATAGCTACATGAGTCTCTTGGAACCCGACTGGAATTCAGTACTGCCTTCCACCCGCAAACGGATGGCCAAACAGAAAGGGTGAATCAAATTTTGGAAGATATCTTGAGAGCTTCCGCACTAGACTATGGGTCTAGTTGGGATGATAACCTGCCGTATGCCGAGTTCTCATACAACAACAGCTACCAGACAAGTATCAAGATGGCTTCGTTTGAATTTCTATATGGCAGGAAGTGTAGGACTCCACTGCTATGGAACGGAGTTGGTGAACGCAGTCTTTTTGGACCTGAATTGATAAAGGATGCCGAAGAAAAGGTACGGCAGATTCAGGATAGGCTAAAGGTAGCCCAATCCCGACAGAAGAGTTACGTTGATTCCAAGCGCAGAGATGTGGCCTATGAAATAGGGGACCGTGTGTATCTCCGAGTTTCACCCCTACGAGGAGTTAAGAGGTTCGGAATCAAGGGCAAGTTATCCCCACGATTCATAGGACCATATAAGGTTCTGGACCGTAGAGGAGAAGTTGCTTATCAGTTGGAGCTACCGGAAGGATTGACTGTTCATGATTTGTTTCATGTGTTGCAACTAAAGAAGTGTCATCCGGAGATGGCCGAAACACCGCTAAGAGACACCGTTCCCCTAAATGAGGTTCAATTGGAGAATGACCTTACCTATGAGGAAAAACCCATCAAGATACTGGAAACAGCCGAAAGGATTACCCGCACCAAGACTATAAGATTATGCAGAGTACAATGGAACCACCACTCCGAGGAAGAAGCTACGTGGGAGCGTGAAGAAGACTTGAAGGCAGAACACCCACACCTATTTGCTAGCCAACCTGAATCTCGAGGACGAGATTCTTCTTAAGGGGGGTAGGTTTGTAACATCCCAGATTTTATATTAGGATGTTATTAGTGGCATGCATCATCCTTGCATCGTTGCACCCTATACAAATAAAAATTTGCAACTAAATCCTAACACCTAAACCTATCAAAACCCTAGTAAGGATTTCCTTTATGTAGGCTTTATTGTTGTAAACAAGCTTGACCCTCCTAAAACTTTGTGAAACATCAAACCATGGTCCCATGGTGACCACCTTCTTTTTAAAAAAAATCAGAAGTTGGTTTCATCTACTTTTGACCTCATATGCAAAAGTTATTTAGGTTTTGCTAAATCAGAAATTGAAATTTGTTAAAAAGAAAAAAAAGGAGCAACCTAACCTAACTGGGCCGCAGCGCCAGCCCACCCGCGCACGCGCGGCACCCAGCTAGCGCCAGCCACCGTAGCCCGCCACCGGCCCACCCGCGCAGCCGACACCTGCCGCGCCCGCTGACCGCCCGGGCCCACGCGTCGGAGCCTTCGTCGACTCCAGGACAAACACGGCGGCCGCCGCAAACTGACCGAGGATATCGGTAGATTTCGGGTCGAATCCGTGCCTCCTACGACACAAAATCCTTCCCTCTTATACCGTTGCATCGGCTCCCATCGTTTCCCTCGTTTTTCTCAAACCCTAGCCCCGATTTTGCAAGCTTCCGATCTCGCCGGAGCAGTCCGCCGTCGGAGCTCGAGGTTGGCGACCCTCCAAAGCACCTCGAGCCCTATTCCACCTTCCACTCTACTCGTCTCGGTCTACCCTATCCCTCCTTCTAACCCGTTTCTTCCGAACCGCAGGGGGTCACCGGCAATTGCTCGACGGAGCCCATCGGGACCGAGGAGAGGAACGACCGCCCGTGGGAGATAGAGAAGGAGAGGGACCACGCGGAGTTTGTTGGAAGAATCGCCATCACCGTGCGCATCAGGGGCCATCTTCGTCGCCTTCATTAGGGCCGCCAGGTCCTCCGACCACCGTCGACTCCACCGCCGCCGCCGTCGTCTCCATCGCCGCCACCACCGCAGGTCAGTAGAGCCGCCTCGGCCCTCCGATCGTAATCATGCGGGACAGATTAGAAGGGGCGCGAAGGGGTATCGGCCAACCATGTTGCGCCACGTGGCTAACCGCGTCGGCACCGCGTAGTGGTCCGCGTCAGCATGCCGCGTCAGCCGCGTCGCCTAGCTGGACCAGTTAGATCCTGCCACTTGGCAGATCCTCGAACTAAGTTTAGATCTGTTTTGCAGATTGTGTTTAATATTGCGAAAATCATAGAAAAATAACTATTTGGCCAAATTTAGCTTATAATATACCGTTGGATTCCTAATTTTATGTAGAATCTAGATGTGCAATAATATTCCAAGTTTACAGTAAGGTTTTAGGTGTAGATTTTAATCATTAGATTAGAGTGTTTATTCTATAGAAAAATAATTAAAATTCTGTTTTAATTGATTGTTGTTGCAATAACCTTGTTTCCACAATACCTACTGAACAAAATTATAAAACTTTGCTTAAGATCATTAGATCTATTTTGGGGCTAATTAGATGGTTTGATCTCCTTTTAAACCCTAGGATTTGTATTAGTGACCCAAATAGATCTAAACCTTTGGGAAATCAATCCTAGTGACACCTGAACACTATTGCAACTCAATCTTGCTACCTTGGTCAATTTAGAAGAACCAATCTTGCATAAAGTGAAGGGTTTCGCGGCATAGTAAATCAAAATTTTCTACGGATGCGAACATAGGGAAAGCCAAGATCTAATCTAGGAGATGCAAACAACGAGAGAGATTGGATTAGATCTTCATACCCTTGAAGATTCGCACAACGGAACGTTCGTCGGAACGTGGGTGATGTAGTCGTACTCGCTTCTCCTCCTCGCGATCCGATCCGATCTAGCACCACAAGTGGCGGTGCCTCCGTGAGATGCACATGTGCAGCATCTCGACGTCTCCTCCTTCCTCGGACCAGCAAGTATGGTGGAGAGATAGATTGGATCTACAACACAACGGCGTGGTGTATATGGTGGAGAATTTCTGCAGTAGGGCTTCGCCTACAAACAGTCGGGAGGGAGAGAGGAAAGCTAGCAAGGCGGCTAGGGTTTGGAGGAGAGGTGTGTGGGGTTGGTGCGCCCCCACCCCTCTTTATATAGAGGGGGGCGCAGCCCTAGCCCCTCCCCCAAGCCCAAAGGATAAGGAGTGGGGGGCATGGACTCTCCCCTCTTCTAGAAACCCTATCTCTAGTTTAAACGATTTAAACTCTCTAGGATCGGCTGGGCCCTATGGGGCCTTGTGCCCCTGGCCCAATGCGGACAGGACACTCCCTCATAGGCCCATGCCCCCTCCCGGAAGGTGGGGCCACGTTGGTCCCCTTCCGGAAGGTTCTAGAAGCTTCCGGTACAATACCGATTAACCCGGAACAATTCCGAACTCCAAAAACTGCACTGCCTTATATGAATCTTATTCTCCGGACCATTCCGGAACCTCTCGTGATATCCCGGATCCCATCCGAGACTCCGAACAAAAATTCATAAACCAATTATCCAATCTATCCTAGCGTCGAGATACGTTAAGTGTGTGACCCTGTGGGTTCGAGAATATGCAGACATGATCTTCTATCAATAATCAACAGCGGGGTCTGGGCACCCATATTGACTCCCACACATGCATCGATGATCATATCGGATGGACCACGATGTCAGGATTCAATCAATCCCATATATATATTCCCTTCGTCTCGCGATATTTTACTTGCCCGAGATTCGATCGTCGGTACCGTCATACCTAGTTCAATCTCGTTCACAACAAGTACTTTACTCGTTCCGTAATCCGATATCACTTTGTGATTAACTCCTTAACCACATGCTTGCAAGCGGTGTTGATATCGATTACCGAGTGGGCCCGAAGTATATCTCTCCGACTTGGGAGGGACAAATTCCATCTCGATACATACAACCCAACAGATACTTTCCGATCACCTGAGAGACACCTTTATGATCACCCTCTCATAGGATGACGTTTTATGACCTCAAAGCTTTCTTCCGATACCAGGGAGTTGTATTATCTCATGGTCTAAGGAATACAATATTTGACATAAGAAAAGCTTCGCAAAGACGAACACGATCTAATTGCTTTGCTTAGTTTGAGTCTCTCCATCATATCATTCTCCAATGAAATGATCTCATTATCAATTGACAACTCATGTCTATGGTTAGGAAACCTTAACCATCATTGATCAACGAGCTAGTCCTTAGAGGCGTACCAGGGACACGGTGTTGTTCACAAACCTCACAAGTATTAATGTTTCCGCTTAATACAATTCTAGCATGGAATATAAACTTTATCATGAACAAGAATTATAATAATAACATCTTTATTATTGCCTCTAGGGCATAATTCCAACAGTCTCCCACTTGCACTAGAGTCAATAATCTAGTTTACATCTGGAAACAATCTCACACCCATGGCACTGAGGTGCTGATCATGTTTTACACGTGGAAGAGGTTTAGTCAATGGATCTGCGACATTCAGATCCGTATGTACTTTGCTAATCTTCAGATCTCCATCTGCTATATAATCTCGGATTATATGAAACTTGCGGTTGATATGCTTGGTCTTTGGATGATATCTTGGTTCCTTAGCGAGTGCTATGGCGCCAGTGTTGTCACACAATATCTCAAGTGGGTCCAATGCACTTGGAACCACACCAAGCTCAGTGATGAAGTTTCTGATCCAAACTCCTTCACTTGACGCTTCTGCAGCAGCCATGTATTCCGCTTCTACTGTAGATCCCGCGATCACGCTTTGCTTGCAGCTTCTCCAGCTCACAGCTCCTCCATTCAAAATATAAACGTATCATGTCTGAGATTTGGAATCATCCTTGTCGGTGTCAAAACTAGCGTCGACGTAACCTTTATGACAAGCTGTTCATCACCCCCATAGACTAAGAACATTTCTTTAGTCCTATTTAGGTACTTTAGGATGTTCTTCACGGCTGTCCAGTGTTCCACTCCTGGATCACTTTGATATCTGCTCGTCAAACTAAGAGCATTGGACACATCCGGTCTAGTACACAGCATGGCATACATGATAGAACCTATGGCCGAGGCATAAGGCACTTTGCTCATAGCTTCCCTATCATTTACCATAGCTGGACACTGAGCCTTGCTCAATATCTGACATGACAACATAGGCACTGAACCTTTCTTTGCCTTATCCATTCTGAACCTTTTCAGAACTTTGTCTAGGTATGTACTCTGGCTTAAAGCTATCAGGCATCTTTGTCTATCTCTATAGATTTTGATGACCAATATATAAGCAGCTTCACCTAGGTCTTTCATTGAAAAACATTTATTCAAATAACTCTTCACATCGTTAAGCATGTCAATGTCATTTCCAATAATCAATATGTCATCCACATATAGTACTAGGAATGTCACCGAGCTCCCACTCACTTTCTTGTAGATGCAAGATTCATAACAATTTGGAACAAATCCAAAGCTCTTGATCACTTGATCAAAACGAAGGTTCCAACTCCGAGATGCTTGCTTCAGTCCATAAATGGGACGCTGAAGTTTGCATACTTTATCAGCATCCTTAGGATCGACAAAACCTTCGGGTTGCATCATATACAACTCTTCATCAATGTTGCCATTGAGGAACGCAGTCTTGACATCCATCTGCCATATTTCATAATCATGAAACGCAACAATTGCTAATAAAATCCGAATGGAGTTAAACATCGCTACGGGAGAGAAAGTCTCATCGTAGTCAACACCTTGAACTTGTCGAAAACCTTTTGCGACAAGCCGTGCTTTATAGACGGTAACATTACCATCCGCGTCCGTTTTCTTCTTGAAGATCCATTTGCACTCAACGGCCTTTCGGTCGCTAGGAGGGTCTACCAAAGTCCATACTTGGTTTTCGCTCATGGATCCCAATTCGGATTTCATGGCTTCTAGCCATTTCTCAGAGTCTGGGCTCATCATCGCTTCCTCATAGTTCGTAGGTTCACTGCCTTCTACTAACAAGACAGTCAAGACAGGGTTGCCGTACCACTCAGGAGGGGCACGCGACCTTGTCGACCTGCGACGTTCAGTAGCAGCATCGTCCGAAGCTTCATGATCCTGGTCATTAGCTTCCTCTATTGTTGGTGCAGGCGGCACTGGAACAATTTCAGGTGCTGCGCTACTCTCCAATTCAAGAGAAGGTTCAATAACCTCGTCAAGCTCTACTTTCCTCCCACTCACTTCTTTCGAGAGAAACTCCTTCTCAAGAAAGGAATCGTTCTTTGCGACAAACACTTTGCCTTCGGTTCTGTGATAGAAGGTATACCCAATAGTTTCCTTAGGGTATCCTATGAAGACGCATTTCTCCGCTTTGGGTTCGAGCTTGTCCGGCATCAACTTCTTGACGTAAGCTTCGCATCCCCAAACTTTAAGAAACGACAACTTAGGTTTAGCACCAAACCACAGTTCATACGGTGTCATCTCAACGGATTTAGATGGTGCCCTATTTAAAGTGAATGCAGCGGTTTCTAATGCATAACCCCAAAATGATAACGGCAAATCAGTAAGAGACATCATTGATCGGACCATATCTAATAGGGTTCGATTCCGGCGTTCAGACACACCATTGCGCTGTGGTGTTCCGGGTGGCGTGAGTTGTGAAACGATTCCACTTGCTTTAAGATGCGTGAGAAAATCATAACTCAAATATTCACCTCCACGATCGGATCGTAGAAACTTAATCTTTCTGTTATGATGGTTCTCCACTTCATTCTGAAATTCCTTGAACTGTTCAAATGTTTCAGATTTATGTTTCATTAAATAGATATACCCATATCTACTTAAGTCATCGGTAAAAGTGAGGAAATAACGATATCCACCGCGCGTCGAAACACTCATCGGTCCGCATACATCGGTATGTATGATTTCCAACAAGTCCGTTGCTCGCTCCATCATTCTGGAGAACGGGGTTTTGATCATCTTGCCCATGAGGCATGGTTCGCATGTGTCAAATGATTCAAAATCAAGAGACTCCAAAAGTCCATCAGAATGGAGTTTCTTCATGCGCTTTACACCAATATGACCTAGACGACAGTGCCACAAATAAGTAGCATTATCACTATCTACTTTGCATCTCTTAGCCTCAATGTTATGGATGTGTGTTTCATCCCTTTCGAGATTTAGAAGAAATAAACCATTCACAAGAGGTGCATGACCATAAAAGATGTTACTCATATAAATAGAACAACCATTATTCTCCGATTTAAATGAATAACCGTCTTGCAATAAACACGATCCAGAAATAATGTTCATGCTCAACGCAGGCACATAATAACATTTATTAAGGTTTAAAACTAATCCCGAAGGTAAAACTAAGGAGAGCGTGCCGACGGCCATCACATCAACTCTTGATCCGTTGCCAACGCGCATCGTCACCTCGTCCCTCGCAAGCCGCCGTCTATTCCGTAGCTCCTGTTTCGAGTTACAAATATTAGCAACTGAACCGGTATCAAATAGCCAGGCACTACAACGAGGGCTAGTAAGGAAAACATCAATAACATGTATATCAAATATACCTTTGATGGTGCCAGCCTTTTTGTCCGCTAAGTACTTCGGACAGTTGCGCTTCCAGTGACCCTTGTCCTTGCAATAGAAGCACTCAGTGTCCGGTTTAGGACCAGACCTGAGCTTCTTCTCAGCAGGGGCAACGCGCTTGCCGCCGCCTTTCTTGAAGGGCTTCCTTGCACCCTTACCTTTCTTGAAGGTGGGGGGCTTGTTGACCATCAACACATGATTATTCTTTTTGATGTTCACCTCCGCCACTTTCATCTTAGCGAAGAGCTCAGTGATCATATCAGTGGAACCAATCTGATTGTGATCAACTACAAAACTTTTGTAGCTAGGAGTGTCAATCTTGAGCTCCTCTGGAATATTGCAGTCTAGTTGCTCAAGGCGTTGAGTGTAGCCCGACATCTTAATGGCGTGCTCACTAACGGAACTCCCTTCGTCCATCTTGTAGTTAAAGAATTTCTTAGAGATCTCATATCTCTCAGAACGGGCCTGAGTCTGAAACATAGTTTTCAGCTCCTCAAGAATCTCAAAGGGCCCGGGATACTCTTCAAAACGATTTTGAAGATCCGATTCCATAGCATACAACATGGCGATCTTAATCAAATCATAATCATCCTTGCGCGACTGATAAACAGCCTTTTCATCAGCCGGCGCATCTATAGCAGGAGCGTCACCTAGCGCTTTCTCAAGGACATAGTCCTTTTGTCCGCCAGCGAGAATGATTCTCAGAATGCGGAACCATTTGGTGAAGTTAGACCCATTGTTTCTAAGCTTTTCCTTCTCAGCAAAAACGTTGAAGTTGAAGTTGGATTTGGCCATGTGATCTACAGTATTTGCAAGTACAATTTAGACTATGTTCATGATAAATAGTTCAACTTAATCAAATTCCTAAATGAACTCCCACTAAATTCAACATCCCTCAAGTTGTTTAGTGAACACGATCCAAATTCACCACACCTAATCCGATCATCACGAGAAGAGATGTGGTTTCAATGGTGGACAACAAAGTGTCGATCATATCATTCATATGACTCATGCTTAACCTTTCGGTTCTTGTGTTCCGAGGCCATGTCTGTACATGCTAGGCTCGTCAAGCTAGACCCAATTATTTCCGCGTGTGCAAAACTGGCTTGCACCCGTTGTATGTGAGCGTAGAGTCTATAGCACCCGATCATCACGTGATGCTTGGACACGACGAACTTTCGCAACGGTGCATACTTGGGGAGAACACAGTTTTTATCTTGATCTTTAAGTGAGGAATCATCTTATAATGCTACCGTCGCGATCTAAGCATAATAAGATACATAAAAGAATAAACATCACATGCATATAACTTTATGTGACATGGTATAGCCAATCTTCGCGCAATGATCTCCATATTGTGCGCTCCGGCATGATCTCCATCACTCCACCATGATTGCCTCCACCACGAATAGCAACTACAACTATTGCTTTTTTTTCCATATAATCCCCCAAGAAGAGGGATCGGGTTCCATTATCATCAGACAACGGAACAACAACCACACATACCGTCATAGTACTGACCCACCTAGGGGGTCAAAACAGGGAAACCGAAGTTCAATTTACACACTAACCAAACTAGACAGAGAATAAGAGGGAAGATGGAGACGCAAGAACACCGCCCGCAGGCTAGTGGGAAACTGTCCAAAACAGAACATCACCAAAAGGAACTAAAAAACTGAAAGCAACATCGACATCAAGCTTATCTTCCAGTTTTCCTTCTCTTCTCCCTCCCTCTTTCCAGTTCCGGAGCTTCACGACCACGATCTCCAGGAATTGCAGGCAGACCCAAGAAAGGAACAGGGGCCACATCCATAGCTGCCGCATCAGCCAACGCGTTCTACTGAAGAGTATCTGCTCCAGCTTGCAGCACCGCCCGGTCGTCCTCCCCATGCAAACCTGCCCAATAACGAATGAATACACAAGCATATATGATCAAGTCAACAGGTGAGTTAATGAGCTTTTGTTCAAAGAAAGCTCTATTCCTAAGTTTCCACATAGCCCAGCATATAGCCGCCACCACCGTAATCTACACATTCCTACTAACACCCACATACTGAGAAGCCCACCAAAAATACTGGGAAAAAGAGCCAGGTCTATTTGCAACACCAACAGCTCTGGCAACCACCCCCCAAACATATTTAGCAGCCACACACGAAAAGAACAAGTGCCCAATGCTCTCATCCTTCCTACAAAACCGACAAGTAAAATCTCCAATCCATTTCTTTCTTCTCATATTGTCTTTGGTGAGAATAGCATTATGCCAGATAAGCCACAACCAAATCTTAATCTTTAAAGGGATTTTTGCTTTCCACAAATGTTTAAAACTTCTATCAATCCCCACATTCGACAGATGCGTATACATTGACTTAACAGAGAACTTGCCAGATTTACTCCACATCCACACTGGCCTGTCTTTTTCCTAATTCAGACACACCCCAGATAACATTTCTCTCAACTGCTCCTGATGATTCAACCCATCAGTATCCAACCATCTCCTAAAAGAGAGACACCATCTTTTCTTTGCCATGTCTGCCACTGTGATTCTTTGGTTCTAACAAATATCAAATAAATCAGGAAACCTATCCTTCAGGGGTGAGTCCAAACACCAAGCATCATGCCAAAAATCAGTCAATTCCCCATTACCAATCTTCATTCTCCTACCAGCCAAGTAGAAGCCCCTAATCTTAATCAAATCCTGCCAACATGGAGAGTCACTCTGCCTGTGTTTCACATTACTAATCCCACCTTTTTTCAAATATTTTTTCCGCACAAAAGCTTGCCAGGGACCTTCCTCAGCTTCGAGGCGCCACCACCACTTACAAAGCAAACAAATGTTAAAGAGCCTGATATTTTTAATCCCCAGACCACCCTTTTTCCTGGGTCTACACACATACTTCCATTTCACCAGATGATATTTCTTCTTGCCCACTTTCCCATACCAAAAGAAGGCCCTAGTCTGTTTCTCAATTTCTTCCACATTCGACCTATGTAGGAGAAACATAGTCATAGGATAAACAGCCACACTAGATACACAAGCAGTGATTTTAACATGTCTCCCTCCCAAGGACAAAGCTCCCCCATCCAACCATCCAATTTTTTCTTCAACCTATCAGCAACAAAGCCCATTTCAGCCACTGAACATCTCCTGCTACAAACGGGCAAACCCAAATACTTAATAGGCCAGCTACCCTTCTGACAGTTAAACATCTCAGCATAATTGGACAATTTCTCCTCATCCTCTAACACCATCAGCACCTCACTTTTCTCAAAGTTAATCTTGAGACCAGACATGGATTCAAACAAATATAACAGCAATTTTAAGTTTCTAGCCCCCTCAGGATCTTCCTTAATAAACAGAATGGTATCATCAGCATATTGTAAAATGGCAATTCCTCTATCAAACAAATTACCAACCAGACCTGTAAACAACCCACCAGCCTGAGCATTAGACACCATCTTAGCCAAACATTCCCCTGCCAAATTGAACAAAAAAGGAGAGAAGGGGTCCCCTTGCCTAACCCCCTTAAAACTGCCAAAGTAAGGACCAGTTTCCCCATTGACCTTAACACTGAGAGTACCCTGAGTCACGGCACTTTTTAGCCAAATCATCCAATCATCACTAAAACCTTTCTGCTTACAACAATAGAACAAAAAGTCCCAGTTGACCTTGTCATATGCTTTCTCAAAGTTAATTTTCAAAATCATACCCTGCTGTTTCTGACTTTTCGACTCTTTCAAAATCTCATGCAATAGAGTCACACCATCTGCAATAAACCTCCCCTTAATAAAAGCAGTCTGACAAGTATCAATTAACTTCCCCATCACAGGCTCAGTTCTAACTGTCAGAGTCTTGGTAAAAATCTTAAACAACACCTGGAGCAGACAAATAGGCCTATACTTCTGAATCCTATCAGCATCATCACCCTTTGGCAGCAGAGTAATCACCCCATAGTTAATACTTCTCAAATCAATCTTATGAGCAAAGAAATCATCAAACATAGCCATAACATCTGATTTAATAACGACCCAACAATGTTGATAGAATTCAATAGGAATCCCATCAGGACCAGCAGCCTTATTTTTCTCCATCTGATCGATAACCTCCTTAACCTCTTTCTCAGTAAAAGGCACTCCCATTTTCTCCCTATCTTCATCATTAAGTTTCTCCCAGTCCTGCCAATTATCATCTGCAAGCCGAATAGAAAACCCACCAGCAGGCCCAAACAAAGATTTATAATAACTAGTGGCATGCTTCAGGAGATCACAGGTCCCCTGAATCTCATTCTCCCCATCTTTCATTGAAAAAATCATTTTCTTTCTCCTCACCCCATTAGCAATCCTATGAAAATATTCAGTATTATTGTCACCCCTAAGCAACCAATTGTCCCTCGACCTTTGCTGCCAAAATCTCTCCTCATTTTCATACACCTCCAACAACTCTTTCTGAATAACTGCTTTTCTTTGAAGTTGCTCAGCAGTAAGTAAAACCAATTCCTCAATACTTTCAAGTTCCAGCAGCTCCTCTACCAACCTCTTCTTCCTTTTCTTTTCCTCTCCCCTTAAATGGACCCCCCAACCTTTCAAATCATTTCTGACATTTTTGAGCTTTTTCTGCAATCTATCCAGACTGTTCTTGCCATTCACACGTTTTTTCCAAACTTTCCCCACTCTGGCCAAAAAATCATCACATTGTAACCAACTTTTCTCAAATCTGAATTCTCTACCCCCTGGTTCTTGCCCTTCCATAGTATCCAGGATCAAAGGACTATGATCAGAAACCTCCCTAGACAACTTGTGTACTGTAGTGAGAGGAAACAACTTCTCCCATTCTCTACAAACTAAGATTCTATCCAGTTTCTCCAAAGTCGGATTCTTCTGATTGTTAGACCAAGTGAATTGCCCACCAGACATACAGATCTCTCTTAACCCATGAGCATTGATAATCGAATTAAACATGTGTCCCCACTTGTTCAAAACGTGACCTTTGTTCTTTTCAGAAACACATCTGGTCACATTAAAATCACCTCCTACCAACAAAGGAAAAGTTTGATCCTGACAAACCTCAGCTAACTCAACCAAAAATTCCTCCTTATTCTCCTCTTGGGCAGCCCCATACACAATCACCAGATGCCAATGAATCTGTTTCAACACATCAAACACCTTCAACTTAACATGAAACTTACCCACAGACACACCAACCTGAGTCAATTTAGAAGAACGTAGGCCCCCCAAAATGCCCCCAGATTTTCCAACAGATGGAAGCCAACTCCAGGAAAATTGATTCATAGGATCAATCCTCCTGAAAAAATCCTCAGAATAGTCCTTCTTAATAGTCTCCTGTAAACCGATAAAATCCACCCTCTCCTGCCTCAATAAACTATTCAAATAAGCACCTGCACCTTTCTTCCCCACACCCCTAATATTCAAAATAGCACCTATCATAAAACAGATTTTCTCTCTCTTGTTCCAGTCACAATACCACTCATAGGGTGGTAATTGTGAACCTTCACAGCAGCAGCCTTTAACTTTCTCTCCCTCATAACAGAACCAATTCTCAGCTTTTTCTTTTGTCTCCTAGAAACCACAGGAGTGAATTCATCTTCATCATTACTAGCCTCCTTCCAATCCAGAAACAAAACCTTCTCATTCATATCAGGAGCACATTCATTCACTACCTGCCTCCTATCCTACAAACTATGCCTAGAAATCTCTAATTCTTTTAAAGAGTTAATATGTTCCAAAGATATAGAAGAAGCATCTATCCCCATTTCCAACGCTCTATGCATAATAACATCATCATCCAGCACAGCAAAAGAATTATGTAAATTTAGATTTGTACCTGAAAGGTCTCTAGGATGCTGTTGAGCCAAATGTCCTTCAGCCATGTTTCTAGCACCACCTTGATCAATCACCCTCGAGCTCCTTCTAATACCCTGCTGTTCTTCCACATCAACCACCGGATCAGATTGAGAATCCACACTTTCCTGGGTAGAACCATCAGGCTGAGACAAACCAATAACCACTGTTTCCTGATCCTGATTGACAGCATCCATGTCCTGAGCACCCTCCAACCCAGAACCCCCAATAGCTCCTTTTTTCTCACTATCAAAAGAAGACCCAAACGAAGCATCCGTAGAAGCACTGTCATTCCTTGCATGTGCACCCTCCTCATGTTCATTCTCCTCCTCCAGCAGATGCCCATATTGCTTCATGAGTTCATAATGTTTGTCACTACTCTTATCCTTCAACAGCCCCCTGATAAAGTCATCAAACCTCTGGGGACCAGCAGCAACCTCAGCATTGACCTCTTTAACCACCTCAGAAGATGGATCTTGCTCCACATCCATGAGATTACTACCCAGCCCATCTCCCCCAGCCACATCTTCCTGAGAATCAACCTGCATTCCCACAACAGCTGATCTATTTTGATTATCCGTCCCACCACCAGCACCAGAGCCCCCTGCCATATTCTCTCTAATCACTATTCCCCTCGAACGACCAACACCTCCCGCACTAGCCCATATGTTAGCCATTTTAGTCCCAAAAGAGACACCCCCAGAGTCCTCCTGCTCCACCACAACCTGTTTTCCTTTGTCCAATCCAGCTTCACCAGCACCAGTCCCACCATGTTGACGACCCCCAGCACTTCCAACATTACTTGCACCAGGAACAATTCTTTGCCCATTATCATCAACAGGTCTCCCAAGCACATCTTCACCCTCCTCCTTATTCACCCCAACATTACCATCCTGTCCATCAATCCCCACAGTAGAAGGCAGATTTGATACAACATCTGGAGCAAAAATCTCTCTGGTATACTTGAATTCATAAATCCCACCTTGCATCTCCCCCCTTCTGGTATTAGGAACCAAAGAGACATCTAAACAGGCAATTTTCACTCTCACATAAGCCAAGTTCCTCAAACTATTCCTGTCCAGGGCCACAGGCTTGCCCACTAAAGAAGCAACATAGAAAACAGTTGATTTCTCCCTGTACTTCATAGGGATACCCACAATTCTGAACCAGGCTTCTTCCAACCATTCAATAGGTTGCAAATCCCCATTCCACTTAGACAACTGAATCACAGCATCAGGAATTGTTTTCATGAAGACCTTCCCAAAATGGAAATCATCAATAGACCTGGCAGAAGGAAACCTCATCAAAAATTCCACATCATTAATGGACCTGGCATTGAATCTCCAACCAGATCCCATAGCATCAGCCCAAATTTGAAACTCCTTCTCCAGGTCCTTGCCAGTGACATCACCCCTCACCACACTTATATGAGCATAATGCAGCTGCTCCATAGACTGAACATTGGACTCCACCACAGGATAGAATGAAAACCCTGTTGAAATCAGTACTGCCAAAGAAGAGAGGAACATACTCCCATGGTTTCCTCTCTTGACAGACCAAAATGCTATGATCCTTCCCACAATTATCACAAACAACCTCTTCCTCAATCACATCAAGCAACTGCACATCCCCAGAACCACCAACCACAGCACCATCCCTCGGCATACTCACTACTGGTGGTGGTGCAGAGGACCCCACCAGAGTAGTAGACACAGCATCCGACTGAGTAACTGATAAGATAGGAGACAAATTCACAGGACGATTTCCCCCAACAGGCACATTAACAGAAGTGGACGCCGAGGTGTTTATACCAGAAGCAGATCGAGTGGTAGGTACAGAAGTGTTCAGCACAACCCTAGGCACATTAACTTGCTCAACAGTTCGTGCAAAAACCGGCTCCCCCTTCTAGGATTCGAGTCAGAATTACCTGATCTGCCTGGGAAAGACGTCGCATCAGACCCAGAGCCTTGTTGCATCTCCAGGCGATGGCTCCACCGCCCCCGATTGCGAGCCTGTTCCGCTTCACGACGGCGAGCCTCCGACAGTGCACGCTCCTGTGCCAGAGCCTCCCTGCGCTAATCCTCCAACCTGGCTTCAATTTCCGCCTGCCTCAACTCATCACGATGCCTCAAATCACGACGCCGAGCATCCTGCTCCTCACGGCGCCGCTCCTGCTCACGGATCCACCCACTCTCCCTAGGATCCCCCTCCAAACCTCTCCGATCAACAGGAAAGCGGCCCTGTCCATACCCAGATCCGAATCTGCTCGCATAGGGACCAGATCGGACTGGGGGACGAGAAGGCGACCCATGCCCACCACGAAATCTCCGATCCATGTCAAAATCCGCAGCCACCACCTGAGCAAACGATCTAGAATCACCCGAAACAACACCGCTCCACTTCACCGAAACAGCAACCCGCGGCGACGATGGTTGAAGGAGAGGCGGTTCCCAGACGAACACCACACCACACACACCGCGAGATCTAGAAACGGCGAAAGGGGAAACTGCTCTCGATTTAGGGTTAGGGAAAACACGAATTGAGGGCGAAACTGACCGCGGCTCGCACTCCGTTGTATTAGTACTCCGCAGCTCCCCTGGCAGGTGGTCCTCCCCCACCGCAGCCCCACCGTCAGCGCACACTTTTCTCCCACAACCACCAAGTCGTATCACCCGGCACGTACGCACGTAGGGCGACGCACCGGCGACACCGCTAGAAATTGTCCGCGCCACCACCGGCGGACCCACGAGAACGTGCCATCGCTCGTGTACCAGGCGTGTCCCGTACGAAAAACTCGCCACCGAACACCAACTCATTAGGAACTGCCCCGAAGCATCCCACAACGACACCTGTCCCGAGCGCTCTCCCGAGATCTGGCCCCGTCGGCAAGGACTAATCAGATCAGCAGCCACCTCACGGATTATGGCCCTCCAGCTCCCGATCAGCCCCCGACGATCATCGGAGCAAACCACCGTGGAGGTAGGAAGGAGAGAAGGAGAGACGTGGTGAGCCATCTAGCTTCCCAACTACAACTATTGCTAACTACTTAGCGATAAAGTAAAGCTATTACATGGCGTATAAGAAGTTGACTCGCAGGTCATACACAATTATAAAGACAACCATATGGCTCCTGCCGGTTGTGTACTCATCGACATGCAAGTCGTGAAACATTACAAAACATGATCATCGCATACAATATACACATCACATCTTGGGCCATACCATATCACAGAAAACACTCCCTACAAAAACAAGTTAGACGCCTCTACTTTGTTGTTGCATGTTTTACGTGGCTTATGGGAGTAGATGCTAAGAACGATTCTTACCTACGGAAAGCCACAACGGTGATATTATGGTTGCCAAACTCCGGTGTTAATCCCATGACAACTATAGTGAGAGAAACTGACATCCACCAGCCGCATGTGTGGAACAAGCCACACGTCAAGTGCGGAGCCGGTCTCGCGAACGATGTCGCGTAAGGTTGGCCTGGACCGCTTCAATCTCACTATCCCGCGTCATAAGAAGAACACAAACAAGAGGCTTGCAACAGAAAACATCAACGCCCGCAACAACCATGTTGCGTTCTACTCGTGAATCACATCTACGCATAGATCTAGCTCTGATACCACTGAAGGGTTTCGCGGCATAGTAAATCAAAATTTTCTACGGATGCGAACAGAGGGAAAGCCAAGATCTAATCTAGGAGATGCAAACAATGAGAGAGATTGTATTAGATCTTCATACCCTTGAAGATTCGCACAGCGGAACGTTCGTCAGAACGTGGGTGATGTAGTCGTACTCGCTTCTCCTCCTCGCGATCCGATCCGATCTAGCACCACAAGTGGCGGTGCCTCCGTGAGATGCACACGTGCAGCACCTCGACGTATCCTCCTTCCTCGGACCAGCAAGTATGGTGGAGAGATAGATTGGATCTACAACACGACGGCGTGGTGTATATGGTGGAGAATTTCTGTAGTAGGGCTTCGCCTACAAACAGTCGGGAGGGAGAGAGGAAAGCTAGCAAGGCGGCTAGGGTTTGGAGGAGAGGTGTGTGGGGTTGGTGCGCCCCCACCCCTCTTTATATAGAGGGGGGGCGCAGCCCTAGCCCCTCCCCCAAGCCCAAAGGATAAGGAGTGGGGGGGGGCATGGACTCTCCCCTCTTCTAGAAACCCTATCTCTAGTTTAAACGATTTAAACTCTCTAGGATCGGCTGGGCCCTATGGGGCCTTGTGCCCCTGGCCCAATGCGGCCAGGACACTCCCTCATAGGCCCATGCCCCCTCCCGGAAGGTGGGGCCACGTTGGTCCCCTTCCGGAAGGTTCTAGAAGCTTCCGGTACAATAACGATTAACCCGGAACAATTCCGAACTCCAAAAACTGCACTGCCTTATATGAATCTTATTCTCCGGACCATTCCGGAACCTCTCGTGATATCCCGGATCCCATCCGAGACTCTGAACAAAAATTCATAAACCAATTATCCAATCTATCCTAGCGTCGAGATACGTTAAGTGTGTGACCCTGCGGGTTTGAGAATATGCAGACATGATCTTTTATCAATAATCAACAGCGGGGTCTGGGCACCCATATTGACTCCCACACATTCATCGATGATCATATCGGATGAACCACGATGCCAGGATTCAATCAATCCCATATATATATTCCCTTCGTCTCGCGATATTTTACTTGCCCGAGATTCGATCGTCGGTACCGTCATACCTAGTTCAATCTCGTTCACAGCAAGTACTTTACTCGTTCCGTAATCTGATATCACTTTGTGATTAACTCCTTAACCACATGCTTGCAAGCGGTGTTGATATCGATTACCGAGTGGGCCTGAAGTATATCTCTCCGACTTGGGAGGGACAAATTCCATCTCGATACATACAACCCAACAGATACTTTCCGATCACCTGAGAGACACCTTTATGATCACCCTCTCATAGGATGACGTTTGATGACCTCAAAGCTTTCTTCCGATACTAGGGAGTTGTATTATCTCATGGTCTAAGGAATACAATATTTGACATAAGAAAAGCTTCGCAAAGACGAACACGATGACACGATCTAATTGCTTTGCTTAGTTTGAGTCTGTCCATCATATCATTCTCCAATGAAATGATCTCATTATCAATTGACAACTCATGTCTATGGTTAGGAAACCTTAACCATCATTGATCAACGAGCTAGTCCTTAGAGGCGTACCAGGGACACGGTGTTGTTCACAAACCACACAAGTATTAATGTTTCCGCTTAATACAATTCTAGCATGGAATATAAACTTTATCATGAACAAGAATTATAATAATAACATCTTTATTATTGCCTCTAGGGCATAATTCCAACATAAAGTACCATGTTGCATGCATGCATGATTATTCTCTGTGACCTGTTTTGAGCAAGTTGTGATCAGATCTATGTTTGTGATTCGTTAGATTGTTTGGAGTGCGCTAAGGAGTGCTATTGTGTAGAGTGCTGCTCGGATCAAGGCAAGTTACACCACTTGTTCATAATTTTGTCCCAGTTTTAATTCTATGCACGTGATCTTCAAAATTCTGTAGTATGCATGTGTAGGATGTTCTAGTAGAATTTTTCCTTAGTATTATTTTGCAAGTGCGATGATTTATTAGTATGCCATGAGTAGCTCTATACTTAGGATTTTCCCTCCTAATAGGTTACCCCTGTTTTTGCTAAGTATTGCTTGCTATGCTAAATATACAAAGTACCGTTGGGGGGTTCGAAAGACAAAGAATTTTTCTAAGTATAAAGGCTCTCTAGAGCGAACTTTTCTTCTCAAATCCACTTCAAAATAAAACTAAAATTTCTTCTGGGCGGAATGGTTGTCGGGTCAACCAGTGAGATTTTGGTGGAGGACGGCCGCCCAGGAATAAAAGAAGTCTGCCATGTTTCAGAATTCAGAAGCTTCCAGTGCAACCACAATACATTATGGGCTCTCTCTTGGCCTAGTACTTAGTGGGAAACCTCACCTAGGTACCAACATGTGGTGGATTTGGTTCGTGTGATCACTAAAACAATGTGAGGGATATTGTTTTGAGTGGGAGTTCAACGGCAATATGATTAAAAGTTGAACACTATTTATCATAAATTAAATCAAAGTGGATTTGCATAATTGTTGTAGTCATTGGCATCCGTTTAACACCTTGCGCTTAGTTATAATTGAGATGATAGAACTATAGAATTCTGGTTAGTTACTTTACGAACTGGTATCGTATTGTTTTGAAGCGTTAATCTAAAGTTTAAAAGTCCTATTGCAAAATTTCAGTAAGTTCCGGTTACTCCATGAAGTTTAATAACTGGTATTAAATCGAGAGTGAAAATTCCAAGAGTTAGTGTATGAGTATCATGTTTGTCTCCATGATTCTTGATATTCAAAGAATTGTCTTAATATCAAGGTTATCTAGGATCTGAAAGAGTTGTTTCAGAAACCATGATGTGTGGAAGATATTGTGATATCTGAAACGAAGTTTTGGTTGCTACATGATAGAATATAATATGGCAAAAGTCATGTTCTCATATTTGATGAGATTTTGCAAAGGGTTGAAGACACTAGTTGTCCTAATCCACCAAAAGGTTTTGTAGAGCAACATTATTCCATGATAAGGGTGAATATTTGATGTAGGTAAAATATTTACCACACCAAGAGATTACTAAAGAATGGAATTTGAAAGCACACCAAACATTTGATGATGGTGATCTACTTCAAAGTGCAAGTCCAAAGACATTGGTATTTAATTATACACGCTTTGGACTATGTGTCATATGTATGACTCCACTATTGATGTTGATAGATTCTTTCAAACAGAAAAGGAAATACTGAAAGAGAATCTCATAAATATATGGCAGAAAAGAAAAGACTAGAATTGTTCAGTTTAAGTATATAGATGATATACATGTTATGGCTATATTCTTTGCTTATTAAACAATGTGGTTATTAAGTATTTGATACTGAATTTGTTGGTGTGAATTGTCATACGAAAGAACACAATTCATGAACTACAATGGCCTAAGTAACTAGCAAAAGAATATGTGATGATGTTCATCGAGAACAAATAAAGGGTTATTGTGCTGCTTGTTAAACATCAAAGCTTGCCTTCAAGATTTTATCAGGTATTATGAGAACAAAAGGGTTGTTCAAATAATTGCCGTAATCCATAAAAGATGGATGATTCACAAATCTTGTTAGAGAAATCACATCCATAAAACTAGTGCTAAAAATGTCGAAAGACAAATTGATTGAAAGATCACTTAGGAAGTGACATCGCCGTTTAAATTATATTGGAAAGAAAACATGAAGAAACTCCATGTGGATGGAATTTTGGAGTCTTTTGATTTTTGATCAAATGATGCTTGTGAAACTTTCCTAGAGATAATTAAAACTTCGTTCATAAGCCAAAAAGGGAACGAATGACTAGCTTATTGAAACTTGTACATATTGTTGTACGAAGTCCATTATGTGTAGTCAAGAGCGATGGATTCAACTTCATATGCTTTCTCCGAAAATTTGAGTCAATATATGAATATTTACTTAATAAGGATGAAGTATGAAACATTTGAAAAGTTCAAAGACTTTCAAGATGAAGTGCAAAATCATTGTAACAAGAATATAAATAGTTTATGATAAGATCATCAAGGAAGATATTTGAGTTACAAGTTTAGCATAATACCTAAGATTTAAGGAATCGTTCCGTAGATTTGCATGTCCCGAAACACCATAAGAGTATGGAGCGTTCGAGATATGTAATTAAACCTTGTTTGACATGGTAAGATCGAAGGTGTAATTCATAAAACTGCCATTATATTTTAAAGATTAAAAGCTTTAGAGACTACCGTTTTCCACTGAAAAGAGCTCCATCATAATCCGTTGAAATGACACCATATAAAGTTATGGTTTGGGATAAAACCCAAGTTGTCCTTTCTTAAACATTGGTATGCTATGCATAAGAAAGATGTTTGCAACCAAAGTTGAATGAACCTGTCTTTGTATGTTATTTCGAATAACTGTTAAGTAATCCTCCATAACATCGGACACAAAAGTGTTTGTCACTTAGAACGTCAAGTTTCTTTGAGAAGGAATTTTTCGTGAAAAGATAAGTGGGAGGACAATAGAACTTTGATAAGGTTAAAAGAACCTTAGCTATATGTGCAAAGTTGTGTAGCGCCGAAAAGTGTTCCGGAGGCAGCAACAATGCTCATGGCTCACGTGCCTCAAAGGTTGTGGTTACGAAGGTCAAAGTTTCTATTGAACCAAGTAGGTCGAGTAAACAATCAAATACCAAGATTTGAGGGTTGAATCATTATTTGAGAATAATGAACGTACTACATGCAAAGAAGCGATGATGGGCCCTGACTCCATAATATGGCTTGAAGCCATAAAATCCGTGATAGTTCCATACACGAGAAGTCAAGTTTTGAACTTGAAGGACCCTCGAGAAAGGTGTAAGACCTTACATTTGTGTTTGGATCTATAAAGAAATAGACATGGATGTTGCACATCTATGAAATAGTCGACATGTTGGGAAAGAGTTCACAACAATGTTCAAAGGTTGACTATGACAAGATTTGATCTTTCATAGCGATATTTAGTCTAGACGGATTAATGTAGCAACCACTACATATAATTTTGTTATGTGGTAATTGAATAAACAAAACAAGTTCTTCTAATAGAATTGTTACCTAGGACATATGCATAACGCGGTCCATAGGGTTTTGTTAATTCAAAGGATGCTAAAAGCATATGCAAACTTCAATGGTTGAAGTAAGCATCGCGGAGTTGGAATCTTCACCATGATGAAACTGTTAAAGGAGTTTAAATTCGTCGGAGACGATGAATATGCTTGCATTTGCAAGAAATTAAGTGGGAGCGCTAAGACATGTTTCTAATACATTATGTGGAAGACATATTGTTGCTTGGAAATGATGTATCTTTTATTAACACATATTAAGAATTTCATCCCGATGAAAGACTTAGGCAAAACCCAAATATTTGGCATCAATAGACGCTAATATGGTTGTGCCGAAAGTACATAGATGATGTATTGAATGAGTTCAATATAGAAACTACAAGAAAGGTTCTTGTCACACAAAAAGGATTGAATGAGTTCAATATTGATGTTATATTCAAGTGTATTGACACTTGGTAAGTGAAACAAAGATTCAAGTATAGATTAATACTTGATGTATGAAATCACAAATAGTATTTATATCAATCATACTGTGATATGTACAAATCCAGATATGTCCTATGCTCTAAATGTTATGAGAATATACCAGAATGATTTATAAGATGATCATTGGACGATAGTAAGGATATTCTTATGATCTTTTGGAAGAACTAAGAGTATATTATTTTGTCGAAGTGGCAAATAGATGGTTAGTTCATTGTAAAAGTACTACATTGATACTAGTTTTGTCACAAAATACAAATTAAGTTTATCTCAATCTGAACTAAGGGTGGCATAATGTAATGGAAAGTAAGTTTCATAATGGATTTGGATGAGTTCCAAAGTTAAGACATTGTGACAGATACTACAACAAAAGGCTGAGTATATGACTCCTATTATAGTAGCTAAAGAGGGCATTTGTGTCAAGTAGTTTGTTATCAAACTAGGTGTAGTTCACAGCGGGATAATACTATGAAGATATATTGTACGACAATATTATCAACATGTTTTAACCCCAAAGAACTAAAGGTCTCACCAAAGGACCAAATTTATACAAAGCCATCTCATTAGAGAATGAGTGATGCGTAGAGACGCAAAGACATGCAATTACACACGGACCTGGAAGTGTCAGATCCGGAGATCAGTTGATCACTAGCAAACGTGTACTTACAACACCGGAAAGCCATAGGTGTTGAATACACAAAGGTTTGAAACTAGATTATTGACTCTAGTGCAAGTGGGAGACTGTTGGAGATATGCCCAAGAGGCAATAATAAAGTAGGTTATTATCATATCTTCATACTTATGATAAATGTTTACATACCATGCTATAATTGTATTAAAAGGAAACATTAATACTTGTGTGATTTGTAAACATAAAAGAGTCCCTAGTAAAGCCTCTTGTTAAACTAGCTTGTTGGTTAAGATATGATCATGGTTTCCTGATCATGAACATAGAGATGTTATTAACAACAGGGTCATATCATTAGGAGAATGATGTGATGGACATACTCCTATAGTTAAGCGTAGCATAAAGATCAAGTCATTTTAATAGTTTGTTTGCTATAAGCTTTCTGATACATAGTAACCTAATTCCTTCGACCATGAGATCATGTTAATCACCATCTCCGGAAGGATGCTTTGATGACATCAAACACCACACCGTAACTGGGTGGCTATAAAGGTGGCATTGAGTGTTCGGAAAGTATGGGTTAAGGCTCATGGATCAAGAGTGGGATTTGTCCATCCATATGATGGATAGATATACTCTAGGCCCTCTCGGTGGAATGTCATCCAATTAGCTTGCAAGCATGTGACTGGCTCACAAGGGATCACATACCACGGGAACGAGAAAAGAGTACTTATCGCTAACGAGGTTGAACTAGGTATGCAGAGATACCGACGATCAAAACCTCGGATAAGTAAACTATCGTGAGACAAAGGGAAATTGGTATCGTATGTAAGTGGTTCATTCGATCGCAAAGTAATCGTAGAAATATGTGGGAGCCATATGAATTTCCAGATTCCTCTATTGGTTATTGATCGGAGAAGTGTCTCGGTCATGTCCGCATAATTCACGAACCGTAGGGAGACACACTTAAGGATTCGATGTTGTTGAGTAGTTATGGAATGATGAGTAAGAGACCGAATGTTGTTCGGAGTCTCGGATGGGATCCGGGATATCACGAGGAGATCCGTAATGGTCCGGAGAATAAGATTCATATAAGGAAAGTCCTATTTCGGAGTTGGGGAATGATTCCGGTGTTTTCACCGGGAATATTCTAGAAGGGTCCGGAAAGTCCGACACTCTGGAGGGGAAGGGTACATGAATGTGTCATAACAAGTTGGAATGGTTGCATCATGTACTAGGTGTCATTGCTGAGCAAAATAAAGGGATAAATCAAATCCTAGTTTGAAAAGTCAAACGCCAATTTGAAAAGTCAAACGGCAAGTTTGCTTGGTGGAGGGAGAGTAGGAAACCTACTTAGGGAGGAAGTCATACTCCCTCCACCCGCCGGCCAAGGAGGAGTTGGAGGAGGACTCCCTCCTCCCAACCGCGCCTCCCTCCCATCTATAAAAGGAGGGGAAGGGGTGCCCCTCTTCCCTACACCTCTCTCCTCTAAACCCTAGCCCTAGGCGCCGGCCTCCACCAAGTCACCGCCGCCCCTAGGGTTTGCCTAGCCGCCGAGTTGGGGCCCTCCCCTTGCCCTAGCCGCCGGCCTAGACCTCTATCCTTGGTGCCTCTAAACCCTAGATCGCCAAGGCCTCTCTCATAGTCCACCATACTCGCCCATGCGAGATCTCCCCTCTACTTCCGGTACCACGCCGTCGTGCTGTCGGAATCACGAGGAGAGTGCTACAACCTCCGCTGCCTGCTGGAACAAGGGATAGGAAGGTCTTCATCGACTACCGAACGTGTGACCAACTGCGGAAGCGCTGCCGGAACGCAGCGCCGGAAGGATTGTCTACACGATCTTGAGATCGGAAGTGTTCGACTACATCACCCACGAGAATCTGCTCTCGTTAACCGCTTTGGATCTTCGAGGGTTAGTATTCTATCGACTCGTTGCTACAATCTAGTAGATAGATCTTGGCTTGATCATAGATTAGATATTGATTGTGTGTTCATGCGGTATAAATTTTTTGTTTTCCATGCTACGAACCCCTACAAGGACATGGTTTATCATCTTCATATCCCTGAAGATGGCTTGGTTGGTGTACATGTTGGAGCACGAGGTGGCATCAACACCGTCGAGTACAAGATGGATTTTGACGGCCGCATCTCCTTCACCACTGACGGGTGGACTAACTTCCTCCAAACCGAGCATCGTCTCCATATTGGACAATCCATGCTCATCACTGCGAGGTTGACCACTACGCGCAGGGACCTGCATATGATGTTCGTCGTCGACATCATCAATGATTGGCATCCCTACCAGACTCGGACTCATAGGAGTGATACTCGGAGGAGTACGTCGTGTGACCTTAATAATATTGTTTGCTAGATTATTTTCTAAAACAACTTTGTCAATAGCTAGCTAGTTTCATCTCTATGTTTTGGACAGAATTCATCTTAATTAGCCATTTAACATTGTATGATAAGTTCTCTAAGCCACCGATCTCATCTTCCAAATCTTGTGATCTTAATGGTCCTCTTCTCTCCCTTAATTACTTCCTTTGTGTAAATATAACCTAACAAACAAACAAATTTTCCCATAGGAAATGAAATTTGAATTAGTCCTTTTAAAATTCAAGACGGTTGTAATTTCTAGCCATCCAAGGGAAGTACTTGGCGGCAAAATATGAAATTCGGATGCTGTTAGAGACGTTTTCCGTTCGCAACCATCTGAGGTTAGTACTTGGCAGCAAGATCTGGAAATATTTGGACAAATATTTCAGATCTATGCCACACTTTTCGTTCCCCGCCTGCTGAGGTTATTACTTGACCCCCACTGTCCACCGCCACCGCTGACGGCACCCTCCACCACCGCCGCCTCCGGTCCCATGCATATCCTCCATGCCGCATCCGGTCCCCTACGATGCATACGCTCTCCGTCGCCTGCGAGGACCCCTTCGTTGTCCAGGTAGGTATGCGTGAAAACCAAACCCCCCAAAACCCTAACCAAGAGCTTCGATTTTGCAATTTTGGCATGGAATTTTCCATTTTGCTTGTCGAATTTAGGGTTTCCGAGATACAGATACACGATGGAGGCATTGGGAGAGCCTCCCCCAGCATCTGTCCCACCTCTTTCCCCTTGTATACATCTCAAAATCTGCAATTTTTTATTGAATCCTCATTGTTCGTTGCCCTTCTAGAAATATGGATTTAATTGTCACTTTATTAGTGTGCTTGCATTTTGTTTATTCGATGAATTCCAAATTCTTTGGTTGTGTATGCTTTTTATTAATGTACGATAACAAGAACCGTGTTTCTATTTTTAGTCCCATTCATTGTAATATTTGATTATATTAAAATGATCAATGTTTATATTTATTTAACAGATAGGAACCTGCAGTGATCTTGCAATAGTGCTCTGTACCGATGATAGTGTTGCCATTAACTCTGGCAGTTTTGAATTCTAGTCATCAAAAGAGCCCACTAAGAGGCTTGAGCTTAGAGGTACCAAAGAACATCAAAATTCGAGTCATGTGTTTTAAATTTGTATGTGTTTAGACTATAGACACATGAATATTCCACAGTATTGAAATTTGTATGTGTTATTGCATCAAGGACTCAACACAAGAGGAACACTCAGAGCCTTTTTGGAAATGACATCTATCTGAAAGAAGATCATGTAGACTTCCTTTTAGACTAGTGTGAACCCGAATTTCCAGAAAAAAATCAAGTACTATGTCTATAGGTTGTGCTATCCATCTGTCGTGCAAAAGAAGTACAAGATGGTAAGATGATATATTCTTGAACATGTGATCAACAAAGCTACCCTATAATATTTAAATACTTCTAGTAATGAAATGCTAATTGATGGCTAACGTGAAGCCTGTTGGGAACCCCAAGAGCAGGGTGTGAAGCAGCATAGCATCAAGTTTTCCCTCAGTAAGAAACCGAGGTTATCGAACCAGCAGGAAGAAGGAAACATCACATAGGTGTTGCAAGCAACGCGGAGACCTGCACAACATAAACTCAAGACTTTGCCCCAACGAATCAGTGAGGTTGTCAAGCACACCGGTTTGCTGTAACAAAAGATTAAACATATGGTGTGGAAGGTAATGGTTTGTAGCAAGTAAACAAGTAATAGTGGAAGATGTATCAATGGTAAAGATTGGACCGGGGTCCATCTTTCACTAGATGTGCTCTCCTTAGATAAACAACATGGCATGAAGGGTAAACAAATTACAGCAGGACAATTGACAGGAACTGAGCAAGGCATAACAATGCAATACCAGACAAAAAGATCCTATGAGATTCGATTAGGCAATACAATAATATACATAGACCGCCATCCAACTGCATCTATGAATAGAAGTCCACCTTAAAGTTATCATCCGAACACCCTCCAGTATTAAGTTGCAAGAAATAGACAACTACTTTAAGAAAAGTGTGTAAGGTAAACAATCCACTTGTTCTATGAACAATAGACCTTTGTTTTCTCCCTAGTAGCAACAGACATCTACAACTGAAGAGATTTATGTCACTTCCCTTGGAAACTAGAGGCCTGAACCTACTATCGAGCATAAATACCCCCTCTTGGAGTCACTAGCAAGTACTTGGCCAAAATAGCTACTAACAACAGAGAGCATGCAAGATCACAAACAACACAGACATGATAATATCAAATAGACAAAACCATTAATCAATCTAACATAGTAATCTCAATATCCATCGGATCCCCGCAAACACAACATGCATGATTACAAATAGATTAGATTTTGATCATGAACGGAGCTCACAAGATCTATACATGAAAGCACAAGGAGGAGATACAACCATCTAGCTACTACATGGACCCATAGTCCAAGGTGGATTTCCCCTCCGCCACAAGGAGGAACTACTCACGCTTCATACCGGAGAGAAGGCCTCCGGGTTGATTTCCCCTCCGGCAGGGTGCCGGGAAGAACTTCAGATCCCCCCAATCTAGGGACAACGGTGGCGGCGGCTACAGAAGGTTTCATGGAGTTTTGATCGGGTGTCTAGGGTTTCTTCATTGGGGGCTTCTTATAGGCGAAGAGGCGAGGCTAGGAGGCGGCCAGGGGGCCCACACCCTACCCAGGCGCGGGGTGGGCCCACCCGTTCCTAGGGGGGTGCGGCCGCCCTGGTTCGCCTCTTCGTCTCGTATTCTGGCTTCGTGTCCCGCACGGTAAAATATTGACTTTGGCTTTTGTCCCGTCCAATTCCGAGAATATTAATTTTCTGCCTTTCTGGAACCAAAAACAGAAGAAAACATGCAAGTGACACTGTGGCAACTTGTTAATAGGTTAGTTCTAGAAAAGAAAACACCTCAAAGTGTAGACAAAGCAATGCAAAGTTGATACTAAACAAGCATGGAGCATCAAAAATTATAGATACGTTTCCAACGTATCAAGCATCCCCAAGCTTAACTCCTGCTCGTCCTCGAGTAGGTAAGTGATGAAAAGAATAATTTTTGAGGTGACATGCACCGTCAAAACCAAGATCAAACCATTTGCAAGCATTAAAAGCTGGAATCAAAGAACTCTAAACATGTGCATGAAAGATGGAGTTCTAACAATAAGACAAAGTAACTATGCATGCAACATGAAGGATACAAACAAAGATCACGAATAACATGCATTGGAAAACGTTTGTTTGTTTCACATACAGAAAACATGGCATAGTGGCATTCAACTTGTCCCTCATAGATTAGAAAATAGATGCATAGGACACCTTCAAAGTTCACAAGGGTGACTAGAAAAAAGTATCACAAGAGCAAGTGATATCACAATATGCATCAACCAATAAGTTTTGGAACACTGCACACAGAATGACAACTACGCTCTCTTAATGGTGCTTAAAAGTAGAAGGTGGAGACTCAAATAATGGTGGAAGAAAAGCCTTTTATAAAGGAAGCAGCGATTTCAAGTTTCAAAAAGAGCTTCCAAAAATTATGGTACTTATTAGCTTTTAGCCCTCATTGCCCCTATCATAAGCATCTTGAAGTTATTAAGGTTAAAGTGAACAAAGATGGAGTATATGCTTGACAAAGTATAAGTTGGCAATCTCAAGTCCTTTAAATACGAGGGCCACACCTCATGCTACTCAACTTCAGTCACCTGCAAGTTCTTGTCATTGTAAGTACATGCGTATCATAGATAACCGCCAACGGGGTACCCCTTGCACATGGTACAAAAGCTATCCCATAACCAAAATGACAAGGCAAGCAGACAATGATCATCTCAGCGATCTTTTTATTTACTATATGCATAGCTTTTTATTGAGGATGCTTCATAGATAGCTCACTATGGTGATGTTGCAAGTTTCCACCATGATTAGGCATGACTTAGGCTAGCGGCCCATGCGTTTCTCTAACAAAAAATACATACTCTATGGACTTACAAGTTCCCTCTTTATTTCACATCAGTGACATCCATAGACAAAAGAGCATGATATCAACTGAGTACAAAGTACAAGTGCAATGTTGAAAATGTTCCCCGTGACAGCACGGTTCTGCTAATTCCAACGTATAAGTGCAAGCATATACAACATAGAAGACACAATGGTTCAAGTTTATTAGGGGCAAAGAATATAAAGTGTGCCATCAAGTTTGTGAGGGCTTTAATCACTAAGTTTTCACATAACAAAGATACTTTTTAACTAGAAGATAGCTGAAAACAAGAATATACTTGGAATGGTGTAACAAAACATGCATAGTAATTTATAGTGGACACTTTGGAATAACTTGGTTTCTTGAGATTTGGAAGCATGAGTAGAGCTTACTCATACAAGTGGAGGCTAGCAAAAGACTGGGAGCAACCAACTAAGAGAGCAATAATGGCCATAATCATGCAGAGCAACAAAACATTACTAATCAAAGCATAGGGTGGTACTAAAAGTCAAGGACTAAATGATCATGGAGTCTATTGTGACTTGTTCATAGTCATAACATGGTGTGAGCATGTGCCAAGTCAACCCAAGCAAAGCATCAAAGGAGAATACCACAATACTATGCTTTTGCATGCTAAAACAACGCATAATTTTTTTGAGGCACACTAAGCAATCCCAATTGTTTGGAATAAGACATGCTACAAAAATAATCACTAAGCATAAGGTCAAACCAACACCTAGCATGTCATGCTAAGGTCTAAGTCACAGTCAATGATAGATCCTCTTGCACTTATCAAGCAAGAACTTCCTACTCCATTCCAACACCAAGCAACTTATTTGCAAATAACACAACGAGAACGGGGGTCCAAACTACTTTATTCAAGCAAACTAAACAAACTAAGCAAACCAAACGAAAACTAAGACGCTCCAAGAACAACACAACTTGTGCATGAAACAATAAAAATGAAGTGTCTAGACAGACCTGTTGCCTGTCAAAACCCACCGGCGAGCAGCGACGAACAACACGAAGAGCCGGGAGGCTCCCAGAACTGCTGGTGGGCCCTGGTCCCTCAGGCAATGGCCCGCAAAACTCCGGCACACGTCCTGGCGGATGCGAGGGCGTGCCACCTGACCTATACCTGGTCAGTAAGGTGATGGGTTGCTTCGAGTGGTTTCCTGCATGGCAAACAAACACACGTAAAATTCAAGCCGCAACCGGCTCCCAGGTTTCCCTGTGAATCGGCTCCTGGAGCCGATTATCCCATGGTTCTGCATTAGATCTACGATAACATGGGGTTTTGCTTCATCAATACAAGTTAAATCGATCTACGACAGCTTAGCGTTTTCACCACATAATTGGAACATCCTACACGTAATTGAGCCTGGTAGATACAAAAGATGATAGAAAACTAACCCTAGAGAAGGCCTAAAAACCAACGTAAAGTCAATTCTCGGAACAACTCCTCTCGGATTGGCAAACCATATCTTACGTATTACTGGATCGTTCAACCCGTTTGCAAGGCCTGATCATGTGGATATCAAACTAAACCTTGGAGAACAAGGCACAACTATAACAGATCAAATCGACTTAAATAAAGATCAAGCAAGATGCCACCCTTACACCCGGGAAAAGGTGCAAAGGCGGCGAGATAACTAGAGGTAGCATAACTAAACGATCATAGCACAAAGGTACCGATGCTAGCCTAAACAAATCTATGATAATAGTGTTACTCGCCATCCACAAGGCTTCAGTACGAGTAACACCAAATAACGCATAAGTAGATACTGCCTAGATCGCAAGATGCGATCTAGGCAGCATGGCACTTACCCGAGAAAAACCCTAGAAACAAGGGGTGGCGATGCGCCGAGATTGTGTTTGTCGTGAACGTGATCGTCCTCCTTTCTCAATAACCTTAGGTACATATTTATAGTCCGGAGACTTTCTATCTTTGGAATAACTCTAACAACTCTACCTCTTACCTAAACCGAAACGGAACCTATTACAATATAAGATACACGGGCAATTTAGCCCAAATCAACGCACAAGGCCGATTCAACAATACGTTGCATATACGTATCTTCTAAGCCCATCTTGATTACGGCCCATCTCCTCCTTTGGCCAAAATGTGGCGATAACACATGCCCCCCTGGTTTTGGCAATAATAATTCCAAAACCACTCTGTTTTTTCCCTCTCCTCTTTTTTTTTGTATCGGGTTACGCGTTGCCAGAATGCGTTGCAGAGCAGAATCGTCACGCCACCCCCTCATCATGATGCCCTATCTTCTCCACTTCTCCGCAGTGCATGATTTGACAATTTCGGCAGCACATTCTGGGAAACCGCTATAGCATTGAACCACCTCCCACTATTCCCCTTATTTAAATTCATCTGAGCAGTTTGCAGCCCCATCTTCCTCCAGCAGCCAAAAAACCCTCTTCCTCCGCCGAAAAAACCCTCTTCCTCCGCCATGGCCTCCTCTTCTTCCGCCCTTTCCTCCCAATCTTCCAACACGATTAGCGACCGGGAGCCGACGCCGGAGCACCCGCCAACGGCGGCGTACGAGACTCTCGCCCCACAATGGTGGGACGAGAGGGATTGGAACTTCGCCGCCTGGTCGGAGGACGACGAGTCCTTGACCGACGGCGAGGAGGGCCTGCAGTTCCTTGTCGACGGGGAACTGGAGGCGGAGAGCACCGACGACGCCTGGTCCTGGGATGGCGTCGAATCCTCCGACGAGGAGGAGGAAGCGGAGGAGGACACATCCTCCGACGAGTACCCGCCGGTGAAGCGCTTCCGCGCCGGGTCCAGCGAGGACACCGAAGACGACGACGAGGACGAGGAGGCCCCCGCTGGCATCTTCAGCAGCAGCAGCGAAGACGACGCTGGCAGCAGTGCTGCTGACAGCGAACAAGCCGACGATGAAGACAGCGGCGACGACACCGGCCTCTAGATTAGGAACTAGTAGTAGTAGTACTAGTAGTAGATTTCCTTTTGTAAGCAATCAGCTCCATTGTAAACAATCGTCTTTTGAATGAACAAAGATTGCTTTTTTCAACTTGAAGATTGCTTTTCCGACTTAATTTTGCCGATAGTCAAAATAGGTCGATGTTCTAGAAGCCGATAGTAATGTATCGGCTTTCACCATGCTACGCTCATACAGTCAACCAAGTCACAGCCCAAAGAGCCGATGGTAAAACATCGGCTTTCCCAAAAACGTTGACAAGGTCAAATTTGGTCGCATACTTAGACAAATTTGAGCGGTCACTTTCCAGTTTCAAACGGTAGCCTGCGACCCTCTTCAAAAAAGGGCGACCCAGATCTCCAATTGCTCACCGACCAGATCGAGCTCACAGCGACAAGAACCCTCGATCCCCAATTGCATAGATCCATCTCCGCCGGCAAACTAGATGGCGGAATCGTCCAACACCAACCCAGCGATCTCTGGTCTGAAGGTACGCCTACTCCTCGCAGTCTGAACACGATGCTAGAATTAATGGCAAACACCTTAATTAATGCTTTATTCCACCATTAAAATTTCTTAGGTTTCAGACGTTCTGCTGCCGCATCCTTCTCTCCCAAATTCTCTCTGTCTTGGCCCCCGTACAGAATCTAGTCCTGCCCATCTGATCTCTTGCGAAGCAAACATAATCCCCTTCGTAAGCCAAGACCTAGATTTGAACTCTTGGGCCGACTGCTTGCGAGCCTGGCTTAATCCCCCTGAACATTGGGTCTCTTGGTTCAGCAGGGTAGCTAGAGCTTACCAATCCCAATGGGAAACCACGGGAATAGCCGATGCCTTGCATTTGTCATTGTCTCCCCTTGAAAAACACGAAAATCTTCTAAAAACCATCGGCTATTTCTGGTCCGATGCTCTGAACTGCTTTATGTTCGGTCACGGCCCCATGACACCAACTCTGTTAGACGTGGTGATGATTACTGGTCTGGATGTTACATCACCCAGCCCCTCTGCTTTTAAGCTGACCAAAGTCCCCTACAAGCTGTCTTCCAAAACAGACTGCACGAACTGGGGTGCCTACCTCCAACGCCATATGAAAACTAAAGGCCCTGTCACAGAGAAAGAACACACAGCTTTTCTCAACTTCTGGCTGGAACATTTCATATTCTGTGGCCCTTCCCTTGCTCCAACCAAGAATTATCTCTCCTTAGCCTACGAGCTTGCCAAAGGCACTCAACTTGGCATCGGCAAACTGTTCCTTGGAGAGGTCTATCGATATCTCCAGTTGATGTCTGTCAAACTATTCTCTGGCATAGCAGTCAAAACAGGAGGTCCTTGGTGGTTCATTCAGCTATGGGCTCAGCTGTATTTTCAAAACCACGTCCCAAACTTCCCCCTTTTGGCGAGTTGCACCTTTCCAGATGTTAAAGGGAAGCAGATCCGATGCACCAACTACGGCCAAGCTTTGTATAGACTGCCAGGTAGTAAACTGATCCCTCAGGAAGCATCCAAGTGGTTCATCACTTTCTTTCAAGGCCTGGACAATCCTATCTTCTTTCCTTATATGGAAGAATCGGAACATTTGAAAATCCAATCTCCTTCAGGCTAGACAACTTTGCCGATGACACCAGCACTCGGCAGCTATTTTCCACTGTGATCCGTCCCTGTTTCCTTCCAGTTGGCATGAGCACATCCAACAGAATAATCAAGCCTGGATATGAATTCTACCAGCCGGTCCTAGTGGCTCGGCAATTTGGACTTGGACAAGTACCTCCCCATTTCTTTCTCCACCATCTTATAGAGAGCAGAGCCGACCTGCCCGATCCTCTCACCAGTCAAAGGTGTTATTCCTTCTTCGATGCTCTGACCATCCCAATTCCTAACGACCTCACCTTCGCTTCATCAACCGATGGCTTTGAAAACTGGTGGTCGATGTGGAAGACTCATGCCTTCAGGAGAGCTCTGGGACCGTTGCTGAAACAACTCGATGCTGAATATGATATCCCCGTAGAACAGGTACAATTACTTGTAAATTTTCTTGATGCAGCTCATAAATGACTCTTCTAATAACCCGCTCTGTCTCCTTGCAGCAACAAGATGGTCCTGAACCTACACACGATGATGGCTCCCCCTTCGAATTCTTCTCACCAGCTCCAGTGGTCCTTTTCTGCAAAAACTCGCCACCTTTGAAAAAGGTCGTGATGCAGAACCAGCCGATATCACCACAATCGGCTTCTAAGAACCAAGTAACTTCAAGGTCAGCTGCCCCTCGAGTTCCAACTAAAATAAGAACGGTGGTGAGGAAGGCAGCTGCCAGGAAGACTTTGAGGCGCCGGAGCCCTTCTCCAGGAAGTTCGCATGTACGCTGATCCATGCCTTGGTTGATCTCTCTCATTCTTTCATCCTTGCAGACATGCTCGTGTTTACTATCTCTCCTTCTCTTGCAGGCTTCCGTCGTAGACACCTCCCATGAGGACACGCAACCCAATCGAGGAGAATCGAGCCCAACAGACTCGGAGAGGACTGCCACACCAAACCAGCCAGATTTGCCACCATCGGCTCCCAGGAAAAGGCCGGTTCCTGAACCTACTGCCCCCCGAGCATCAGTCGAGGCGGGGCCACCTGTGAGCCCCAAGCGGGCTCGCAAGAGACTGCAAACTTCTTCGTCGAGCCAAGAGGTTTTGAAAGTCATCACCCTTCATGTTCTTACTACTTGTTTCTCCATCTGCCGATTCGTCACCACTTGCATCGGCTAAGCACCTTTCATGCAGACGACCGACGCTTCTAGTGGGAAGGCCGGGGCCGTGCCGATGCCTTTAGCCAAGCCAGACCTAGCAATCCTCGAAGGTGCAGACGAAACAGCTACCAATTTGGCCAAGCCCCCAGCGACCACACACAACCCGATTGCCTCGTCATCTGCTATCCCCTCGGTCTTAGGAGAGGTACGTTAGCTTCTTTCGGCTCATCCTTCCATGTTGGACGCACACTGACGCCTTTTCGGGCTGCCAGGGTTGCGATATTTCAGGCTTGCTGACGTTCGACCCTGAATCCATCGAACCAACTCCCTCTGTTGCCAACGATGAACCACGAGCCAGGGCTGTTCTACCTCAATTCCAGCGTCTTAAAGCCTTGCTGTCCTCCCCGATCGAGGAGTTGATCGAGGGTTCTGAGGAGGTGAAGAGCGTTCTCGCCGAAATCAAGGACCAACTCCCAGTAGCATTGCAGGTGAAGCTTTGGCCAGTTGTAACTCTGCCTTTCTACAGGTCAAGGGTGAAGTTAGCTCGTGAAAGGATCAATCTGCGCCGCGCCCAACTTCCGCTGAAGGCCAAGATTGCAGACAGATGTCAGCAGCTCAACGAGAAAAAGGCGTCTCTGGATGCCAAAACTGACACCTCTGTCAGTACCGCCGAGCTCTCATCCTTAAAAAGGGAGTTGGAAGATCTTGAAGAGAAGGTCCGGGCGACTAAACAGCTCATTCGTGACAAGGAAGCATCCATCGCCCGCTCCCAAGACGAAGCAGAAGGCCTCAAAGCTCAACTGAAGACCGATCTGGCAGAAATACGTGCCCTGAACAAGCAGCTAGTGACGGGCAAGGACGAAGATGACGAAGCCGAGATCGCCGAGGTGGATCGTGTCCGTGCTGACGCCCTCCACGCCTTCGAGGCATTCCTTGAGTAGCTCGTTCATGTAAACTGGCACCTGCTTGTAACAGTTTGAACTTCTAGAGTCGATGGCTGTGCATCGGCTGTATATTTTTATTGGCCGATTTCATGTATCGGCCCCCATATCTCACTGTCCATCATCCCACATGCTTGGGAAATATTTCTTGAGATGCTGACCGTTGACAGCCACTGGGAATTTCACGCCATCCAGCTCCTCCAGCATGTACGCGTTCCCCCTTAAAACCTGATCGACCCTGTATGGCCCGTGCCAATTTGGAGACCATTTACCGTATGCTGCATCCTTGGTTCCTAATGGCAATACAGCTTCCCATACGAGATCGCCAACATGGAACTCCTTTGGTCTCACTTTCTTATTATACGCACGAGCTACCTTGGCCTTGTTCTCTTTGATTTTCTCAAGCGACCACAGCCTAAGCTCAGTCAAATCCTCAACACTGTCACTCATCAGGGCCGCATATTCTTCAGTTGTTAGATCGTTCTGAAAAGTGACACGTCTCGATCCAGCCGTAATTTCCCAGGGCAATACGGCTTCTTGTCCATAGACTAGATGGTATGGCGAGGTTTTTATCGCTCCATGACATGACATGCGGTAAGCCCATAAAGCCTCTGACAAAACCTCGTGCCAACGCCTAGGGTGCTCGTCGACTTTCCTCTTGATCAGCTTGATAAGGCTCTGGTTGGACGCTTCAGCTTGCCCATTTGCTTGAGCATAGTATGGAGATGATCGAATCAGCTTAATCCCTGTGTCCTCACAGAACTTTCCAAACTCGTGAGAAATGAAGACCGAACCTCCATCGGTCGTGATAGTTTGGGGAATCCCGAATCTATGAATGACATGTTCTTTCACAAAATTGATAACATCCTTTGAGTTCACTGACTTCATAGGGACAGCTTCCACCCATTTAGTGAAATAATCCGTAATGGCCAAAATCCACATGTGGCCTTTGCTTGATGGAGGATTGATCTTGCCAATCATATCCATGCCCCAACCTCGGAATGGCCAAGGCTTGATGATGGGGTTCATTGCTGACGCGGGTACCATCTGAAGTTTCCCAAATTTCTGACATGCTTGACACCCTTTGTAGTACTTGAAACAGTCCTCGAGCATGGTGGGCCAATAAAACCCTGATCGCCTGATCAACCATTTCATCTTGTGAGCCGATTGGTGAGTTCCACAGGCGCCCTCGTGTACCTCGTGTAGGAGCCGATTGGCCTCGGTTGGCCCCAGACATTTGAGCAGTAACCCTTCCAGAGTCCTGTAGAACATGTCGTCCCCAATAAGCACATATTTCATGGCCTTGTACCTTATCCGTTTAGGTGCCCCCCGAGCCGAATCCTTCAAGTACTTGAAGATATCGGCTCTCCAGTCGTCCGCCTCCAGGAACTGTACCTGAACATCAGCTCCCTCTGCTACGTCCTTGTATCCTTAAGCCATTTGTGCGAGATCATTCGCCTCGATATTCTGCGATCGCGGGATCCAGTGCAAGTTTATGTACCGGAACTATGCCATCAGCTCACGGCATTGCACCCATAATGGGAAGAGCGACTCGCTCTCGCACTTGTATTCCTCCGTGAGTTGGGAAATCACCAATTTGGAGTCTCCAAAAATTTCCACTGCTTCTGCTCTAGCTTCGATGAGCAACTCCATTCCCTTGCGTATCGCCTCATACACAGTGACGTTGTTGGTGCAAGGGGTAGATAGCCTGATGGAGAAGGAATATGTTGCCCCCCGGGGCGACACGAGTAGAATGCCGATGCCGCAACCATCATCACAAACCGACCCATCGAAAAACATAGCCCACGCTCGTATAGACAGTGCTGCTATATTGGTGTTGGTTCTTTCGGCAATAAGATCGGCCAACGCCTGACCCTTAACCGCTTTCGCGGGTTGATACCGGATATCAAACTCCGATAATGCAAACATCCATTTGCTGAGTCGGCCTTTCAACATAGGAGCCGATAGCATGTGCTTTATGACATCTGATTTGCATATAATGATAATCTCTGCTGAGAGCAAGATGTGGCGCAGCTTGGTGCAGGTGAAAAACAGGCAGAGGCACAACTTATCAACCTCAGGATACCTTGTCTCTGCATCCAGCATCCTTCTGCTGATGTAAAACACAACTCGCTCCAGGCCATCGTAAACTTGCACCACCACCGAGGCGATGGACGTGTCAGCTACTGACAAGTAAATGTAGAATGGCTAATCTGGCTGGGGTGGAACCAACACTGGCGGCTTCGTTAAATATTCTTTGATTTCGTCGAAGGCTCGTTGTTGCTCTGTTCCCCAGCGGAACTCCTCATCAGATTTAATTTTTACCAGTCCCATGAATGGCTCTATTCTTCCTGACAGATTGGAGATGAATCTTCTGACGAAGTTGATTTTGCCGATGAGAGACTGCAGTTCTTTCTTCGTGGTAGGTGGCTTCATTGTTCGCACTGCCTCTTGACTTTTCAGGCCGATCTCAATTCCGCGTTCATGGACCAAGAAACCCAAGAACTGACCGGCCGTTACACCGAAGGCACACTTCTTTGGATTCATCCGTAGGCCGAATTTTCTTGTTCGGTCTAGGACGCGTTGCAGATCTCCCAAGTGTCCTTCTACTGAGGCAGACTTGACCACCACGTCATCGATATAAATTTCCACCAGCTTGCCGATCAGATCATGGAAAATGTAATTCATGGCTCTTTGGTACGTGGCGCCGGCATTCTTCAGCCCAAACGTCATGACTACGTATTCAAACAACCCCACTGAGCCTGGGACTCTGAATGCAGTCTTGTGTATATCTTCTGGAGCCATAAAAATTTGGTTGTAACCGGCATTGCCATCCATGAAGCTCAAGACTTTATGACCAGCAGCTGCGTTGATTAATGTCTCTGCTACCGGCATCGGATACTCATCCTTTGGAGTGGCTCTATTGAGATCCCGAAAATCTATGGCAACACGCCAGCGGCCATCTTTTTTCTCTACAGGTACGATACTAGAAATCCACTCAGCATACCTGCATGGCCTGATCAACTTAGCTGTCAACATTTTCTCGATCTCTTTCTTGACTTCTTCCAAAATTTCGGCCTTCATCTGTCGTGCTCGCTGCTGGAACGGCCGAAACCCTTTTTTAAGCGGGAGTCTATGCTCGATGATGCTCCTGTCTAGCCCGGGCATTTCTGTATAGTCCCAGGCAAAGCAATCTGGATATTCTTTCAACAAAGCTATCATCGGACCCCGCAGATGCGGATCTAACTTCTTGCTGATAAATGTCGGTCGTGGTTTATCCCCAGGACCGATGTCAATTTCTTCTAACTCATCAGCGGAGGTGAACCCATACCCTAGCTTTCCGTCACCTGTTAAATCGATGCTAAAGACGGGGCAAACAGTTGGTGAGGGTAACAAAAATAATTTGGGCCGATTTCCTGAATCGGCCCCCTTTTTAATTGCATTAGTCAAGGAAGGTTTACAACTTATTTGTGCTCCACAATGGCAGGGCATCTCCCTACTACGACTGCATGACCTGCTTGTCGCAAGATTACTGCTTTTTATTTTTTGCGGCCGATCGCGGGGATCGGCCATACCACGTACGATCGTGGACTTTGCTACTCTGTCAGGCCGGTGGATAAGACCAGCCTCACCCCGTTTTTTGTAACTTCAATGCGCTTACAGCCGTCTAGACTGATTCCAGAGATCGGCTCTTGGTTGTCTGCTTCCCAGACGTTCATGCCAGCTATGGAAATCTCGATCGAATCATCTGCATGAATGACCTCCACTTCATCTCCATCCCACTGTATTAGGCACTGGTGCATCGTGGATGGAATGCAGCAGTTGGCGTGAATCCAATCTCTCCCCAGCAAGACAGCGTAGGTGCTTTTGCTGTCCACGACGAAGAATGACGTAGGGATGGTTTTTCTGCCCACGGTCAGATCCACGTTCAGTACGCCTTGCGTTTCTGAAGTTTGGCCGTTGAAGTCGCTTAACGTGACGTTGGTTTTGATCAGATCTGCAGTGGAGCGTCCCAAACGCTGTAGCATGGAGTATGGCATTATATTGACTGCCGCTCCGGTGTCAACCAGCATCTTGCTGACAGGCTGCCCATTGATATAACCTCGCAGGTACAGGGCTTTCAGATGTTTGTAGCTCTTCTCTCGTGGCTTTTCGAAGATAACCGGCCGTGGGCCACAGTCAAACTGTGCCACTGGTAGTTCTTTGGTTCTTGGAGCACAAAACTCTGGCGGAAGTGTGAATACCATGTTTGTGCCAGCCGATGTTTTTGCATCGGCTTTTACTGGTTCAGGGCGCCACTCCTTCCTTTTCGGACGAGCCTCCGTTTCCAAGGTTTGCCGAACTTTCACGGCCAGATCGGGCCGTGCCTTCCTTAAAGCGTGGAGGTACTGTGCTTCGGCTTCCTCCAAGCTACGCAGTCGCTGAACTCTACGCTTTTGGGTGTGTATGAGCCCATCGGGACACCACCTTGGCCGGTGATATCTGTCTTCTTCTTTTTCACCCTTTAGCTCCTTGAGACCTTGTGCTCGAGATGACTCCTCTTGCCTGTTCTGAGGTGGGAGGGGTCCTAGACGCTTAAACACTGAGACTGGACCTGTGTCATCCTTTTGCTGTCCACATTCCGGGCAGTTGTCGATCGTAGGCAATCGGCTCATTCCCGCGTCCCAGCAATACTTGAAGAAAGGACAATCCCAATGTTTATCCACGCCTTCTTTTTCCTTCGACTTTTTCCTAGCGAGGTGCTCATATCCTTCATTGTCCCTATCGTGCCGACGACGTCGGTCATACTGACGCTCATACTTGTTAAGGAGATGCGTGGAGTGTGGCTTCTGATATCGCACGCTTCTTACTTGCTCCTCGGTTAAATACCGCCTGTCATCATAACGGGGCCGGTCACGTGGACCAGCCTCCTCTCTTTCTCTGCCCCGAGAGCGAGCGCCTTCATCCTTATATGTGTCACGGTGGTACACAGGTCCTGCCATGTTAACATCGAACGAGAAATCCAACTGGCGCCTCGTGGAGTGGCTATGTTCTACCATGTTGACGCCGGGAAATGGGTTTGTGTCTACTTTCATGGCGAATTGCCCAAGGATCAGACGGCCCTGTTCTATGGCCGTTTGGATCTGGCGACGTAGCTCTTTGCAATCATTGGTGGTGTGGGTGAACGAGTGATGCCACTTGCAGTATGGTCTCCCGTTCATCTCTTGAGCCGTAGGGATTTTATGGCCTTCGGGTAACTTCAGCTGCTTTTCTTTCAGCAGTAAATCGAATATCTGCTCAGCTTTGCTCACATCGAAGTGGAACCCTTTTGCAGGCCCTTGCTGCTTTACCCATTTGCAGGACACAGGATCTGCCCCCGAGCCCATTCGGCCACGGCCACCTCCTGGTCTTGTACGGGATCCTCTTCTTCTGTATCGACCAGGCCTATCGGACGTTTGAACTTGTCTTGGTACAACTCAGGGTGGCGCTGTTCGTACATTGTCAGTTTCTGGGCCATGTGCGCCAATGAATTGTACTCCACTTGGAAAGCCAGATCCTTGATAGGTGCTGAGAGACCCAATACTGCCAGCTCGACTGATTCTTTCTCAGTTAAACGAGCCGAATAACATCGGTTCTTGACAGTCCTGAAGCGCTGAATGTACTCGGCTACCGTTTCTCCCCGCTTTTGCCGCACCTGCGCCAGATCTGCAATGCCAGCCTCGGTAGCTTCTGAATGATACTGAATGTGGAACTACTCTTCCAGTTGTTTCCAGGTCTGGATCGAATTGGGTGGCAACGAGGTGTACCACCCAAAAGCTGGTCCTGTCAGAGATTGCGCAAAGAACCTTACGCGTAACTGATCCGATGCTGAAATCATGCCTAACTGTGCCAGGTATCGGCTCACATGCTCGATCGAGCTAGACCCTTCTGATCCGCTAAACCTTGAGAACTCAGGAAGCCGATACTTGGGTGGCAGCGGAATCAGATCAAACTCGTTGGGGTACGGCTTGGAATAGCCGATTGTCCTTCTCTTCGGCACGAAGCCGAACTGGTCTCTCAGGATAGTACGGATTTGTTCCACCGTTTGAGCTGCAGGGGCTAAACTCTCATGACTCGTTCCGGTGGCGTACTTGGCTAGCCATGCCTGTTTGTCAGCGTCCATCCCAGAGATCCCTGCTCCAGAAACACCCGCTCCTGAAGCCCCTGCTCCAGAAACTCCTGTCCCAGCGATCCCTGCGGTTGCAATCTGGTTCGTGCGCGTTAGGCTATTGCAGTCCGGCACGTAGGTGCACACATATCCATGTGGGATTTATTTAGGTGGTTCACACAGGAATTGGCAATCGCCAGGGTCACCTCCGATCTTGTAGACGACGTACGCCGGTGCCCCTGGTGGCTCCGGAGCTGCAAGCGTGAATGGCAGTTGTGGCCTAGTCTGGAGCGGTCTTTCTCCCTGGTGAGTCCCTAAAGTAGGCCCCGACGGCGAGTACTGATGTTTCATGATCTCCTGAACTACGCGAACCGCGACACGCTCGAAAGCGTTCACTAAGCTCTCTGAATGGCGGTGAAGAGAATGAGCTACCATGTAATTGACTTCCTGTCGCAGAGCTCTGGTGCGCTCCTCTGAAGGAACGGACAGATCCACCTCATCAAGAGCACCTTCGGGTGAGAACCCTTTCCACCTGATGCCATGTTTACGAGTCCTCTCAAAAGAGCCGATGAGATCGGCTTCGAAGAGAGCTTTGATATCATCGTACTTTGCCTTGTGCTCCTCAGGCAAATCGTCGTACGTGACCGGTCTGCCCTCCATCGCAGCGTCGGATGTTGATGCAGATGTTGTTGAATGTCCCACCGGGCGTGCCAGAATGTGTTGCCTGTCAAAACCCACCGGCGAGCAGCGACGAACAACACGAAGAGCCGCGAGGCTCCCAGAACTGCTGGTGGGCCCTGGTCCCTCGGGCAACGGCTCGCAAAACTCCGGCACACGTCCTGGCGGATGCGAGGGCGTGCCACCTGACCTATACCTGGTCAGGAAGGTGATGGGTTGCTTCGAGTGGTTTCCTGCATGGCAAACAAACACACGTAAAATTCAAGCCGCAACCGGCTCCCAGGTTTCCCTGTGAATCGGCTCCTGGAGCCGATTATCCCATGGTTCTGCATTAGATCTACGATAACATGGGGTTTTGCTTCATCAATACAAGTTAAATCGATCTACGACAGCTTAGCGTTTTCACCACATAATTGGAACATCCTACACGTAATTGAGCCTGGTAGATACAAAAGATGATAGAAAACTAACCCTAGAGAAGGCCTAAAAACCAACGTAAAGTCAATTCTCGGAACAACTCCTCTCGGATTGGCAAACCATATCTTACGTATTACTGGATCGTTCAACCCGTTTGCAAGGCCTGATCATGTGGATATCAAACTAAACCTTGGATAACAAGGCACAACTATAACAGATCAAATCGACTTAAATAAAGATCAAGCAAGATGCCACCCTTACACCCGGGAAAAGGTGCAAAGGCGGCGAGATAACTAGAGGTAGCATAACTAAACAATCATAGCAAAAAGGTACCGATGCTAGCCTAAACAAATCTATGATAATAGTGTTACTCGCCATAAACAAAGCTTCAGTACGAGTAACACCAAATAACGCATAAGTAGATACTGCCTAGATCGCAAGATGCGATCTAGGCAGCATGGCACTTACCCGAGAAAAACCCTAGAAACAAGGGGTGGCGATGCGCCGAGATTGTGTTTGTCGTGAACGTGATCGTCCTCCTTTCTCAATAACCTTACGTACATATTTATAGTCCGGAGACTTTCTATCTTTGGAATAACTCTAACAACTCTACCTCTTACCTAAACCGAAACGGAACCTATTACAATATAAGATACACGGGCAATTTAGCCCAAATCAACGCACAAGGCCGATTCAACAATACATTGCATATACGTATCTTCTAAGCCCATCTTGATTACGGCCCATCTCCTCCTTTGGCCAAAATGTGGCGATAACAAGACCTGAACTTTTTATTGATGAAGAAGGGGATGCCTTGGGCATCCCCAAACTTTGTCACTTGTACCTCTTGGATATTTCCTGGGGTGACACCGGGGTGGCATCCCTAAGCTTGAGATTTTTTCCATTCTTCATCTCATTACATCATTCTCTCTCTACACCTGAAATTTTTCCTTCATACAAAACTTCACACAATTTTCATTAGCAACATTAGTGTATTCAAAAGATAATAGACCTTTAGGCAAAGCTTTGGAACAGAAAAAATTTCACGAAAAACACAATCTACTGTATTAACTCCTTCAAAAAGCTCAATTCACCTAAAGAGAACTCAAAAAGGAATCAATAAGAAGCAAATGCAAATAATTGCAGAAATCTGTCAAAACAGACCAATAGGTAGACACCTATTTTTTTGAACATCTTTTGTTGCTCAAATCAGAAAGTGTTGAACTAACGAAAGTTAGATAACATACTGGGGGATTTATTCGTAAATTTTCAGCTCAATCCGAGTTACAGAGACTCCTCACAAATTTTTTGGTGTAGGACAAATATCTGTTTCAGGACAACAACTCCCCAAATCTTACTTCCCTCTCATTAGAGGTCATTCTTGGCACAAAAAGCAAACAAAAAGGAAAAGGAGAGATCATTACTGAAGTAATAACTTCCAAGACTCAAGGAAACTCTTGGGTTATCTCCCAACAAGTACTTTTCTTTAACGCCTTTAAGTTAGGCACAAGAAGCAAGAAGAATCAAGTATTTTCAAATAAAGAATTAAGATCAATACTTGAAAAATATTCAACTATGAGAGGTATCTCATCCAAATGAGTCTTGGAGGATCCCTTCTCATTCCTCTTTGGTTTACTACTTTCATCAAAAGGATTTTCAGGAACAATCCAATCAAAATTCTTTTCAAAGGCCTCATGCATCCCAACAAGCTTAAAGGGTATGGGTATCTTAAATTTATCTTTAGGCTTGGTTTTATCTAAAGTACCCACAACATCTACACATGAGCCTAGCATATTAAAACGCTCAAAGACCTTTTTTTGGCTTCCTTAGCAACATCATGGAAGTCTTTGAGTAAAGTTTCAAGAATAAACTCTGTCCTTGCTACGTTCTTTTCTTCTTTTAGTTTTAGGAACAAAATTTGCATCATGAGTTTAATGCTAACAAACCTAGCCTCCAACATATGAACTAAAGAAGTTGCAGCAATTTCATAATTAGAAGCAAGTTTCGCTATAGATCTATCATCAATACCTCATGCTTGCTAACATGATTAAAGAATTCTTCAATATTGTCTTTCCCAATTATGTAGCCACTACCTATAGAGAGGTCCTTCAGGGTGAATTTGGGGAGAAACATGGTGAGCTAGAATAAAGTGGCAACTAGACCAGGAACTAATTTTTTTGTGTTTTTTGGATAAAGAAAGCAAACCAAACTAGACTAATTTTTTTGAAGTTTTTGAAAAGAAGGCAAACAAAACCAAGCAAAAGAAACTAAGCAAACTAAAAATAAAGTAAAGATAAAGGAAGTGGAGGACTCCCCTTGTGAAGACGTCCTTAGCCTCCCCGGCAACGGCGTCAGAAAAGCTTGATGGCTAACGTGAAGCCTGTTGGGAACCCCAAGAGCAGGGTGTAAAGCAGCACAACAACAAGTTTTCCCTCAGTAAGAAACCGAGGTTATCGAACCAGTAGGAGGAAGGAAACATTACACAGGTGTTGCAAGCAACGCGGAGACCTGCACAACACAAACTCAACACTTTGCCCCAACGAATCAGTGAGGTTGTCAAGCTCACCGGTTTGTTGTAACAAAGGATTAAACGTATGGTGTGGAAGGTAATGGTTTGCAGCAAGTAAACAAGTAACAATGGAAGATGTATCAATGGTAAAGATTGGACCGGGGTCCATAGTTCATTAGAGGTGCTCTACTTAGATAAACAAGATGGCATGAAGGGTAAACAAATTACAGCAGGGCAATTGAGAGGAACTGAGCCAGGCATAACAATGCAATACCAGACAAAAAGAACCTATGAGATTCGATTGGGCAATACAACAATATATATAGCCCACCATCCTACTGCATCTATGACTAGAAGTCCACCTTCAGGTTATCATCTGAATCCCCTCCAGTATTAAGTTGCAAGCAAGAGACAACTGCTTTAACCAAAGTGTGTAAGGTAAACAATCCACTTGTTCTATGAACAAGAGACCGTTGTTTTCTCCCTAGTAGCAACAGCACATCTACAATCGAAGAGATTTTATCACTTCCCTTGGAAACTAGAGGAATGAACCTACTATCAAGCATAAATACCCCCTCTTGGAGTCACTAGCAACTACTCGGCCAAGATAGCTACTAACAATGGAGAGCATGCAAGATCACAAACAACACAGACATGATAGTATCAAATAGACAAAACCATTAATCAATCTTACATAGTAATCTCAATATCCATCGGATCCCCGCAAACACAACATGCATGATTACAAATAGATTAGATCTTGATCATGAACGGAGCTCACAAGATCTATACATGAAAGCACAAGGAGGAGATACAACCATCTAGCTACTACATGGACCCATAGTCCAAGGTGGAACTACTCACGCTTCATACCGGAGAGAAGGCCCCCGGGTTGATTTTCCCTCCGACAGGGTGCCGGGAAGAAATTCAGATCCCCCCGATCTAGGGACGACGGTGGCGGCGGCTATAAAAGGTTTCGTGGAGTTTTGATCGGGTGTCTAGGGTTTCTGCATCGGGGGCTTCTTATAGGCGAAGAGGCGAGGCTGGGAGGTGTCCAGGGGGCCCACGCCCTACCTAGGCGCGGGGTGGGCCCACCCGCGCCTAGGGGGGTGCGGCCGCCCTGGTTCGCCTCTCCGTCTCGTATTCTGGCTTTGTGTCTCGCACGGTAAAATATTGACTTTGGCTTTTGTCCCGTCCAATTCCAAGAATATTGATTCTCTGCCTTTCTGGAACCAAAAACAGAAGAAAACAGGCAACTGGCACTGTGGCAACTTGTTAATAGGTTATTTCCATAAAAGATATAAAAACACCTCAAAGTGTAGACAAAGCAAAGCAAAGTAGATACTAAACAAGCATGGAGCATCAAAAATTATAGATACGTTTCTGACGTATCACTAATTATTCAACTATTTGTATTTGCGCAGACTTTTGGAGCCCATGTTTGGCAAACCAATTGATGCCCATGTTTGGCAAATGAAGAACAAGAAGAAAAAGATGGTTACGATGAAGATGGGAGCTGGTGGGTCAAATGCAATCTTGATGACTAGATGGGAGAAGGTTGTGATAAGCTTTAACTTAAAGCAGGATGACATTGTCATGTTTAGCTTTGATAAAATAGATAATGGAGAGGTATATATTCTGGTTCAGAAACTTCTATGGGGAATCCATTACTACTCGAGTACTAGTTATGCTTCTTCGATTTATGGACTCCACATTGTATGCACTCCATAATGTAATGGCTAAATATGTATGGATTTCTCAACTATTGGGTTAATGTTAATTGTTAATATAATTGTCTTCTTTTGATTGGCTGCTATAAGTTCTTGAGTTAATCTGTCTATCTGGCCGCTGAATCATGATTATGTGTAATATCAGATATGATCGAGTTCGAATTAGCATGCTACTATTTAAAATGGTCTACACACACTGGAGACGGTCACTTAAAAAGAAGCTTCGAGGCACCCTAGTTCTGAAGATAGTCTTTGTTAGAATCCAACTCAGGTCGTCTTACTATTCGAGAAGGTCCATAATATAGGCCATTTGAGGTTGAAGAGTTCTTGCAAGCGGTCAGAAATATTGCCTGTCTCCAGCTCGTAGATGTTAGAGGCATTTGCCTTTTTGCACCGTCTAAGTCGCGTATCTTAGAGCCGCAAAAAAAATCGGCTCCGGTGGTGTGCTCTTAGAAGCTATGTGCTTGAGACGGAATGATAAACCGTCGGAGGCCTATGGGAAATTGACGTCTCTAAGTAGCGAGTTTGTACTAGTAGTTGTTGTGTCTTCTGGTCGGCCATGGTGGCGATGGGAATAAGAAGTTCGCCGCAAAGATATCCAAAGTTGCAGGATGGCGGGGAAGATCCAAGCTACAACCTGGAGTTCATCACATGGCAGCCTTCGACCGCTTCCATGATGTTTGGATGAAGAGGAAACCGCTACCGATGCCGATGAAGGCGTCAATCCAACCTCCACGATGGAGGCCCCTTGAGGGATTCCTGGTGGTGACCAGTGCTCTCTCTCTCTCTCTCCAAGTGTTTCTGTCCCCAGTGACAGAGACGGTGGCCAACGGTGGAATCCCTGATGTCAAGTTGGTGGAGAAGAAGGGCTTGATTGCTTTTTATTTTTATTTGTTGGGGTTCTTTGTGCTAATCTTCAGGACTATTGTGCATTTTTTCTTCTAGGGTCATGTACACAATTTGTACCTCCATTGATGTTGAATTGAATGCAGCACTAGGCCCTTCTAGGCTTTGCCATGTTCATAAAAAAGATGTTCTATTTGTTTTATGAATTTTATTTATGTCCTTGTCTCTCATGGAATGCACATGCATGGAAAAATAGTAAATTGTATGTGCTAATTTGCACATACAATGTCTACCCAAAAGCTTACTAAGAAACAAGATAGGAATACAATAAATCCTAATCACTTGGCTTGCTAAGTGAGAAACGATGGGAGAGAGAGGGACTTAATAGCCTACTTAGCAATATGTAACATGTAGTACGGACTAAGAAGATATGGACGGAAACGGAATGCCTGCAGACTGTGTAGTTTGAAACGCCGACAATATATCTGGTCTTCGTATAAAAACTGGATACTAGCTATAGTAACTAATGGCTAATCTCTAGAGTTGTTAATCACCCCCAGCCAGATAGGGTGTAGTTTAGAAGTACTATGTATGGCAGCTAACCAGATTCTTCATGTGGTGCAATCTAGCTCCTCCATGCAGTAGCAGTATACAGAGTTCCTGGTTGATACATCGATGATCTCAGTATATGCTTGGCGGCTAATTAACTGTTTCCTTCCCAACACTATCATCGGACAATCTTGTGCTAACTAGTCGCTAAGGACGGGGGCTACCTGTTACCTTCCCAGCAACATCGTCAGAAGATCTTGTGCAGTTTAACTAGCTGCACTGATCTGCTCAAAGATATGCGGTACGTGGTGAATCTGCTATGGGAAAGAACCAACGAAGCCACTGATCTGCTCAAGATACGCATGACCTATACCTAGCTGCGCGCAGACGATCTCTACACATGCATGCAGATGCATGACGTCTTTGTTTTATATACTATACTCCCAAGACGGGTGGACGATTGGAGTTTTTTTTAGTGATAGTACTTCCATTCTTTAAAAAATCCCTATATTTTTCTGAAAAGTCAAACAATTAGCACGATTTTAACCAAGCTTGTAGATAAACAATTAATAAATATAATATTATGTAGGCATGATATAAAAATAGATTTCATTATATATTTAATCATATTGTTTAACATTGCATATCTTGATATTTTTATAAATTTGATTCACTTTTATATTGTTTGATTTTGGCGAAAGTTTATACATCTATTTTCGAGGAACGGAGGGGGTAACTACTTAACACTACAGGAAACGCTGACTACGCCGAGGGCCGGAATGCCGTCGGCTAAAGTATAGATCATATATGCTATGTTGGCCAATACTTATGAGATAGATTTGAGTCATCATCCTGAAGGATTTACTTACAGCCGTTAGCAGCCAGCAGGGATAGATTGACATCGAATAGCAGGAAGTGCAGTTCAATTCCCTGTCAATAATTATGGCAGGAAGGATTTACTTAACCCTACTCAAATGGATGGGCCCTAATTAAGGACGTCTATTTCTAGAGGAAAGGATCGCAAGTACTCTCTCCGTATCCAGAAATATACATGTCCATGTGTGCGTAGCTGGAGTGTCCCATGTATGTAGTCAAGCGTGGAGAAAACAAAAGGAAAACCTGACAGAACTAATTCAGTATACTCAGCCGCCCGCTGACTTTCATCACTTTCGTCGATCTCGCGCCCCGCGCTGACCCATGACAGAACTTCTATATAAGCGCTGACCGTTTCACCTGTTTTCTTCAGTCTCCTACCCTACTCTCGTCGACAAGAGGAATCATACACACAATCACCATGGAAGCTCACTACGACCTCACCTACACACACCAACGACAAGAAAAACAATACAACCATGATTTTAGCAACAGCCACCACCACGTCCACCCTGCTGGAGCACTACCTCATTCCTACAATGCCCAGTCCGACTACTCGCCATATGATCACCTGCACGACCATACCTCTTCCTCCTCCCCCATGGCCTCTTTCGCTCACCAGCAGCAGCTTCATTTCGGCGGCGCCATTAACTACCAGGAGTACGACATGAACCAGTTCAGCGCTCTCACCGTCTCAGCCTCTCCTCTACAAGCAGCAGGCACAAGGTGGCAGGAGCAGAACTACGACGTCGTCCACAACCACGGGGGCGAGGCGGCCATGATGCACCACCCTCTTGCCAGTTCGGCGGCGCCGGCCGTAGAACCACCCTACGGGAGCAGCAGCGTCAGCCATGCGCCGGGTGAGTCGTCACTGATTGGGGTGCGGACGCGGCCGTGGGGCAAGTACGCGGCAGAGATCCGGGACTCCACACGCAACGGCGCGCGGGTCTGGCTCGGCACATTTGATACCCCGCAGGCAGCCGCGCTCGCCTACGACCAGGCTGCATTCGCCATGCGCGGCCCCGCCGCGGTGCTCAACTTCCCGGTCGACCGCGTGGAGGAGTCACTCAAAAGGCTCGGAATCGGCTGTGCCGACGTCGCTGCCGGGGAAGTGGACTCGCCTGCTCTAGCTCTCAAGCGGCGGCACTGCATAAGGAAGAGAAAGCCCAAGAACAGAGAGATGGCGGCCGCATGTAAGGATCATCAGGGCACGGGCACAGCGGCGGGGAGGAAGCAGAACCGACACAAGATGCAGGCGGCCGCAGCAGCAGCTGTGTCGTCGTCGTCGTACGTGCTGGAACTGGAGGACCTGGGAGCGGACTACCTCGAGGAGCTGCTCAGTTTATGCGATGGATGATCGAAAACGGTGTCTAACGTCAGTCATCCGATTTGTGCTAGCCTCCTATGTGGTATTGATATATGACATATCTCCTATTTTTATACGAAACAGTAGTGAAATCCTGTAAAATGTTTCCCCAAAGATTTGTCATAATTTTAATGAAAAATAAATGAAAAAATTCAAATATGTGCTGATTTTATTACTATTTTATTTAACTGGGAGAGATTTCAAACAGATACCATATCGATACGATCAATACAAGAATGATATGTCGAGTGAGATTGAACGGACGATATTTTGAACCTGCAGTAGATCTGTGCATCTTTGTATTAAGCTGAAAGAGAAAAAAATAACGTTAAATGTTTACAACACCAGACACGCCCAAAACAAAGCCAACAGCTACAACACACTCCTACAAAGGTCAGACGATAGAGTTCGTGTTGCCCAATCCCTACCAAGTATTGTAAGGAGACAGACACCAAGCCCCAAGACCGCGTCATGACCAGAAAAACATCACTAAAACACTACAAAGACTTCAAGGCTGCTTACCAATGTACCACTATTCATGCATCTACAGGAAGATGGCAGGATCCGATCAAACTTGAGGAATTTATTGACTAGGGAGCAGGAGCGGGGCTTAGTTAGGGCAAAACTGGGCCACGGCCCGCCCAGTCCAGATAATTTCTTCCTATAAACTTGTGAAATACGACCCACAAACAGCCCAGTTTACCCTCTTTCAGCCTATTGGCCCGCAAATATTTTATCCATGGAAATATGTACCTTCAGTCTTATCTAAACAGTGGGTGCATGCCTTATATCCTTTGTTTGTCTGTCCTAAAAGGTTATTAAGAGCAGGCCAATCATTGATGGTTACGAATAACAACCCTCGTAGATTAAATGGCTCCTGTTTGTTCTCATCCCACGCACGTACACATGGTTTGCCCCACAACTGTAAGAGTTCTTCAACTAATGGCCTTAGGTACACATCAATGTCGTTGCCCGGTTGCTTCGGGCCTTGGATGAGCACTGGCATCATAATGAACTTACGCTTCATGCACAACCAAGGAGGCAGGTTGTAGATACATAGAGTCACGGGCCAGGTGCTGTGACTGCAGCTCTGCTCCCCAAAAGGATTCATGCCATCCGTACTTAGACCAAACCATAAGTTCCTTGCGTCACCTGCAAAGTCTGGGAAGTCTCTCTCGATTTTTCTCCACTGTGACCCATCAGCAGGGTGTCTCAACTTCCCGTCTTTCTTACGGTCTTCTTTGTGCCATCGCAACAACCTGGCATGCTCTTTGTTTCTGAACATGCGTTTCAACCTTGGTATTATAGGAGCATACCACATAACCTTAGCAGGAACCCTCTTCCGGAGGGGCTCTCCCTCAACATCACCAGGGTCATCTCGTCTGATCTTATACCGCAACGCGTTGCATAGCGGGCATTTATCTAAATTCTCATACTCCTTACCGCGATAGAGGATGCAGTCATTAATGCATGCATGTATCTTTTGCACATCTAATACCAGAGGACAGAGAGTCTTCTTTGCTTCATAGGTACTCTCAGGAAGTTCGTTATGTTTTGGAAACTTCGGCTTCATTATTTTCAGCATCTTTTCAAATGAGGAGTCAGTTAGACCACACTCTTCCTTCCATCGCAACAATTCCAGTGTGGTACCGAGCTTTGTGCTGCCATCTTCACAATTTGGGTACAACAATTTCTTGTGATCTTCTAACATGCCCTCTAACTTCAACTTCTCATTTTCTGTTTCACAGTCTCGCTTTGCATCAGAAATGACCCTACCAAGTTCATCAGCCGGCTCATCTGATGCCCGTTCTTCACCTCTTTCCTCCCCCATTGTCTTCCATTGCAGTATCACTGTATTCAGGAAACATATGATGATAGTTGTTATCATCATCTTCTTCTTCACCATCTTCCATCATAACCCCTCTTTCCCCGTGCTTGGTCCAGCAATTATAGTTGGGCATGAAACCTTTCATAATCAGGTGGCCGCGAATGATTTTCGAGGAAGAGTACTCCTTGTTGTTCCCACATTGAACACATGGACAACGTATAAATCCATTCTCTTTGTTTGCCGTAGCCACATCGATAAATTTATCCACGCCTTTGATATACCCGGCTACCCGCCGGTCACCGTACATCCATTCCCGACCGTTCATCTGCATCATATAAGTAAGTTTATCAAAAAACAGGACATCATAAATAGTGAAATAACCAATTCACACCGACACATGAATTGTATCAATGACCTAGAAAAGATAAGATTGTTAACCTCGATCGAGGGAGATAAAGAGGAGAAAGCTCAAGTGCGTCTCGGACACCTTCTATATTTTTGTTCTATGAGAAATTCAACGGGATTATTCACTCAAACATTTCAACAAACACCTTCAATGCATGCATGAGAAAAAACTAGCACACCCCCTCACACCTTCCACCATTCGAAAAAACAGAGTGGAGGCAGAGGGGGCTGGAGCGTTGCATTTATAGAGGACAGGGGTCTTTAGTCCCGGTTGGAGCCAGCAACCGGGACTAAAGGTGCGTGCCACGCCACGTGGCTGTGGCCAAACCTTTAGTCCCGGTTGGTGGCTCCAACCGGGACGCATGCCCCTTATCAACCGGGACGCATGCCCCTGGCGCCGTGCCCGCTCCAACCGGGACGCGTGCCAGCATTAGTCCCGGTTGGTGGCGCAACCGGGACGCGTGCCAGCATTAGTCCCGGTTGGTGGCGCAACCGGGACTAATGCTCCGAGGGGTCTCGAACAGATAGCCATTTTTCCTCTAGTGCCAAGCTCAGATGCTGCTAGGGAGTGTTGGTGAAGATGTACATAGCACTCTGAAGACCCACATCTTGAGTAGTAGTCACCATTAAGGAGGAGAAAGAATGATCAATCTCATGACCACGCCTTCAAGAAGGAAGCGACACCTGTGGGAGTCGTCATGGTCAGCGTCCGAAAAACCACATACTATGGTTCTCACCTAGGACAAAGACCGTGTCTCGGTAGGCTATGGAAGAGGAACATGGAGATGTGTTGCCGGCGGTACCATTATCACACAAAGTAGCCCGTCGCCTATGAAGAAGGGAGTCGTGACGTCCACCACTTCAACACAACAACCACCCAAAGGAAGGTCGACAGAGGTTCAAATCACGGTGTAGAGCGGGAGGACCCGGGGAAGGACCACCGAGTCCACGCATGCGCCAACAGATCCATCGCCAGGAAAACGTGGTCTACCTCGGCCTAGATCGGGACCACGTGGGCCGTTCGTTGCCGCGGCGAGGCACCTCATGTCTCCCCTACTGCCATGCTTGGTCGTGCTTCTCTCACATATTGCATCCACCGGCACCGGCGCCTTGTCAACCCGACGGCCGCCACCTCCATGCACCAGTCGCCAAACTCCGCCTTTCTGCTCTCAGATGCGCTGCACGGGGTGTCTCCAAAGCCCTCCACCCTTTATGGACGCGCTCCACTACCACCGTCGACATCGGCGGGAGAGCGCGTGTGAGGTGGTTGTTTGGGTTAGGGTTTAGAGGGGCCCCGGAGTTTCCCAAGCGAGTGATCCTTTTAAATGGCCTATTTGAGAGAGGTAGGACACACAACCATAAGAAAACCACGTTTGATGGATATGGATCATGGATATTGTTGGAATTTTCTGTTAAGTTTTAGGCCCATAGACAATACAGATTGTGAAATTCACATATGGAAAATCAAAAAAATGGAAAACCACCATGCAGTGTAATTTTAAGTGACCTAGTCGCGAGAAAAATAGCAAACACAGACAATGAATATTTTGTGATTCACAGAACTAAGATACAATAAACGAGGCCAATGGTTAGACATCCCTTGAGAGGGTCAATGTCATCTTGAGCTATACCAGTTTAGAAATACATGTAACACATGTCCAACGATTAGATCTCACTTGTATTGACAACAAACACGAAAACACATTTAGTAGGAAATGTCTTTTCACCTGTGACTAAACTCATTAATTTGTTGATTGCAAGCTATTTAGGATATTGTGTTATCAAGTGGGTCTAGAGATATCTCTCCATCACATGGAGTGACAGATTAGTCTTGATCCATGCAACTAAGCAAGTACTTTCCAAGATACCTGAAAATCACCGGTATGATCACCTTGTTACGAAGTGACAATTGATGTCCCTAAAGTATTCTTGTGTTGCTAGTGGGTAACATGAACTCATGGTCTAAGGAATAGGATACTTGACATGATTTTTTTTTTGCAATTTATACTTAGTGACACGATCAAGTTTATATGCTAAGGTTGGTTACATTCGTCACATTATTCTCATAAAGGCATGCCTTCGTTATTAACTTATAACTCATGTTCATGGTTAGAAAAACTTATCCATCATTTAATCAGCGAGCTAGTGTAGTAGCGGCTTACTACGGGTCTTGTTTATGTAACCACACATGTATTGTTTTTCTGGTTGATACAATTATAGTATAGAGAGTAAAAACTTGTCATGAACATAAAATATCATAATAACAAATTTGTTATTTCCTATTGGTCATATTTTCAATAGTCTCCTACTTGCATTAGAGTCAATAATGTAGTTTGCATTGGTATAGATCTAACACCCATGGACTTATTGGTGTTGATCATGTTTCCCTCGTGGAAGAGGTTTAGTCAATTGGATCTACGAAATTCAGATTTGTATGTACTTTGCAAATCTTTATGTCACTTTATTTGACATACTCATGAATGGTGTGAAAACGGCATTTGATATGCTTGGAATTCTCATCATATATTTGAAAGAGCAACTCGCAATGGTCAAGTAGTGCGGGCAAAGATTCTCAAACTGAACGTCGGATCATCCACAAAAACATGGATGGAGCCAGGATTTCCGTATAGGGGGGCGAAGAAATTCTACCCTCTCTTAATATACAAATTTTTTATGCTCTTCTATACAGTAGGTAAATTCTTTTAGTGAACAACAATTTATAATCTTACTAGTGCAGTAGGTATATATGATCGAATGGATTTGATCTTACTACTGTTAGTGATTATTCACTGCAGCACTAGATGTTGGCTTGTATGATCATCAACAGGCTGAACTTAATCATTGGATTTTCTTTAATGATGCTCTGAAGATACATAGATTTTCTTGATGATTTCTGAGTGTAGTCTCAGGAAAATGATATCAATGGCTTGCCACTTTCTTTGTGGTAGCTTATTAATGGTTTTACTTGGCTGATAGAACATGTTCTTGTGACACCATTTAACTATGGCACACAAGCTGTTGGTTTCTACAATTGGCTTGATTCTGTTGAGTTTATGATTGGATTAAATCAAGTTAAATGGAAATCTTATTCTTAAACTAATTTGCCTGTGATGTTGGTCTGAGGCATAGGAACTAGGTTCCTATCTTGCTTTCCTCATAAATATGTTCTGGTAGTGATACTAGTTACTTATTATGGAATCCCTTTGATAAAGTGATTGGTGTGCTAAAGATTTTGCATGTATCCATAAGATTTATGGATTCTAGGGTGCTACTCTTTTAAGAGATGTGCCCAGAATTCATAATCTTGACTACGATTATATTGGAATATAATATTAGCCTTTATGTCCAGGATCAGTGATGTTGGTCTGAGATCCTGGTTTTACTTGTATGGTTTTCTTATGGCTATGACTTTAGTATTCAAAACCCTCTATGATGGATTAACCCCACTTGGGTGCTTTCTGAGAGGTTTAATATAAGACAACACATGAATTCCTATCTAATTTAGATAGACAGATCATGTGATGGTTTTATACTACACACAACAACAGTTGAGTTGTTGGTGTTGTAACTGGTTGATCTTGTGGCTTGATCTTGCTGGTTGTGTTGCTGGCCTGATCTTGTCCTTCACCTCCTGGTGCTGCTCCTGTTACTTTTGATTCCTGTGAGCTTGACCTTGATCTGCCCTTCACCTCCTAGCTCATGCAACTTGGCCTTGCTATCCACCTGATCCACTCCCTCCTTATGTCACCATCTGGTGATGCTAGGATGAACTAGTGTGTGGTTTGGCTGGTGGTTTGCTTAGCTTGGATAAGCAGAGTGTTCCTGGTTTGATGAAAAAGTGAGCTACTCGAAGCTGCCCACGGCTGTGCTACTCCTTTTACTTGTGTGAGATGTTGTTGTTGTGTCGACAGCACACACCATGCATTTAGGTGATTGTGCTGCATGTGTTCTTGGTACACAGTTTTGGATCAGATCAGTAAGGTGTCTCACCTTTTGATCTTTTAACTTTTAACTCTACTGGTGAAACTTGCCCCTCTTACTTGCTGTGAATATTTGACTTGTGGCTTATTTATTATGAAAGATCAAATTCTTTCATATTGGTGAAACTTCCCCTATAATAATTACTCAATGATGAAATTTTGAGCAGTGCAATTCACTGCTCTCCACTGAGAGTAAATCTAACAATTAAACTTTTACTTTCATTTTTGTTTGTTTTGTGTTTTCCAGGTACAAGATCTGGATACTCAAGATTTAGTATAGGATTTCTTAGATAGATAGATTCCTTTGTAATCTTTATTTTATTCTTTTTATAAGAATATTGTAATAGTTTATTCATTTTTGAATTTCCCTTCTTGTAATTTCTTTACTGTAATGAATCTTTATTACTTGAATGAGTTTATCATTGTAAATTTTTTATGGAATTAAGATAAGGAATAAAGATTCATTTCTTATTTGAATTTCTTTATATAGAATTATGATTACTACTCCCTCCGTTTCAAAATATAAGATGTTTTAGGTTTGTGAAAAAGATGAATCTAGACTTGTTTTAATATGTAGGTTCATTCAGCTTTGAGATGAATCTACACACTAAAAGAAGTCTAGATTCATTTTCTTCACAAACCTAAAACATCTTATATTTTGAAACGGAGGGAGTATTTATTATCTCTTTATTAAAACAAATAATATTACTAAATCATTTTTGAAATTTATTCCAAAATACCAAATTCTAACTTTAAAATATAAGTTCAAATTATTTCCCCCAAAACACACTAATTCATAAAGATCATGTCGAAATTTATAACGATCACTCTCCAGAGCTATTCCTACACCTATAGAGTGAAAGAAACTCTGATCACTTTAGGTTTTTATTTGGCGCAAAATTTACCCACATTTTACAGATGAATGCATGCATGTTCACAAATTCCTAAATCTACCCTTCATTGGTTCCTAAATACTGGGATGTTACACATACGCTCCAGGAGAGAGCGGTATTGTCCACCATCATTTCCCTTCGACGTAGAGCCGCCAGCAGAGATCGTAGCTCGCCGCATGCTCGATTCGTCGGCCGCTCGCTTGCGCTTGTCGAGCTCGTCTTGTTCCATGACCTGTCGATTATGCTCCTCGATTAAGAGCCAGTGATAGCCCATCAGCATGTCGCGCGCAGGGGGCGTCGATAGGTAAAGGGTGAGTGACCCGTACGGCGTTGTGCACCGTCTCCCAGCCTTCGTTGTTCAGGTGGATTTCTTTGCGGACACGGTTTATGCCTTCCGTGCCTTGAGGCGCCCTACTCCCGTTGGGATTTTGCGGGGGTGACCCGTTTCCTCCGTTTTTGGCCTGAGGATTGGGCGGGGGATCCAGTGGCGGATCTGTTTTGTCGTTGATGTCGCCGTTATGGATGGCGGCGCACAGGTAGTGCGGGGTGAGATCGTTGCTCCCACAGCTCTCAGATCCGGAACCGTAGGTTCCTTCCTCCATAGGAGGGTCGCAAAGATCGGAGTTGCAGTTGTTGCTATCATCCGAATCGCCTGTCAGTGATGACGTGCGCGGGACGTTGATAGGTGGGACCCATGAGGCAAGCTTGATTGATGGAAGTGGCACTGGCTCTGGGAGGCGGAGGGTGCCGGTCTTGCCCACGTGGAAGCAGAAGCTTCCGAACAGCATCTCGTGTTGCCTACCGACTCGAAATCTTTGCTGGTGGCCGGCGAGTGGGCAGTGAAGTCGAAAGCGTCGAAGAGGAGGTGATTCTCCATCGCCAAGGAATGATAGATCGCTTCGGATGGAACCGTAACAACCACACGATCAGCGTCCCCAGTCCCACATACGGCGCCAATTGACGAGGGTTCGACTCGTCAATGCCCATTGTTATGGACTTGGGTTTTGGAGAAGATGGGGATGCTAGAGATCGCGAGATGGTTAACAGACACGTAACAAGGGGACGCAATGTTTACCCAGGTTTAGGCCCCCGGATGCAAAACCCTACACATGCTTGTCTGTTCTTGATTACGGCGGAACCGAAGGTTACAGGGATGCGTAGATGCAATCTGGCGTGAGGTGTGTGTATGAGTTGGGAGAGATCCTTCTCGCCATGCCCTCCTGCCCTTTATATAGATAGGCCAGGTCCCGGGTGCAGGTCGAATCGGTTACAAGTTAGGGTTTCACCCTTGAATAATCTATCTACAGCCTAGCCGTGTCCTCCAAGGAGTCGAACTTCTACTGGGCTTGGGCCATCTGGAATCTTCTTGGACAGCAAGTCTTCACGTGGGTCTTCCCTAGGCTGGACTGGGTATACCAATGTGAGGCACCCGTAGGGTATATCCATGTCAAAAGCAGGATAGCATTTTCATGTTTAGCTTTGATAAAATAAATAATAGAGACGTATATATTCTGGTTCAGAAACTTCTATCGAGCGACCCATTACTACTCGAGTACTAGTTATGCTTCTTTGATGTATGGACTCCACATTGTATGCACTGCCATAATGTAATGGTTAAACATGTATGGATTTCCCAACTCTTGGGTTAATTTTAATTATTAATATAATGGTCTTCTTTTGACTGGCTGCTATAAGTTCTTGAGTTAATCTGTCTATCTGGCCACTGAATCATGATTATGTGTAATGCCATCTATGATCGAGTTTGAATTAGAATGCTACTACTTAAAATATTCTACACACACACTCGAGACAGTCACTTTAAAAAGAAGCATTGAGGCACACCAGTTCTGAAGAAGGTCTTTGTTAGAATCCAACCCAGGTCGTCTTAATATTTTAGATGGTCCATAGTATAGGCCATTTGAGGTTGAAGAGTTCTTGCAAGCAGTCAGAAATATTGCATGTCTCTAGCTCGTAGATGTTAGGGGCATTTGCCTTTTTGCACCGTCTGAGGTCGCGTATCTTAGAGCCGCAAAGAAAAATCGGCTCCGGTGGTATGCTCTTAAAAGCTATGCGCTTGAGCCGGAACGAGAAACTGTCTAAGGCCTATGGGAAATTGATGTCTCTAAGTAGCGAGTCTGTACTAGTAGTTGTTGTGTCTTTTGGTCGGCCATGTGTTGGCGATGGGAATAATAAGTTCGCTGCAAAGATATACAAAGTTGCAGGACGGTGGGGAAGATCCAAGATACAACATGGAGTTCATCACATGGCATCCTTCGACCGCTTCCATGATGTTTGGATGAAGAGGATGTTAGGAATAGACAACTTGTATTTCTCTGGGGGCCAAAGGCCACAATATATAATACAGGTACAGGTGCAAATATGCAGGAAGCCCCCTAACATATGGGGAAACTACAATATACAAATATATTCATCTAACACCCCCCCCTCAAACTCATGGTGGATCCACAACACTGAGTTTGGAGAGTAAGAAATCATGATGCGCTCTGGTCTGTGCCTTCGTAAAGAAATCCACCAACTGTAAATCTGAAGGCACATACTGAAACGCAACAACCTGAGCCTGCACCTGAGCACGTGTATAGAAAGCATCAACACCAATATGCTTGGTAAGCTCATGCTTGACCGGATCACGTGCAAGTAACCACCGTAATTAGGTCACCTCAGCAGTCAACAAGGCCATAGCATGCAACTCAGCCTCAACACTCGAACGGGAAACCGATATCTGTTTCTTCGTCTTCCAATCAATGAGCGAACCACCAAGAAACACACAGTAAGCAGAAAGTGAACGGCGATCCGAAGGATCACTCGCCCACGTAGCGTCTGAATAGCACTGGAGCTGGAGGGAGCTCGAACGAGGAAAGAAAAGGCGACGAGTAATCGTACCACGAAGATAATGAAGAACACGGAGAATATGACTATAGTGAACAGTGGTAGGAGCAGAAAAAACTGACTCAAAATATGAACATGATAAGAGATGTCAGGACGACACAAGAAGGAGCTCCAACCAGGGCCTGTGTGCGACGGTCCTGGACAACACAAGAATCAGCATCAAGAATGACGCGACAACCAGAGTCAGTAAGCTGGCTAGCAGAGAACAGATTCATCTTAAAAAGAGGGACATGAGAAATATCAGGAACAAAAAAAGAGGAAGTAGAAAGGGTGCACCGACTAGAAACAGGAAGAGAGGTACCATCAGCCGTGAAAACACGGACAGGAGAAGAGAGAGAACGAAGAGCGGACAGAAAAGAAGACTCAGAGGTCATATGAAAGGAAGCTCTAGAATCCATATACCACGGGGATGTACCTGACTGTGTAGAAGGTGGTGGTCGCGCAGGGCTTGAAGAATCAGTCATAGAACCAGCGGTGCCTGTAGAAGAAGAGCCTGTAGCAGCAAGCAGACCGCGAAGACTCCTGATAATGTCCTGATCGGAGAGAGCAACTGCTGAAGATCCGGAAGGAGCCGACTGCCCACGAGCCTGGTGCTGCTGACGTAAACTGGGATCCCGTGTATAACAGGTGGCCCAAGTGTGGCCATCCTTGTTACAGTAAGAGAAGTGACAAAGAGAACCACGGCGACCCTGACCACGAGCCTACTGGTGCTGACCCTGAGACTGCTGGTGCTGACTCTGACCCTGACCTGGAGGAGTGGGTAGTATCGGCGGCGGCACAGAGGACCGCGGCTGAGTCGAGGGAGCAGACGGCATAGGAGGACCACGAGTAGCAAGCACATATGAAACCGCAAGAAGACCAGCACCACGGAAACGGGTCTCCTCAGCCCGAAGCTCAGACAATACCTCAGAGAGCGGAACACGACCACGAGCATTAAGCTGAGCACGCCGGGGCTCAAACTCCTGGCGGAGCCGAGACAGAAACTCATAGATGCGGTGAAACTCCAAATCCGAGCGCACAATCTGGCAGCACGAGCATGTGCCACAAACAGCAGTACAGAGAGAATCAAGCTGACGCCAGATAGTAGCACTCTGAGTATAGAACTCATCAATAGTGGAATCACCCTGCTTAAGAGCATGCTCCTGGCGAACCACAGGCAGGTAAAGAGCATCCCCAGACGGATTATAGCGCCGACGAAGATGTGCCCACTGAGCGGCAACAGTAGGGAGACTCATGAACTCAGCAGCATACTGGGGCAGAACACTGGAGGTGAGAACAGCAGCAGCACGAGCATCCTCATCGACCCACTGAGTGTAGGCAGTCAGAGCATGGCGATAGGCCTCGAGATCAGAAGAGTACTACTTGAACTTCAGGTCATAAGCAGCAACAGCACTATCATCAGCACTCTGAGCAGCATCCTTGGCCTCTTGAGAAGCATCGGCACCGAGAACAATCGGTGTCGGCGGAAGAGGAGCCACAGGTGTAGGGGGCACGGCGGACAGGAGACCTCGCCGGAGAGCACACCCCAAAGATGGAGACCACGCATGTGAACGCGCATAAAGGCAGCGAAATCAGGGTAACTCGCGCCATCGAAGATCACCGGGCAGCGAGGAATCGCAACATAACCCGATGAAGAAGACATCATCTCTCTCTCTCTCTCTCTCTCTCTCTCTCTCTCTCTCTCTTTTGGATCTAGATCTAGATCTGGCTGCTGAAAGTCAACGCTCGCGAGCAGCAATCTCCAGCCAATTCCTCCTAGAACAGGGCACCACCGGTGATCTGAGCACTGGGATAAGCTAGATCGGGGCGGCGCGAACCTATTCCAGGGGAAATCGAAACTGGAAGAGAAGGCGACTGAGACGGGCCCGCGGGCGGCCAGAAGGCTCGGGCGGGAGGCAGCGGGCGACACGTCCTAGACGTGAGCACATCCTGGCGTCGAGGCGGGTAGGAGGCGTCGGGGGGGGGGGCTGCGACTTGCAGGAGGCGGCATGTCTGCGGCTTGCAGGAGGCGTGCAGGTGCGGGCAGGTGCGTGTGTTGGCTTGCAGTAGATCACGGGTTGGAGAACGATCGGGATCTGGATCGGGCAGTAGATCACGGCTTGTAGGCAGCCCGAGCAAAAATCTGGAGACCGATCGCGAATTGGATCGGGATCTGAAAACCGATCTGCAGACAGGCAGACGACCAGGAACTCAGCGGAGACAGGCGGCGACCGGCGGCGGCGCCGTCGGCAAGGCCGGCGGCGACAGGGACGGTGGCGGCGACGAAGTTGTGAGGAGAAAAACTAGGCTAAACGTGGCTCTGATACCATGTTAGGAATAGACAACTTGTATTCCTCTGAGAGCCAAAGACCACAATATATAATACAGGTATAGGTGCAAATATACAGGAAGTCCCCTAACATATGGGAAACTACAATATACAAATATATCCATCTAACAGAGGAAACTGCTACTGATGCTGATGAAGGCATCAATCCAACCTCCACAAAGGAGGCCCCTTGAGGGATTCCTGGTGGTGAGCAGTGCTCTCTCTCCCAAGTGTTTCTGCCCCCAGTGACAGAGACAGTGGACAACAGTGGAATCCCAGATGTCATGTTGGTGGAGAAGAAGGGCTGATTGCTTTTGCTTTTTATTTGTTGGGTTCCTTTGTGCTAATCTTCAGGACAGTTGTGCATTTTTTCTTCTAGGGTCATGTACACAATTTTTATCCCCATTGATGTTGAATTGAATGCAGCACTAGGCCCTTCTAGGCTTTCCCATGTTCATAAAAAAGATGTTCTATTTGTTTTATGAATTTTATTTATGTCCTTGTCTCTCATGGAATGCACATGGATGAAAAAATAGTAAATTGTATGTGCTAATGTGCACAGTGCACCTATAATGTCTACCCAAAAACTTACTAAGAAACAAGATATGAATACAATAAATCCTAATCTCTTGGCTTGCTAAGTGAGAAACGATGGGAAAGAGGGACTTAATAGCCTACTTAGCGATATGTAACATGCAGTACGGACTACGAAGATATGGACGGAATGCCTATAGACTGTGTAATTTGAAACGCTGACAATATCTGGTAATTAATGGCGAATCTCTAGAGTTGTTAATCACACCGCCAGCCAGATAGGCAGCTAACCAGATTCTTCATGTGGTGCAATCTAGCTCCTCCATGCAGTAGCAGTATACAGAATTCCTAGTTGATATACATTGATGATCTCTCTACATTTGGCGGCTAATTAGTTGTTGCCTTCCCAGCACTATCATCAGATAATCTTGTGCTAACTAGTCGCTAAGGACCGGGGGCTACCCGTTGCCTTCCCAGCACCATCGTCGAAAGATCTTGTGCAGTTTAACTAGCCGCGCTGGTCTGTTCAAAGATATCCATGATCTACTCAAGATACGCAGGACCTTTACCTAGCTGGGCGCAGAAGATCTCTACACATGCATGCAGATGCACGACGTCTTTGTTTTATAAACTACTCCATAGATGGGTGGATTCGATTGGAGTTTTCTCTTGGTGATAGTACTACTTTCATTCTTAAAATAATCCGTATATTTTTCTAAAAAGTCAAACAATTAGTACGGCTTTAACCAAGCTTGTAGATAAACAATAATTGGTAACTATAATATTATGTCGGCATACAAAAATAGATTTCACTATATATTTAATGATATTGTTTGACATTGCAAAATATTCTTTTATACATTTGTTCCATTTTTATATTGTTTGATTTTGGCGAAAATTTATACATCTATTTTTAAGGAACGGATGGGGTACTACTTTTGGGGAAAGTATGGATCATATATGCTATGTTGCCGAATAGTTATGAGATAGATTTGAGTCATCATCCTGAAGGTCGTAGGGATTGACATGGAATGGCATGGAGTGCAGTTCAATTCCCCGTCAAAAGTCAATACCTTCCTATCCATGTTAATTAACCCTCTCAAATCCCCCTCCTCCTATTTGTGGAGTGTAAAGGATCGCAAGTACTCTGTTCGTATCCAGAAATATACATGTACATGTGTGCGTGGCTGGAGTGTCCCATGTATGTAGTCAAGCATGAAAAAACAAAAGGAAAACCTGACAGAACTAATTCAGTATACTCAGCCGCCCGCTGACTTTCATCACTTTCGTCGATCTCACGCCCGGCGCTGACCCATGGCAGAACTTCTATATAAGCGCCGACCGTTTTGCATGTTCGTCAGTCGCCATGGAAGCTCACTCCGACTACAACTATTACGACCTCACCTACACACACCAACGACAAGAACAGCAATACAACCATGATTTTAGCCACGTCCACCCTGCTGATCAAGAACCACCTCATTCCTACAATGCCCAGTCCGACTACTCTCCATATGATCACTACGACCATACCTCTTCCTCCTCCCCCATGGCCTCCTTCGCTCACCAGCAGCAGCTTCATTTCGGTGGCGCCATTAAACTACCATGAGTACGAGATGAACCAGTTCAGCGCTCTCACCGTCTCAGCCTCTCCTCCACAAGCAGCAAGCGCAAGCTGGCAGGAGCAGAACTACGACGTCGTCCACAACCACGGGGGCAAGGCGGCCATGATGCACCACCATATTGCCAGTTCGGCGGCGCCGGCCGTAGAACCACCCTACGGAAGCAGCAGCGTCAGCCATGCGCCGAGTGAGTCGTCACTGATTGGGGTGCGGACGCGGCCGTGGGGCAAGTACGCGGCAGAGATCCGGGACTCCACACACAATGGCGCACGGGTCTGGCTCGGCACATTCGATACCCCGCAGGCCGCCGCGCTCGCCTACGACCAGGCTGCATTCGCCATGCGCGGCCCCGCCGCCGTGCTCAACTTCCCGGTCGACCGCGTGGAGGAGTCACTCAAAAGGCTCGGAATCGGCTGTGCCGACGCCGCTGCCGGGGAAGTGGACTCGCCTGCTCTGGCTCTCAAGCGGCGGCACTGCATCAGGAAGAGAAAACCCAAGAACAGAGAGACGGCGGCCGCATGCAAGGATCATCAGGGCACGGGCACGGCGGCGGGGAGGAAGCAGAACCGACACAAGATGCAGGCGGCCGCAGCAGCTGCATCGTCCTCGTCGTACGTGCTGGAACTGGAGGACCTGGGAGCGGACTACCTCGAGGAGCTGCTCAGTTTGTGCGATGGATGATCGAAAACGGTGTCTAACGTCAGCCATCCACCGTCCAAATTTCTTCCCGATTGGTGCCAGCCTCCTATGTCGTATTGAGAAGACATGTCCCCTATTTTTATACGAAACGGTAGTGATATCCTGTAAAATGTTTTCCCAAAGATTTGCCATCATTATAATGACAAAATACAAATATGTGCTGATTTCATTACTATTTCATTTAGCTGGGAGAGATTTCAAACAAATACCATATCATACGATACAAGTATGATATGTCGAGTGAGCTAGAACGGCCAATATTTTGAACCTCTAGGGCCTGTTTGGTTACTCGTTTCCTTGTTTCTCGCATGGGGCGGAAAAAAATAAAGCCGTTTGGTTCCGCGCAGTGGATAGCTTCTTTGCATCGCACGAGTTTTAAAGCGTCCATCGGCCTGGCCCTTGAGGAACGCCGAAATCGGACGTTTTCACGGAGCCAAATTCTTCTCGCGCTTGCGGGGGGAGAAGCTGCACGCGCTCGTGTAAGGGAAGGATCGCGGGAGCTCGCAAAATCCGACAGGAGAAATTGGGGTTACCGCTCGCCGATTCGTCGCGGCTATTTACACCGCCCCTCCGTCGGCCCCAAAATCCCCGCCACCATTTTCTCCAATTTTGAGCTCTCCCTCCAAATCCTCCTCCTCACCAACGAGCAGGTAAGCAGTGCCTCCTACTCCGGTGGGTCTAGCTCATCTCTAGCAAGTCTTTCTCCTCGTCTATGTCGGATATGTCAGGCGAGATTGAGATTGTGGTAAGAAACACCTAACCTAGCTCTCGTAGCTTAGATCTGTTGCCATGTTCTACCTCATAGTTCTAAGCTGTGAGGTGGTGTTCTAGATCTGGACCTGAGCATTATGGCAGTCAGTTTTTATGTTCTCCTATGAGGATTGTCATGTCCTATATATAGTTAGGATTAGTGTTATAAGTATAGTTCTTTCTCCTAGAATTAAACAAATTATTATCCCTGCTGCCATAGGAGAAGTTTGCGTCCCTTGATCTGTCCGCAACCTCTGTGTTGACTCTGTGTTATGTGCTGATGCCTGGTGCGGTGGCCAGGAGGAAGTTGTCCAAGTCATGGCCAGCATCCCTGTCCACCTTTGTCCTGAATTGGGTCGTCCAGTTGATCGAGAAAGGGGGGTCAGTAGTGTGGGGATTCAGATGGCGGACAAGCGCTTGGTTGCAGATGATTCCATGGCCGAACAGTCACTCCGAACCAGGTGTACAACCACATGAGGCACTAGAGAGCGTGATGGATTCGGATGCTGAGGATCAAGAGTCTCGGGAACATGCACTGGGTTGAGGATACCTTTGCTATTATGATGGATGATGAAGCTTACTATGAGCATATCAAGGTATGATATATTTGCATTTGCATCAGTTTTTGTAATGCTCACATATGAACTACATGCCGTGAACTAAGTGTGATTATCATGTAGGCTCAGCTATCGGACACCGAGTTGATCAATAAGCCCATTGAGAACTATGCTCAGGGATGAAGATGATCTACGGTCCTCGCATTCCCGTTGCGCCCGTATCTGTGACGATGATACACCATGCTTTTACCCACCTGATGGAGCACAACGGACAAACGACCAGGTATCTTGCCATGACCCCTGAGCACAGGTTGGGCTGGTTCACGGCCTTCCTGAACAAGCACTAGCTACTGTTGGAGATATGCCCTAGAGGCAATAATAAAAGTGGTTATTATTATATCTTTGTGTTTATGATAAATGTTTACATTCATGCTATAATAGTATTAACCGGAAACATTAATACTTGTGTGATTTGCAAACTAAATTAGAGTCCCTAGTAAAGCCTCTTTCTAATACTAGCTTGTTGGTTAATAGATGATCGTGGTTTCCTGATCATGAACATTGAGATGTTATTAACAACAAGATCATGTCATTAGGAGAATGATGTGATGGACATACTCCTATAGATAAGCGTAGCATAAATATCAAGTCATTTTAATAGTTTGTTTGCTATAAGCTTTCTGATACATAGTAACCTAATTCCTTCGACCATGAGATCATGCTAATCACCATCATCGGAAGGATGCTTTGATGACATCAAACACCACGCCGTAACTGGGTGGTTATAAAGGTGGCATTGAGTGTTTGGAAAGTATGGGTTGAGGCACATGTATCAAGAATGGGATTTGTCCATCCATATGACGGATAGATATACTCTGGGCCCTCTCGGTGGAATGTCATCCAATTAGCTTGCAAGCATGTGACTGGCTCACAAGGGATCACATATCACAGGAATGATAAAAGAGTACTTATCAGTAACGAGGTTGAACTAGGTATGCAGAGATACCGACGATCAAAACCTCGGATAAGTAAACTATCGTGAGCCAAAGGGAAATTGGTATCGTATGTAAGTGGTTCATTCGATCGCAAAGTAATCGTAGAAATATGTGGAAGCCATATGAATTTCCATATTCCTCTATTGGTTATTGATCGGAGAAGTGTCTCGATCATGTCCGCATAATTCACGAACCGTAGGGAGACACACTTAAGGATTCGATGTTGTTGAGTAGTTATGGAATGATGAGTAAGAGATCGAATGTTGTTCGGAGTCTCGGATGGGATCTGTGATATCACGAGGAGATCCGGAATGGTCCGGAGAATAATAATCATATAAGGAAAGTCCTGTTTCGGAGTTCGGAAATAATTCCGGTGTTTTCACCAGGAATGTTCTAGAAGGGTCTGGAAGGTCCGGCACTCCAGAGGGGAAGGGTACATGGATGTGTCATGACAATGTGGAATGGTTGCATCATGTACTAGGTCACTTGGCTGGGCAATATGATAAGAGAAATCAAATCCAAGTTTGAAAGTCAAACGCCAATTTGAAAAGTCAAATATGAAGTTTGCTTGGTGGAGGGAGAGTAGGAAACCTACTTAGGGAGGAAGTCCTACTCCCTCCACCCGCCGGCCAAGGAGGAGGAGTTGGAGGAGGACTCCTTCCTCCCTACCGCCTCCCTCCCACCTATATAAGGAGGGGTAGGGCGCCCCTACCCCTCACACCCAAAACCCATGCCCCAAGCGCCACCACCACAAGTGCTGCCGCCGCCTAGGGATCTCCAACTCGCCGAGTTAGGGTTTCCCCAAACCCTAGCCGCCGGCCACACCCTCCCCTTGGTGACCTCTAAACCGTAGATCACCAAGTCCTCTCTCATACTCCACCATACTCTCTCCGGCTTAAGGCGAAGCCCTGCGAGATCTCCCCTCTACTTCCGACACCACGCCGTCGTGCTGGCGGAACCACGAGGAGAGTGCTACAACCTCCGATGCCTGCTGGAACAAGGGAGAGGAAGGTCTTCATCAAGTATCGAACGTGTGACCGACTGCGGAAGCGCTGCCGGAACGCAGCGCCGGAAGGATCGTCTACGCGATCTTGAGATCGGCAAGAGTACGACTACATCACCCACGAGAATCTGCTCTCGTTAACCGCTTTGGAATCTTCGAGGGTGAGTTCTTCTATCGAATCGTTGCTACAATCTAGTAGATAGATCTTGGCTTGTTTGTGTGCATGCGGTAGAAATTTTTTGTTTTCAATGCTACGAACCCCTACATTGGTATCAGAGTCGTGTCTATATGTAGATCGGTTGCACGAGTAGAACACAATGGTCATTGTGGGCGGTGGTGCTTTTATTATCAATTGCTTTTTGTGTACTTTGCATCTTGCGGTATGATGGGATGAAGCGACCCGGGCTAACCTTACATGACATCGTTCATGAGACTTGCTCCACGCTCAACATGCAACTTGTATTGCATAAGTGGCTTTGCGGGTGTTTGTCTCTCCCATCATAGTATAGATTCAATTTACAACAGACACTTGATAGTTCAAACATCAACGTTGTGGTTGTTGTTCGTAAGTTAGAACGACACCTATTGAAAGCCCCAAACCACGTAAATTTGTTTTGCAGGGGTGTGCTGTGATATGATATGGCCATGATTGTGATTATATATGATGTATGCAATGTTCCTTATTGTAAGTTGGCAACCGGCAGGAGCCATATGGTTGTATTTTAAATTTCGTTAAGACCTCCATGTCTATTCAAAGTAGTTGTAATAGTTGAAGCTGGTGGACGACAACCATGAAACGGCGCCATTGACCTTGACGCCATACCGGTGATGATGGAGATCATGTTTGTGCTTGAAGATGGAGATCGGAAGCACAAGAAGAAAGGCCATATCATAACACATAATATGAATTGCATGTGATGTTAATCCTTTATGCATCTTCTATTGCTTAGTTTGCGATGGTAGCATTATAAGATGATCCCTCAAGCACACAAATTTCAAGTTTTAAAGTGTTCATCCTTAGTAAGCACCATTGCTAAAGCTCGTTGTTTCGAAGCACCACGTGATGATCAGGTGTGTTAGATTCTACGAGTGTATACAACGTGAGCAAGCCAGATTTGCTCATGCGGAAGCTAAGGTTTGATCTTGACGAGCCTAGCATGTACAGACATGATCTTAGAACACGGGTCACCAAAAGGTAAAGCATGAGTCATATAGTAGATATGATGAACATGTTGATTGTTCGCCATTGAAGCTACATCAACTCTCGTGATGATCGGTTTTGATGTGGTGGATTTGGTTTGTGTGATCACTAAAACAATTTGAGGGATATTGTTTTGAGTGGGAGTTCACCTAGATTAATTTAACTATTAATTAGAACTCAATTTGTCATAAACTTAGTCTAAATAATTGCAAATATGTTGTAGATCAATGGCGGCCCCTACCATCAATTTTAATGTGTTCCTAGAGAAAGAAAAGTTGAAAAACAATGGAAGCAACTTCGTGGATTGGTTCCGCAATTTGAGGATTGTCCTCAATGCTAGTAATTTGACCTATGTGTTGGAGAACCGCTGGGTGACCCGCGTGCAGCTACTGCTACCGATGAAGTAAAGAATGTTTACCTCGCTCGGAAGAATCTGTACTCCACAGTTCAGTGTGCTATCTTGTATGGTTTGGAATCGGAGCTTTAGAAAAGGTTTGAGAACCATGACCCACATGATATTGTCCGTGAACTCAAAATGATATTTGAGGCTCACGCGGCAGTTGAGAGTTATGAGGCTTCTGAAAAGTTCTTCAACTACAAGATGGAAGAGGGCAGCTCCGTCAGTGAGCACGTGCTTAAGATGTATGGGCAGGCAAACAAACTCCAAAGTTTGGGTATAGTGATTCCTAATTTTTGGGGATTCACTGTGTCCTCCAATCACTACCACCAAGTTACAAGAACTTTGTGATGAACTACAATATGCAAAACATGGACAAGACGTTGCCAGAACTCTTCTCCATGTTGAAATCTGTAGAAGTGGAGATCAAGAAAGAGCACCAAGTGTTGTTGGTCAATAAGACAACCAAATTCAAGAAGCAAGGCAAGTCTAAGCAAAAGGGAAACTTCAAGAAGGGCGGTAAGAAAGTTACCGCGCCGGCGAAGAAGACCAAGGCTGGGCCTAAACCTGATACTGAGTGCTTTTACTACAAGGGAGAGGGTCACTGGAAGCGGAATTGCCCAAAGTACTTGGCGGATTTGAAGAAAGGCAACATCAAGAAGAAAGGTATATCCGATATACATGTTATTGATGTGTATCTCACTAGTACTCGTAGTAGTGCCTGGGTATTTGATACTGGTTCGGTTGCTCATATTTGTAACTCGAAACAGGTGCTGCAGAATAAATGGAAGCTAGCAAAGAACGAGGTGACGATGCGCGTTGGAAATGGATCAAAGGTTGATGTGATCGCGGTCGGCACGCTACCTCTTCATCTACCATCGAGATTAGTTTTATACTTAAATAATTGTTATTTGGTGCCTGCATTGAGCATGAACATTATATCTAGATCATGTTTATTGCGAGACGGTTACTTGTTTAAGTCCGAGAATAATGGTTGTTCGATTTATATGAGTAATATGTTTTATGCACATGCACCTTTTATAGATGGTCTATTCTTATTGAATCTCGATAGTGGAAATACACATATTAATAACATTGAAGCTAAACGTTTGAAATTGTGAGATAACTCGACCTATATGTGGCACTGTCGTCTTGGTCACATTGGAGTGAAGCGTATGAAGAAAGTCCATTCTGATGGACTTCTTGAATCACTTGATTTCGAATCACTTGAAAGATGCGAAGCATGTCTGATGGGTAAAATGACTAAGACTCCATTTTCTAGTATAATGGAGCGAGCTACGGACTTATTGGAAATCATACATACCGATGTGTGTGCCCCAATGAGTGTAGCATCACGCGGTGGTTATCGTTATGTTCTTACCTTCACGGATGACTTGAGTAGATATGGGTATATCTATTTCATGAAACATAAGTCCGAAACTTTCGAGAAGTTTAAGGAATTTCAAAGTGATGTAGAGAATTAACGTAACAAGAAGATTAAATTTCTACGATCTGATCGTGGAGGTGAATATCTAAGTTACGAGTTTGGCGAGCATTTCAAGAAATGGGGAATACTTTCACAATTGACACCACCGGGAACACCACGGCGTAATGGTGTGTTCGAACGTCGTAATCGAACTCTCTTAGATATGGTTCGTTCTATGATGTCACTTATAGATTTACCGCTATCATTTTGGGGTTATGCATTAGAAACAGCCGCATTCACTTTAAATAGGGCACCATCTAAATCCGTTGAAACGACACTGTATGAATTATGGTTTGGGAAGAAACCTAAATTGTCGTTCCTTAAAGTTTGGGGTTGCGAAGCTTATGTAAAGAAGTTACAACTGGACAAGCTTGAACCCAAAGCAGAAAAATGCGTCTTCATAGGATACCCGAAGGAAACTATTGGGTATACCTTCTATCATAGATCCAAGGCCAAAATCTTCGTTGCCAAGAATGGATCCTTTCTAGAGAAGGAATTTCTCTCAAAAGAAGTGACTGGAAGCAAAGTAGAACTCGACGAGGTTGTTGAACCTTCTCTCGAACTTGCGAGTAGCGCAGCACCGGAAGTAGTTCATGTGGCGCCTACACCAATAAGAGAGGAAGCTAATGATGTTGATCATGAAACTTTGGTTGAAGTTACTACGGAACCTCGCAGGTCAATAAGAACTCGTACCACACCTGATTGGTATGATCCCGTTATGAGTATCATGTTGGTGGACAACACCGATGACCCTGCGACATATGAGGAAGCGATGATGAGCCCAGATTCCAATAAATGGCAAGAAGCCATGAAATCCGAGATTGGATCCATGTACGAAAACCAAGTATGGACTTTGGTGGACTTACCGGATGGCCGGAAGGCTGTCGAGCACAAATGGATTTTCAAGAAGAAAGCAGATGCTGATGGTAATATTACTGTCTATAAAGCTCGACTTGTCGCAAAAGGGTTTCAACAAATTCAAGGAGTTGACTACGATGAGACTTTATCACCAGTAGCGAAGCTAAAGTCTGTAAGGATTATGTTAGCAATCGCTGCATATTATGATTATGAGATATGGCAGATGGATGTAAAAACGGCGTTCCTCAATGGAGACATTTATGAAGAGTTGTATATGATGCAACCCAAAGTTTTTGTCGATCCTAAAGATGCTAACAAGGTATGCAAACTTCAACGGTCCATATATGGATTGAAGCAAGCATCCCGAAGTTGGAATCAACGTTTTGATAAGGTAATCAAAAGTTTTGGTTTTATACAAACTTATGGAGAAGCTTGTATTTACAAGAAAGTGAGTGGGAGCTCTGTAGCATTCTTAATACTATATGTAGATGACATATTGTTGATTGGGAATGATGTAGACCTTCTTAATAGTGTCAAGGATTATTTGAATAATAGTTTTTCAATGAAATATCTTGGCGAAGTAGCTTACATATTAGGCATAAAGATTTGTAGAGATTTATCAAGGCGCCTAATATCATTGTCACAAAGTACATATTTGGACAAAGTTCTAAAGAGGTTTGGAATGGAAGATAGCAAGAAAGGGTTCTTGCCCAATACGACCTTGAGTAAAACTCAAAGTCCTGCATTGGCAGAAGATATTGAAAGGATGAGTAAGACTCCCTATGCCTCAGCCATAGGATCTCTAATGTATGCCATGCTATGTAATAGACCCGACATTGCATATGCTGTTAGTTTGACTAGCAGATATCAAAGTGATCTAGGAGTGGATCATTGGACAGCGGTAAAAAACATCCTTAAGTACTTAAGAAGAACTAAGGATATGGTTCTTTCTTATGGAGGTGATGAACAGCTCGTTGTTAATGGTTACATCGATGCTAGTTGGAACACCTATCCGGATGATTCTAAATCTCAATCTGGATACGTATTTACTTTGAATGGTGCAGCAGTTAGCTGGAGGAGTGCAAAGCAAAGCGTTGTGGCGAGATCTTCAACTGAATCGGAATACATAGCTGCTTCAGAGGCATCACAAGAGGTGATATGGATGAAAGAGTTCATTACAGAGCTTGGTGTGGTTCCAAGTGCGCTGGACCCAATGTCTATCTACTATGATAACATGGGCGCCATAGCCAATGCGCAAGAACCAAGGTCACACAAGAAGCTGAAGCACATCAAGCTACGTTTTCACGCTATTCGAGAACACGTCCAAGATGGTGACATAAAGATTTGCAAAGTACACACAGATCTGAATGTGGCGGATCCGTTGACTAAACCTCTCCCGAGGGCAAAACATGACCAACACCAAACTGCCATGGGTGTTCGGTATATTACCATGTAATCTAGATTAGTTGACTCTAGTGCAAGTGGGAGACTATTGGAGATATGCCCTAGAGGCAATAATAAAAGTGGTTATTATTATATCTTTGTGTTTATGATAAATTTTTACATTCATGCTATAATAGTATTAACCGGAAACATTAATACTTGTGTGATTTGTAAACTAAATTAGAGTCCCTAGTAAAGCCTCTTTCTAATACTAGCTTGTTGGTCAATAGATGATCGTGGTTTCCTGATCATGAACATTGAGATGTTGTTAACAACAAGATCATGTCATTGGGAGAATGATGTGATGGACATACTCCTATAGATAAGCGTAGCATAAAGATCAAGTCATTTTAATAGTTCGTTTGCTATAAGCTTTCTGATACATAGTAACCTAATTCCTTCGACCATGAGATCATGCTAATCACCATCACCGGAAGGATGCTTTGATGACATCAAACACCAAACTATAACTAGGTGGTTATAAAGGTGGCATTGAGTGTTTGGAAAGTATGGGTTGAGGCACATGGATCAAGAGTGGGATTTGTCCATCCATTTGACGGATAGATATACTCTGGGCCCTCTCGGTGGAATGTCATCCAATTAGCTTGAAAGCATGTGACTGGCTCACAAGGTATCACATATCACGGGAACGAGAAAAGAGTACTTATCAGTAACGAGGTTGAACTAGGTATGCAGAGATACCGACGATCAAAACCTCGGATAAGTAAACTATCATGAGACAAAGGGAAATCAGTATCGTATGTAAGTGGTTCATTCGATTTAAAGTAATCGTAAAAATATGTGGGAGCCATATGAATTTCCAGATTCCTCTATTGGTTATTGATCAGAGAAGTGTCTCGATCATGTCCGCATAATTCACGAACCGTAGGGAGACACACTTAAGGATTCGATGTTGTTGAGTAGTTATGGAATGATGAGTAAGAGACCGAATGTTGTTCGGAGTCTCGGATGGGATCTGTGATATCACGAGGAGATCCAGAATAGTCTGGAGAATAAGATTCATATAAGGAAAGTCATGTTTCGAAGTTCGGAAATGATTCCGGTGTTTTCACCAGGAATGTTCTAGAAGGGTCTGGAAGGTCCGGCACTCTGGAGGGGGAAGGGTACATGGATGTGTCATGACAATGTGGAATGGTTGCATCATGTACTAGGTCACTTGGCTGGGCAATATGATAAGAGAAATCAAATCCAAGTTTGAAAGTCAAACGCCAATTTGAAAAGTCAAATATGAAGTTTGCTTGGTGGAGGGAGAGTAGGAAACCTACTTAGGGAGGAAGTCCTACTCCCTCCACACGCCGACCAAGGAGGAGGAGTTGGAGGAGGACTCCCTCCTCCCAACCGCCTCCCTCCCACCTATATAAGGAAGGGTAGGGCGTCCCCTACCCCTCACACCCAAAACCCTAGCCCCAAGCGCCACCACCACAAGTGTTGTCACCGCCTAGCGATCTCCAACTCGCCGAGTTAGGGTTTCCCCAAACCCTAGCCGCCGGCCACACCCTCCCCTTGGTTCCCTCTAAACCGTAGATCACCAAGGCCTCTCTCATACTCCACCATACTCGCTCCGGCTTAAGGCGAAGCCCTGCGAGATCTCCCCTCTACTTCCGACACCACGCCACCGTGCTGCCGGAACCACGAGGAGAGTGCTACACCCTCTGCTGCCTACTGGAACAAGGGAGAGGAAGGTCTTCATCAAGTACCGAACGTGTGACCGACTGCGGAAGCGCTGCCGGAACACAGCGCCGAAAGGATCGTCTACGCGATCTTGAGATCGGCAAGAGTACGACTACATCACCCACGAGAATCTGCTCTTGTTAACCGCTTTGGAATCTTCGAGGGTGAGTTCTTCTATCGAATCATTCCTACAATCTAGAAGATAGATCTTGGATTGTTTGTGTGCATGCGGTAGAAATTTTTTGTTTTCCATGCTACGAACCCCTACATTGGTATCAGAGCCGTGTCTATATGTAGATCTGTTGCATGAGTAGAACACAATGGTCATTGTGGGCGGTGGTGCTTTTATTATCAATTGCTTTTTGTGTACTTTGCATCTTGCGGTATGATGGGATGAAGCGGCCCGGGCTAACCTTACATGACATCGTTCATGAGACTTGCTCCACGCTCAACATGCAACTTGTATTGCACAAGTGGCTTTGCGGGTGTGTCTCTCCCATCATAGTATAGATTCAATTTACAACGGGCACTTGATAGTTCAAACATCAACGTTGTGGTTCTTGTTCGTAAGTTAGAATGACACCTATTGAAAGTCCCAAACCACGTAAAATATGCAAAGAAAATTAGAGGCGTCTAACTTTGTTTTACAGGGGTATGCTGTGATGTGAGATGGCCATGATTGTGATTATATATGATGTATGCAATGTTCCTTATTGTAAGTTGGCAACCAGCAGGAGCCATATGGTTGTCTTTTAAATTTTGTTAAGACCTGCGTGTCTATTCAAAGTAGTTGTAATAGTTGAAGCTGGTGGACGACAACCATGAAACGACGCCATTGACCTTGACGCCATACCGGTGATGATGGAGATCATGTTTGTGCTTGAAGATGGAGATCGGAAGCACAAGAAGAAAGGCCATATCATATCACATAATATGAATTGCATGTGATGTTAATCCTTTATGCATTTTTTATTGCTTAGTTTGCGACGGTAGCATTATAAGATGATCCCTCAAGCTCAAAATTTCAAGTTTTAAAGTGTTCATCCTTAGTAAGCACCGTTGCTAAAGATCGTTGTTTCGAAGCACCACATGATGATCAGGTGTGTTAGATTCTGTGAGTGTATATAACTTGAGCAAGCCAGATTTGCTCATGCGGAAGCTAAGGTTTGATCTTGACAAGCCTAGCATGTACAGACATGGTCTCGGAACACGGATCACCAAAAGGTAAAGCATGAGTCATATAGTAGATATGATGAACATGTTGATTGTTCGCCATTTAAGCTACATCAACTCTCGTGATGATCGGTTTTGATGTGGTGGATTTGGTTCGTGTGGTCACTAAAACAATTTGAGGGATATTGTTTTGAGTGGGAGTTCGCCTAGATTAATTTAACTATTAATTAGAACTCAATTTGTCATAAACTTAGTCTAAACTATTGCAAATATGTTGTAGATCAATGGCGGCCCCTACCATCAATTTTAATGCGTTCCTAGAGAAAGAAAAGTTGAAAAACAATGGAAGCAACTTTGCGGATTGGTTCCACAATTTGAGGATTGTCCTCAATGCTGGTAATTTGACCTATGTGTTGGAGCACCGCTGGGTGACCCGCGTGCAGCTACTGCTACCGATGAAGTAAAGAATGTTTACCTCACTCGGAAGAATCAGTACTCCGCATTTCAGTGTGCTATCTTTTATGGTTTGGAATCGGAGCTTCAGAAAAGGTTTGAGAACCATGAACCACATGATATTGTCCGTGAACTCAAAATGATATTTGAGGCTCACGCGGCAATTGAGAGTTATGAGGCTTCTGAAAAGTTCTTTAACTGCAAGATGGAAGAGGGCAGCTCTGTCAGTGAGCACGTGCTTAAGATGTCTGGGCACGCAAACAAACTCCAAAGTTTGGGTATAGTGATTCCTAATTCGTTGGGGATTCATCGTGTCCTCCAATCACTACCACCAAGTTACAAGAACTTTGTGATGAACTACAATATGCAAAACATGGACAAGACGTTGCCAGAACTCTTCTCCATGTTGAAATCTGTAGAAGTGGAGATCAAGAAAGAGCACCAAGTGTTGTTGGTCAATAAGACCACCAAATTAAAGAAGCAAGGCAAGTCTAAGCAAAAGGGAAACTTCAAGAAGGGCGGTAAGAAAGTTACCGCGCCGGCAAAGAAGACCAAGGCTAGGCCTAAACCTGATACTGAGTGCTTTTACTACAAGGGAGAGGGTCAGTGGAAGCGGAATTGCCCAAAATACTTGGCGGATTTGATGAACGGCAACATCAAGAAGAAAGGTATACCCGATATACATGTTATTGATGTGTATCTCACTAGTACTCGTAGTAGTGCCTGGGTATTTGATATTGGTTCGGTTGCTCATATTTGTAACTAGAAACAGGTGCTGCAGAATAAATGGAAGCTAGCAAAGAACGAGGTGACGATGCGCGTTGGAAATGGATCAAAGGTTGATGTGATCGCGGTCGGCACGCTACCTCTTCATCTACCATCGGGATTAGTTTTATACTTAAATAATTGTTATTTGGTGCCTGCATTGAGCATGAACATTATATCTGGATCATGTTTATTGCGAGAAGGTTACTTGTTTACGTCCGAGAATAATGGTTGTTCGATTTATATGAGTAATATGTTTTATGCACATGCACCTTTGATAGATGGTCTATTCTTATTGAATCTCGATAGTGGAAATACACATATTAATAACATTGAAGCTAAACGTTTGTAATTGAGAGATAACTCAACCTATATGTGGCACTGTCGTCTTGGTCACATTGGAGTGAAGCGTATGAAGAAACTCCATTCTGATGGACTTCTTGAATCACTTGATTTCGAATCACTTGAAAGATGCGAAGCATGTCTGATGGGTAAAATGACTAAGACTCCATTTTCTGGTATAATGGAGCGAGCTACGGACTTATTGGAAATCATACATACCGATGTGTGTGGCCTAATGAGTGTAGCATCTTGCGGTGGTTATCGTTATGTTCTTACCTTCACGGATGACTTGAGTAGATATGGGTATATCTATTTTATGAAACATAAGTCAGAAACTTTCGAGAAGTTTAAGGAATTTCAAAGTGAGGTAGAGAATCAACATAACAAGAAGATTAAATTTCTACGATCTGATCGTGGAGGTGAATATCTAAGTTACGAGTTTGGAGAGCATTTGAAGAAATGCGGAATACTTTCACAATTGACACCGCCGGGAACACCACAGCGTAATGGTGTGTCCGAACGTCGTAATCGAACTCTCTTAGATATGGTTCGTTCTGTGATGTCACTTATAGATTTACCGCTATCATTTTGGGGTTATGCATTAGAAACAGCCGCCTTCACTTTAAATAGGGCACCATCTAAGTCTGTTGAAACGACACCGTATGAATTATGGTTTGGGAAGAAACCTAAATTGTCGTTCCTTAAAGTTTGGGGTTGCGAAGCTTATGTAAAGAAGTTACAACTGGACAAGCTTGAACCCAAAGCAGAAAAATGCGTCTTCATAGGATACCCGAAGGAAACTATTGGGTATACCTTCTATCATAGATCCAAGGCCAAAATCTTCGTTGCCAAGAATGGATCCTTTCTAGAGAAGGAATTTCTCTCAAAAGAAGTGACTGGAAGCAAAGTAGAACTCGACGAGGTTATTGAACCTTCTCTCGAACTTGCGAGTAGCGCAGCACCGGAAGTAGTTCCTGTGGCGCCTACACCAATAAGAGAGGAAGCTAATGATGTTGATCATGAAACTTTGGTTGAAGTTACTACGGAACCTCGCAGGTCAACAAGAACTCATACCACACCTGATTGGTATGATCCCGTTATGAGTATGATGTTGGTGGACAACACCGATGACCCTGCGACATATGAGGAAGCGATGATGAGCCCAGATTCCAATAAATGGCAAGAAGCCATGAAATCCGAGATTGGATCCATGTACGAAAACCAAGTATGGACTTTGGTGGACTTACCGGATGGCCGGAAGGCTGTCGAGAACAAATGGATTTTCAAAAAGAAAGCAGATGCTGATGGTAATGTTACTGTCTATCAAGCTCGACTTGTCGCAAAATGGTTTCAACAAATTCAAGGAGTTGACTACGATGAGACTTTATCACCAGTAGCGAAGCTAAAGTCTGTAAGGATTATGTTAGCAATCGCTGCATATTATGATTATGAGATATGGCAGATGGATGTCAAAACGGCGTTCCTCAATGGAGACATTGATGAAGAGTTGTATATGATGCAACCCAAATTTTTTGTCGATCCTAAAGATGCTAACAAGGTATGAAAACTTCAACAGTCCATATATGGATTGAAGCAAGTATCCCGAAGTTGGAATCAACGTTTTGATAAGCTAATCAAAAGTTTTGGTTTTATACAAACTTATGGAGAAGATTGTATTTACAAGAAAGTGAGTGGAAGCTCTGTAGCATTCTTAATACTATATGTAGATGACATATTGTTGATTGGGAATGATGTAGACCTTATTAATAGTGTCAAGGAATATTTGAATAATAGTTTTTCAATGAAAGATCTTGGCGAAGCAGCTTACGTATTAGGCATAAAGATTTATAGAGATAGATCGAGACGCCTAATATCATAGTCACAAAGTACATATTTGGACAGAGTTCTAAAGAATGGAAGATAGCAAGAAAGGGTTCTTGCCCATGTTGCCCAATACGACCTTGAGTAAAACTCAAAGTCCTGCAACGGCAGAAGATAGAGAAAGGATGAGTAAGACTCCCTATGCCTCAGCCATAGGATCTCTAATGTATGCCATGCTATGTACTAGACCCGACATTGCATATGCTGTTAGTTTGACTAGCAGATATCAAAGTGATCCAGGAGTGGATCATTGGACAGCGGTCAAAAACATCCTTAAGTACTTAAGAAGAACTAAGGATATGGTTCTTTCTTATGGAGGTGATGAACAGCTCGTTGTTAATGGTTACATCGATGCTAGTTGGAACACCGATCCGGATGATTCTAAATCTCAATCTGGATACGTATTTACTTTGAATGGTGCAGCAGTTAGCTGGAGGAGTGCAAAGCAAAGCGTTGTGGCGATATGGATGAAAGAGTTCATTACAGAGCTTGGTGTGGTTCCAAGTGCGCTGGACCCAATGTCTATCTACTATGATAACATGGGCGCCATAGCCAATGCGCAAGAACCAAGTTCACACAAGAAGCTGAAGCACATCAAGCTACGTTTTCACGCTATTCGAGAACATGTCCAAGATGGTGACATAAAGATTTGCAAAGTACACACAGATCTGAATGTGGCGGATCCGTTGACTAAACCTCTCCCGAGGGCAAAACATGACCAACACCAAACTGCCATGGGTGTTCGGTATATTACCACGTAATCTAGATTGGTTGACTCTAGTGCAAGTGGGAGACTGTTGGAGATATGCCCTAGAGGCAATAATAAAGGTGGTTATTATTATATCTTTGTGTTTATGATAAATGTTTACATTCATGCTATAATAGTATTAACCGGAAACATTAATACTTGTGTGATTTGTAAACTAAATTAGAGTCCCTAGTAAAGCCTCTTTCTAATACTAGCTTGTTGGTCAATAGATGATCGTGGTTTCCTGATCATGAACATTGAGATGTTGTTAACAACAAGATCATGTCATTAGGAGAATGATGTGATGGACATACTCCTATAGATAAGCGTAGCATAAAGATTAAGTCATTTTAATAGTTCGTTTGCTATAAGCTTTCTGATACATAGTAACCTAATTCCTTCGACCATGAGATCATGCTAATCACCATCACCAGAAGGATGCTTTGATGACATCAAACACCACACCGTAACTAGGTGGTTATAAAGGTGGCATTGAGTGTTTGGAAAGTATGGGTTGAGGCACATGGATCAAGAGTGGGATTTTTCCATCCATATGATGGATAGATATACTCTGGGCCCTCTCGGTGGAATGTCATCCAATTAGCTTGAAAGCATGTGACTGGCTCACAAGGTATCACATATCACGGGAACGAGAAAAGAGTACTTATCAGTAACGAGGTTGAACTAGGTATGCAGAGATACCGACGATCAAAACCTCGGATAAGTAAACTATCATGAGACAAAGGGAAATCGGTATCGTATGTAAGTGGTTCATTCGATTACAAAGTAATCGTAAAAATATGTGGGAGCCATATGAATTTCCAGATTCCTCTATTGGTTATTGATCAGAGAAGTGTCTCGATCATGTCCGCATAATTCACGAACCGTAGGGAGACACACTTAAGGATTCGATGTGTGCATGCGGTAGAAATTTTTTGTTTTCCATGCTACGAACCCCTACAGCTACCTCTAAGAAGCGGACTGAGCTGTTCGAGGAGGTGATGGTAGCGGTGTTGATGATGATGGCTGTGATTTGTGTTTTGGAAGTAGCTAGGCTCATGAACTATGGTTGCGGTGACCCCTGAACTTTGGTCTGTATATTTTGGGAGGTGGTATTTAGTTATAACCCCTCTATATGTGATGAACTAGTGCTGCATCACGGGAAGTTGCTCCTGAACTCGTGCTGCAGCACACACGCCATGACTTATTATGTCGAACTTGTGTTAATATAAGCTAGTAGTTATCTGAATTGCACTTTTCTGAACTTTGTTCTCTGCCTTGATGATATTGGGTAAGACCACCTCACTAGCCAGGAGGTAAGGCTAAAAGGTACAATGCAGCTAGCCAAACAAGTACCAATTTGCTGAAATCCTAGAATGTATGGAACCAACGATTGAGGCTTGTCTTCTCAACTCCTAGGGAAATGAGAATACAAGGAACCAAATGAATGGCCCTTTTGGTACGAGAGGTTGCATTGCCACGCGCAGCTTCCATGGAGCCATGATCTCCAGGTGCGAGTAAAATCCACGAGCAACCAAACACGCCGTAATAGATCTATGCGTCTTTGTATTAATCTGAAAGAGGAAAAAACAACATCAAATGGCTACAACACCATACATGTCCAAAACAAATCCAACAGCTACAACACACTCCTATAAAGATTAGACGATAGAGTTCGTGTTTCCAATCACTACCAAGTATGGTAAGGAGACGGACACCGAGCCCCAAGACCGCCTCATGACCAGACAAACACCACCAAAGCACTACAACGACTCCAAGCCTGCTTGGACCAACGTACCACTACTCATGCATTTACAGGAATGGCAAGAAGATGGCAGGACCCGATCAAACTTGAGGAAGCTATTGACTAGGGAGTGTTGGTGAAGAAGTAAACAGCGCTCCGGAGACCCACATCTTGAGTAGTAGCTAGTCACCACTAGTGATCCGTCACTACGGAGGAGAAAGAATGATCAAGCTCATGACCACGCCTCAAAGAAGGAAGCGACTCCTGCGGGAGTCGCCATGGTCAGTGTCCAAAACCACTTACTATGGTTCTCACCTAGGCCAAAGACCATGTACCGGTAGGCTATGGAAGATGAACATGGATATGTGTTGCAGGCGGTACCATTATCGCAGAAAGTAGCCCGTCGCCTACAAAGAAGGGAGTCGTGACGTCCACCACTTCAAAACAATAACCACCCCAAGGAAGGCCGCCAGATGTTAGAATCATGGTGCAGAGCGTGAGGACCCATGGAAGAACCATCGATCCAACGCACGTGCCAACAGATCCATCTCCAGGAAAACACGGTCCACCTCGGCCTAGATCGGGCCACCTTGCCGCAGATCAAGCCCACGTGGGACGTTCATTGTCGCGGAGCGGCGCCTCAAGCCGCCCCCACTTCCATTTTTGGTTATGCTTCTCTCGCCATATTGCACCCACCAACACCCCCGCCTTATCATCTAGTCGACGCCTCCATGCACCAGTTTCCAAACTCCGCCTTTCCGCTCTCAGGTACGCCGCACGGGGTGTATCCAAAGCCCTCCACCTTTGATGGACGAGAGCCACCAAAGCCATCGACATTGGTGGGAGAGCGCGTGTGAGGTGGTTTTTTGGGTTAGGGTTTGGAGGAGCCCCGGAGTTTCCCTAGCGAGTGACCCAAAGGCAGTTCCTCGTCCTTTTAAATGGCCTATTTGAGAGAGGTGGGACACGGGGCCGTAAGAAAACCATGTTTGATGGATATGGATCATGGATATTGTTGGAATTTTCTGTTCGGATTTAGGCCCATATACAATAAAAATTCTGAAATCACATATGGAAAAACAAAAAAAATGGAAAACCACCATGCAGTGTCATTTTGTGATTCACAGAACTAAGCTACAATGAACAAGGTCAACGGTTAGACCATCCTTTTCACTTTTGAGAGGGACAATGTCGTCTTGATGAGCTATACCAGTTTAGAAATGCCTGAAACACTAGGCCAATGGTTAGACCTCACTTGTATTGACAACAAACACAAAAACACATTTAGTAGGAAAATGTATTTTCACCTGTGACTAAACTCATTAGTCATTTGATTGCAATCTATTTAGGATGTTGTGTAACTGAGTGGTCCTAGAGATATCTCTCCATCACATAGAGTGACAAATCCTAGTCTTGATCCATGCAACTAAACAAGTACTTTCCGAGATACCTGAAAATCATCGGTATGATCACCTTGTTACGAAGTGATAGTTGATGTCCCTAAAGTATTCTTGTGGTGCTAGTGAGTAACATGAACTCATGGTCTGAGGGTTAGGATACTTGACATAAAAATTCTTTTGCAGCTTAAACTTAGTGACACGATCGAATTGATATGCTAGTGATGGTTATGTTCGTCACATCATTCTCCTAATGGCATGACTTTGTTATTAACTTATAACTCATGTTCATGGTTATAAAAGCTTAACCATCATTTAATCAGCGAGCTAGTCTAGTAGCGGCTTACTATGGGTGTTGTTTATGTAACCACACATGTATTGATTTTCTGGTTGATATAATTATAGCATAGAAAATAAAAACTTATCATGAAAATGAAATATGGTAATAATAAGTTTATTAATTTCTATAGGGCATATCTAATAGTCTCCCACTTGCACTAGAGATAATAATCTAGTTTGCATTGGTATAGATCTAACACCCATGGACTTATTGGTGTTGATCATGTTTTGCTCGTGAAAGAGGTTTAGCCAACGGATCTATTCAGATCTGTATGTACTTTGCAAATGTTTATGTCACCTTCTTTGACATACTCATGAATGGTGAGAAAACAACATTTTATATTCTTGGAATTCTTGCCCGTCGCGAACTCGCCATCACGGACTTGCCATGATACCAACTAAACGCCGCACAGCTCCGCCAAGCGACTCCATCCGCCGCACTGACTTTGCCACTTCATGATTCTGTCCGCCGCGTCAACTCTTTTAGGCCTTTGTCAACCTTTGAAAGAGCGACTCACAATGTACAAGTAGTGTCGGCAAGGATTCTCAAACTAAATGTTGGATCATCCACAAAAAACGCTAACCGAGAGCTATTATTGGAATCGTCTTTCTCGTCTGTCCTTCCAGACCAAGATAAATGGTAGTACTACACAAACAGCACCATATACTCCTCACCCTTAGATAGTATGACTAGTACGGTTAAGTACTACGGACGAGGAATCTCAAACCGAGACTCAGATCATCTAGGAACTACGCCCAGCCAAGAACCATCTTTAGAGTCGTCATGCGATTGGGATCCCGGGCCAAGACGAGAGACTCGCTAACAAAAACAGCGTAATCAATCCTTGCCAAGCTCGGATGAATGACTGGTATACAAAGACAACAAAAATTACTCAGGCGTCATGCTCGGGGACTCTACCCTCGCGGACTCGCCACGCTCGGGGAATCGCCCATCATGGACTTGCCACCATCGTGGACTTGCCACGCTCGGGGACTCTCCCCTCGTGGACTCTCCCATCGCGGACTCGCCACCATCATGAACTCGCCCCTCATGGACTAGCCACACTCGAGGACTCGCCCCCCCCCCACGGACTCTCCACCATCGCAACCTATCGTGGACTCGCCCCGCGTGAACTCGTGACCATCGCAGACTCTCCCCTCGCCGATTCACCCATCACGGACACGTCCATCCCAGAATCGCTTGTGCCGACTTGGCGGCCTCCACATCCGATATTCTTCAGCCTTTACTCCTACAACATGATGATATCTTCATCGCGGCTAGGAAGCCTTTGCAACATCAAGTCAACAAGGCGTCGGTCAAACTTCTCCAAGGGATGACTTCGTTCAACATCGACTTTCCCGGTGCGTTGACTTGCCCAGATGAATGAACTACTTCGTGAGCTGTTTCTCTATTTCAGGAGCTCACCATCGACTCTACCCTAGAATCTCCTGCGCCGATTCGATGGCTTGAAGTCATCGCTGAGTCCGTGACACGCTCGGGGACTACTGATGGGGGGGTACCAATTGGGGGTACCCAAGAAGCGGAGTTTCCTACATGATCAAGAGACTCAAGCCCAGCCAGGTGCGGGTGGGCCCATTCGAGGTGGCGTATGGCGCATATAAGGCTCATTAGAATATTTGTAAACCCTAGTTGGTTGTATATATAAATCCACTAGATGTACCCCACAGAGACACGTTGAAAGAATACGAATGTTGCCTAGAGGGGGGTGAATAGACGATTAAAACTTTTCCTAGAGTGGCTCAAAAAAGGCAGAATAAAACTAGTGTTTACTTTGTAAAGCACAACCTAGAAAAACTAAGGTTCACCTATGTGCACCAACAACTTATGCTAAGCAATACAAGCAACAAAGTGATAGCAAGATATATATTACTTCAAGCACGGAGGCTATCACAATGTAAAGTGCATAAGTAAAGAGCTCGGGTATAGAGATAACCGAGGCACGCGGGGACAACGATATTTTACCGAGTTCCTCCCAACATGGAGTACGTCTCGTTTGGAGAGGGGGTGGTATCAAACCACCAACGCCACAAAAGGCCTCCCTTATTCTCCGGTGGATCTCACCCCAATGGGATCGATCCACACTTCCACTATCGGTGCACTTGTCGGTGGCAAACCGGAACCTCTCACAAGGTTGGGGCACTTCTCCACAACTTAATTGGAGGATCCCAACAAATGCCACCAAGGCCACAACCTGCAACACCAACAAACCGTCTAGGGTTCCAAGAACCCAAGAGTAAAAAGCTTCTCAACTTTCACTCACCAAATCCTCCGGGGAGAACTCAAACCGATGCACCAAATGCAATGGCAAGAACACGAGTAGTGCTCAAATCCTTCTCTCCCAAATTCCACCAAAGCTACAAAAGCTTGTGGGGGAATAAGAGATGAAGAACAAATTAGGAAATCCACAAAATACTCCAAGATCTAGATCCCAAGATGTTCCCATCACTTAGAGGAGAGATGGATTGGTAGGTGTAGAGGTCCCAATCTTAGATAAGATTGATCCCTCCTCTGTTTACAATGCTAGTCCCTGGATCAATAGCTAGCATCCACAGTTTAGATGTAATATCAAGAAACAAAGGTCATAATAAAATTTTATAACCAGGAATAACATAATTTTATTACATCATACATAGCTCATTTGGCTATTACATTACATTGCAGCGGAATAAATATAGTCGTGGGTCCTTCATCTTCAAATTGCCACAGGCAGATGTTGGTTGTAGACTTTGTAATCCTAAACAATCAATCTTCACTAAAATCAATCAAACCTGCAATATACAAGTTAAAGCCACAAGGGTCAATACATTTGAATTGTATTGGCAAGTGATACTATGGTAGTATAGTGGAATCTATCATCTATATGCATTTGGCTAAGTAGAGTTGAGGCTTGCATTGCTCAAAATAGACTTTTCTTATCATTTTGAAAATACTAAGTTTTTGCTTGACAAAATCATTTCCTCAATCAAAGATTTCAAGATCCTTGTACCAAGCCATCTCTCCATCAATGATTGAAGAATTCAAACAACCCTTGTTCAATCCACAAGTTTTAACTTAGAAATTTGAATGATGAGATTCTTGATTGTTTCCATGTCTTGATGCTCAATTTGTCCTTTACCAGGGACATGGCTAAGTACTTAGATTTTACACTCTGCAGAGGTGGTGCACTTTACCCCCAAGACTTGGTTTCCCAAGACAAAATCTTTCAGAAGCCTTCCCTTAGACCAAAATGGACGCGTTCCAACCTATCAAACACTACCACCCACTGTCCATTTGGCTAAGTTCTTGCAACCTATATGATCATGGCAGAGCCCATATTGCCAAGTGGTTGCACTTGAAGCTTCTCAACATTTGACATCTCAAATCCCTTTGTTTCCTGGGTGGCATTCCACAAGTGAGATACACAATCCAAGCCCATGGCATTGTGAACCACTCAACCATTCTCCACCAAGCAAGCCCATTCCACCCAGGGGATTCATTAACTTAGTTGTTTTATTAAACAAAAACATAAGTCCTCAGACTTAGAATATTTTTCCATAGTGTGAATATATATTCCACCCATGTTTTATATTAGCTAGGATAAGCTTGGTAGTATTAGGAATCTTTAACTTATGAAAATCCTACTAAGGATTCATCTACTAGGTTTTCCTATAGTAAGGTCTATACTTAGCAAAATCCATGCAAGTTTTACTTAGCAAAATTCACTAATGCATAGAGAAAGTAATAGGACAAAAAGTATGAAGCATCACTTGCCTTTTTGGTAGGGAATGGTGGTTCACTCCTTGATCTTTCTAGTCTCACACTTCACTACAAATCAATCAAGCAAACACAAATTCAATTCACATTCCAAACCAAAGTTAAACAAACAATTCTTCACACACACAAGGTAATGGAATCTAAGTCATGCATGGGAGCATGCACAAGATAGTTTTATTTTGCAAAGGGGTCTCTATGGGGTTTCTAAACTTTGCAAGATCCAAATTGGTCATTTACCAAAGTGGCAAAGTCATTAGCAAGAGGGTTTTGTCCAAAAACTATTTTAAATCCATTTATCATTTCATGTGGTGAAAAATGTTTTTATTAAGGCAAAACTTTTAAGTTGTTCACCAAATGAGTTGCTAATTTGCAAAACTTGGTGTTTTTAGGTCAGTAGGTTTGGTCCAAATCATTTCCTTAAAGTTTTTTTTTCATAAACATTTTTATAACAAAAACCATTCTTTTTATTTGGCTAGAAAATGACTAAGTCAAGTAATCCAACCTAAATTTTACAAAAATCATTTCTAACACCAAGGGTTGGTTCCTAGGGTCAGTAAGGTCACAACAAATCAATTTGCAAAGGTTTTACTTCAAAATTATTTTCAATAAATAAATTACATTTCTATTTGACTAGAAATGGTTTTAAATTAAAGAATCATTTCTTAATTTCTCCAAATACATTTTTGTGTCCACAAAGTGTTTCCTAGGGTCAGTAGGTTCAAATCAATCCAATTTCCAAAGGTTTTAACCCTAAATTCAATTTTAAACAATTTTTACATTCATAACAAGCATACAAATGTTTCTGCAATTTCAAACAATCTAACAGCTACTATTTGCTAAACTAAGGGCATGGTTGGCTAGGGCTTGTTCTCCTGAATTCATTGATATAAAATTTGCAAAATTTGGACGTGTGGTTTGAAAGTTACAAAGGTTTGAAAATTGCATATCAATCTGATTTCAAATTCAGTTTTAAACCAAATCAACAGACACGTGTCTTATCCTTATTTGCTGATACCGCTTTGGTTGGATCAAGCACTGAGAGGCGTTGGATCAAGCTAAATCGTGTGGCGCAGGTAGAGTACCTCTTCGACGTTAAGTGAAACTATCGTACCCGTTGGATCCAGATCGCACGGCTACCGTGCGATTGACTAGAGGTGGGCGGTGCTAGCGGCGGCAGGTGGCGGCGCTGGCTCTGGCCACGGCGGGGCTGGTGATAGAGGAAGCGAGGGAGGAAAGGAAGTGACTCACCAGGTTCTCCGAAGTGTGTGGATGCTCGAGGTGGTACTGGTTGGCAAGGGGGCACACAGATGGGTCGGCAATCTCTCGCCGGAGTCAGGGCGGCGTCGGTCTTGTTCAGATGTTGTCGAAGGTGAGGATAGAGGGCGCCCTAGGACAAACGGAAGGTGCGGTTAGGTTCGTAAGAGCTTGTAGATCATCATCGTGTTCACGGGGATGAGAGAGGAGTCAGGTTTTACCGGGGAGACGTCGTCGGAGAACAGCAGTAGACGGTGGCGTTCAGTGGTGTGTTGGAGTCGAGGTTCTGAGGTGCCCGTGGTCGAATGGAAGGTGCAGGGAGGTGCTACAGGAAGTGGGGAATGTGCCTGCGTTCTTGGGAAGGCAAGGAGTGGCAAGACACGGCCGGAATTCTCGCCGGAGCGTCGTCGGAGACAGGGCAATCGAGAAGAAATTGGGATGGACTGGAGGCGTGCTCGGGAAAGGAGGCAGAGGGGAAACGGAGAGGAGTGACTGGTGATTTAACACGCGTGATCACTGCAGGGTTTACTCGTGGCATTAAAGAGAATTAAGTCTGAGGAATCAAGTCTGCAACGGCGAAGTGAGGAGGAAGAACAGTTCGCGGGGTGGGGAAGAAGAGCAGTAGGGTGTGGGGTCCGCTGGCAGTGAAAGAAAGGAAGAAGGGGAGGGGTCCACTTGTCGGTTGCTCCGCGGGTCAGATACCGAGTGGGAAAACGTTTCATGGAGAGGGAAAAGACTGGGCTGGTACTGGGCTTGTGGGCTTGGCCGACTAGGTTGGCTGTTGTTTCATTTTTTTTTGTACAGAAACATTTCCTTTTTCTATTTCTATTTGCTGATTTGATTTTCAATCAACATTTCAAACATTCAAACCATTCAAACAATTCAAACTATTGTAATGAGTTTTTGGTTCTGTTTAGTAGTATAACCAACTTTCAAAATAAAATAATATTTTAAATCTTTTTAGGTTCCATTTATTAATTAAATAAAATGGACCATGGTTTATTAATAAATAGAGTTTGGTTTATTTGATAAAACCCTCTTTCAAAATCCAAATATTTTCAAAACCAAATTAGTAGATTTTATTTGTAAATAAAGAATATTTGGAAAACTTGTTTTAAAATAAAATAACCTTTTATTATGGGGTCCATTAATAATTAAATAAAATGGCTTTAGTTATGAAAATCAAATAGAGTTTGATTTTATTAATAAAATCTTTATTTGAAACCTAAATATTTTCAAAACCAATTCAGTAGGTTTTATTTGTGAATATCAAACATTTGGAAACTTATTTTTAAATAATTTAATAAGTTTTGATGTTTCAATTTAAATTGGTAAAACCTTTTATTTTAAAAGAGTTTGGATATTAATTCCCTATTATTTTATTTAAGCAAACTTTTGCTAATTTTATTTAAAATAAAATGTTTTAATTCCAAAGCTTGGCCATGGTTTAATTTGGCTTTATAAAATAATCTTTATTTATAAACTTCTATTTCATTTGAAAACAAATCTTTTCATTTAATTGTTTCAAAATAATATTTCCAAATGTTTTTATTTTTCCTTTTATGAAATGTTTATCTTTTTAAATCCCTTTAGGTTTATTTTAATTCAAATGGGTTTGAAGTTCCAATTGAATTCAGAAAGTTTCTTCTGGCTCTGAAAATCAACAAAGTTTTATTTTATTAATTTATTTTCACATTGCAAGATTTGGAAAATCTTGGGATGTGACAGGCTACCACCCTTAAAATAAATCTCGTCCCGAGATTTGGGAAGGTTGGGGTTACAAGCAGTTCAAAACAACTAGGGTACTACCACCCTTAAAAAATTTCAAACAAAAATTAACATTGTCCTTCTTGGGATCATGGGAAATATTTTCTCTAAGCAACAGTTGCATGTGTCCTTGGTTTCTTTACTTGACTCATGGGCCAAGGTTGAGATCTTTCATAGACTTGTTTAACTTGTTCTCCATCCTTTCTGGACAATTGTTTGCATAATGGCCTAGTTCCTTGCATTTGAAACATGTGACAAGGCTGAGATCCCTCATAGGCTGGTTTATCTTATGCTTCATCTTTTCTGGACAATTGCTTGCATAATGTCCTAACTCTTTGCAGTGTTTGCACATCACTGGGCTAATATCTTTCTTTTTCTTTGGTATTACTGTCTCTTGTTTGTTTCCTTGGTTCTTCTTTTCTAGGCATTCACTGGCATAGTGTCCCATCTCTTTGCAATTGTAACACTACAATTGGCTTATGTCCTTTTTCTTCTTTTTGGGTCTCTCCAAAGCTAGGAGTTCTTCTAGTTCATGTTCTTCATGAGTGGGAGATCTTTCTCTCTTCTTGAGGCATTGATCTTCATGCTCCTTGGATGTGTGATCCTTGTCTCTAAAAATATTGTTAGCTTGGGTTCCTTCTAGAATAACATCTTTGTCATCCTTGTTGTCATTAGCTATTTGGAAAAAGTTTTCTCTCATGTTGATCATTTGAGTAACCATTCCTTGCAACAATTGGGATTGAAGTTTCAATATCCTTTGTATGGCTGGGTCTAGTCCATTGTTGTTGGCTAAAAGCTGAGTTGTCTCTTGGCTCAACTGGTTTTGGGTTGCTATAATTTCTCTCATGTTGTCTTCTTGGTTGGTGTTGGTGTTTCTTGGAGTAGTCATCTGTTTTGGGTTTGAATTGGGATTAGAATAGGCAAAACATTTCTAAGGAAATATTTCTAATCACACACATCACAACTCACACAAGCAATGTTCAAGCAATCACAAACAAACGTTTCACTCAAACAAGGTTCAAGCACATACTTAGGCAACAAAATATTTTTGTTACACCACATAAGTTGGTGGTTTGACTTAACTAAATTATGGTGGTCCATCTATATGGTTCACTTGTGATCTTTCCTTCCTTCTTGATTCTTCTTGTATAAGTTCTTGGTTTCCTTGAGAAAAACTCTTGGTCACAATAACTTCTAGTGATGTAGGTTCCTTCTAACTTTTGCATTCCCTCAGTCTCTAAATCTTGAGTAAGAGTTCCTTGTTTCACTTGTAGTCCTTAGTAGTTTCCAAGTTGAAAGTCCTTGGTGTTCATGCTGAAGATGTTGAAGTCATTAGAGTTGAAGATGTTGAAGAAATCCATTGCACATGGTGAAGTCTTTGGTCTTGGGGTAGGTTTTCCATCAAGTTGAAGTAGAAGAGAAGTAGAGTTGAAACCAAAATGGTTGAGGGAAGAGTTTACAAGTGTTTTTTGTAAATAAGTTTTGGAACAAATACAACTCCTATTTTTCTAAGGGTTTTTGGTCCAATCCTAGGGTTTACAAATCCTACAGGCAACACAATGCTCTGATACCATCTGTAGGGGTCCCAATCTTAGATAAGATTGATCCCTCCTGTGTTTACAATGCTAGTCCCTGGATCAATAGCTAGCATCCACAGTTTAGATGTAATATCAAGAAACAAAGGTCATAATAAAATTTTATAACCAGGAATAACATAATTTTATTACATCATACATAGCTCATTTGGCTATTACATTACATTGCAGCGGAATAAATATAGTCGTGGGTCCTTCATCTTCAAATTGCCATAGGCAGATGTTGGTTGTAGACTTTGTAATCCTAAACAATCAATCTTCACTAAAATCAATCAAACCTGCAACATACAAGTTACAGCCACAAGGGTCAATACATTTGAATTGTATTGGCAAGTGATACTATGGTAGTATAGTGGAATCTATCATCTATATGCATTTGGCTAAGTAGAGTTGAGGCTTGCATTGCTCAAAATAGACTTTTCTTATCATTTTGAAAATACTAAGTTTTTGCTTGACAAAATCATTTCCTCAATCAAAGATTTCAAGATCCTTGTACCAAGCCGTCTCTCCATCAATGATTGAAGAATTCAAACAACCCTTCTTCAATCCACAAGTTTTAACTTAGAAATTTGAATGATGAGATTCTTGATTGTTTCCATGTCTTGATGCTCAATTTGTCCTTTACCAGGGACATGGCTAAGTACTTAGATTTTACACTCTGCAGAGGTGGTGCACTTTACCCCCAAGACTTGGTTTCCCAAGACAAAATCTTTCAGAAGCCTTCCCTTAGACCAAAATGGACGCGTTCCAACCTATCAAACACTACCACCCACTGTCCATTTGGCTAAGTTCTTGCAACCTATATGATCATGGCAGAGCCCATATTGCCAAGTGGTTGCACTTGAAGCTTCTCAACATTTGACATCTCAAATCCCTTTGTTTCCTGGGTGGCATTCCACAAGTGAGATACACAATCCAAGCCCATGGCATTGTGAACCACTCAACCATTCTCCACCAAGCAAGCCCATTCCACCCAGGGGATTCATTAACTTAGTTTTTTTATTAAACAAAAACATAAGTCCTCAGACTTAGAATATTTTTCCATAGTGTGAATATATATTCCACCCATGTTTTCTATTAGCTAGGCTAAGCTTGGTAGTATTAGGAATCTTTAACTTATGAAAATCCTACTAAGGATTCATCTACTAGGTTTTCCTATAGTAAGGTCTATACTTAGCAAAATCCATGCAAGTTTTACTTAGCAAAATTCACTGATGCATAGAGAAAGTAATAGGACAAAAAGTATGAAGCATCACTTGCCTTTTTGGTAGGGAATGGTGGTTCACTCCTTGATCTTTCTAGTCTCACACTTCACTACAAATCAATCAAGCAAACACAAATTCAATTCACATTCCAAACCAAAGTAAAACAAACAATTCTTCACACACACAAGGTAATGGAATCTAAGTCATGCATGGGAGCATGCACAAGACAGTTTTATTTTGCAAAGGGGTCTCTATGGCGTTTCTAAACTTTGCAAGATCCAAATTGGTCATTTACCAAAGTGGCAAAGTCATTAGCAAGAGGGTTTTGTCCAAAAACTATTTTAAATCCATTTATCATTTCATGTGGTGAAAAATGTTTTTATTAAGGCAAAACTTTTAAGTTGTTCACCAAATGAGTTGCTAATTTGCAAAACTTGGTGTTTTTAGGTCAGTAGGTTTGGTCCAAATCATTTCCTTAAAGTTTTTTTTCATAAACATTTTTATAACAAAAACCATTCTTTTTATTTGGCTAGAAAATGACTAAGTCAAGTAATCCAACCTAAATTTTACAAAAATCATTTCTAACACCAAGGGTTGGTTCCTAGGGTCAGTAAGGTCACAACAAATCAATTTGCAAAGGTTTTACTTCAAAATTATTTTCAATAAATAAATTACATTTCTATTTGACTAGAAATGGTTTTAAATTAAAGAATCATTTCTTAATTTCTCCAAATACATTTTTGTGTCCACAAAGTGTTTCCTAGGGTCAGTAGGTTCAAATAAATCCAATTTCCAAAGGTTTTAACCCTAAATTCAATTTTAAACAATTTTTACATTCATAACAAGCATACAAATGTTTCTGCAATTTCAAACAAGCTAACAGCTACTATTTGCTAAACTAAGGGCATGGTTGGCTAGGGCTTGTTCTCCTTAATTCATTGATATAAAATTTGCAAAATTTGGACGTGTGGTTTGAAAGTTACAAAGGTTTGAAAATTGCATATCAATCTGATTTCAAATTCAGTTTTAAACCAAATCAACAGACACGTGTCTTATCCTTATTTGCTGATACCGCTTCGGTTGGATCAAGCACCGAGAGGCGTTGGATCAAGCTAAATCGTGTGGCGCAGGTAGAGTACCTCTTCGACGTTAAGTGAAACTATCGTACCCGTTGGATCCAGATCGCACGGCTACCGTGCGATTGACTAGAGGTGGGCGGTGCTAGCGGCGGCAGGTGGCGGCGCTGGCTCTGGCCACGGCGGGGCTGGTGATAGAGGAAGTGAGGGAGGAAAGGAAGTGACTAACCAGGTTCTCCGAAGTGTGTGGATGCTCGAGGTGGTACTGGTTGGCAAGGGGGCGCACAGATGGGTCGGCAATCTCTCGCCGGAGTCAGGGCGGCGTCGGTCTTGTTCAGATGTTGTCGAAGGTGAGGATAGAGGGCGCCCTAGGACAAACGGAAGGTGAGGTTAGGTTCGTAAGAGCTTGTAGATCATCATCGTGTTCACGGGGATGAGAGAGGAGTCAGGTTTTACCGGGGAGACGTCGTCGGAGAACAGCAGTAGACGGTGGCGTTCAGTGGTGTGTTGGAGTCGAGGTTCTGAGGTGCCCGTGGTCGAATGGAAGGTGCAGGGAGGTGCTACAGGAAGTGGGGAATGTGCCTGCGTTCTTGGGAAGGCAAGGAGTGGCAAGACACGGCCGGAATTCTCGCCGGAGCGTCGTCGGAGACAGGGCAGTCGAGAAGAAATTGGGATGGACTGGAGGCGTGCTCGGGAAAGGAGGCAGAGGGGAAACGGAGAGGAGTGACTGGTGATTTAACACGCGTGATCACTGCAGGGTTTACTCGTGGCATTAAAGCGAATTAAGTCTGAGGAATCAAGTCTGCAACGACGAAGTGAGGAGGAAGAACAGTTCGCGGGGTGGGGAAGAAGAGCAGTAGGGTGTGGGGTCCGCTGGCAGTGAAAGAAAGGAAGAAGGGGAGGGGTCCACTTGTCGGTTGCTCCGCGGGTCAGATACCGAGTGGGAAAACGTTTCATGGAGAGGGAAAAGACTGGGCTGGTACTGGGCTTGTGGGCTTGGCCGACTGGGTTGGCTGTTGTTTCATTTTTTTTTGTACAGAAACATTTCATTTTTCTATTTCTATTTGCTGATTTGATTTTCAATCAACATTTCAAACATTCAAACCATTCACACAATTCAAACTATTGTAATGAGTTTTTGGTTCTATTTAGTAGTATAACCAACTTTCAAAATAAAATAATATTTTAAATCTTTTTAGGTTCCATTTATTAATTAAATAAAATGGACCATGGTTTATTAATAAATAGAGTTTGGTTTATTTGATAAAACCCTCTTTCAAAATCCAAATATTTTCAAAACCAAATTAGTAGATTTTATTTGTAAATAAAGAATATTTGGAAAACTTGTTTTAAAATAAAATAACCTTTTATTATAGGGTCCATTAATAATTAAATAAAATGGCTTTAGTTATTAAAATCAAATAGAGTTTGATTTTATTAATAAAATCTTTATTTGAAACCTAAATATTTTCAAAACCAATTCAGTAGGTTTTATTTGTGAATATCAAACATTTGGAAACTTATTTTTAAATAATTTAATAAGTTTTGATGTTTCAATTTAAATTGGTAAAACCTTTTATTTTAAAAGAGTTTGGATATTAATTCCCTATTATTTTATTTAAGCAAACTTTTGCTAATTTTATTTAAAATAAAATGTTTTAATTCCAAAGCTTGGCCATGGTTTAATTTGGCTTTATAAAATAATCTTTATTTATAAACTTCTATTTCATTTGAAAACAAATCTTTTCATTTAATTGTTTCAAAATAATATTTCCAAATGTTTTTATTTTTCCTTTTATGAAATGTTTATCTTTTTAAATCCCTTTAGGTTTATTTTAATTCAAATGGGTTTGAAGTTCCAATTGAATTCAGAAAGTTTCTTCTGACTCTGAAAATCAACAAAGTTTTAATTTATTAATTTATTTTCACATTGCAAGATTTGGAAAATCTTGGGATGTGACAGGCTACCACCCTTAAAATAAATCTCGTCCCGAGATTTGGGAAGGTTGGGGTTACAAGCACTTCAAAACAACTAGGGTACTACCACCCTTAAAAAATTTCAAACAAAAATTACACATTGTCCTTCTTGGGATCATGGGAAATATTTTCTCTAAGCAACAGTTGCATGTGTCCTTGGTTTCTTTACTTGACTCATGGGCCAATGTTGAGATCTTTCATAGACTTGTTTAACTTGTTCTCCATCCTTTCTGGACAATTGTTTGCATAATGGCCTAGTTCCTTGCATTTGAAACATGTGACAAGGCTGAGATCCCTCATAGGCTGGTTTATCTTATGCTTCATCTTTTCTGGACAGTTGCTTGCATAATGTCCTAACTCTTTGCAGTGTTTGCACATCACTGGACTAATATCTTTCTTTTTCTTTGGTATTACTGTCTCTTGTTTGTTTCCTTGGTTCTTCTTCTTTTCTGGGCATTCACTGGCATAGTGTCCCATCTCTTTGCAATTGTAACACTACAATTGGCTTATGTCCTTTTTCTTCTTTTTGGGTCTCTCCAAAGCTAGGAGTTCTTCTAGTTCATGTTCTTCATGAGTGGGAGATCTTTCTCTCTTCTTGAGGCATTGATCTTCATGCTCCTTGGATGTATGATCCTTGTCTCTAAAAATATTGTTAGCTTGGGTTCCTTCTAGAATAACATCTTTGTCATCCTTGTTGTCATTAGCTATTTGGAAAAAGTTTTCTCTCATGTTGATCATTTGAGTAACCATTCCTTGCAACAATTGGGATTGAAGTTTCAATATCCTTTGTATGGCTGGGTCTAGTCCATTGTTGTTGGCTAAAAGCTGAGTTGTCTCTTGGCTCAACTGGTTTTGGGTTGCTATAATTTCTCTCATGTTGTCTTCTTGGTTGGTGTTGGTGTTTCTTGGAGTAGTCATCTGTTTTGGGTTTGAATTGGGATTAGAATAGGCAAAACAGTTCTAAGGAAATATTTCTAATCACACACATCACAACTCACACAAGCAATGTTCAAGCAATCACAAACAAACGTTTCACTCAAACAAGGTTCAAGCACATACTTAGGCAACGAAATATTTTTGTTACACCACATAAGTTGGTGGTTTGACTTAACTAAATTATGGTGGTCCATCTATATGGTTCACTTGTGATCTTTCCTTCCTTCTTGATTCTTCTTGTATAAGTTCTTGGTTTCCTTGAGAAAAACTCTTGGTCACAATAACTTCTAGTGATGTAGGTTCCTTCTAACTTTTGCATTCCCTCAGTCTCTCAATCTTGAGTAAGAGTTCCTTGTTTCACTTGTAGTCCTTAGTAGTTTCCAAGTTGAAAGTCCTTGGTGTTCATGCTGAAGATGTTGAAGTCATTAGAGTTGAAGATGTTGAAGAAATCCATTGCACATGGTGAAGTCTTTGGTCTTGGGGTAGGTTTTCCATCAAGTTGAAGTAGAAGAGAAGTAGAGTTGAAACCAAAATGGTTGAGGGAAGAGTTTACAAGTGTTTTTTGTAAATAAGTTTTGGAACAAATACAACTCCTATTTTTCTAAGGGTTTTTGGTCCAATCCTAGGGTTTACAAATCCTACAGGCAACACAATGCTCTGATACCATCTGTAGGGGTCCCAATCTTAGATAAGATTGATCCCTCCTGTGTTTACAATGCTAGTCCCTGGATCAATAGCTAGCATCCACAGTTTAGATGTAATATCAAGAAACAAAGGTCATAATAAAATTTTATAACCAGGAATAACATAATTTTATTACATCATACATAGCTCATTTGGCTATTACATTACATTGCAGCGGAATAAATATAGTCGTGGGTCCTTCATCTTCAAATTTCCATAGGCAGATGTTGGTTGTAGACTTTGTAATCCTAAACAATCAATCTTCACTAAAATCAATCAAACCTGCAACATACAAGTTACAGCCACAAGGGTCAATACATTTGAATTGTATTGGCAAGTGATACTATGGTAGTATAGTGGAATCTATCATCTATATGCATTTGGCTAAGTAGAGTTGAGGCTTGCATTGCTCAAAATAGACTTTTCTTATCATTTTGAAAATACTAAGTTTTTGCTTGACAAAATCATTTCCTCAATCAAAGATTTCAAGATCCTTGTACCAAGCCGTCTCTCCATCAATGATTGAAGAATTCAAACAACCCTTATTCAATCCACAAGTTTTAACTTAGAAATTTGAATGATGAGATTCTTGATTGTTTCCATGTCTTGATGCTCAATTTGTCCTTTACCAGGGACATGGCTAAGTACTTAGATTTTACACTCTGCAGAGGTGGTGCACTTTACCCCCAAGACTTGGTTTCCCAAGACAAAATCTTTCAGAAGCCTTCCCTTAGACCAAAATGGACGCGTTCCAACCTATCAAACACTACCACCCACTGTCCATTTGGCTAAGTTCTTGCAACCTATATGATCATGGCAGAGCCCATATTGCCAAGTGGTTGCACTTGAAGCTTCTCAACATTTGACATCTCAAATCCCTTTGTTTCCTGGGTGGCATTCCACAAGTGAGATACACAATCCAAGCCCATGGCATTGTGAACCACTCAACCATTCTCCACCAAGCAAGCCCATTCCACCCAGGGGATTCATTAACTTAGTTGTTTTATTAAACAAAAACATAAGTCCTCAGACTTAGAATATTTTTCCATAGTGTGAATATATATTCCACCCATGTTTTCTATTAGCTAGGCTAAGCTTGGTAGTATTAGGAATCTTTAACTTATGAAAATCCTACTAAGGATTCATCTACTAGGTTTTCCTATAGTAAGGTCTATACTTAGCAAAATCCATGCAAGTTTTACTTAGCAAAATTCACTAATGCATAGAGAAAGTAATAGGACAAAAAGTATGAAGCATCACTTGCCTTTTTGGTAGGGAATGGTGGTTCACTCCTTGATCTTTCTAGTCTCACACTTCACTACAAATCAATCAAGCAAACACAAATTCAATTCACATTCCAAACCAAAGTTAAACAAACAATTCTTCACACACACAAGGTAATGGAATCTAAGTCATGCATGGGAGCATGCACAAGATAGTTTTATTTTGCAAAGGGGTCTCTATGGGGTTTCTAAACTTTTCAAGATCCAAATTGGTCATTTACCAAAGTGGCAAAGTCATTAGCAAGAGGGTTTTGTCCAAAAACTATTTTAAATCCATTTATCATTTCATGTGGTGAAAAATGTTTTTATTAAGGCAAAACTTTTAAGTTGTTCACCAAATGAGTTGCTAATTTGCAAAACTTAGTGTTTTTAGGTCAGTAGGTTTGGTCCAAATCATTTCCTTAAAGTTTTTTTTTTCATAAACATTTTTATAACAAAAACCATTCTTTTTATTTGGCTAGAAAATGACTAAGTCAAGTAATCCAACCTAAATTTTACAAAAATCATTTCTAACACCAAGGGTTCGTTCCTAGGGTCAGTAAGGTCACAACAAATCAATTTGCAAAGGTTTTACTTCAAAATTATTTTCAATAAATAAATTACATTTCTATTTGACTAGAAATGGTTTTAAATTAAAGAATCATTTCTTAATTTCTCCAAATACATTTTTGTGTCCACAAAGTGTTTCCTAGGGTCAGTAGGTTCAAATCAATCCAATTGCCAAAGGTTTTAACCCTAAATTCAATTTTAAACAATTTTTACATTCATAACAAGCATACAAATGTTTCTGCAATTTCAAACAAGCTAACAGCTACTATTTGCTAAACTAAGGGCATGGTTGGCTAGGGCTTGTTCTCCTTAATTCATTGATATAAAATTTGCAAAATTTGGACGTGTGGTTTGAAAGTTACAACGGTTTGAAAATTGCATATCAATCTGATTTCAAATTCAGTTTTAAACCAAATCAACAGACACGTGTCTTATCCTTATTTGCTGATACCGCTTCGGTTGGATCAAGCACCGAGAGGCGTTGGATCAAGCTAAATCGTGTGGCGCAGGTAGAGTACCTCTTCGACGTTAAGTGAAACTATCGTACCCGTTGGATCCAGATCGCACGGCTACCGTGCGATTGACTAGAGGTGGGCGGTGCTAGCGGCGGCAGGTGGCGGCGCTGGCTCTGGCCACGGCGGGGCTGGTGATAGAGGAAGCGAGGGAGGAAAGGAAGTGACTCACCAGGTTCTCCGAAGTGTGTGGATGCTCGAGGTGGTACTGGTTGGCAAGGGGGCGCACAGATGGGTCGGCAATCTCTCGCCGGAGTCAGGGCGGCGTCGGTCTTGTTCAGATGTTGTCGAAGGTGAGGATAGAGGGCGCCCTAGGACAAACGGAAGGTGCGGTTAGGTTCGTAAGAGCTTGTAGATCATCATCGTGTTCACGGGGATGAGAGAGGAGTCAGGTTTTACCGGGGAGACGTCGTCGGAGAACAGCAGTAGACGGTGGTGTTCAGTGGTGTGTTGGAGTCGAGGTTCTGAGGTGCCCGTGGTCGAATGGAAGGTGCAGGGAGGTGCTACAGGAAGTGGGGAATGTGCCTGCGTTCTTGGGAAGGCAAGGAGTGGCAAGACACGGCCGGAATTCTCGCCGGAGCGTCGTCGGAGACAGGGCAGTCGAGAAGAAATTGGGATGGACTGGAGGCGTGCTCGGGAAAGGAGGCAGAGGGGAAACGGAGAGGAGTGACTGGTGATTTAACACGCGTGATCACTGCAGGGTTTACTCGTGGCATTAAAGCGAATTAAGTCTGAGGAATCAAGTCTGCAACGGCGAAGTGAGGAGGAGGAACAGTTCGCGGGGTGGGGAAGAAGAGCAGTAGGGTGTGGGGTCCGCTGGCAGTGAAAGAAAGGAAGAAAGGGAGGGGTCCACTTGTCGGTTGCTCCGCGGGTCAGATACCGAGTGGGAAAACGTTTCATGGAGAGGGAAAAGACTGGGCTGGTACTGGGCTTGTGGGCTTGGCCGACTGGGTTGGCTGTTGTTTCATTTTTTTTTGTACAAAAACATTTTCTTTTTCTATTTCTATTTGCTGATTTGATTTTCAATCAACATTTCAAACATTCAAACCATTCAAACAATTCAAACTATTGTAATGAGTTTTTGGTTCTGTTTAGTAGTATAACCAACTTTCAAAATAAAATAATATTTTAAATCTTTTTAGGTTCCATTTATTAATTAAATAAAATGGACCATGGTTTATTAATAAATAGAGTTTGGTTTATTTGATAAAACGCTCTTTCAAAATCCAAATATTTTCAAAACCAAATTAGTAGATTTTATTTGGAAATAAAGAATATTTGGAAAACTTGTTTTAAAATAAAATAACCTTTTATTATAGGGTCCATTAATAATTAAATAAAATGGCTTTAGTTATTAAAATCAAATAGAGTTTGATTTTATTAATAAAATCTTTATTTGAAACCTAAATATTTTCAAAACCAATTCAGTAGGTTTTATTTGTGAATATCAAACATTTGGAAACTTATTTTTAAATAATTTAATAAGTTTTGATGTTTCAATTTAAATTGGTAAAACCTTTTATTTTAAAAGAGTTTGGATATTAATTCCCTATTATTTTATTTAAGCAAACTTTTGCTAATTTTATTTAAAATAAAATGTTTTAATTCCAAAGCTTGGCCATGGTTTAATTTGGCTTTATAAAATAATCTTTATTTATAAACTTCTATTTCATTTGAAAACAAATCTTTTCATTTAATTGTTAATATTTCCAAATGTTTTTATTTTTCCTTTTATGAAATGTTTATCTTTTTAAATCCCTTTAGGTTTATTTTAATTCAAATGGGTTTGAAGTTCCAATAGAATTCAGAAAGTTTCTTCTAGCTCTGAAAATCAACAAAGTTTTATTTTATTAATTTATTTTCACATTGCAAGATTTGGAAAATTTTGGGATGTGCAACATTAGGTTTTTTGTATGTGAATACAATGTGCACAACATGGAATCCTCACTTCCTCTATTTTACTTATAAAACAGCTTTGTGCAAATGAGCAAATACCAAGGCATAAAATTTGCAAGAAACAAATGGTTGAGCAATAAGTAAGAGACAACATATTAGCGGGCTCAACCACAAGGATGTGTGAGATGCATGACAAAGCATATTATAAGACTAGTACAAGGATGATCATTGCGTATCCACATAGTCTTTAATGAATGATATTGCTTAGTATGACCATACAACACACACGAAACAAGGAAGATATCAAGAAAAAATTGAGTAACCTCTTTCATGTGTATAATTTTCTAAGTAGACAATCTTGCAAAGATATTGATCCACAAAGAAACATGTACACACAAAGTAGATACTTAAAATCAATAGAGAAATATATCCAAAATGAAGTCATGACAATACCAATAAGATTTTTCTTGAAAGCATGGCCAAAAGGCTCAAATATCTTATTGTACATCGATGAGCTTCAACAACCAACACACCCCATACATTACAACTATCACCAAGGGAAAAGGAGAAAGTTGGAATATATGGAGAAAGGCAACAAGTATCACAAGGAGAAATCAACTAGCAAAATTTCACTATTGCACATGAGAGAAGTTGAGGAAAAGATAGGCAATAAAATTGCTAGATTGACATATTTGGGATTGGTGGATCATATGCATGATTTTGTATAGTCCCAATTATATGCACTCATCTCAACTTATGCACATTTACAATAGAGAGTTCTTTTAATACCATGGCTAGAAATACAACAATAAATACAATAACAAGAATTCATGCCAAGATGCAACCTACAAAAGGTTGGAAGTAAGATAAATATGCATGAGCAAGAGATACTTATTACCGAGATATAATTGGTAGGATGTAGAGGATAGGAATTCGTTGATCATCCTATAGCTTGCCTCAAATTTTCTTGTAAGCACTACTTCTTAAAAATCAAGAGACAAGCATCCAATATATCTCCAATGTACCTAAAACACAATTAAGTACAAAATGGTCCCCAAACTTATTGGGTCCAATGTAGTTAGTGCAACTACAATACATAGGAGAGACTCCACATAAATATGTGCATATTGATATGAAATTGAATTTCATGCACAAATTAGACGATGGGATTTGGTGGAGTTTTCCCTATATATTGGATCAAAGAAAGAAAACATGCCATAATATAAACATGTAGTAAATATGCATGCACGAGGATTTCAAGAAACAAAAAGGAGATACAATTTGAACAAAAGCACCAAGTAAACCGAGATGTCATGCACAAGAGTGAGACATGACAAATGGTGTCCAAATTGTATCAAAGAACCAATTCAACACATGAAAGATTCACAAGTTCAACAAATAAACTAGGCAAAATCCAAAGAGCAAAACATATATAAGAACACAAATGCTCAAGGATTTATCTCATTCTAAAAATAGAAAAAACATGAAACAAGGAATGAGACAAAACCAACTCCCAAAAAGAGCAAGGTTCCAACAAGAAACCAAACTCCCCAAACTTTTCATGACGGCACACAATACCAAAACAAAAAGATTGAGCTTCCAAGAATATAAAACATGATATGGAACAAAACAAGAAGCATAAAAGGATTGTTCTAGATAATATAGGAGAGCTCACCCATAAGTAGTACATTATATATAATTTTATTTTGAATGCAAAATGTACACAAATGAGATCATCACTACTACCTATATTAAATAAAACACAAGAGGATATCAATAAAAATAAAAGGATCCAAAAGTAGCAAGGAATACATGGGAGCACACAATAGATTTACTTGGCCATAGATAGGACAAGATTAAGCAAGGGCCAAAGTGAATATGATCAATAAATTCTACCATAAATTGGGTACTCATTGTCCAAGGACAAGAAATATTGGGAATAATTTTCCCAAGGTAGCTTGCATGGATATCCAAGATCATAGTCACAACAAGAAGCATATGAAAAAATATAAGAATTAAGCATGATACTTCGAACAAGATTCTTGGTAGCTTCCAATAGTCACACAATCATAGTGATTAGAGTAACTTCAAGCAAATGGTTTCCATGAGGATATCTAAATATGAGGAAACACATACCAAGAAACACTCTCATATACAAGATCCACAATATGAGCAATAAAGGCATTCAAGCAAATTGGAACTTGTATGAGCACATGTGTCACATAGGAGCTAGATAATTATCAATGTCAATTCTAAGTGACACAACCTCGAATATTCAAATTTTCTAGGATTTGTAATATGCACTAAGCATATGAATCCCCCATAATGTGATATTACCATAAATCCAACATGAGGCAAAAGGATACAACTAGAGATAATTAATGGACATTATAAAACATAAATTTCTCATGAGAATTATACCACATAGAGACTAGACAATAATCCAATATAAATACTAAGTGGTACTCCTCATGTACACACAATTTTAGGATTGTGGAATGCCCAAGCATAACACTCCCCCAAAATGGGATAATCCATTAATCTCTCACAAGAGCCAAATAATATATAAAATATAATCAATTAAGGCACCAATACAAGAAACACACATACATGGTGTGCCACTTAATAATATACAAATATACTTGATATCTCAAGATAATTAAGTGGAAAGCACAACATGTACAAAAGCATGGAAGATACAAAACCAACACAAGCACAAGGGGCGAGTAACTTTCAATGTAATGAGTTGAGCATATGTTACCACAAGGAGGAACACTGGAAATATAATATAATCATGATAATACAAATGGCTTGTCTTGATAATAATAATTGATGAAGATCCCTCAATTCTTCATAATGTATCCAAGACTCCAATGCCCTCCAAAACACACCTGTTGATCAAGTTTTGGCTTGTTGGTCCCCAACCAAGTTGGGTCCTAAGAAGTTAGTCACAATAGGCTTGGCAACCCAAATGGATATTTTCTTGACACCACATTGGGCACCAACAAATTTGGCAAACACATTGCCAACCTCATCCTTAAAAAGAGAATAAGCATCATCAATAATGATAGGGTTGGATGAGGAGATACCGATAGTGCATGAGGAAGAAATATGCCCCTTCTCACGGCATATGTAGCAAGTTCTACTCTTGCCATCTTTCTTCTTAGGTGAAGCCACAACTCGAGGAAGAGATCGAGTAGTCCTCTTAGGAAGATGCCCATTAATGATTTGAGGTGGAGCTTGAGGACGCTTCCCTTGTTGCTTCACGCTAAGAGGCTTTTTCTTTAATGGTCAAGATCTAACATGGTGCCCTTCTTCCTTACACTTGAAGCAAACAATGTTGGCCGGATTCTTGACTTGATCTTGGCCATCCTTCTTGTTGTCCTTGTGCTTCAACTTGATAATGGACTTGTTCTTGACATTGGAGTTGAATCCAAGGCCACTCTTGTCATTGGGGGATTTTTGCATACTCAAGATTTTGTTGAGTGTGACCTTCCCTTGATGACCATTTTTCAAGTCATTCTTCAAAGAAGTGACTTGAACCTTGAGCCTTTTGATTTCCTCTACATGGTTAGTTTCAACAAAAAAACTAGAGGAAGTACATGCTACATTGTTAGAGCAACAAGGCACGGAATGTAATTCATCACGAGATATATAATGGTTGTGGGAGGATGAACTACAAGGCCTAGCACATGGCAATTTAACATTTGGAGTAGATATAGTGCTAATGTCCACATGAGGCCCACTAGATGTTACCTTTGACATGATGGCCTCATGAGCCAACTTTAGCCTGCCATGGGATACTAGGAGATCCTCATGCGAGCTTGAGAGCTTAACATGGCTTTCTTATAATTTCCCATAGTTGCTAGTTAGCAAAGAAGGTTGAGCCTTTAGCTCAACATTCTCCTTTAAAATAGATGCTTCAAAAGAAATAGAGTTAGTAGCACAAGCATCATCATTATTAGCAAGAGGTGAGGGAAACTTGGCAAGCTCTTTTGAATATGAGGCTTTAAGTTTCTCATGCGACTCGGTGAGTTTGATGAGCTCACCCTTTATGACCCTAGAGCCATTTTTGAGGTGCTCAAAATCCTCAAGGAGTTTAGCATAAGCAACTTGAGTCTCATCATTTTTACTTTTGAGATCACTTGCCACCTCAATTTTTGATTCTAACTTATCAATATGTTCTTTGCTCTTAATACCAAAGTCCAAGACTTCAACAAAGTTAGAGCAAGCAATATAATTTTTAACAAGGGCACGATAAACAATCTCACCCTTTTCATATAAATCATCAATATCAAGCTATTCTTCCACATTATCCACATCCTCCTCATCACAAGAGGTAATGGGTTCCAAAGTAGGAGTTACCTTAGAATCCCTATCCATAAGGCATAGGTGGGTACCGGAAGAAGGTGAAGATGAGATTGCATTTGTGGCTTCATTCAAAACCATGTCTTGGCCCATAGAATCTTCGGTTTCCTCTACATGGTTAGCAACACAAGCACTAGAGGAAATGCAATCATTTTTATGATGGCAACAAGACAACACAAGCATATCATCATGAGATTTATTCAAGTCATTTCTACATGATATGCAAGGACTATTAACATAAGCATGTAAGGAGTTTTGAGTGCTAGAAGTGTTAAGGCCCAAAGATAGATCATTGCAACTTGATAAAGGTGAAGGATCACACATAGTAATCACACTATCCAAATTGCAATTTCTATCACCACTCACCATATCATTACCTTGTGAAAAATCACATGTTGGTGAAGTGGTAGAGGATGAGAACTCATCTCGACCGGAAGTGGAAGCAACACAATCATCCTCAATAATGTTGGACATAACATATTTATCTTGAAGTTTTGTCTGTAACTCATGAGAGCTCCAAAAAGGAATGATTGAAGATGTAACTACATAGCTCAAAGCATTAACAAGCACATTAAAAGCTTGAGCATCGAGATATAAGTTTTTCTCATCCTCACAAGATAGATTTTTGAAATCCATAGGAGGAGAAAAACCTATATCTACAATACGCTCCAAATTTGGATCCATGTCCCGAAAATGAATAAGCATATGAGTTTTCCAAATATCATAATTTGTGCCATCGAATATGAACATGTCATTATGCACTAATCCCCTAGCCGACATCTTTACTCTCAAGACGGTGAAGCCTAAAATGAGAGACCGGGCTCTGATACCAATTGAAAGGATACGGATGTCGCCTAGAGGGGGGTGAATAGGTGATTAAAACTTTTCCTAGAGTATCTCAACAAAGGCAGAATAAAACTAGTGTTTACTTTGTAAAGCACAACCTAGAACAACTAAGGTTCACCTATGTGCACCAACAACTTATGCTAAGCAATACAAGCAACAAAGTGATAGCAAGATATATATTACTTCAAGCACGGAGGCTATCACAATGTAAAGTGCATAAGTAAAGAGCTCGGGTATAGAGATAACCGAGGCACACGGGGACAACGATATTTTACCGAGTTCCTCCCAACATGGAGTACGTCTTGTTTGGAGAGGGGATGGTATCAAACCACCAACGCCACAAAAGGCCTCCCTTATTCTCCGGTGAATCTCACCCCAATGGGATCTATCCACATTTCCACTATCGGTGCACTTGTCGGTGGCAAACCGGAACCTCTCACAAGGTTGGGGCACTTCTCCACAACTTAATTGGAGGCTCCCAACAAACGCCACCAAGGCCAAAACCTGCAACACCAACAAACCGTCTAGGGTTCCAAGAACCCAAGAGTAAAAAGCTTCTCAACTTTCACTCACCAAATCCTCCGGGGAGAACTCAAACCGATGCACCAAATGCAATGGCAAGAACACGAGTAGTGCTCAAATCCTTATCTCCCAAATTCCACCAAAGCTACAAAAGCTTGTGGGGGAATAAGAGAGGAAGAACAAAGGAGGAAATCCACAAAACACTCCAAGATCTAGATCCCAAGATGTTCCCCTCACTTAGAGGAGAGATGGATTGGTAGGATTGTAGATCTAGATATCCTCTTTGAAATCCCTAAAGTATATGCAAGAATCAAGGGAGGGATTGAAGGGGGCAGCAAGCTTCAAAAGGTCAACAATGGTGGGGGAAAACTTGCAAGAGAGCTAGGGAACCACTGGGGAAGAAGGGACCCTTAAATAGGTCCCTAGAAATCCAACCGTTAGGCCCAGGAATCGCCCGGTCCGGAGTCTCCGGTGTACCCAGGCCAAACTGTCACATCCCAAGATTTTCCAAATCTTGTTATGTGAAAAATAAATGAATAAAATAAAACTTTGTTGATTTTCAGGGTGAGAAGAAACTTTTGATTCCAATTGGAAACCTTCAAACCTATTTGATCAAATAAAATCCTAAAGGGATTTAAAAAGTTAAATAAACAATAAAGTTAAAAATATTTGGAATTACTATTTTTGGATCTTTAATAAAAAGATTTGGTTTTCAAATAAAAAGGTAGAAGTATAAATAAGGGTTATTTTATAGAGCCAAATTAAACCTTGGCCATCTTTTTGAAATAAAATATTTGCTTTGATTAAAAGAGTAAAGGTTTATTTAAATAAAATAATGAGAGTTTATTAATAAACCAATTTTATTAAAGTAAAGGTTTTTCCCATTTTAATTAAAAACATCAAAACTTGTTAAAATTGTTTTAAACAAGTTCTCCAAGTATTCTATATTTTCAAATAAAAACTACTGATTTGGTTTTGATAATATTTAGATTTCAAATGGAGTTTTAAATAAATCAAATCCTATTTGATTTAATAACTAAGGACTATTTAATTTAATTAATAAATGGGTCCTAAAAAGAATAAAAATATTATTTTGTTTTGGACTTTGAATTATGCTGTTTAACAGAACTGAAATCAATGCAAAGTTTGGCAAGGATTTGAAATCATTTGAGTGTTTGATTTGTTGTTTGAAATTTCAAAACAGAAAATGGAAATAGAAAAAGATAAAGCAATCAGAAAGAAAAAAATAGAATCATACCTGACCCAACCCAGCTAAGCCCACTTGGCCCAGTTCCAGCCCAACTAGCTCTCTCACAGAAAAACGTTTCAGACCAACCACCCTACCCGCTCAGCGACAGACATGTGGACCCCAACTCCCCTCTCTCACTTCGCTGACGAAACGGCCCCACCCCCTAGCTTTCTTCCCCACCCGCCGCTGACCGCGCATCCCCCTCTAGCCATTACTGCCGATGAAATGCCGGCGTGAATACTTGTTAACCACGCCCTATAACAGCCCTGCGACGACGCCTACTTAAGCGCCAGCATCCCCTCTCTCGTTCCCCTCTGTCGCCCCACCTTAGCGCGCCCCCAGGCTGCCAAATTTTCTTCTACACCACCCTCTGCTCTGACGAACTCGCGAGCAAATTCCGGCGACCCCGCGCCACCCCTTGCCTCCCCGAGCACACGGGCACATTCCCCAGACCCAGGCGCACCTTCTCGTGTCGCCAGCTCAACCGCGCGTGCTCTGCAGGCTCGGCAACGACGACGACCACCGTCGCTGCGTCGGTTTCTTTCTCCGGCGACCTCCCCCTGGTAAGACAGACCGCCCCGAAGCCGTTCATTGATGCTCACATGTTTCCTGGTACCATGCGCGTCTAACGCACCCCTTATCTTGATCTGGCACGCCTTGTAGCCCCGCCTCTGTCGACGACAGTACGAACCCGAGGCGCAGCTCCACTCCGGGGAGCGATTCTGATCATCTCCGTGCGCCCCTTCGCCAGCCAGTACCACCTCGAACTTCAGCAAGTCTCTGCGAGTCTGGTAAGCCTCGCCAACCTCTTCCTTGCTTCCTCTAGCACCAACTCCGCCGTAGCCAGACACGCCACCGCCGCCATCCGCCGTCAGCGTCGCTCGAGTTTGGTCAATCAGATTTACACCGTTAGATCTTGATCCTATGGCTAAGATTAGAACCTGAGCGAAAGGGTATGAGCACGTCTGAGCCGCGCGATCTGTTTAGATCCAGCGCCTCACAGAGGCCGATCCGTGCGAACCGGTACCAACCATTAGTATTGCGCCGCGTGGCCAGCCTTTGATTTAAAATAGAAATTAGAATCTGATTTGTATGCAAATTTTTAAACCTTATAACTTTTGATCCACACGTCCAAAATTTGCAAATTTTATATCAATGGAATTAGTGGAACAAGCCCTATCCAACCATGCAATTTTTTTAGTAAAAAGCTTCTGGTAAAATGTTTGATTTTGCAGAAACTTGTGTATGCTTGTTTAGGTTATAAAAATTATTCCAAAGTGTTTTTGAGGATGAAATCTTTGCAAATTGGTTTTTTGTGAACCTACTGACCCTAGGAAACAACTTATGGATTTAAAAATGTATTTGGTGAAGATTAGGATTGAAAAATTGAATTAGCCCATTTCTAGTCAAATAAAAATATTGTTTTTGATATGGAAATGATTTTTGAGAAAAGCCTTTGGAAAATGTTCTGATTCAAACCTAATGACCCTAAACACCAAGTTTTGTGAATTAACAACTTATTTGGTGAACAATTTAAAATTGTAGCTTTGCTAAAAGCATTTTCCACCACATGAAATAATGATTTGATTTAAAAATGGTCTATAGATAAAACCCTTTTGCAAATGACTTTTCCACTTTAGAAAATGACCACTTTGAACCTTACAATGTTTAGAGCCTAGTAGAAACCACCTTTGCAAATAAAACTATCTTTTGCATGCTTGCATGCATGACTTGGGTTCTATTATTTTATGAGTGATTAATTTGTTTGACTATTGTTTGGAATGCTAGTTGAACCTATGTTTGCTTGATTGATTCGTAGTGAAGTTAGAAGAGTGTGAGATTAGCAAGATCAAGAAGTGAACCAACATTCTCTACCAAAAAGGCAAGTGACACTATCATCCATGTCCTACTATTTTCATTATACTTAGTGGATTTTTGAAACATGCATGAAAAGGATTTCTATACCTTATGCTATGCTAAATCCTAATAGGATACCCTTATACATTCTTAGTGAAAACAATGTAGTTGTAAAATGCTTAGCCATGCTATATATATTGAGAAGAGATACATGTTGAGATTTTATGAAGTTGAGAAAAGACTTATGTTTTATATAATAAAACAAGTACTCAATGAACCACCTGGGTGGACAAGGATACTCAAGTTTTGGACAAGGTGGCAACAAGAGGAACCATGTTTATATGGCAATCTCTTTTTGTTGTGCACCAGATGAAAACCACCCAGGGACTTAGATATTGAACATGTTTCTCCAACAGTGGCTTCCGTGTACAGCCACATGCTAAATGGGCTCTGGCTTAGTCAACTACATTGGGAAGACCCATGCATTGGTCTTCAGGTTAACTGGAAATGAGGGAACTAGGAACCCTACATTGGTGCCTGAAGACAAGCTAGCATTGTGTATGGGAGGACCCTATGGAAAGACTTCGTCACATTCTCAATCTATCAGTATTCCATCTTGGTGAGTACTTATCCAGCGGCCACTGGTGGCAACAAGATGAGATTGTGTCATGTGGGTAAAGTGTACAACTTCTGCAGAAGATAAAATTCTAAGTACTTAGCTGTGTCCCCGGTTATGGACAATACTGAGCAACTAAAGCCTGAAGCTATGGGAAATCTCGACATTCCAATTTCTAAAAAGCAAAACTTTAAAGTGACAACAAAAGACTTGAAGCACTTGGGGTGTACCAAGGATCTCAAGATATTTTGACAAAGACTTGAAGCACTTGGGGTGTACCAAGGATCTCAAGAGATTTTAACAAAGACTTGAAGCACTTGGGGTGTACCAAGGAGCTCAGAAAGATTTCAAAAGATCAAAACTATTTTGAAAAGATAGGATAAAACTATATTGCTTTCTGCAAATGAGCTTAAACCCCACTTAGCCAAATATGCATGTATTGATAGGACCCACTCATATTCTACATAGTAGTGAAACTTGCCAATACAATTCAAATGTATTGACCCTTGTGGCTGTAACTTTAATGTTACAGGTTGGTTTGGTGTTAGTGAAGTTTATTGATTAGGATTACAAGTCTACAACCAACATGTTTGCCTGTGGCACTTTGAAGATGAAGGACCCCATGCTTATAGAAATTCTGCTGCAATGTAATGTAATAGCCAAATGAGCTATGTAAGATGTAATAAAATTATGTTATTCCTGATTATAAAATTGTATTATGACCTTTGTTTCTTGATATTACATCTTAACTGTGGATGCTAGCTATTGATCTAGGGACTAGCATTCTAAACACAGGGATCTCTACCTTATTAAAGGTTGGGAACCTTACAGATGGTATCAGAGCATTGTGTTGCCTGTAGGATTTGTAAACCTAGGATTGGACAAAAAAACCTTAGAAAAATAGGAGTTGTATTTGTTCCAAAACTTATTTACAAACAATCTTGTAAACTCTTTCCTCAACCATTTTGGTTTCAACTCTACATCTCTTCTACTTCAACTTGATGGACAAACCTACCCCATGGCCAAAGACTTCACCATGAGCTAAGGACTTCATCAACTCTAATGACTTCAACTTCTTCAACTCTAATGACTTCAACATCTTCAACTCTAATGACTTCAACATCTTCAGCATATTCACCAAGGACTTCAACCTTGGATATTACTAAGGACAAGTGAGACAAGAAATCTTACTCAAAGATTTGGAAACTAAGGAAACATACCTTAGAAAGAGCCATCATCAACTTTGAAGTTTTTGTGACCAAGAGTTTTTCCAAAGAAACCATGATCTCATACAAGAAGAATCAACCAAGAAGGATGGAAAGATCACAAGTGAACCATATAGATGGACCACCATATTTAGCTTAAGCCAAGCCCACCAACTTATGTGGTGTAACAAAAATATTTTTGGTTGCCTAAGAATGTGCTTGGAAACTTGTGTTTTGAAAGGACTGTTGTTTGTGATTGCTTGCACATTGTTTGTGTGAATTGTGAAGTGTGTGATTAGAATTATTTCCTTAGAAATATTTTGCCTATTCTAATATCCATTCAACCCAAAGAGATGACTACTCCAAGAGACTTCAACATCAAGGTTGATGACAACAACAACAACAACCAAGAGGACAACATGAGAGAACTCATAGCAACCCAAAACCAGTTGAACCAAGAGACAGCTCAATTCATAGCCAACACCAGTGGGGAAGATCCAACCCTGCAAAAAAAATTGGAAACCCAAGCCCAAATGTTGCATAAGGTGACAGATCAAATGCTCAACATGGAAAGCAACTTTTCCAAAGGTGTTTGTGACAACAAGGATGACAAAGATGTTATTCTAGGAGGAACCAAAGCTTGCAATATTTGTGGAGACAAGGATCACACTTCCAAGGAGCATGGAGATCAATGCCCCAATTGTGAAGAGAAACATCCAGTTGGCCAATGTCCCACATCTCAAGCTACTTGTTACCTATGTGAAGGAAATAATCATGTCCCTATCCAATGCCCCATCTATTCCATAGTTGAACAAAGGAAACAAGGTGGAGTGCAACAACTGATTGCAAACTATCAAGAGGGATCCAAGTCTACCAAGAAGGATGAGGACAAAGGAAAAGCTCCACTTATACCTCCATGCAATACAACCCAATTCAAAGGACCAAAGAAGAGGCATACGAATTATCCAAGGAGCAATAGAAGGTCAAGGAAACCAGTAGACATTCCTACCTATGAGATAACATATGAACAACATGAACTAGATGCACTCCTATCTTTGGAGAAACCCAAGAAAAAGAAGGACAAAAGCCATGTGCAATGTAATCATTGTAAAGAAATGGGTCACTATTCCAGTGAATGTCCAAAGAAACAGAAGAATAAGGAGATTGGCCAAGTATGGTGCAACAACTGCAAAGAGTCCACAAGAGATACGTGAAGAACTCAAACTTATCACATGTTTCAGTTGTGGTAACCAAGGACATTATGCAAGCAACTGTCCAGAAAGGATGAAACCTAAGATAAACAAGCCTATGAAAGATCTCAGCCTTGTCACATGTTTCAAGTGTGGAAACAAGGGACACTATGCAGATGTTTTCCCAGAGAAGCTTCCCCAAGATCCCAAGAAGGCCAATGTGTAATTTAGTTGGAAAATTTTAAGGGTGGTAGTACCCTAGATGCTTTGAGCCTACTTGTAACCCTAGCCTTACCAAATCTCGGGACGAGATTTATTTTAAGGGTGGTAGCCTGTCACATCCCAAGATTTTCCAAATCTTGTTATGTGAAAAATAAATGAATAAAATAAAACTTTGTTGATTTTCAGGGTGAGAAGAAACTTTTGATTCCAATTGGAAATCTTCAAACCTATTTGATCAAATAAAATCCTAAAGGGATTTAAAAAGTTAAATAAACAATAAAGTTAAAAATATTTGGAATTACTATTTTTGGATCTTTAATAAAAAGATTTGGTTTTCAAATAAAAAGGTAGAAGTATAAATAAGGGTTATTTTATAGAGCCAAATTAAACCTTGGCCAACTTTTTGAAATAAAATATTTGCTTTGATTAAAAGAGTAAAGGTTTATTTAAATAAAATAATCAGAGTTTATTAATAAACCAATTTTATTAAAGTAAAGGTTTTTCCCATTTTAATTAAAAACATCAAAACTTGTTAAAATTATTTTAAACAAGTTTTCCAAGTATTCTATATTTTCAAATAAAACCTACTGATTTGGTTTTGATAATATTTAGATTTCAAATGGAGTTTAAAATAAATCAAATCCTATTTGATTTAATAACTAAGGACTATTTTATTTAATTAATAAATGGGTCCTAAAAAGAATAAAAATATTATTTTGTTTTGGACTTTGAATTATGCTGTTTAACAGAACTGAAATCAATGCAAAGTTTGGCAAGGATTTGAAATCATTTGAGTGTTTGATTTGTTGTTTGAAATTTCAAAACAGAAAATAGAAATAGAAAAAGATAAAGCAATCAGAAAGAAAAAATAGAATCATACCTGACCCAACCCAGCTAAGCCCACTTGGCCCAGTTCCAGCCCAACTAGCTCTCTCTCGCAGAAAAACGTTTCAGACCAACCACCCTACCCGCTCAGCGACAGACATGTGGACCCCAACTCCCCTCTCTCACTTCGCTGACGAAATGGCCCCACCCCCTAGCTTTCTTCCCCACCCGCCGCTGACCGCGCACCCCCCTCTGGCCATTACTACCGATGAAATGCCGGCGTGAATACGCGTTAACCACGCCCTATAACGGCCCTGCGATGATGCCTACTTAAGCGCCAGCATCCCCTCTCCCGTTCTGCTCTGTCGCCCCACCTTAGCGCGCCCCCAGGCTGCCAAATTTTCTCCTACACCACCCTCTGCTCCGACGAACTCGCGAGAAAATTCCGGCGACCCCGCGCCACCCCTTGCCTCCCCGAGCACACAGGCACATTCCACATACCCAGGCGCACCTTCCCGTGTCGCCAGCTCAACCGCGCGTGCTCTGCAGGCTCGGAAACAACGACGACCACCGTCGCCGCGTCGGTTTCTTTCTCTGGCGACCTCCCCCTAGTAAGACAGACCGCCCCGAAGCCGTTCATTGATGCTCACATGTTTCCTGGTACCATGCGCGTCTAACGCACCCCTTATCTTGATCTGGCACGCCTTGTAGCCCCGCCTCTGTCGACGACAGTACGAACCCGAGGCGCAGCTCCACTCCGGCGAGCGATTCTGATCATCTCCGTGCGCCCCTTCGCCAGCCAGTACCACCTCGAGCTTCAGCAAGTCTCTGCGAGTCTGGTAAGCCTCGCCAACCTCTTCCTTGCTTCCTCTAGCACCAACTCCGCCGTAGCCAGACACGCCACCGCCGCCATCCGCCGTCAGCGTCGCTCGAGTTTGGTCAATCAGATTTACACCGTTAGATCTTGATCCTATGGCTAAGATTAGAACCTGAGCGAAAGGGTATGAGCACGTCTGAGCCGCGCGATCTGTTTAGATCCAACGCCTCACAGAGGCCCATCCGTGCGAACCGGTACCAACCAGTAGTATTGCGCCGCGTGGCCAGCCTTTGATTTAAAATAGAAATTAGAATCTGATTTGTATGCAAATTTGTAAACCTTATAACTTTTGATCCACACGTCCAAAATTTGCAAATTTTATATCAATGGAATCAGTGGAACAAGACCTACCAACCATGCAATTTGTTTAGTAAAAAGCTTCTGGTAAAATGTTTGATTTTGCAGAAACTTGTGTATGCTTGTTTAGGTTATAAAAATTATTCCAAAGTGTTTTTGAGGATGAAATCTTTGCAAATTGGTTTGTTGTGAACCTACTGACCCTAGGAAACAACTTATGGATTTAAAAATGTATTTGGTGAAGATTAGGATTGAAAAATTGAATTAGCCCATTTCTAGTCAAATAAAAATATTGTTTTTGATATGGAAATGATTTTTGAGAAAAGCCTTTGGAAAATGTTCTGATTCAAACCTAATGACCCTAAAAACCAAGTTTTGTGAATTAACAACTTATTTGGTGAACAATTTAAAATTGTAGCTTTGCTAAAAGCATTTTCCACCACATGAAATAATGATTTGATTTAAAAATGGTCTATAGATAAAACCCTTTTGCAAATGACTTTGCCACTTTAGAAAATGACCACTTTGAACCTTACAATGTTTAGAGCCTAGTAGAAACCACCTTTGCAAATAAAACTATCTTTTTCATGCTTGCATGCATGACTTGGGTTCTATTATTTTATGAGTTATTAATTTGTTTGACTATTGTTTGGAATGCTAGTTGAACCTATGTTTTCTTGATTGATTTGTAGTGAAGTTAGAAGAGTGTGAGATTAGCAAGATCAAGAAGTGAACCAACATTCTCTACCAAAAAGGCAAGTGACACTATCATCCATGTCCTACTATTTTCATTATACTTAGTGGATTTTTGAAACATGCATGAAAAGGATTTCTATACCTTATGCTATGCTAAATCCTAATAGGATACCCTTATACATTCCTTAGTGAAAACAATGTAGTTGTAAAATGCTTTGCCATGCTATATATATTGAGAAGAGATACATGTTGAGATTTTATGAAGTTGAGAAAAGAATTATGTTTTATATAATAAAACAAGTACTCAATGAACCACCTGGGTGGACAAGGATACTCAAGTTTTGGACAAGGTGGCAACAAGAGGAACCATGTTTATATGGCAATCTCTTTTTGTTGTGCACCAGATGAAAACCACCCAGGGACTTAGAGATTGAACATGTTTCTCCAACAATGGCTTCCGTGTACAGCCACATGCTAAATGGGCACTGGCTTAGTCAACTACATTGGGAAGACCCATGCATTGGTCTTCAGGTTAACTGGAAATGAGGGAACTAGGAACCCTACATTGGTGCCTGAAGACAAGCTAGCATTGTGTATGGGAGGACCCTATGGAAAGACTTCGTCACATTCTCAATCTATCAGTATTCCATCTTGGTGAGTACTTATCCAGCGGCCACTGGTGGCAACAAGATGAGATTGTGTCATGTGGGTAAAGTGTATAACTTCTGCAGAAGATAAAATTCTAAGTACTTAGCCGTGTTCCCGGTTATGGACAATACTGAGCAACTAAAGCCTGAATCTATGGGAAATCTCGACATTCCAATTTCTAAAAAGAAAAACTTTAAAGTGACAACAAAAGACTTGAAGCACTTGCGGTGTACCAAGGAGCTCAAGAGATTTTGACAAAGACTTGAAGCACTTGGGGTGTACCAAGGAGCTCAAGAGATTTTAACAAACACTTGAAGCACTTGGGGTGTACCAAGGAGCTCAGAAAGATTTCAAAAGATTAAAACTATTTTGAAAAGATAGGATAAAACTATATTGCTTTCTGCAAATGAGCTTAAACCCCACTTAGCCAAATATGCATGTATTGATAGGACCCACTCATATTCTACATAGTAGTGAAACTTGCCAATACAATTCAAATGTATTGACCCTTGTTGCTGTAACTTTAATGTTGCAGGTTGGTTTGGTGTTAGTGAAGTTTATTGATTAGGATTACAAGTCTACAACCAACATGTTTGCCTGTGGCACTTTGAAGATGAAGGACCCCATGCTTATAGAAATTCTGCTGCAATGTAATGTAATAGCCAAATGAGCTATGTAAGATGTAATAAAATTATGTTATTCCTGGTTATAAAATTGTATTATGACCTTTGTTTCTTGATATTACATCTTAACTTTGGATGCTAGCTATTGATCCAGGGACTAGCATTGTAAACACAGGGATCTCTACCTTATTAAAGGTTGGGAACCTTACACAAACGGGGATAATCTGGAAGACGTACTGGACGCGGTCCGGAGATTAGACCGGAGATTAGTCCGGAGTCTCCGGTCTTACAAAAACTGGTAGAAAGACCAATACGAAAACATCCATAACTTTTTCATTCGGACTCCGATTTTGATGATCTTGGGTTCGTTTTAAAGCACAATAAGATCTACAAGATCATACAGAAAAACATAATAGTCCATCAAGGGAGTATAGAACCAAATGACAAAAGGTTTAACCTCTCTCAAAAAGACAAACCAGTAAAACCTCCAACATCGAAAACGTAGTAGAGAATGCATATAAAATCCGTTTTCGATGAACTAGAGCTTGTCATGGAGATTAAAACAAGCTCTAAATCCTCACATGAGTAAGAAACAAATAATGGAAGGTTTTACCTATCTCTAAAAGACAAACCGGTAAAACCTCCAAGATCAAAAACGCAATAAGATATAAAGGGGAAATCCGTTTTTGATGAACTAGGGCTTGTTATGAATATTACCACAAGCTCTAGAACCTCACATGGATAAGATCCAAATAACAACCAAGAAAGGATGATGCTAAGTATGCAAAGGTTTGAGCTCTCTCTGAATGATATGATCGAGTTATTCACTTGGGAGCCCCTCTTGATAGTACGGTTGTCTATCCTATAAACTGGTCTCCCCAACTAACACCACGATACCGGTAAGAAAGAAACCCTATCAAGATCATACCTTTGCCTTGCGCATATTCCACTTGATTATGATTTAGACGGTCTTGTCCTTATAAAGATGGAACACCTTTCTTAATTGCTTGTTGGGGATATGCTATATGGGTATCCTCATAGCATGTCTCTTATCCGACTAACCCGGGTGGCCCATAGTCGGTAGCATGGCCTATGGCCTGTTGGGCGGCCCAGTTAGGTGGATCCAGAAGGGAGGCCCATGTCGGATAAAGGAATGCTACGGTGGAGTCACCAGCGTACCCGGAGCCTTGGAGTGCAAGATACACAAGACTAGTAATAGACGGTGTAGGACTCTGTAACCTGTCCAGATAGGACTTTTCCCTGTAACCTTAGGACCTGACGACTATATAAGCCGGGCCTATGGGAGCCTTTAGGGCACGATAACTTAGACTTTTCTAGTCACCTCGCACAGCGAACCTAATCTCTGTAACTCGGCGTATTGCCATTATATTGATTTATATCAGGAGTAGGATTCCGCCGCCGTTGTGGGATATGAACCTGGGTAAGCTGTGTTACCTCGTACCCGCCAACCGTCCGCCTTACCCCATGTCTCTAAACACGCACTGTGAGGACCCCTCCATGGCGTACTCGTCGGCAATAACACGACAGTTGGCGCCCACCGTGGGGCAAGAGGCGCTTCAGGCTCTTCAGCGGGCGAGGACCAAGATCTTTGCGGGAATCGGTGAAACCGTAGCCATCGGTCGCGTTCTATTCTCTGGCAACGTTTCTATCGTCCCCCCCGACGAATTCTGGATCCCGGCGAAGACGAACCCTACGCGGTGTTCGATCGTTCCTATCGGAGACATCCACCTCTTCATCGGCGAAACCGACTCGGGCACTAGTTCCCTGGGAGTCGGAGGAGCATCAAGACCCGCACGGACCGCCTACGGGCAGGATACGTTCGCGGAAGGATCGATGCCGGACCTCTCCTCGGAGTTTGCCGGCAAAGATCGGAAAAATTCAAGGCCCACCCAAACCGCCCCTGTGCAGCATATAAAGGTGGAAGATCACTACAAATCCGTCGGCTTCGCCCGTGCGTCTGGACAACAGAGATCCAAGTTCGTCGGCGTGGTTACCATCTTCGATCTGGCGCGCTGCATTCAGAGAGAGGGCGAAAACCCCCGCGATTACCACGCCAGGTGGCTCCGTATACGGGCCGACTTGGCCAATTATCCCAATGATGATGCCATCTATCACTTTGTCGAAGGGCTGGACCACGGCACGCTTCTCCGACATTCTCTAAGACGGCAACAGGCGTCAGGACGCCTCACCTTCGAAGGCATGGTGAACACCGTCAACAACTACGCGGAGGCGGAAGCGGCAGCTCAAACAGCACTTGCGCTCATTGACGGAGCACCTCTGATCCAACCACCACCACTGCCTCCGGCCGCCATCGTCGCAGCAGCGCCACCACCCCCAGTCATCGTTGAGGCCGTTGCACCTCCACCACCCGTCATCGGGGAAGTCCTGGCACCCTCCGACTCTGTCATTGACGCGCTTTACGCTGATTTCAGTGCAGATTCCGAGGAGATAGACTTCAGTCCAGAAGAGCTAGATTCCGCTATGCAGGAGATGGAGGAGGAGTACTCGCGCGACGAACAAGCCAATAACACCGTCATGTCCCGAGGGGTGTTTGTCACCATTGGGACAGCGATGGATGAAGACCAGCCCGGGCAAGCTCCGCCTACGGCGCTGGATAAGGGGAAGGGGACACTTATTGCTGCTGACAATGATCGCGCAAGAGTGATGCCTCCTCCGCCTAATCCAGTGCAGCAGCCACAGGAACTCGGCACCGGTCCGAGCAACAACAACACCGCAAACTTGCCGCCTCCATCATCTACGTCGGCAGCAGCCCATGTTACTCCAGCTGATAGGGTGATGTACGGCAACCTCTTCGTTGAGTCACTAATTGTTGATCATATCCGGAACGTGACTCAGCTTGACAAGAAACGCCAGCAACTGCTGGAAGAAGCGCAAGCCATCGCAGAGCAAGGCGCTAAACTAGATCGAGATCTGGTCAACGCGCAGAAGTCCATAGAGAAAGCTAGAGCAATGGAGGCCGAGTACAAGACTCTGCTCCAGCAACAGAAGGCTAAGAAGGCTCCGGCTCGCGTCATCAACGATCCTGGTGTACGGCGCAACCTAGGATGGGCTCCCTTGAAGCCGGCATAGGCCAAGCCATACATTGACCAGTGAAGGCAAGCAGGTAATGCCCACCCCACTCCTTAACCTCGTCGTCGCCAAGACCCTTCTGGAGCAGGATAGATCGCCTGAGGCAGTGGAACAGGTTTATGACCTAGTGGCCAAGGCGGTAAAGCAGCAGGAAAAGGCCACCTCTCAGAGGCTTGAGTCCGACCCAGCTTTGCCGATCTAGCCAGTACAAACCGCCAAGGGACAGATCTCCTCAGGATGTCGGATCTCGGACGGGCTCATCAGAACGAAGACGGAGGGATGCGCGCAACAGGAAGGATGCTATCCCCATATCCTCCGATTGCGGAGAAAGAGCCCAACCTCGCCGTCCATCGCCACCGCGCCGATCCCCCCGACGTCAGGAAGACTATAAAGCTTACCATCGTACGGATATGCCCCCACCAAAGCAGTGCGGCATCGTCATCCGCGACAACGCGGAGCAGACCCGTCATGACGGAAAGCACAACGAGGGACATAAGAGCATGTCGCGCCATGACCCTCCGCGTCCGACAAGAAACCGCGACAGGCGTGAAGCGTCGCCAGAGGGTAACAGCAAGAAAGCTAACCCACCGCCACCTCCGCCTCCGTCGCCGCCAAGCAGACACCATGGCGGAGGAGGTCCGCGTCGTTCACGCAGCCCATCCCCTGTTGACAAAAAGAAGAAGAACCCGGAGCCATATGATGCACGTTCACGGATCGATAAGATCCACGAGGCCCGGGAAGGACCATACCTGGGACCACGTTGCTTTGGACTTGGGATACGGTCCGCAACTTACCCCAAAGGATTCCGGATTGACAAGACCATCAAGCCCTATGACGGCACCGCCAAGCCTGGCACATGGTTGCAGGACTATGGCAACGCGGTGGAGATTGCCGGAGGCAACCCCAACGTCGCCGTCAAGTACCTCCCGTTAATGTTGGCAGCCACGGCCCGTCAATGGATCGATGACTTGCCGGAAAAATCTATCTACAACTGGCTGGACATGCAAGAAGTATTCACCAAGAACTTTGAGGGTACATACAAGCGTCCCTGCACGGTGGGCGATCTACAGCGGTGCGTTCAAGAGAAAGACGAGACATCTCGTGCCTACCTCTCCCGCTGGCTGGATATGAAGAATTCATGCGCAGGATTGCACGCCCAGACCACCATGGCCGCTTGCATCGATGGGTTGGAAAGGGGCATGTTGCTCCGACATAAGCTGAAGCGCTTGCAGGACAATCATCAGCTTGACTTGAATCAGATGATTCAGTTAGCTAGTGAGTTCGCATCTGCCGACGACGACGCTCGTGGCTCTTTGCCGGCAACGGCCGTTCCAACTCAAGCTTGGAGGAACAGTAGTACAAAGCGTAAAACCGCTCCAGAAGAAAAGCAATCTACCGACATGGTCGCCATGACTTTTGCAGGACGAGGAGAAGGCGGACAACGTGACCGAGGAAGGGGAGCAGGCCGTGGGCAGCAGCGAGGAAGTGAAAGCAACTCGGCGCCGCTCCGCGTTCCCCAAACCTACGAAGAGTACCGTGATATGTTGTGCCTCGTACACCTCGACGCCAACGGCAAGGCCACCCATACCAATCGACACTGCAAGTTTGTCAACGACCTCAAGGAAGACCTGGAGTCCGGCTATAAGCGAAGTCGGAAGAACAGACCGCAAGGCAAGGGCAAGGGGAAGAAGAAGGAGGAGGAGTCCAAGGATTCAAGTGACATGGACGAGGACGTTGACCCCAAGCACGCCGCCAAGAGCGACGACAAGGGCAAGAACCCCTTCGCTAAGAAGGCCCCAGTCTACCACACTTTCCTTGGCACCCCCACCGTCCGACAATAGAAGACCTCTTTAAGGATCCTGATGGCTACTCTCCCCCCAGTTCCTCATTACCTACGCTGGTCGGAGGTTCCAATCACTTGGGACAGGACGGACCACCCAGACCTTGTGACCACGGAGAACCAGTATGCCATGGTCATCAACCCATTGATTGACGGCGTGGAGTTCACCAAGTGCATGGTGGATAGTGGAAGCAGCATCAACATTATGTACCTGGATACACTGTAGAAGATGAACTTGACGGAGGTAAACCTAAGACGGACTAACACCGTGTTCCATGGCGTAGTTCCTGGACGGGAGGCTCGGTCCCTTGGGTGCATTACACTTCAGGTAGCCTTTGGCGACGTTAATAATTACCGCCAAGAGCGCATGACCTTTGAGGTGTTCCCCTTCAAGAGCGTGTACCACGTCATATTCGGCCGCGACATATTCCACACGTTCATGGCCAAGCCATGCTTCGTCTACAACAAGCTCAAGATACCCGGACCAAACGGTGTCATCACCGTATCCGGAAGCTTTACCAAGGCAAGGGACTGCGAGATCAATGAAGCAGCTATTGCAGAAGCTGTCCTCTATAGCGAAGAATTTAAGGAGATCCAGAGCAAGGTCAATGACTCAGAGATGCCCGCGTCGAAGAAACAGATCTCCGACTCCGCTCCTGCGTTCAAGGCCACCATCGAGACCAAGCCGGTGGAACTTGTGGTAGGCGATGCCTCCAAGACCGTCGCCATTGGGACGAACCTGGATCCCAAATAGGAAAGCGCGCTTGTCGAGTTCCTCCGTGAGAATAGGGACATCTTTGCCTGGCAACCTGCCAACATGAAAGGTGTACCTAGGGAACTTGCCGAGCACAGCTTAAACATAGATCCAAAATGTAAACCAGTGAAACAACCCCTACGACGCTTCGGAGATGAGAAGAGACGCGCCATTGGCAAAGAGATAGTTAGGTTACTTAAGGCTGAGTTTATCCGAGAAGTCCTTCACACCCGATGGGTGGCCAATCCTGTACTTGTCCCCAAAAAGGGAACCAATGAATTAAGAATGTGCGTTGATTACACCGGCTTGAACAAAGCATGTCCCAAAGATCCGTTTGCTTTGCCTCGCATTGACCAAGTCATTGACTCGACGGCTGGCTCGGAACTTTTGTGTTTTCTCGATGCATACTCAGGATACCACCAGATCAAGATGAGGAAGTCGGACCAAATGGCCACTTCGTTCACTACCCCTACAGCACGTTTTGCTATGTCATGATGCCCTTTGGGCTGAAAAACGCAGGTGCTACCTACCAGCGGACAATACAACATTGCCTTCATGACCAAATTGGTCGGAATGTTCACGCTTATGTGGACGATATTGCGGTGATGTCTAAAAAGTCAAACGACTTAATCTCCGACTTAAAAGAAACCTTTGATAATCTCCGGAAATACAACATGATGCTCAACCCTAAGAAGTGCGTCTTCGGGGTTCCAGACGGCAAATTGTTGGGCTTCATCGTTTCCCAACGCGGAATCGAGGTCAACCCGGAGAAAATCAAGGCTAGCTTAAACATAAACCGTCTGACATGTCTAAAGGACATCCAACGACTAACAGGTTGTGTTGCAGCAGTTAGTCGGTTCATCAGCCGACTTCGAGAGAAGGCTCGGCCGCTGTACAAGTTGCTGAAGAAGGCGGACAAATTCACGTGGACGGACGAGGCAAATGCAGCATTGAAGCAGCTCAAGGAGATTCTTTCCTCAGCGCCCATCCTTGCAGCACCCGAGCCTGGCGAGCCCCTATTAATTTACATGGCGGCAACCAACCAGGTTATCAGCATCGTCGTCGTAGTAGATCGGAAGGAACCAGGCTATGAGCACGGATTTCAACGACCAGTTTACTATGTAAGTGAGGTATTGGCGGAGTCCAAGCAGCGTTACCCGCACTACCAAAAGATAGCTTATGGAGTATTCCTCGCTTCGCGGAAGTTGAGGCATTACTTCCCGGAGCACCCAATCATAGTAGTGAGCAATACTCCATTGTCCGACATTATCAACAACAGCGATGCTACAGGAAGGGTCGCGAAGTGGGGCATTGAACTTTCCACCTTCGAGATCACCTACAAAAGACGCGACGCTATCAAGTCACAAGCCTTGGCGGATTTTATTGCAGATTGTACGGAGATGCCAGATGCCACTCCATTGCCAGAACCAGAGTATTGGGTGATGCACTTTGACGGATCAAAGCTGCTCAACGGCTCGGGGGCTGGTGTATTGCTACAGTCACCAAAAGGAGACAAGCTACACTATGTTCTGCAGATCCACTTCGAGGCTACAAACAACATGGCGGAGTATGAAGCACTCATTCATGGACTGCGTGTAGCCAAGGATATTGGCATCAAGCGCATAGTTTGCTGTGGAGATTCCGACTTGGTTGCCCAGCAGGTGGCTGGCACCTGGAATGCGCGGAACCCTATGATGGCGGCATATCGCGACGAAGTGGACGAGATAGCCAAGAGCTTCTTGGGCTACGGAGCAAAACGAGGCGGCTGATCTATTGTCTAAGCTTGGATCAGGGCGCAAGCAAATTCCGCCAGGAGTTTTCCTAGAGCATCTACGCACTCCATCCGTGAAGGGCGCCGACATCGACAACCCGGATAGAGCTGATTCTTTCGTCAACATGGTGACAAAGATCCCCCCGGCTTGGACTAAACCGTTCATGGAATATCTCGAACACGGAACTTTGCCCGACGACGAGGTCGAAAGACGGCAGATAGTACGACGAGCAAAGGGTTATACCATAATCAATGGGCAACTCTACAAAAGGAGCACTACTGGTGTATACCTAAAGTGTGTTTCCCAGCTAGAAGGTATGGAAATCCTACGCGAAATCCATCTCGGAGATTGCGGGCATCACGCCGCTCCTCGATTGTTGGTCGCGAAAGCCTTCCGGCAAGGATTCTACTGGCTAACCGCGAAGGGGACGCCGACAAGTTGGTTGAAACGTGCACAGGATGCCAGTATTATGCCCGACAACCACATGTTCCAGCTGAAGAATTGCGAACAATACCAATAACTTGGTCGTTTACAGTCTGGGGGCTAGACATGGTGGGGCCGTTGCAAACGGCACCGTGTGGGTTTACGCATCTGCTTGTAGCAGTTGACAAATTCACCAAATGGATAGAAGCTAAACCCATTAGAAATCTTGATGGGGAAACTGCCCTTAGGTTTATCCAGGATCTAGTGGTGAGATTTGGTCTCCCGCACAGCATCATCACCGACAATGGAAGCAACTTGTCACTCGGAGAAGTAGAGGCCTACTGCTGGGACAAAGGCATCCGACTTGACCTCGCGTCTGTGGCACACCCACAATCCAATGGTCAAGTTGAGCGAGCCAATGGATTAATTCTGCAGGGAATCAAGCCACGTCTTGAGGCACCGCTACATAGAGCAGATGGAGCCTGGGCAGAAGAATTACCATCTGTGTTGTGGAGTTTACGAACTACACCCAACAGATCTACCGGTTACACCCCTTACTTCATGGTATATGGAGCAGAAGCTATCCTACCCTCCGACATCCTCCACGATGCACCAAGAATTGCCGCCTATGACGAAGATGACGCTGAAGAATCCAGACTCCTAGATGTGGACCTTCTCGAGGAGGAGCGCGTCTTGGCATGCCAAAGATCCCCCATCTACCAGCAGAAGCTATGCAGCTACCATAGTCGCTGCGTCAGGCATCGCTCATTTAAAGAGGGGGATTTGGTGCTCCGACTTAAGCAGAAGAGGTCACACAAATTATCCCCGCCATGGGAAGGACCGTTCATCATAAGCAAGGCGCTGCTCAATGGGTCTTACTACCTTGTCGACAATCGTGAGCTCAAGGATAGACCCAGCGAGTATCATAAGCGTAATCGACGTGACCCGGATGATGACTACCCGGAGCTTGATCGGCCATGGAACATAGCACAGCTACGTCCTTTCTACACTTAGCATTTTTTATCTAATCGTGTATCTCTTATGTGATAAATGAAATAAAGCTCTTTGGTTCACTCATATTGCTGAGTCTTTTACCTCCTTTAGTGTTCATTTTTGGATCATATAAACCTTTATGCACAAGCTTTGCGATTGCACTTGTGAAAATTCCGCCTACGGGCGTTAGCTTAAGTTTTCTGGTCTAAACGTTCTTTGTTGTTTTTATGTGGATTCTGGAGTATTGACTTTTGGCACTTATTGTCGGCGATTTTGTGCTAAGGTTTTTGACGGTGCCATTGGGTATCATCAGCTAAGCGCATGGTTCCGACAACGAGTCTTCCGACTCACGAAAAATCAAGCATAAGAACCAAAGTAATGGATAAGCCAGCACTTGCTTAAAAAATATATACATACTGGGCATTAATTCTTAAGTAGCAGGATACGACAACCATTGTTTTCCGCCTTAAGATTACATCACCAAGTTTTTTCAATGCACACTCCAAAGGTGAAACAAGAATTACAAAGTGTTTTTTACTCCTTGGGTGTAGGGGACTTGGAGGCCACATCATCACCAGCCGGAGATTCACCCTCAGCGTCACCACTGTGAGGAGACTCGGAGGATTCAGGGTCAGCGTTGTCAAGGAAGTTCCTGGGCACGAAGACGTCGACATCCACCAACTCGGCAACCCTGGTGTCATAGCCCGCGAGTGATGACAGGATAGCTTCGTGATCAATTTCCTTGCCGTCATCATCCACGTCGGGGATACTAGATGTCACCGTGTCGATGTCGGCACCTTCATAGTGTGCCTTCACCACGGACAACGCCATCCTTGCGCCATCCCATGCACATGAAGCTTTCCAGCTTGCGACACGCTCGGGGCTCGGCGCAGAATCTCCGAGTACTTCACCATGGAGTCTGAGGCCTTGATGTAAATCTGCAGGGGCGTGGCGATCTCCTTGCTTGAGTAATGGCGGTGTTGATGAAGTTGCTGGCAAGAATCATGCATTCCTTGTCCGAAGGAGGCGAGTGGGTTAAACCCAGGGGCGCTGAAAATTCCGACAACGATTGCATGACTTCAAAAATCCTAAGTATCCAGATTACAGAGCTACAAGGCGGAGGATACTTACTGAAGATGCTGGCCTTAGCTTGCCAGACGACGTCCGCCAAGGATTCTTTCTCTTGTTGGAGGAGCTTAAACGCCTCGCTATGGCGAAGGTTTTGCTCATCGGCAGCTTGCTTCTGATCCTTTAGGATCGCAAGCTCCTCCTTCAAGCGATTGATATCAGTGGAGGCGGAGTCCTGCAGGGCTTTCATGGAATCCTCATGCATCTTCAGCATTTGTTCCCTCTCCTTCTTAAGGATCTTGTTCTCGCTGTCCAGCTGCTGGATATGCTTGGACTGCTCGACAATATCCTTAGCCTTTGCGACATGCTCTGCAAGTCGGAGAAAACACAGTACACCGTGAGTACTCGAAGAAGGAAGGCACAAAAGTAAGACGGAAGTGCGCAAAAAAGAAAACAGACTCTTATTTTTGATGATCTGTTCCTTCAAGATGGCGGTTTTACCCTTTTCAGCTTCAAGGTCCGCGCGCATCTTCTGGTACTTATCATTGTCCATGCCTCTCTGAGCATTCTCGTTCTGTGGAAACAAATACAAAGTCAAGTCGTTTTTTAGTCTACTTGGAGCCCCTAGTCAGGGATTTTTTCATCTAGGTGCTCGGGGCTACAGCAAGAGTTTTTAACTTAGCAATATGCTTAGCTTTTCTTTAAGCATCTAGTCGGAACTAATTCAGTTCTCAACTAGAAGCTTGGGGGCTACAGTATGAAGTTTTAACTCGGAAAATGCTTAGCTTTTTCTTTAAGTATCTTGTCGGAACTAATTCAGTTACAACTAGAGGCTTGGGGGCTACAGCACTTAAAATTATGAACACTGTGTTTGCTACTCTTAAAGCATCTAGTCGGAATAGTTCATTCCATATAAATGCTTGGGGGCTACAGTGAGAGTTTTTTCTAACTTAGTCACTCTTAGAGCATATAGATGCAAAACCAATGGTTTTCCGTCTACATCCTCGGGGGCTACAGTGGGATACTCATATGAAATGCAAAAGGTAAAGTAAAACTTACAAGTGCGATGATCTTGAGGTTTGTAGCACTCTCGGCCAGCAGCTTGCCAAAGGAAACACTGTTGCTTCGCAAGATGTCTGCTTGTCGGAGTAGCTCCTCAAGACCGCACGTCGGAGATGACGGCACTCCTCCAGGAACCGTAGTTGTGCTACTTGGCGTAAGCACCGGAAATATAATCTTTGGCAGTTCTAAGGGTTTCTGGGGAGCAGAGGCGCCGCCTTCGGCGGATGTACCAGCAACCGCCACCGCCTTGCCGCTACCGATGGCATCCTTAGCCGGAGATTCAGCCATTTGAAGAGCAGCGCTCTCCTGCGTCGCCTGCTCGCCGACAATTGCGAGTTCGGTAGAGGCGCCAGAATCCACTTCCATGGTGGAAGGGCCTGGTGCCTCCTGGGCTTGGGAGCTTGTCGGAGCAGAGGAGGGCTTGACGGCAGGAGTAGCAGGGGCGATGGCGGGGGAAGAGTCGCGATGCAACATATCTTTAATATTTCTAGAAGCCCCAAGAGTCTTGGAGGACTTCTTGAGGCTGGTTGTGGCTTTCTTCCTGAAACGTGCAAAATGCATAAGTACAGGAATAAGACAGATAAACAAGGCAATGTCGGAGAATAAGAAGCTTACACTAGGGGCGGTGCTTTGGCAAACATCCCGGTGGCTTTCTTCTTTTCCGCCTCCAAGGCGGTAGTACTCTTTTTGGAGGCTCCACCCTCCGTCTTCTTTTTCTTGCCTCCGTCGGCTACGTCAGAGGTGGAGCTCTTCGGCTTTCGCGCCAATGGGGCGTCATCCTCGGACACGACCGTGACTTCCTTCATCTTGGGATCATAGATTTGGGCGGCCAGGTTATCCTCCTCTAGATCGCTAAGCTGTTAAGTGAGAAATCACCGTGTTAGACAAGATGATATTAGCAAGACGGAAAAATTGGAGCAATGTCATACACGGAGAATAAATACCTACCTTTGGGCACTTTCCGTTTACGAACATGTCGTAGGTAAGGGTGAAGCCACGCTTCTTGTCCTTTACCTTGACGATGTCCTTAAGACAGAACTTAACGGAGCCGCTCGAGAAGTTGTCCTCGGAGATCCGGAGGGTATCCCTTCGGTCGCCGGTGTACTCATGCATGACCTTCATACGGTGTTGTAGAGGTTGGATCCGCCTGATGAACCAGCACATGGCTAGGTCCAAGGCGGCCAGACCCGTATCTACGAACCATTCGATCCGCCTTATTGCGCAAGAAGCGTTGAGGTCGGAGGGAAGGGAGGCATGGGACCCCCATGTGGAGACTTCAGCGGCGGCTCCATCCACGAAGTCCGGGTACGTTGCTTCTCGACCCGACAAAGTAATGTCGGGGCCGTAGAAGTATGTCCGCTGCCAGTTCTTACATGACTCGTGGCCGATAATGTCGGGGACCGCCAGCCAGGTCGGATCTTGAAGCTTATGGTGCCGCAGTTTCTAAGCTCCTCCTTGTTGTGTCCGTCTTCATGTTTGACGGTGAAGAAGTAGACAAACAGGTCTAACCTAGGCCTAATCCCTAGGTAACCCTCGCAAAGTGTCGCGAAGTTGCTAAGCACTAGGATGCTATTGGGGGAGAGGTTGTGGGGTTGGACCTGGAAGTGATTCAAGATGGACAGGAAGAAGTGGGAGATGGGCAAAGAAACGCCGCGTACCAATTGCGCCTTGAGGTATACCTTCTCTCCGACTTGGGGAGAAGGAGTCACCTCGCCGGCTGGCGCCGCCCGCCAGGCGAGCCCCTCCGTCGCAGGGAGGTAACCCTCCGCGACCATCTCTTGGATGTCGCGGCCGGTGATGTCCGAGCCGCGCCAGTCGCCTTTGTGCGAGTCAGGCTCCTCTTCCAGGGGCTCCAGCGCCGCCAAGTTATGGTCGCCACCGGTGGTTTCTATCACCGCCGATGCGGGAATAACCAGGCCCTCTGGGGGCACGACGACGGAGCTCGCCGGCTTCGCCGCGGTTTCGCTCGACGCCGCCATTGATGGAGATGAACCGCTGCTATCCATGGAGGAGGGAGAGGATGCGACTGGTGCAGGAAGCAGGGCTAGGGTTTCTCGAGGTTTTCGCGGAGAGCTCGAGGAGGCGCGCGGCTGGAGGAAGAAGATGATGACGCGATAGAATGAGGTCAAAAAGTGGAAAGTGTCCCACGGCCGCTATTTATCTTACTCTGCGTCAAGATTCGTGCAGCTAATCGGACGGTTGCCGCGTAGACGACGTGTTCGTGAACGTGCGCGGTAATTTCGCCACGTCTCCAACCGTTGCCGCCAACGGTTTGTATCGCTCGCGCGGGAAAATCGGCTATGATTACGTTCTCTGCATGTGTGAGTTACGAGGCGTCGCTGACCTATAGCCTACGTCGTCATAACTGACATGGTAGATGAGCCGTCCCATCGAAGATTCCGGCATGGACGGATTTAATCCGACAACGGGAGCGTACGATGGAAGATTCAACATTTCTCTGACTTACTCGTAGAAGACGAAGAAAACCTTGCAGGGTTCTTTGGGAGGACTACAAGATATTGCTTGACGATTTGCCGACATCCATCTAGACGGAGCATTCCATGGGAAGAGGCAAGACGGCGCAAGATCTCGGAGTTCTCCGGGGGCTACTGTTGGGGATATGCTATATGGGTATCCTCATAGCATGTCTCTTATCCGACTAACCCGGGTGGCCCATAGTCGGTAGCATGGCCTATGGCCTGCTGGGCGGCCCAGTTAGGTGGATCCAGAAGGGAGGCCCATGCCAGATAAAGGAAGGCTACGGTGGAGTCACCAGCGTACCCGGAGCCTTGGAGTGCAAGATACACAAGACTAGTAATAGACGGTGTAGGACTCTGTAACCTGTCCGGCTAGGACTTTTCCCTGTAACCTTAGGACCTGGCGACTATATAAGCCGGGCCTATGGGAGCCTTTAGGGCACGATAACTTAGACTTTTCTAGTCACCTCGCACAGCGAATCTAATCTCTGTAACTCGGCGTATTGCCATTATAGTGATTTATAGCAGGAGTAGGATTCCGCCGCCGTTGTGGGATCTGAACCTAGGTAAGCTGTGTTACCTCGTACCCGTCAACCGTCCGCCTTACCCCACGTCTCTAAACACGCACTGTGAGGACCCCTCCATGGCGTACTCGTCGGCAATACCACGACATTGCTCTTGTACGCACTTGCTTGATGAAGACTTGCAAGTTACTCCCCCATACAACATGGGGAAACCTTTACTTTGACCTTGTCTTCATCGATCCATTATCACTGAGGATGGCAAGCTTTAAGCATGAGATCTTCATAGGTTTAACTCTCACATGACCAATCTGTGGATCACTCTTTGAACACCTTGGTCACCACTTGATCCTCTTCACTTTCTTCTTCTCCAAACCTTGAAGCCAACATATGGTTCAAGCATTGCCTATGGACAATTCCTACAAGTACAACTTGATACAAGCATTAGTCCATAGAGATTGTCATTAATTACCAAAACCACACATGGGGGCCCACATGTTCTTTCACACGCCATATTAGACATAACCATCTCTCCCTCCCTCCGCCTACGGCGGCTCCTTTGTGAAAACCAATCTATGAACATATATTGGATTGATAGCAAGACATAGCGATACACCAAGGGTACGTGAACCTAGATACATCGTGTGCCAATCTCGTTTTTGGATTCTCCTACGTCGTCTTGCTCTTTTCTACGCAATCTACCTTGTAAACGCCCTAGCTGATTGTATATATAAAGTCATCAAAGGTACCCCACAGAGGCACGTCATATTAGACAGAACCATCTCCCTTCCTCCGCCTATGGCGGCTCCTTTGTAAAAATCTATAAACATATATTGGATTGATAGCGGGACATAGCGATCCTACATCGAGAGGACGTGAACCTACATCATATGCCAATATCGCTTTTAGATTCTCCTAGGTCATCTTGCTCTTTTCTACGCAAGCTACCTTGTCGCATATGTCGTATCAATACCATAATAGCGCCTAGGTTAAAAAAAATATAGCAGTCGATCTATCAATACTGAACCACAAGGTCGATACATAGCCTGTTTCCATAGAATAATCCAGCACGTTAGCTCAGCAAGCTATTTTTTGTTGTTTTCGCATTGTGCATTCGTGCAGTGCCATAAGTTCGAATTTTGATAATAATAAGTAACTTATAAATTGTGCTGCTGTCGAATTTTTTGCGAAAGATGGGTGGTTAGATGAGAGAGTATGACATATTTCTAAATATTAAATAAATAATACATTTAAAAGTTATACAATTAAGTTAAAGTAAGAATTTCTTCCCCGAAGTTTAGGTCCCGTTGTTTTATGTTCGCACGGGGGCCCCAAATTCCTGGAGACGGCCTGGCACTCATATGTCTTATTTGTACTAGCAAAATTCATGCCAAAATTTTCTATCAAATTTGTACATAATTTTTATAGATATAGTTTACTATCTACATATTATGTGGTGGGAATATGTCCCAAAACGACCCGTTGTGTCCTCTTCTTCCACTACCACACAAAGGTTTTTTGCCGTGTGGGCATCCGCACACGGCAAAGGCCATCCGGAACACGGCAAAGCCTTTGCCGTGTATACACACAGCAAATACCACACGACAATGTTTTCCATGGTAAAGGTCTTTTGTCGTGTGTTTTCTAAATAAGACACGATAAAGCCTTTATCGTGTGTTTTATGTGTAAACATGGCAAAGAAAAGTGAGATGATGATTTTCGTGGAGATAACGGTATCTATTCTTTGTCGTGTATCTCCTCGAAAAGTACATGGCAAAGAAGCTTCCTTTGCCATGTGTCTCGTTGAAAAATACACGGCAAAGATGCTTCATTTCCAAAAAAAATGAAAAAAATGCAATTGTTTTTCAAACTTTTTTGGATATTTTTTACTCGTAATCTCATATAGTATATTTTAACCCTAACTATGCTTAATATTAGGTTAAATTCCACATACAATTAAACTTTTCATTCGGTCAACCATCCTAACACTACTCTAGCACTGGCACTAAATATCTAAAAAAAATACTCTAGCACTAGCACACTTAACTTCTTCGTTCCTTTCGAATGAGCTTCCGGGAAAGAAATCATATTGACTCTTGGACCATGATATCATACATCTCAGCTTTAAATTCTAAACAATTATTTAAGTAGACAACAATGAATAAGTAATAATCATATTGACCAGGAGGATGTACGTTTGGGAAGACCTAATATATCGGGCAGAGTGATGAATATTTTACTCGAAATTCCATAACAACAAAAACACTTGCATACATTTAAGCATGCTTTCGCTTATCAGCATACAGGTGTTCTCCGCCGGTAGGTTTATCATGCTATAGTATATTACTGTAGCAATACAATGTGCAACGAACGACCGAACAAATCATATTGTGACCTCGTGGACTAAAAACTACACTAGCCAGCAGCGCGGCAGTCAGCACCCGAAATGAAGGTATCCTTCTGCTTAGGCGACGCCGGCTTGGCTGCCACGGCAACAGCAGAGGCAGGGGTGTCGCCGGTGCCAGCGAACCACGGGCACTGGAGCGCCACGGCCGCCCGCAAACGCTTGGCGGGGTCGCATGTGAGGAGCCCGTCCAGAACCTCGAACCCGTCCCGTGACAGGCGCTCCTCGGGGAACAGCTCGCGCAGCCGCGGGTTGCTGTGGGCGCCGCCGAGTACGCGGAAGATGCTGAGGAGCTGGTCGGCCGAGTTCTGGCCCCTGAACAGCGGCTCGCTGGCGAGAAGCTCCGCCATGACGCAGCCGAGGGACCAGGCGTCCACAAGCTCGTCGTAGTCCGGCTTGCGCAGGAGCACCTCCGGAGCCATGTACCAGAGCGTGCCGGCCTGGCCGCGCGACGACGGCGTCTCGTTCATGGACACGGCCAGCCCGAGGTCGCATATCTTCACCACCACGTGGCGGCGGCCCTGACCCTCTCGGACGCCTAGAAGAATGTTCCCGGGCTTGATGTCCCGGTGGACGATGCGCCGCTCGTGCATCCTCCCGGCGCCGCCCAGCAGCTGCCGCATCACGCGGCGCGTCTCCTCCTCCGTGAACGGCTTCCCGCGTCGGCGCAGGACGTGGGCGAGGCTCGGGCCGACGTGCTCCAGGACGAGGCTGCACTCGCCCGTGCGTGGGTCCCGCGCGATGCCGTGGAAGCCGACGACGGAGGGGTTGCCGCGGCACGCGGCCAAGTAGCACGCCTCCCGCAGCAGGTCGGGGTGGAGGACTTGGGAGTGGCGGCTCCTCTTGTTGCCGCTCACGCGCGCTGGCGAGCTGGGGAGGAGGGACTTCAGCGCGACGTCAATGCCGGTGGCGTGGTGGCGCGCCTTGACGACGACGCCGAAGCCACCCTTCCCGAGCACGCGCTTGAGCTCGTAGTCGTCGGTGCTCCCGACGCGCCGCCGCTTGCAGGATCCGGCGGCGTGGTCCTGGATCATGGCGTGAATGGCGTCTTCGCCAGCGGCAGCTTGTACGGCGGCCATGGGATGTTGGTTGGTGCCGGTGGGCAGAGGTGGCCGCGACTATGTATGTGCCAGGGATGGCACCTGCCGACCGATCCTGATGAAGTTTTCGTGGCGCGCGCGCAACTCATGGATGTCACTCTTTGAATCGGACTCGGAGCGAATGAGGACGCGCTTAAATCCGTAATCGCGCGGACTTCGATCCTGATTCATACTCCGAGCTGAATCAATCAATATAAGCTGAGGGAATTCCACTCTTTCTTGATCGCCCGCCTCCCTGTTCTGCATACATCCACCAGCTTGAGAGCCCTAGATCTGCAAGCTCGCCCTTCGCCGCCATGGCCGCGCCCGCGCAGAGCCCGCTCCGCCGCTGGAAGCGCTTCTTCGGCGCCTTCGACTCCGTGGACTCCGCCATCGAGACCTCCGACCCCTTCCTCTGCCGCGGCGAGCTCCGGCGCGCCAGGGTCGACATCTTCGAACTCCTCTGCAACGTCGCCGACGACGACCACGCGGAGGCGGAGCGTCTCTGCCTCGTGCTCGACGACCTGATGGCGGAGTCCCTCGAGACGCTCAGGCTGATCACAGTGATGCCCACGGTGCTCGCCACCACCGACCTCGCCAAGTCGCTCCGCGCGCTGCGGAAGCACGAGTCGGAGCGCGTCCGCGTCCTCGCCAGCGGCATCGTGAGCGGGTGGAGGGCGTCGATGCAGGACGAACTCGCCAAGGTCAGAGAGGCGATGCACAAGCTGGACAACGTGATGGAGCGGAAGGAGGAGATGGTTGACCAGCAGCCGCCGACCAAGGAGATCGCGGCGGACCCTGACACGACGACAAAGCGAACTTCCAAGAAGGCGGCTACCATCGTGGGCAACGATCGTGTCAAGACGGCGAAGATCGAAGCACGGCCGCCGCTGCAGAAGAACACGGCGGAAATGGCCAAGAAGGCGTCTGATCCGGCCGTCGGCGTTGTCCGCCGTGCCGAGCTCTGCTCCGAGGAGAGGGTGAAGGCTGCAAAGCGCAAGTTCCAGCATGCCTACAAAGAAGCGGCAGCGTCGGACACAACAGGTCGTGGAGTCGCCGGAGATGCTGAAGCAGCGGCAGAAGATGAACCATATCCCAAGGGAGAAGAGCCGAGCGACGTGCGGCAGCTCCATGGTCAGGAAAAGCTTCTCCGTCAGGAGGCTGGCTTCGTAGAGTTTAGGGCTGAGAGCCTTCGTAGAGTTTAGGGCTGAGAGTCTTCTAGCAGAGTTTCGATTCCAAATAGCTCAGCTCGAAGTTGTAACATGACTGCAATTATTAACTAGCAGAAACTGTTTGCCTGATCTGTAATTGTGAACTAATCTGTGAATTGATGCTAATAGAATTATTGATCTGAAAGCGTATTTCTGTCTAGTGGCACTCGAATTTCCTGCGAAGTTCGAAACAGGGTTCAGAGCTCGTAATAAGAACTTGTTGATGAGCAGTATAATCACGACAACAAACCGTTTCTGGGACACTAACATCTCAAGTGAACCCAAGGTAAGATGGCAAGATTTATCTGACTGCCCTAACTATGTTGCACTAAATTCTTCACAAATAGGATTTGATGAACATTTCTCTTTTCTCGCGCGCTAAAATGCGTCTAGATACATTATCTTTACAAAGCTAAAACTGTTATACCTAAAACTATCTCGGTAGATGGACTATGGGGTTAGATCTAGATGATCTGAGAGAGAGACAGAGGGGGATGGATACTACCTGCGCTTGTGTTCGACGAGCACGAACCGGAGGGGATACCGGAGCTAGCTCCGGTGTCGGCGGCCATGGGGAAAGGTGTGGGGCGAGCGAGAGGTGAGCGTGGCGGTGGTGGAGCTTCCCGTCGGCGCAGCGCTAGCCTAGATCAGGTAGGGCTTGTAGGTGGGGCGGCTAGGACACGGCTAACCTTGTGAGGCGTGCTGCAGGCCCCCCACCTCTTTATATAGCGCTGGCGACAGGGGCCCACCCACCAGATGAGGTGGGGCGCCCCCGATCAGGGCGCGGATAAGGGACTCCGTTCGGCCGTTGGGCTCGAACGGGGAGAGATCTATCTAACATTCTCCCTCTTGATCTCGACTTTACTTTTAACTTTGTTCTTTACTTATTTCAACACAGAACGATACATAGAGCATGTTTCATCGTCTCAGCTCAGTTGCCGATAGAATCAGACAACCACTATATACCTTCATGTTTTGAAACAAATCCTGTTACTTTTGGGCCTCTGTAGTCCATGAATCATAGGCTTTTCATTAAACCCATGCCGGCTATGTGTTCCTTGAACACATTGGGTGGTAAGCCTTTCGTTAGCGGATCCGCAAGCATATCCTTTGTCCTTATATGCTCGAGTCTTATAGTTTGATCCTGGACTTTGTCCTTCACAACATAATACTTTATATCTATAGACTTTGTAGCATTACTCGACTTGTTGTTGTGAGCATAGAATACTACGGGCTCGTTGTCACAGTACATCTTTAGTGGCCTGCTGATGCAGTCAACCACTTTCAAGTCGGGCAAAAATTTCTTTAACCATAACGCCTGTCCCATGGCCTCATAACATGCTATAAATTCTGCATGCATCGTAGATGATGCAACTATCGACTGTTTGGCGCTTCTCCACGAAATAGCGCCTCCTGCGAGAGTAAAGACATATCCTGTCGTGGACTTTCTGTCGTCTTTATCTCCCGCAAAATCCGTATATGAGTACCCTTTTATCCCTAGGGAATCAGATCTTCTATATGTTAGCATGAGGCCTTTTGTGCTTGCACAGAACGCAAAGCTTTCTTTACCATCTTCCAGTGCTCTATGCCTGGATTCTCTTGATATCTACCGAGTACCCCGGTGATAAAAGCTAAGTCAGTGCGAGTGCACACTTGTGCATACTGTAAGCTTCCAACAGCCGAAGCATATGGTACTGACTTCATTTGATCGATCTCATATTGATTCTTTGGATATTGGGATTTCCCAAAACTATCGCCCTTGACTATGGGAGCAGGTGTTGCATTACTCGCATGCATATTGTATTTCTTTAGAATCTTTTCACAATATGCTTTCTGCGACAGTCCTAACACTCTATTCTTTCTATCTCGGTGAATTTCTATGCCCAAAACATAAAAAGCTTCACCAAGGTCTTTCATGTCAAAATTTGATGACAAGAACTTCTTTGTCTCTAGTAGTAGACTAACATCACTGCTAGCAAGCAGGATGTCATCCACATACAGAATTAGGAAAATATATTTCCCACTTTTGAACTTTGCATAAATGCAGTTGTCCTCAACATTTTCCTTGAATCCAAATCTTTTAATTGTATCATTAAACTTTAAATACCACTGCCTAGAGGCTTGCTTTAACCCATAAATGGATTTCTTTAGGCGGCATCCCATATGTTCCTTCCCCTCCATGAAAAAACCCTTGGGTTGTTTCATGTAAACATTTTCTTCTAAATCTCCATTTAGAAATGCCGTCTTAACATCCATTTGATGCAACTCTAAATCAAAATGTGCAACTAGTGCCATGATGATTCTGAAGGAGTCCTTACACGAGACCGGAGAAAAAGTCTCATTGTAATCTACGCCTTCTCTTTGCGTAAAGCCTTTTGCCACAAGTATAGCTTTGTACTTTTCTACATTCCCATTGGAGTCATACTTTGTTTTGTAGACCCATTTGCATCCTACTGTCTTGGCTCCTTTAGGAATTTCCTCTAAGTCCCAAACATTGTTGGAACTCATTGATTTCATTTCATCTTCCATTGCCTCCACCCACTTGGCTGAGTGAGGGCTACTCATGGCTTCTTCATATGAGGTAGAATCGCCCTCCATAAGTACTACATTGTAGACTTTGTAAATTTCTTTGGAAATGGCTGGTCTTCGTTCTCTTTTAGACCTTCTGAGTTCATCAGACTCTTGCTCATTTCTTGCCTCGGGTTCAGGCACATTTACAGTAGGTGGTTGTTCCGGCTCCCTTTCGTGCTCAACAGTGGGTTCAGGTGGCTCCTGATGGACAGGTTCCGAACTTTCGCTCATTGTTGTCACGTGTGGAGTCACAACAGGTGCCGGCACCACAACCTCAGGGGTTGTAGATGGTGGCACAACAGGTAGCGAGAAAAATGTCTCATGAGTCATCGGATTAGGTGCATGCACCCTCTTCTCATCAAGATCAATTTTCCTAGCTACCGTGCTCCCCTCATCAATTCGTCCTCCAAGAAGACTGCATGTCTCGTTTCTACAAACTTTGTGTATCTGTTGGGACAGTAGAAACGATAGCATTTTGACTTATCTGGATAGCCAATAAAGTGGCAAGATACTGTTTTGGGGTCTAACTTTGCAATGTTTGGATTGAAAACTTTTGCCTCAGCTGGGCTCCCCCAGACCCTCAAGTGGTGCAGAGAGGGGACTCTGCCTGTCCACAATTCATACGGTGTTTTGGGCACCGACTTACTTGGTACTCTGTTGAGAATGTGAATGGCGGTTTTAAGCGCCTCCATCCACAATCCCAATGGGAGGGTGGAATAGCTCATCATGCTGCGCACCATATCCATAAGGGTACGGTTACGCCTTTCAGCTACTCCATTTTGCTGAGGTTCGCCCGGCATAGAATACTGGGCGACTATTCCATTTTCTTGCAGGAACCTTGCAAAGGGTCCTGGTACTTGACCATATGGAGTATGCCGACCGTAGTACTCCCCCCCCCCCACACACACACACACACACGATCGAACCGAACTATCTTAATTCTTTTATCATGCTGATTTTCTACTTCAACTTTGAAAATTTTAAATTTATCCAATGCTTCAGATCTTTCTTTAATTGGATAAATATAACCATACCGGGAGTGATCATCCGTGAATGTTATGAATGAATCATAGCCATCCACACTTTTCACCGGAAACGGTCCACAAATATCCGTGTGGATTATTTCGAGTGTAGCTATGCTTCGGTTTGCACCCTTTTTAATTTGTTTTACATACTTTCCTTTAATGCAATCTATGCATTGTTCTATGTCTGAGAACTCTAACGGAGGAAGAATGTCATTTTTAACGAGGCTTTCTATTCTTCCCCTCGAAATATGGCCTAATCTGTAGTGCCATAACTTCGATGAGTCAAGAGTTCGCTTTCTTTTCTTTTGTTCTTTGTTCGACAAGGGAATTTTTTCATTCACATCACACACAGAAAATACTTTCTCATGCAAAGATAATAAATATAGCTTGTCATGTAGGGTAGCAACACCCACACAAATATCTTTTAACCAAATGGCACATTTGCCATGTCCAAAATAACACTCATAAGAATCTTTGTCCAAGCACGACACACTTATTAAATTTCTATGAATTGAAGGAACAAAAAGAACATCCTTAAGCAAAAGAGAAGAGCCATCAGCCAGCTCCAGAGGGATGTCGCCAATGGCATCCACTTCTGCTTCAGTCCCATTCGCCACTTCAATGAGTCTTTCTCTTTTTGGCAAAATCCTTGTCGAATGGAAGCCCGTTTTTGGCCATTATGTACTTCAGCCATACTTGACAATCCTTCTTGTAGTGGCAAACCTTTTTACAGTGGTGGCACTAGTCTTTTTCCCCAGGGGTGGACTGCTGGTGCTGGTACTGGTGTTGTTGTGGGCCCTTGCCATGTGGCTTGGAAGGTGAGCCACCATGGTTACTGTTTGTGAAGATCCTCTTCCTATTGTCCTTCACGAAGTTCAAGGAACCACCATGAAGGGCCTTCAGCCTTTTCTCCTCTTGGGAGCACATCCCAATGGTCTTTTCTATGTCCCACTTTTCAGGGGACATGTTATAGTTTATTACGAAGTTCTCAAATGGCTGTGGAAGAGAGGCCATCACCAGGTGCACCAGAAGTGCAGGATTTAGCTCGAGGTCCTCATCCATGGGCTTCAGCTTGACTTCCATGTTTGACATCCTCAAGATGTGCTCTCTTATTCCGTGTGGCCCTCCCGTGTACTTTTCAGTCACCAGCTGTTTTAACAGCTGGGTTGCATACATATTTGAAGAGCCAGTAAACTGACTCTTTATCTTGGCAAGGTATTCGCCCACGAAGGCACACTCTCCAATTGAGCCCACTATGACGTTCTTAATTGTGTTCTTTACAAAAGCCAAACATTTCTTGTTGGTGTTCACCCACTTTTGATTGTCTATCGAGTAGGCCAGCTCCAAAGGAGCATGGTCCCTCTTTCTTTTTTCAAACGCAGCACTTTCCTCAGCATTGCCCCTCACAGGGTCAGCGGGCTTGACTGGTTGCTTGGTGTCAACCACCCAATCCACTTCGGCGCATACAAACGCCAGATCAACCTTTTTCCTCCATTCGGAGTAGTTGTCCCCCCTTAGCAGCGGGATGTCCTTCAAACAGCTCATGAGGTTGAGACCTCCTGAAAATCACAAAAGATATGAGATCACTAAAGAAAACAACTCTATGCATTAATCCAACGTTGGTATAAATTAAGCATGCAATTATTTGTGCTATTTAAAATTACATCACCGTTGGGTAGAAATAAAGTTAAATGCACCTTTAATACTCAATGAAAAAGATCATGATCATGCTTATTAATAACGTTGGTCAATTAATAACATGGGACACAATAATCTTTGATTACTTTGTCACATCTTTATAACAAAATTTAAACAAACTTTCATTGCATTATTGCAATTTAAAATAACTATTTGCAGCGGAAACATTAATAATGACTTTCATGATACTTTGAACTTTACAGAAAAAATTCTGCCTTTAAATCATTCTCTAGTCAAAATATACCTGTAATAAAATGACTAGAGAAAATCTGTTTGAAATTGCTTAAAAAAACTAAGCAAAAACAAATAAAACAGCTAAAACATACTCCATAAAATAAAAAACAGAAAAAACTGTGCTGAATGCCCTACTGGGCCCATTTATGGGTGGCCTGCAGTGGCCCAGCGCCAGCCTGGCCCGCCAGCGTCCGTGCCGCAGCCGTGCGACATTTAGCAGCCGCCCGCGCGCGGGCCAGCCTCCGCCAGCGGTCCTTCGCCGGCCCAAAGGCCCAGTCCAGCGCCCGCTAGCAGCCCAGTCGCCCAGCCACCGCCCGTTCTCAGCCATCCATCTGTGTCGCCCTAGATCGGACGGCCGCGCGCGCCTTTCGGCCGTATAAAAACGCCCCCGCGCCCCCTCCCCCCATGAAACCCTAGCCCCATTCTTCCCCACCGCGTCCACCCCGCGTCTCCTCCGCGGCGGCGCCGCGTCCATCCCGCGGCCACCTCGCGTCTTCTCCGCGGCGGCGCTATGGGGAACGTGGTGAGGCGGTTGTGGCCCCTTCCCTCCCCACGCCCCTCTCGTACCGGCGGCGCAAGCTCGCGAGGCCGAGGCGAGGTGGCCGGCCCTCGGCGAGCCCCTCCCTCTCCTCTCTCGGGCGGCGCATGTGCCCGCCGCCGCTTGAGGAGGCGGCGGGTCTTTGGTGGCGCGCTCTGTGGCGGTGTTGGGGGGAGGCGGCCGTCCGTCCGGCGACTGCGCCGGCGACGGTCCCCTCCCTCTCCTCCATCGCCACCCCTTTCCTCTTCTTCCCCTTTTTCTATTTCTTTCACCTCCCACAAAACGGAGGAGATGGCGGCGGTGCCTCCCCTTGGCTGCTTGCCGACGCGTGCATCCACCCAAGGGTGGGTGCACCGTCGTCAAGTGGCCGAGGTGGGGCAGATCTTTTCTTTTTGCTTGGGGTTTTCCTTGCATGCGGGATCTGGGGCTGTTTTGGGGTTTTTAGGGCTTAGATCTAGGATTTTCTTTGCCCCCGAAGGAGTGTTTCTTCTTCTAGATGTCTCCCAAAAGGGATGCCCATCTAGATCGAGAGGAAAGGCGCGGCCATAGGGCAGGCGCTCTTTAGATCTAGGGTTCTTTCTCTTTTGCTTTTGATTTCTGTTTCTACCAAAAAGATCTAGGAATAGATTGCTCTGATACCATTGTTATACCTAAAACTATCTCGGTAGATGGACTATGGGGTTAGATCTAGATGATCTGAGAGAGAGATAGAGGGGGATGGATACTACCTGCGCCTGTGTTCGACGAGCACGAACCGGAGGGGATACCGGAGCTAGCTCCGGTGTCGGCGGCCATGGGGAAAGGTGTGGGGCGAGCGAGAGGTGAGCGTGGCGGTGGTGGAGCTTTCCGTCGGCGCAGCGCTAGCCTAGATCGGGTAGGGCTTGTAGGTGGGGCGGCTAGGGCACGGCTAACCTCGTGAGGCGTGCTGCCGGCCCCCACCTCTTTATATAGCGCTGGCGACAGGGACCCACCCACCAGATAAGGTGGGGTGCCCCCGATCAGGGCGCGGATAAGGGACTCCGTTCGGCCGTTGGGCTCGAACGGGGAGAGATCTATCTAACAAAAACATCTTATATTATGAAACAAAGGGAGCATCATCCAAGCTTTGTTCTCCTCAAGTTATCCACATGTAAATCTTAGAAAACTTTGTCCCTCAAGCTTTGTTGCGGCTTGGAAACACGAAGGGTACTCTGAGCATACTCCTGCAGGCATTGGCATCTTATTAATCCAGGTGGAACACAACCAGCAGCACCATGGTCAGCTGTACATCTCGGGCCTCGTCCCCTTCAGCTTCTTCGGCCCTGACAGTTCTTCGGGCTGCTCCTCATCACCAAGCTAGCCGAAGCTCTTCAAGTCCAGGAACCTCAGTTCTTCACCAATTTCTCAATCTTGGCCTCTGCAGCGGCAGCAAGTGGCATCATTATCCGTAGTGCTAGTCCGGAAGGGAACTTGCCCATGGACCATAAAAAATTGTTTGACATGTTGAGCAATCAAATTTTCTATAATTCCTATTTGGCTAAGACAAAAACCCAAGCTCATTAGAAAATAGTCAAACTGACTAAGAACAAGAATGCACATTGTCTGTAAACAATAGGCAAAAATTGTCACCGCGAGTTCAGTTTTTTTAAATGAATGGCATGCACACGCATCTCAACCAAGTCCTCGGAACATATCAGGGTTAAAAAGAATGAAATTTACTAGTAGTAGGGTGCTGCCCCGGCTAGAGAAGGGAAATTTCGTGTTCCAGTTTAATATCTAAACTCAAAATTTCTGGTTATTAAATCTCTTATCTTTTCTAGACTCGACACAACGATGTGTTGGTTCAGACATCACAATCTACCAGATATATCCGCCTGGCACCTCGCGGATGAGGATAAAGATGAACTACGCATTATGTTAATGTCAAGACGACAGGGGAAAATAATCTAGGGAATGCGCACGGTCGGCGTCATGTATGTACATTTACAATCTCAGTCAGCCTTAGCCAATCATAGAGCACATTTGCATTAGAACACAGCATACTTATATCTTCCACAGCATGTACTACGACATACCCTGAATTTAGAATCAACACGTGATGGTAGGATCAGAAGAGATATTCCAACACCAACACCAAAACGCACCTGTCCTGATCAGCGCCTATAGTAGACAGACGTGAGACACAGCACCACGCGACACGCAAATGAATTCAGGCAATCATGTTACTTTTAGCGCCAGGCAAAGGACAACTTTCGCGTGCATGTCTGCCAGGCATTGCACATTTGTACTACACCTGTAGCTTTTCCGAACACTCGTTGGAAGCTGGAAGATTCACCTCAAAAGGCACCAATTATACGTGTCCCGTGTCGTCCGAAGAGAACACAGACCAGATCTGGTAACTGTTACGATAGCCCGACCAACACCGAGACAAACAAACCCTCAGAATGAGCTCAAGTTTGCTATGGGATTCCCTGTGAGAGTTTCGCTACATCCGAGCAGGAGCAGCATGTCCAAAACGGAAAAAAAAGGCTTTTCACCGACATCACTGTAGAGATGGGCGCTAAATATATACAAAACAAAAAACTAGGATAATTAAATCTATTGCAAATGGATGACGACGGAGGGTTTCTGTTGCTACTTCTTATGCACAGGAAGTTCGGGCTGGAGCGGCACCTAGCAACGACCGATGCGGTAAAGAAACAAAAAAGAGAGCGGAGGTACGATGTCTTGACGGTTGCGGCATCACATGTGGGCTACAAATCCTCTTTTCCTTTAATAGCTGGTTCTATAAGTAGGCAGATCACCGGCCATATCTTGTATCCCTGGATCCATTGAGAAAGCATCAGACAAGGGTAGGAGTTGAAAAAGGAAGAAAACTGAATCAAGGTCTAAATACAGAAGCAAATTCAACTGTTAACAGGCTAACAGTCATGCTGAATTTGATGGGCAAGTGGGTAGTCTCAAAATGTCAATACTTACAACATAAATTCTCACAAGTTCTGTTATACGCACCTAAACTAATATACCTGGAAGTCCTAGACAGCTAACTCATGAATACAGAATAGATAGGAGATAGTTAATTAGCAGAAGCACTCCCATAGATTAAGTTTTTTCGACAGATAGCTATTGCCTGGGCTAGTATGTCCTAAACTAATATTGGGCTAGTATGTGCCTATTTGTTTTTTCAACAGATGCCTATTGTGTATTTGTGTACTTTAGGGACAGCGGCTATAATATAGCTCGAATACTATGGTACAAAATACTAGGTTGTCTCTACTGACCTGTAGTGGAAACTGGCCATTCTTCCAGGTGTTGCCATACTAGGTAATGCCCCTGTGACAATGTATTCATCATCGATTTCATCAAATCTGAGTTCCCTCAAGTCAACAGCTTGTGTCGGAACCTCGAGATTGAAGTTCTCCAGATGAGCCTGATTACTGTTCCTCCTTCCACTGCCTCTACTTTCCCTTGATCTTCCTCTTCTTCGGCGTCTTGGATATCTGCAGAAGGCTTTGCAACAAATAAAGGACCACCACTTCCTCCTAACCCTGCGGAGAACCTCGTAGTCTTCTCCAGCTTCATCATCCCCATATTCAATGACATAATCTCCGAGAACAATACCGTTGGGAACTTGTGCATGTATTGTGCTCAGGACATCTACAATATCAGAAGATTGCTGGAAGTTGTCCCAATCAACTTGCCTGGCAGGATCGATTTCTGAAGGGCGTGAATCTGGATGCTTTTGTTGCGTGTGCTTCTGAAGCTCATTGAAGTTGCCAGTAAAGGAACAGCAATCCTCTTCACAGCACCTCTTCTTCTGGTTAAGATGCAGACGGGCCTCGCCAATAACAATCCACCCAATAACATCGCCTCTGCACAACGGGCAACTCGGGCGGTTGTTCACTTGAGACGACACGATGTGGATGCTGTCAAGAGGAGCCACGGCTATAGACGAGACTTTCACATTGGCAGGCAGCTCGTAAGCACCTTTAAACCTCTCGAGACAGTTTGAGCGCGTCTGGTCTGTGTCACACACAAACGGCCTGCAACCCTTCTCATAAGACGTGCATCTAAGTAGGACCGCGTTGTGAGGGTAATCTAGACAGATCGGGCAAGTCACATCCTCCTTCCAGCTTTTGTCGAGCTGTATGTCCAGATCAAAAGAGCTGGGCCTCACCACCTTCTTCATCACCAGGTTTCCCGAGCCCATGTCAAACCTCGTAGCAGAGCTCCTATCCCCTAGCAGGTGTAACTTATCATTACAACCTGCACAACATCAAGAAGCAAACAGATACAGGCGATTAGCTGAAAGTTCCTCCTGCCTAAACATAGCATGTATATTCGACACACAGCAACAAGGCATGTTTAGCATTTCCATCGGTACAGAACATGGTAGCTGATGATGGTCTACCTATGGCACAACTACAGACATCTTCAGTACCCAATCAGTCCAGGTAATCATTCATTTTCCAGTAAGCTCTTATTAGCCTATCTGGAGATGATAAGCACGGAGGCATCTCGTCTCTGTAATGATTCGCTAAAAGTTTGTCCCATTTATGCCAGCCCACCCTCTCCAGTCTCCACGCAAACAAAACAAAACCAGCGACCTCTAGTTTTTAATTTTTTATCCTCGTCTGATCTCCGCGCCCCAAAACACCACATCCATCTGGCTAAACCCAGGCCACCAATCCAATCGATCGAACTCCTGACACGAAACATCCAGCGCCCCAGATACACAAGAGGAAATGGACATCAGTAAAACAATCCCCGATAGAACTCGATCTGGCTACTGAACGAAACCAGCTAACAAAAATCCTAAATAACAAAGGCTCCTTCAATCCGTATCTGGAGAACAGCGCGCCGCCCTGCCGCGCGAGCGGAGGAGATCGGGATGGAGCCGCCACAAATCACGCCTAAACCCTGAACAGGAACCCGGTAAAAAAAAGCGTCGGTGAGTTGAACACAACAACCAGAGGCCCCGCCCAAATCCGCCGGAGCTAAATCCGCGGAACGGCACGGCTTAATCACCGCAGCCGCAGAATCTCTCCCCCGGAAATCCAGTCCGCGTCACGCAAAACGACGAGGGGAGACGCGCACCGATTCGTCGGGAGCGCCGATCGATCGCGTCGAAATCGAACGGGGGGAACGGGGGTTGGGAGGGAGGGAGAGAGAGAGGGAGAGGTGCCGTACCGTGGCTGCCGCTGACGCCGCGGCCTGGGGTTGGTGGCGGTGGTGGGAGAGGGAGACGAGAGGGGTGGGGGTGGGGAGACGAGTTGAAAAACCGTACCCTCCCAGCAGTGGCTCGCGGAGGCCGAGGACTTGGAGAGGTGGTGGTGGTGGTGGTGATGATGATGCAGCCACCCTCCCCCTCTCTCTCTCTCCCCCTCGCTCGCTATCTATCCCTTCTTTTTCTACTACTCGCGCAAGTCGCCCTCCATTTCGGCTCTTCTGTTGAGTTTTCTATTGCCGAGTCGCACTCGCCTTTTCTCCACCTTTTTCCCCTTTCTTTTTCTTTATTTTTCTTCTGCGACGCGGACGCTCCTCTGCTTACCTTTTTTTTATTTCAGTTATATTTTTTTTGTGCGAGGAGATCACGCTGTTCACATTCGCATTGACGTCACAAGTCCGTGTATTCCAGAATACGACTACTGTTACAGCTCCGCGTCCCGTTTTAGAGGAAAGTGGATGGATCATGGTTGGTGGTTGCTCGATCTCAGAAAAGATCCACTAGAATGTCAACGTTTGGGGTGTCTGATTTGGAGAGGGACGATCGTAGTTCATCAGAGAGAGCTCAGGATTCGAGGCCACATCTGGAACAGAGACATGTTGGAGAGAAATAGTAGTGCCAAATGGGATTAAAAGTTCATATACGAAACTGCCAAATGGGATTGGCCCTTCCTCCATGGCTCCATCCATAGTATAGTCTTCCCAGTGAGATGGAGTGCACGAGTAGGAAAGCTTTTTTCTTTGCATATAGAATAAGCTTGGGAAAGGGATGGCCAGGCGAGTGACGTGTGGAGGAAGAGCAGCCACGGCAAATGCCACGGGAACCCATTTCTGAGCTCACCCAACATAAAATTTTCAGAACTACTTTCCGTAGAAAATAATTGATTTTACTGCTAGTACCAAACATGAAACGGCAACTCGTGTTTGGTTGTGTGGAAAAAATGCGTCGGCGTCCGCGGTATGCCGCTCGTCCCAGGATGACACGACCGCGTCGCTGCTTGTGTTAGGTGAGACCCTGACATTTTTGCTCCATCAGCAGTTGATAGCATATCTCGTTCGCATCTGTGTTGGGAAGTCTCTCCTTGACTCTCGAAACAACGCTTCCAAAAGAAAGCCGCGGCTCAGGTACAGCTTCAAGCGACAAAAACAGAAATCCAACAACGCATATGGTACCATGGTTTCTGAAAACTCCGTATGCTGGATACAATCTAGTCCTCCCGTAAGACGCACCATATATAGGTTCAACTGGACTGAACCGAACACTGTTGAAGAACAGTGCCAATTTCAGCAGCCACATATAATAATGACTCAACATAAAGACTCCATTCATTGTTATAAATACTGTAAGGCCCTGACACGGCACAGGTAGATCGGCAAAAAACACGCCCATGGACAGGGCTATGGTCCTGGAGCTCCACGGGCTTTTGCTTCCATGGACTAATACGGGACGTTCTTGGGGAGGTTGCGGATCACGTTGCTCTTCATCCCGATCTTGGTCCTCATCGTCTCCACGCCGCTCTTGTTCATTGCTCGGAGCACCTTCAGCCTCACCATCTGCTCCTTGGACTGAACCGTCACCAGACCCATGCTCTTGTAGCTGAAGAGGAATAACAGAAACACCATTAAGCACAGAGGGTCTTGGCATTTCATGAATGCAACGTGACAAGGATATCTAAATGGAAGAATGAAGTAGTAACAGAAGATTCAGACCTGGAAGCCAGGGAAAGAGCGAGAGCACGATCTGCTGCAACAGAAGGACGTGGCTTCTGGCGGTAGTAGCGAATGAACTCCCGGGAACCAAGAGTCGTCACGCGTGTCCCTTTCTCATTCTTGTTTGTTATCACGAGCTCAGATCCACCACCTCCCAGTTCAATGCTGTTGTCCATGTCGTCTGCAGCAACCAACTGCTTGCCCTCCACATCAACATAGCTGCAATGAGAACATAAAACCACAACGTTAGGAGTTAGATGTGTTTAGACTCCACATATTCACAACTGAAGAATATCTGATATCAAACACCTGACCACAGATGCTATATGATTCAGTGCACAGAGGAACAAATTATTTAACGCTTTAAGCATTGATTTTATTTTTTACTTCTGTTCAAGAGATATATAGCACTAACAGTCTGAGATAGTCTCAACATGCATGGCATACTAACAGTCTGAGAATACAACTCTCAACATCATTTCTGCTTCAATCCAAGCATTCATGGAGACAAGTCACAACTGAAAAGCAAAACCCAATGCAAAGAGCTCTAATTCTAAAACTTGGAAAACACGTGCCAAAACAAGTATGTAATAGAACAGGGTGTTTTTTCAGGAAAAAACTGTTCCCCAAAAGCCAAAACTGAATTCCTTATATCAAAAATAATGATTTCATGACCAGAAAAAAGAAGCTAAGTAACAGTTCTGTAAGAAGGAAATTATTAATGCAAAGTTTAGCACTGTAAAGACCTGCTGCTGTAATCGTAGAAATCCTCAAGGTCAGCATCTTCATCATCCCCACCATCTCCATAACGTAACTTGCAGTGACCTTTTGCATCCATATGCTTTCTGACGGCCTCGAGACTTTGAAATGGCTGGCATCTGTCATTGCAGTAGGGGCACATGAAATCACGCTTCACCTGCAGACAGAATAACCAATACGACACAACGGTAAGAACAGGCAACTATCAAACATAGGCACACTATAGTACTGATGGAAAAAATGCCTACCTTCAAACCAACATATGTAAGAAGGCCACTGGGATCTTTCAAGTATTCACTGTCAGGTATGAAAAAACCATGTTTCTTGTGCATGTGAATCATGCAGTCCTCTATGTTGTCATGCTTGAGATCACACATGAAGCAGAACGAGGGATCCAAAACTTCAAGATCATCCATGTCATCATCTGACTTGGAGTCTTCATCTACTTGCATGTTTGAAGTAGACTCCAACTCACTTGGGTCCATTTCAACCCACTCATCCTCATCCTCGTCCTCATCTTCATCTTCTTCCATTGCAGAGGGGGCTCTACGAGGACGAGGAGCTCGCTCAGGAAGTGGCTTGATTACTGCATCAGTGGAGGCATTAGGGTCCTGAGAAGCTCTCATGAGATGTGATCGTGTCTTGAGATGCTCGGCATGAGCTTTAGAACTCCTGTACCCCTTCCCACAAAGAGCACAGCTGTAAGACATTGGAGCAGGGGCAGCAGAAGAGTTGCTACCCTCTGCTAAAGCAGTTTGCCTAGCCATAAATAGAGCCTCGGTAACACCAGGAACTCCAGCCACCTGAAAAACATTGGATATCAAAATGATGCACGACAGAAGTACAACATTGAAGGAAGAAGCAACAAAATGGAACTACACAAAGAAAACTCAAAATGGAACTCCAGCAGAATTGTGATGTTGATAAACAGAAATAGAATAACAAGTTTCCTGGTAGGTTTTAATGGCCAGCTAATATAGTACCCAGAATCAGACTAAGTCAACCTGAGTCCATTTTTCACTAAAATTGGCCTAACATGAAGTGATTTACAAGATGAGGAAAATAGGTTTTTCACCAAAAAGTAAGGTAAATCTTCCTAATCCTCCAACAAAGCTGCACATGCATAACCTACAGCAAGGCATGTTCTCATAAACAAAGCAAGCTCATACAGTGCTTCTACAAGGAACGGCTTAGGTCATGCCGGAAAGAGACATCAGCTCTAGCCATTTCCTGTAATCTTAACAGGAAGACAAGTAAAGAAGCTTGCACATATAACCTCCTTTCTTGGATTGACCAAATACCTAATAAGCAGTCTAATTCAAGATATCGCTCTATAATAGTGATTTCGGCTGCCTCAAAACACTGAGAAAATATCCACGTTCTAATCATTCATGAACACTAGTAACACACAAGCCCGCCGCCTAAGCAGAGAAAATAAGTAACAAAACCCCACAGACAAATTGTTCGCATAGGCCTTTTCTGGGCATAATCTCCGCTCCAGAACAACGCAGCACATCATAAATTCATCTCGTCTACATGAGGCATCATCTGCGACATAGCAGGAACCCTAACAGTAAATACACACTGATCCCGCGAGGCCGGCGCGTGGAGAAGGTGTTGGCGGAGGAAGACGATTATACCTTGCGCTTGAGGTTGTAGCGGTGCCACTCGGAGCGGTAGTGGAGGCGCTGCTCCTCCTCCTCCTCGAACGCCGCGTTGCAGGCGTTGCAGGTGACCGTCGGCATCGTGGCCGTCCTTGCCCTGCTCGGTTCCGGCTTAGATCAGCTCCGGCGGCGGCGGCGGGGGTGGTCGCGAGTCCTCGCTGTGGAGTTGCGTTTCTCTCTTCTTCGGTGGGGTGGAGGCGGTGAGTTGCGGGGGAAAAGTAGAGGCGTAGTGGCGGCGGGGCGGGGCGAGGGCGGCTGGGGGAGAGGAAGCCAAGTAGGCGAGGGTGAGGAAGGGACGCGCTCGGCGGTGACGTGGGCGCTTGGATCATCAGGCCTCCACCGCCTTCAGGTTTGGTTTGGGCCCTTGTTGGGCTCAGCCGTTAGCGCTGAGGTTTTACTCGTAAGGCCATCTATAATGCAAGGTGTTTACATGGGGGTGCTTAGCAAAATAAACCAAGCAGTTTTTTTAGCATTTGTGCTTATCTATATAGGAGAGGTGTCTAGTTAGACATATACCTTAGTATAATTAAACATCAGTGCTTAAGTAAAAAACTGATTTATTTCTTTAAGCACCTTGCGGTGTAGATGCCCTAAGACAGAGAAAACCCAATTACAAGCTTAACTCTTTCACTCTAAAAAACAATTATAAACTTGACCTACTGTTTTCCTCAAAAAAATAATTATAAACTTTGTAACATAATAAGTTACAGTCAGGGGCGGAGCTCCCGGTCTTAATTTTTCACGAAAACTTTCAAATGTATATGTGTTTTCTGAACGATTTGAGTGGTCAAACATCGAAAATGAATCGTGTAAAAAGTTATGTTTGTTTTAATAAACACTATGCAAAACTAATTTCGATCTAAAAACATGGAATGATCTAGTCTAGTCTAGTCGAAATCCAACTCTGTATTTCCAATAGCTAATACTATATCTAGCAAAACAAAACTCTAAACTTAGTTGAGGTATTTAAGGAGTACTTGAGATTATTTTGGCCAGCCTACCGGGTAAATCTAGATATGCGATAGATTACAATCAAATATTAAGAAGTACAATGCGATACAATGGTTTTGTGTACCATGAATTGTGAACATGAGCTTATACAAGACAATCTTCAACTATTCGTTACTAAACACAATGAACTAAAGACTCGGAGATCGTCTTAATATTTGAATGGCACATCATCTTTTCTACAGTTTATAGTCTTACTGAGCTTGCATTGTTGCTACCAGTGGCGACATCAAAAATCAAAATGACTTTCTCAACGGTAAAGATCATCAATACCGAGTTGCGCAACAAGATATTCATGATAGCTACTTGATGACTTGATGATGTGCTACATCAAGGGAGTGTTTTCAAATCTTGATCGATGAAATTATAGAAAATTTTCAAAAATTGGTAAAGCATTGCTATTGCTTAAGACTTATGTATGCCAATAACATGTTTTAAGTTCTACTTATTCTATTTCTATTGTACTAAGTGATGATGTTAGAATTTTACATAGTACTATTCTATTGGGAATTTTTTATCTAGCTTTCTATCGATTTTTAGACTTTGTCCTACCTCAAAATTTATGTACTGCGCCACTAGTTAGAGTCAGTACACCAGAACGCCCTCCTTCTTCTTGTGTGTGTCGAAGTCGGACACTGATGGTCGAGATGCGAGGCGCGAGCTGGACGCTTGATGTCCCTGGGCTTTAGCCTTGCTGTCGGCATGCCGCCATCATGCGCTCGGTCCTGGGCGTTGCTCAAGGTTGGTGCAGGCTCGTCGAGGTTGACCATGAACACCTCGCTGAAGGCACTTCAACTATCCCTTGCTTATCGTGTTCTTATCCTGCGTCGGCAGGAATGCGGAGTCTTCTCAGACTTGACCTGGAATCTGGTGTCCCACGTATGGAAGGGGTCCAACAAGGTGATAATGTCTTTCACCGGCGATGGTGATCAGGGTTGGCCCATACGGCGGGGCAAAGGGGCACCCGCCTAGGTCCCCATGAGCTAGGGGTCCGGCCCAAGACTTTTTTATGTATCCATATTAGTCTTTAATTTTTTAGACCCAATAAAGTAGAATAATTATGAAACATACATATGACACAAGCTATAGCCTGCAATATCTCAACCCTGACTTATCTTTCCCAAAAGATACTGCAATATTTTTTCTCTATGCCATGATTTTTTTGCCACTCCAAATGTGTGAAACAAAACACGCCCTCGTATGCCTTTACAAGATTGTGAGTATTCATTAGTGAAGACTAGCGACACAATTATATAACTATACTACTCCGCAAGCAGCTCTCCTCCGATTCCCAATAGTTCTAATTGTCCCCATCATATATGTTTAACAGACTACTCTATTCTCTTATTAATTCAGTGCCTAATATGTCTACTCTTCTACTCAATATTTTGGATATGCATATGAATATGTTACTCTTATAACTTAGTTATGTGATTAATTCTATAGCACATATATATACATGTGTACACAACGAGCGATTTATAAAAATAAGTACCATGGTATATAGTTTGCTCGCCCAAAAGAAATAAGTAGATTTGAATGTCTTCGCCGAGATTTCAAACACCATTGATGCATCAAATGTTCGTATTATTTAATTTGCTATTGAATATTTATCATGTAGAAACTAATATTTTTTAAGCCATTCATGTGGGAACAAGTGGTGAAGCTCGACAGACATTGTTGAGAGGATCAAGAATTATAATGATGTTTAAACTTTGAGTAATGTTTAAAATTATACTAAAATACTGAAGGTATCTTTAATATTTTTTGGGAGTAGGGGCCATTGCCCTCCTTATCCCATGGAAGATATGCCACTTTAAAGAAGGGGCACTTGGTGTCATGTCTCCCTAGGGTCCCTAAAATCCGTGGACCGGCCCTGGTGATGGAGTACCATGCCCGATCCTCGCAAGGGTCCCTCATGTTCTTGTGGATCATTCGTGCCAACTACTGGTATGCATCGCTGGCAACAATAGCCCAGGTAGGGAGCTTGTGAATAATGCTCGTCATGGGGACAAGGGTTGGTGAAGTGGGGAGTCATGGAGGATTTCATCCTTCTCCTCCGCCTCCCATGTAACTTCTAGAGGTTCTGCAAAATTGTTAGAAAGGAACGCTCTTGACGTTGCCTTTTCGTGGTTGGGCATCGCTCGCTCAGTTTGGAGGTTTCCTTCTTGGTCAAGGGGGAGGAGATCACCTCCGGCGCTCTGTCCTGACATCACGTAGCGGTCGAGCGGGCCTTCGCGTTCCAAGGGGATTGAGATGAAGCTCTTTCCTTAGCTAGGGTAGTTTTTGATGAAAAGCCCATCGGGATGCTTCAAAGTGGCGCACAACGCCCCTACCTGGCGCGCCAATTGTCAGGCTTTCGATTCCTTGTCGTAAATTTGTACATAGGTGGGGGAGGGGGCCTTGTGACCATGATCTGATGGGATAACAACCTTAGGCACACACAAATTATATAGGTTGAGCCCCGATATTAGATCGTTACTAACAACCTTACCTCTTGATGACTTATATTGATTGGAGTGTGAGGTGCTCAAGTGTTCTGAGAGTGTGATGGCTTTCGGTGGGAAGTCGGTTGGAGCTTGACTCATTAGTTAGGAGAGAAAGCTATGAATGTGTGTGTATATGTGAAATGAACTCTCCCTACCACCCTTTCCCTTAGGCGCAGCTATGATCACGTCTCCCGTTGTGCAAGACTCGGGAAGTCTCGTGTGGTACTATGTAGTATTGCAGTCATCACATGATGACTAGGAGGCCCGAGGAGCACTAATCTGTACCTGGTTGCTCAGGACTTAACGGGATGAGGTCAATGAGGACTTCACCCGTCAATTCTTATATGACGGCTTGATGACCTCATACGTCCATCAAGCCTTCCCAACCCTATCCTTGCAACTCAACCCGAGCCTGGAACTTCTAAAAGGAGGCGACTTCGACATGGGTGGCTTCCTCAAATGAATGATTGAAGCGGTGTTGGCTTGGGAAAGTTTGACCGTCATCCCGGACTTCCTTCTCCTTTGCATATTAGGTATGCCAGGAACCCGTGATGCCCAGATATTGCTCCCTTAATTCCATAATTCTTGTTGTGGTGTTAGTTAAGATTTGAACTACAACCATGACAAGAATCATGGATGGAATGGAGGGAGTAGCAAATAACAATTCAATAGACCAAAGGCTAGTTACATAACAGGAAGGCATCGCCATCTTGTTGTCTGTGGCGGGTCTAGGGAAAAATGGAGGGTAGGAACACTCCCAAAAAATCATGCTAGCTCATATGTGATGAAAATTTGCGCATGAATGACCATCTTTGGTTTACTAAAAGGAATAATCTCAGTATGAGACTGGACTAGAGGTGTGAAATCAAGACACTTTGAGTTAAACCGATACCTTCTATTTTCTCATCGTATGCAACCAACAGTGATGAAAGAATATGAAATCATGTTTGCTTAATAATTCCGAAGGAATGGAGTTGAGCGTGTGAAGCCGCGAGGGGCCAACATAGTGTGGGCGACGCCAATGACCGCTGGAGCTAGAGGCTCAGTTAGAGCATCTCCAACGTGCCTCCCTACATCATGTCCAGACTGTGTTTCTTTTGTCCATTCAAGGGAGGGGAGGGTGGACACTGAAAACGAGAATCGCTGGGTGTTATGGCGCCCGACAGGGGCGGGTCCAGGTTTTGATCATGAGGGGGCCAAAGACAGTAAAAAAAGTTGACCTAGAAAATTATTGGTTTTGATACAAGTTTGCATAAAAAAATTAATCAAATCTCAATTTTTTTTGAAAACTTTCGAGCAACGGAAGCTTGTATTATATAGGTAACAGATGTAGTAACCAGACCTATCGGTGCCCCCCCCCTTAATTTTTGTCACAAGTAGCGAGAAGTACCTTATGACCATACAACATATGTAGGAGAAAAGATATTAAGTCTTGAATATGTTGGAATTTGATGAGTTTTGGGCTGTTGTCCCATTAGACAAATTCTGAAATTCTCTTTGGCTCACTTGTGCATGGCAGCTTATGGCTATGCTAGTGGTGCTAAAGTTTAGTCCCACATTGCTAGTTAAAGGGGAGTTGTGTTGGAATTATGCCCTAGAGGCAATAATAAAGTTGTTATTATTATAATTCTTGTTCATGATAATGTTTATTCCATGCTAGAATTGTATTAAGCGGAAACTTTAATACTTGTGTGGTTTGTGAACAGCACCGTGTCCCTAGTACGCCTCTATGGACTAGCTCATTGATCAATGATGGTTAAGGTTTCCTAACCATATACATGAGTTGTCAATTGATAATGAGATCATATCATTGGGAGAATGATATGATGGACAGACCCAAACTAAGCGAAGCAATTAGATCGTGTCATCGTGTTCGTCTTTGCGAAGCTTTTCTTATGTCAAATATTGTATTCCTTAGACCATGAGATAATACAACTCCCTGGTATCGGAAGAAAGATTTGAGGTCATCAAACGTCATCCTATGAGAGGGTGATCATAAAGGTGTCTCTCAGGTGATCGAAAAGTATCTGTTGGGTTGTATGTATCGAGATGGGATTTGTCCCTCCCAAGTCGAAGAGATATACTTCGGGCCCACTCGGTAATCGATATCAACACCGCTTGCAAGCATGTGGTTAAGGAGTTAATCACAAAGTGATATCGGATTACGGAACGAGTAAAGTACTTGCTGTGAACGAGATTGAACTAGGTATGACGGTACCGACGATCGAATCTCGGGCAAGTAAAATATCGCGAGACGAAGGGAATATATATATGGGATTGATTGAATCCTGGCATCGTGGTTCATCCGATATGATCATCTATGAATGTGTGGGAGTCAATATGGGTTTCCAGACCCCGCTGTTGATTATTGATAGAAGATCATGTCTGCATATTCTCGAACCCGCAGGGTCACACACTTAAAGTGTCTCGACGCTAGGATAGATTGGATAATTGGTTTATGAGTTTTTGTTCGGAGTCTCGGATGGGATCCGGGACATCACGAGAGGTTCTGGAGTGGTCCGGAGAATAAGATTCATATAAGGCAGTGCAGTTTTTGGAGTTCGGAATTGTTCCGGGTTAATCGGTATTGTATCGGAAGCTTCTAGAACCTTCCGGAAGGGGACCAACGTGGCCCCACCTTCCGGGAGGGGGCATGGGCCTATGAGGGAGTGCCCTGGCCGCATTGGGCCAGGGGCACAAGGCCCCATAGGGCCCAGCCGGCCACGAGAGGTTTAAACTCTAGATAGAGCTTCTAGAGGGGGGGTTTCCTTGCCCCCCACTCATCCTCCTTGGGGCCGCCGGCCTTGGCTTGGGGGAGGGGCTAGGGCTGCGCCACCCCTCTATATATAGAGGGCTGGGGGCGCACCAACCCCCTACGCCTTCCCCTCCAACCCTAGCCGCCCTGCTGCCCTCCTCTCTCCCTCCCGACTACTTGTAGGCGAAGCCCTGCTGCAGAAATTCTCCACCAATTGCACCGCGCCGTCGCGTTGTAGATCCAACCCATCTCTCCACCATACTTGCTGGACCAAGGAAGGAGGAGACGTCGAGGTGCCGCACGTGTGCATCTCACGGAGGCATCGCCACTTGTGGTGCTAGATCGGATCGGATCGCGAGGAGGAGAAGCGAGTACGACTACATCACCCACGTTCCGACGAACGTTCCGCTGTGCGAATCTTCAAGGGTATGAAGATCTAATCCAATCTCTCTCGTTGTTTGCATCTCCTAGATTAGATCTTGGCTTCCCTCTGTTCGCATCCGTAGAAAATTTTGATTTACTATGCCGCGAAACCCATCAGTGGTATCAGAGCTAGATCTATGCGTAGATGTGTTTCACGAGTAGAACGCAACATGGTTGTTACGGGCGTTGATGTTTTCTATTGCAAGCCTCTTGTTTGTGTTCTTCTTATGACGCGGGATAGTGAGATTGAAGCGGTCCAGGCCAACCTTACGCGACGTCGTTCGCGAGACCGGCTCCGCACTTGACGTGTGGCTTGTTCCACACATGCGGCTGGTGGATGTCAGTTTCTCTCACTATAGTTGTCATGGGATTAACACCGGAGTTTGGCAACCATAATATCACCGTTGTGGCTTTCCGTAGGTAAGAATCATTCTTAGCATCTACTCCCATAAGCCACGTAAAACATGCAACAACAAAGTAGAGGCGTCTAACTTGTTTTTGCAGGGAGTGTTTTCTGTGATATGGTATGGCCCAAGATGTGATGTGTATAATGTATGCGATGATCATGTTTTGTAATGTTTCACGACTTGCATGTCGATGAGTACACAACCGGAAGGAGCCATATGGTTGTCTTTATAATTGTGTATGACCTGTGTGTCAACTTCTTATACGCCATGTAATAGTTTTACTTTATCGCTAAGTAGTTTGCAATAGTTGTAGTTGCTATTCGTGGTGGTGGCAATCATGGTGGAGTGATGGAGATCATGCCGGCACGCACAAGATGGAGATCATTGCGCGAAGATTGGCTATACCATGTCACATTAAAGTTATATGCATGTGATGTTTATCCTTTTATGTATCTTTTTTTTTTGAGGAATTACAGCAGGAGAGTCTCCTACTGCTCTTAAAATAAAGAAAAACAGAATATGTTACAACATATTTACAAAGGGCAAGAGAATATGCCCCTAGAAAAGCTAAACTCTCACCTCCCTTACAAAGGAAAAAAGTTGGTCTCTAAGAGCTGGTTTCAGCCTAGCCCCTAGAAGATGAATATCAGAGGAGAATTGTGCTAGCCAATACTGGATATCTGGATCTACATTATCAAAATATTTTCTGTTTCTTTGCTTCCAGATATTCCAAGCACAAAGAATAGCACACTCAAGAAACATAGGCTGCTTCCACAGTCTTTCAGTAGTAGACAATCTGTCAGCAAGATTCAAACTCATGTTCCATGAAATTCCCAGCGCAGACCAACACAACACGCTAAAATTGCAAGAGAAGAAGAGATGTTCATTGGTCTCCCTTTCCTGCTGACAGGTTACACATTTAGCATCAGGTATTGGACATTGCCTCCTTACCAGCATATCCCGAGTATTCAAACGATCCATCATGAAGAGCCAAGCAAAAACTTTATGTTTCATCATACACTTAGTCTTCCAAATTTTTGGAAGAGCAGCCATGGGGGAAATATCCTTAAAATAAAATTTATAGAACTTCTGAGCACTAAAATCTGTACCACCCCAGGAATATATCCATTCATCTGGTAATGTCATATCACGAGACAGGTCATTCAAATAAGCCGAGAGAGTTAAAAACTCTTCCTGAGCCTCCACTGATAATGGATAAACAAAATTATGATCCTGATGATCCTCACGAAGGAATTCTGCTATCGAGACATCTTCCAACATTGCAAAAGAAAACAGTCGTGGCAAGGAATCCTGCAGTATAGTAGAGCCAGCCCATAGATCCTTCCAAACCAGAATAGTATCACCCACATTAACTTTGCACAAAGTAATTCCCCTGAAGACAGCAGAGAGACTACAAACATCTCTCCACCAAAAAGACCCTCGTGGTGAAAGTGCATGTGGAACTGAGTCTGAATAATATTTATTCCAAACGATCATTACCCACGGGATATCTTGCTTATGATAGAACTTGTGCAAAAACTTAAGCAATAATCCCTGATTTTGAACCTTGAGATTTAGAATCCCCAACCCTCCTTTTTCCTCTGGTCTACACACCAAATCCCAAGCAGCCAGAGAGTAACACTTTTCATTATTGTCCCCAGTTTTACGCCATAAGCAATGCCTCCTTGCCCGATCAACAAACTCAATAATATGTAATGGAACTTTAAGAACACAGAGGGCATAAGTGAGAAGAGGCGTCATGGCTGAGTTAATGAAGGTAACCCTGCCACCATAAGTCAGCCAAATCGCAGTGCTAGTTAACCTCCTCTCCACTCTGTCAACTAAAGGCATAAGATCAGCTACTGTAGGTCTCGTGGTGCCAACAGGAAGTCCCAAGTACGTAAATGGCAACCCACCAACTTGACAACCAAAAGCATTGGCCAGATCCACAGCCTTGCCCTGATTAATATTAATGGGGATGAGCTGAGATTTATGATAGTTGATTTTGAGACCTGTAGACGTGGCATAAGCATCCAGAATATATTTCAAACACAGTAACTGATCCAAAACAGCTGGGAGTATAACCAGAGTGTCATCGGCATACTGAATGACAGGAAAATACTCAGAGGCTGGTTGTCCGATTGGGAGAGATAATAAACCCTCTGAACAAGCAGCATTGATAGCAACTTGTAAAAGTTCAGCACCAGCCACAAATAACAAAGGAGAGAGTGGGTCACCTTGTCTAACCCCTCTCTTACACTGAAACTCTGCCCCAGGAACCCCATTCAATAGAATAGAAGAAGAACCAGACCCAAAGATCAAACTTATCCATTTTAACCATCTATCATCACATCCCATATGCCTCAGAATGGTCAAAATAGAAGAATGCTCAATAGTATCGAATGCCTTTGCAAAATCCAGCTTAATCACCACTATTTCTCTGCCAGAAGCTTTACATTGATGAAGATATTCAAAGGACCATGCAATACAATCCTGAATATTCCTCCCCTTGATAAAGCCATAATGATTTCTATGGACAAGTTTCAAAATCCACTTTTGCAACCTCTCTGCCAAGATCTTTGTCAATACCTTTAGAACACAATTTAATAAGGATATAGGTTTGTAGCCATTGACAGTCTCAGGAGAAATAACCTTTGGGACAATAGTAATAAAGGAGCTATTAAGGCTCTGCAAACTGACAGCCCCTTCCCAAAAATCAGAGCACAAATTGTAGAAATCTCCTTTTATAATCTCCCAACAGGTTTTTAGAAAAAGACCATTGAATCCATCTGGGCCAGGTGCCTTGTCAACAGGAAGAGAGCTAATCACTTTATCAATCTCCTGTGAAGAAAAGGGAACAGAAAGAGCCTCTAGACCAGGCACCCTTGTAAACAAAACTTCCAAGTCAAAGGACATCACAGGTGAGTGAAATACACCCATTCTATTTTTAAAGGCAGACAAAAAAACAGCTGCCTTCTCAGCATGACTATCAATCTGTGTCCCATCATCAAGAATAACTGAAGAAATTGAATTATGCATGTACCTTTCAGTAGCTCTAGAATGGAAATACTTGGTGTTTTCATCACCAAGTCTGGCCCATCTGTAAGTACAACGTTTTTGCCAATATTTATTCTGATAATCAAGTAACCTGTTAAGATGTCCCTTTAAAATGACTCTGAAATTTCTCTCTTGCACAAACAAGGCTCTCTTATCTTCCAGATTATCAATTTCCAATAAGACCATATTACAGTTTTCAATCATTAATTTCAATCTAGAAATAGACTTACTCCATTCCTTTAAGCTTCTTCTCAGATTCTTCATTTTTGCTGAAATAACAGTTGCACTATTAGAAGCTCTTATAGGTTTTTCCCAACTGGCCTTCACAGCTTCCTTAAAGCCAGGATGCAACGGCCAAAAATTCTCAAATCTAAATATTCTGCTTTTTGGAATTGAAGTCTCAATGGAAAGCATACAAGGTGCATGATCAGATATTGGCTTTGAAAGTGGTTTAACCATTGTATTTGAAAAAACAGAAGTCCATTCAACTGTCGAAAAGAACCAATCCAATTGTTCCAATAGTGGCTCCTCTTGCATATTGCTCCAAGTAAACCTACAGCCTTTAATTGGTATTTCCACTAGTGACTGACCACTGATAAGAGCATTAAAACGCTGCATATCAACAATATTTCCTCCCAGAATGTTTCTATTGTCAGCTGATCTAATAAAGTTAAAATCACCAAGAAAAAACCAAAGACTATCACTGGGGATGTCCAACAATGAAAACCAATCCACAAAACTCTGTCTCTCCGGATCTTTACATGGCCCATATACATTTGTGAGTGTCCAAGACCGGTTCAAGTGTACAGAAGAGAACTGAATTGAAAGTGCAAATCTTTCCTTATGAACTAGATGACCAGAAAAAACCGAGCTATTCCAGATTATTAAAAGGCCCCCTGATGCCCCAATAGAAGGCACAAATTCAAATTTATCGAAACGCCTAGGAGAGAATTTCCGAATGAACGAATGATCAAAACTTTCTTTCTTTGTCTCCTGCAGACAAATTACTGCACAACCAGATTCCTCTATTTTATTTTTGAGAGCTAGCCATTTAGCCTCTCCATTTAAACCCCTAATATTCCAAGATAGCACAACCCACAGCTTAGTAGACATTTCAGAATGAAAGTGTAGCAGCAGTAAAAGCGCCCGATAGGCTTACAAACCAAAAGGAAGTCTGACGGGAGATGGGATAACCAAAATAAACAAGCACAAGAAAACCATCCTGATGCAACAGGCGATACAACAAGATTTTATTTAGACTGCATGCAGCCATAACTATGCTTCAGACTGCTCTTCACCATCCTTCTGAACCGAAGCCAAAAGAGTGGAAGCCGACAACTCCTGGGGGGGGGGGAATACCACAGAGACGGACCCCAATATCCTACAAAACTGCCACTGGAATCTCTGGAGGTACTTGTGCCTACAGCACAACCTGACTCTCACCAACTGCCTCAGTTTGCACAGATGGGACAATGCTCAAAACAGCTCCAGGGGTTTTCCTATTCTTCACATGAGATTTCCTTTTCGGAGTAACCGACAAGTTGTTCCTGAACCCTTGGAACCTCGTGTTGCGCGGGCTGCGGCGCACCGGTTGAGGAGAAGAAGAGCCACCAACAGAAGCAACTAAGGTGTTACGATGACGCTTACGTGATACCACAATTTCATCTGGCACAGCATCCACAGACCCAACCAACTGTTCCTGAACACCATCAAGCACACTGACCCACTGAGCCTCCGGAGCAGTCACAGGAACAAGTGAAAAGCTGACATCCACAAAAACACTCACAACCTTGAACTACTGATACAAAAGGTTCTGCAGACCTTCCACCAAAGGCGCCGAAAGAAAGATAGTAGCCCCCGATCCCAGCAGCGAAATATCCATATCAGCATCCGATTCATAAGAGTTCATGCTAACATCCGAGAGATCGTCCATGATATTAAACAGAGGTGCAGAACCATCTACAGCATTCACACCCTGCTCCCCAGGGATGTGAAAGAGACGTTGCAGCACCCCCACCGGAACTAAGATCTGATCTTCTTCAGGCAACTGCAAGTTATTGTGCAAATCCATGAACTGCTGCTGTAACTGCTGCTGAGCTTGCTGAGGCTGCAAAATATGCAAATTCCAATCATGAATCACTGGGGCCACCTGCCCCTAGAAAGGATGAGGATCAACGTTCGCAGGCGGCGGCGGATCCTCCATGTTTACCTCTAATGGCAAAGCCTCCCCCGCAACAGCTTGTGCACCAAACCCTCTAAGAAGATAAGTGGGCACAGTCCAGGAAACATTTGCACCCCCCATTTGACGTACAATCAGACTACGGGGCACGAGAGCATCATCCATTAACCAGACTCTAGCTAAAACCCTCGTCAAATTACCATTAGGATCATGCCATAAAATAAGCCTGCCAAAACCAGCACAAGCCCTAGTGATAAAACTCTCAGTATGATAATCCATTGGAAAACCCAAGAACATGATCCATCTCTCTTGCCCTAGCACTGGAATCCTAAGGTTTAGAGCAGCATCATGACGAATAAATGAAATATGGGTATCCTCATCAAGATCAAAACCAGGCCCCTCAACCATAGCATCCCTAACTATGATATTCTCAAATCTGATCAGACCAATGCCAAAGGGAGAGCTACGAGCACTTCTAATGACAACATGATGATCGTAACGTAACAAACTCACCAAATCTTCAAGCATCTCAGGCCTCATTAGATCAGGCACCCCCCAATTTGCCACGGCAATAGCAAAATCCCCATGGAACAGGGGAGCATCAGCAGGTACAGCCATGTGAGCACGAACGAGCCTCTCCTCCGGCCCATCATCCAGCGTCAAGCCATCAGGGATAAAGCAAAAAGGGTTCACCTGGAAATTGGCCATGGAATCACCCAACTCGGGAGGAGGATCAGGATCAGGCTGAAGGTTAGAGCCCTGAGCCACCGAACTGACAGTAACAAGAGACAGGGGAGATTGCGAGGGAGATAACCTCACAGGTTGTTTTTTAGGCCGCCAAACTAGAGAAGATTTACACTTAACCGCAACATGCCCCTCACGCTTACAAGTGCGACATCTGATTTTATTGGTACACATGGCCAAAGCATGACCCACAGTCAGACACCTGGGACAAAAATTCATTGGCAGGGTTCGAACGTTTTCCTGAACAGCTAAAATAGAACTGACAGCAGAAGAATCTCGACTGTCCCCCAAAAAACTCCGATCAGATTTGAACAAATCCTCCAACTTAGAAATAGGAAGCAAACTGCCCGATTCAGAGCAGAATTTTCTGATATGGCCCAACTTCAAACATCGTCTGCAGCGTAGACCAATAAAACATTTCGGCCCATTGTGGTGACAGTACTGACCCGGCCCCAGACACAGAGAACATTCCGTTTGAGCGGAGGAAATATCCGGCATGAAAGAAAGGCCCAAGGTCTCCATAATTTCCAAATCAGAATAACGAGCCCGACGAAGATCACGCAAACTTTCTAACGTAGGTGCTGAAACATCCGAGAATTCCGAGCTCAGAGGGCAAGACCGTTTAGCAATTTGAAATTTTGAAAAGATGCCTGCCGATTTAATAGGACATGCAAAACTACCAAGCTGCAAGATCGTCGGACATGCAGCTGGCTCGGCGGCCTGAGACTGCCGTAGAAAACCCAGATCAGGATTAAACCTAACAGATGATAATGGATCAACTCTCTGCCTAGGAACAACCACTGATTTGCTTGCACGAACTCGAACCTTAGGAGAGGACCAATTCTCAAGCCCACAATCAACCGAACAAGCAGAAAATCCAACATGGAAAGGTTCTTGATATAGATGAAAAGTGCAGTGAAAATCAGGCCAGATCCTTGATTCCAAACGATGAATGAAGTGCCCAACCAGATTAGAGGCCACAGAGAACCTGAATGTATCATCTCCTAGCCTGAGCACTCGGAAACCAGATGGATCACCACCCAAGCAGCATTGCAGTGCAAACCCCACGGAATCCACATCCAGATGGAAAGAAGACGAGCGAAAAACGACCACCAAAAAGAACTCCTTGGAAGAAGACGAGGGAGAGAAGTGTACCGAGGACTTGAAGCGACGACGCACCTGTGTGGCCAAAGCCCTACCCGGGGATAGATCCCACAGCAGCAGACAATCCATGCCGGGATCAGCTACGATCAGGGGCACCGGCGACGAGGTAGGGTGGGAGGAGGGGGTGGGAGGGCACACGAGAGAGGAGAGCCATACTTTGTAAACTCAAATAATGCGGCATCCCTTTTATGTATCTTATTATGCTTAGATCGCGACGGTAGCATTATAAGATGATTCCTCAATTAAAGATCAAGATAAAAACTGTGTTCTCCCCAAGTATGCACCGTTGCGAAAGTTCGTCGTGTCCAAGCATCACGTGATGATCGGGTGTTATAGACTCTACGCTCACATGCAACGGGTGCAAGCCAGTTTTGCACACGCGGAAATACTTGGGTCTAACTTGACGAGCCTAGCATGTACAGACATGGCCTCGGAACATATGAACCGAAAGGTTAAGCATGAGTCATATGAATGATATGATCGACACTTCGTTGTCCACCATTGAAACCACATCTCTTCTCGTGATGATCGGATTAGGTGTGGTGAATTTGGATCATGTTCACTAAACAACTTGAGGGATGTTGAATTTAGTGGGAGTTCATCTAGTAATTTGATTAAAAGTTGAACTAGTTATCATGAACATAGTCTAATTTGTACTTGCAAATACTGTAGATCACATGGCTAAGTCCAACTTCAACTTCAACGTTTTTGCTGAGATAGAAAAGCTTAGAAACAATGGGTCTAACTTCACCAAATGGTTCCGCATTCTGAGAATCATTCTCGCTGGCGGACAAAAGGACTATGTCCTTGAGAAAGCGCTAGGTGACGCCCCTGCTAAAGATGCGCCGGCTGATGAGAAAGTTGTTTATCAGTTACGCAAGGATGATTATGATTTGATTAAGATCGCCATGTTGTATGCTATGGAATCGGATCTTCAAAATCGTTTTGAGGAGTTCGCCGGGCCCTTTGAGATTCTTGAGGAGCTGAAAACTATGTTTCAGTCTCAGGCCCGTTCTGAGAGATATGAGATCTCTAAGAAATTCTTTAACTACAAGATGGAGGAAGGGAGTTCCGTTAGTGAGCACGCCATTAAGATGTCGGGCTACACTCAACGCCTTGAGCAATTGGACTGCAAGATTCCAGAGGAGCTCAAGATTGACAGAGTTCTGCAATCACTCCCTCCTAGCTACAAAAGTTTTGTAGTTGCTCACAATCAGATTGGTTCCACTGATATGATCACTGAGCTCTTCGCTAAGATGAAAGTAGCGGAGGTGGACATCAAAAGGAATAATCATATGTTGATGGTCAACAAGCCCCCCACCTTCAAGAAAGGTAAGGGTGCAAAGAATCCCTTCAAGAAAGGCGGTGGCAAGCGCGTTGACCCTGCTGAGAAGAAGCTCAAGTCTGGTCCTAAGCCGGACACTGAGTGCTTCTATTGCAAGGACAAGGGTCACTGGAAGCGCAACTGTCCGAAGTACTTAGCGGACAAGAAGGCTGGAACCATCAAAGGTATATTTGATATACATGTTATTGATGTTTTCCTTACTAGCCCTTGTTGTAGTGCCTGGGTATTTGATACCGGTTCAGTTGCTAATATTTGTAACTCGAAACAGGAGCTACGGAATAGACGGCGGCTTGCGAGGGATGAGGTGACGATGCGTGTTGGCAACGGCTCAAGAGTTGATGTGATGGCCGTCGGCACGCACTCCTTAGTTTTACCTTCGGGATTAGTTTTAAACCTTAATAAGTGTTATTATGTGCCTGCGTTGAGCATGAACATTATTTCTGGATCTTGTTTATTGCAAGACGGTTATTCATTTAAATCGGAGAATAATGGTTGTTCTATTTATATGAGTAACATCTTTTATGGTCATGCACCTATTGTGAATGGTTTATTTCTTCTAAATCTCGAAAGGGATGAAACACACATCCATAACATTGAGGCTAAGAGATGCAAAGTAGATAGTGATAATACTACTTATTTGTGGCACTGTCGTCTAGGTCATATTGGTGTAAAGCGCATGAAGAAACTCCATTCTGATGGACTTTTGGAGTCTCTTGATTTTGAATCATTTGACACATGCGAACCATGCCTCATGGGCAAGATGATCAAAACCCCGTTCTCCGGTATGATGGAGCGAGCAACGGACTTGTTGGAAATCATACATACCGATGTATGCGGACTGATGAGTGTTTCGACGCGCGGTGGATATCGCTATTTTCTCACTTTTACCGATGACTTAAGTAGATATGGGTATATCTATTTAATGAAACATAAATCTGAAACGTTTGAAAAGTTCAAAGAATTTCAGAATGAAGTGGAGAACCATCGTAACAGAAAGATTAAGTTTCTACGATCCGATCGTGGAGGTGAATATTTGAGTTATGATTTTCTCATGCATCTTAAAGCAAGTGGAATCGTTTCACAACTCACGCCACCCAGAACACCACGGCGCAATGGTGTGTCTGAACGCCGGAATCAAACCCTATTAGATATGGTCCGATCAATGATGTCTCTTACTGATTTGCCGTTATCATTTTGGGGTTATGCATTAGAAACCGCTGCATTCACTTTAAATAGGGCTTCATCTAAATCCGTTGAGACGACACCGTATGAACTATGGTTTGGTGCTAAACCTAAGTTGTCGTTTCTTAAAGTTTGGGGATGCGAAGCTTACGTCAAGAAGTTGATGCCGGACAAGCTCGAACCCAAAGCGGAGAAATGCGTCTTCATAGGATACCCTAAGGAAACTATTGGGTATACCTAAAGGGAATATGCCCTGAGAGGCAATAATAAAGTGTTTATTATGTGTATTCCAAGTATATGATAGATGTTTATTTTGCATGCTATAATTGTATTAATACGGAAACGTTAATACATGTGTGTTTAATAAACAAACAGAAAGTTCCTAGTTATGCCTCTCTCATAAACTAGCTCGTTGATTAACAAGATGATCAAGGTTTCCTGATCATGGACATTGGATGTTGTTAATAACGGGATCACAACATTAGTGTAATGGTGTGATGAACATTCATCCGAAGTATAGCATTATGATCAAAGTCATTGAGTTTATATTGCTATAACAACTTACGAAGTGATCCTAATCCTTAGACCATGAGATCATGTCAATCACTAACACCGGAAGAGTTTCTTGATAACATCAAACGTCACACCGTAACAGGGTGATTATAAAGATGGATTCAGAACTAATAAAGTGTTATGTTGAGGCTCATGGATCGAGAGTGGAATTTGTTCATCCCGATGATGGATAGATATACTCTAGGCCCTCTCGGTGATATCACATTAATTAGCTTGCAAGCAAGTGATTTGATCACTAGAATGTTATATCACAGGAACGAGAAAAGAGTGCATGTCGGTAACGAGATCAAACTAGGTATGGAGATACCGATGATCGAATCTCGGACATGTAATATATCGTGAAACAAAGGGATTAAGATACTAGCGTAAAAGGTTCTGACGATCACAAGAAAGTCATCGTTGAATGTGTGGGAGTCAGTATGGGTCTCCAGATCCCGCTTCTGATTATTGATCCGAGAGGGGTCTCGATCATGTCCGCATTATTCACGAACCGTAGGGTGAAACACTTAAGAGACACCGACATCTAATTGGAGCAAATGTTTCATGCCGAAAGAATGAACAAGCGCAGGAATTTATTTCACTAGATACCGAAACAGATTTTCGGGTGAAATTGCATAAAGTGGTTATGCATGTGAAATAGAATTCTAGCAAGGGGTTATTTGTGAATGTTTGTCATTAAAGTAATTGACAAAATTCTGAATAAAATAAAAGAGTTTTATTTAATGAGAGTTTGCATTAAATTTGGTGGAAATTTAATGGGAATTTGAGTGGACTTTTGAGTGGAGGGATTTTAAAGGGCATTTTGTGAGTGGAGTGTCCACCCACATGAATGAAGGAGGGGAGGGGGCAGCCCCCATGGCTGGCGGCCACCCCCTTGGGTGCCCCCCTCCTCCTATAAAAGGAGCCCCCTCCTCACTTGTCTCTCACACCTCCTCGTGAAGGATCTCTCTCCCCCTCTAGAATTTATCCCCCATGGTCTCGGACTAGCGAGATACATGTTCCCGGTGGCTATTCGGCAAGAAAGAGTTGTGCTTCCGCTGCATCGCTGGAGCGAGGAGGCGGAGGTTGCTCGGTGCCTCGAACGTGTGTGCGAGCACGGATGCGCTGCTGATTTGCGGCGCTAGGACTTCCTCTCGATCTTGAGATCGGCAAGAGATCGTCTACATCAACCACGAGTTGAACTCGTTAAGCTTTGTCGGTCTTCAAGGGTATGTTCTCTACGGATATACATCGGCCCGTTGTTTGTATCTAGTAGATAGGTCTTGGTATATAGTTCACGAGGAGAAGAATGTCTATCAGACTCGTCAAGAGGACCACAACTTAGTTCATTGCGGCATATTGTATGGGCTAGAGCCGGAACTTCGAAAGAGTTTCGAAAACGGCAATGCATTTGATACAACGGGTGAGTTGAAAATGATTTTCGACACACATGCTGCTGTAGAGAGCTACAACGCTTCAGAAAAGTTCTTTAGCTGCATGATGGAAGAGCACAACTCCGTTAGTTAGCATGTACTCAAGATGTCGGGTTACGCGGATAAGCTTGTGTCCTTGGGAATATCGATTCCCATTGACTTAGGAATCCATCGTGTTCTGCAGTCTCTGCCACCTAGATATAAGAGCTTCGTGATGAACTATAATATGCAAGGCATGAAGAAGTCTCTCCCCGAGCTTCTGTCAATGCTTAAAACTGCAGAAGTGGAGATCAAAAAGGAACATCAAGTGTTGATGATCAATAGGAACACTGGTTTCAAGAAAGACAAGAAGGGAAAACGGAAGGGAAGTAAGGGCGGCAAGCATGTTGCCGCGCCTGAAAAGAAACCCCGAGTTGGACCTAAGTCTGATTCCGAGTGCTACTATTGTAAGGGGACTGGCCACTGGAAGCGCAACTGCCCCAAGTATCTGGCAGACAAGAAGGCCGGCAAGGCAAACAAAGGTATATATGATATACATGTTATTGATGTGTACTTGACTAGTGCTCGCAGTAGCACCTGGGTATTTGATACCGGTTCAGTTGCTAATATTTGTAACTCGAATCAGGGGCTGCGGAACAAGCGACCGCTAGCAAGGGGTGATGTCAAGATGCGTGTCGGCAATGGATCAAGCGTTGATGTGATCGCCGTCGGAACGCTGCCTCTCCATTTGCCGTCGGGATTAGTTATAAACTTGAATAAATGTTATCTGGTGCCTGCACTGAGCATGAACATTGTATCTGGATCGTGTTTGATGCGAAGTGGTTATTCATTTAAATCCGAGAACAATGGTTGTTCCATTTATATGAATGAAATCTTTTATGGTCATGCACCGATGATGAATGGTTTATTTCTATTAGATCTCGATGATAATGTTACACATATTCATAATGTTGATGCTAAAAGGATTAAACTTAATGATGATATATCCGCATATATGTGGCACTGCCGTCTAGGTCATATTGGCGTTAAACGCATGAAGAAGCTCCATTCGGATGGACTTTTGGAATCACTTGATTATGAATCATTTGATACATGTGAGCCATGCCTTATGGGCAAGATGACTAGAACGCCGTTTTCCGGTTCAATGGAACGGGCGACAGATTTATTGGAAATCATACATTCTGATGTATGTGGTCCAATGAGTGTGTCGGCGTGAGGTGGATATCGTTATTTTGTTACTTTCACGGATGATTTGAGTAGATACGGTTATATCTACTTGATGAAACACAAGTCTGAAACCTTTGAAAAGTTCAAGGAATTTCAGAATGAAGTGGAAAATCATCGTAATAGAAAGATCAAATTTCTACGGTCCAACCGTGGAGGTGAGTATCTAAGTTACGAGTTTAGCACTCACATGAAAGAGTGTGGAATTGTTTCACAACTCACACCTGCCGGAACACCACAGCGAAATGGTGTGTCGGAACGTCGTAATCGTACTTTATTAGATATGGTTCGATCTATGATGTCTCTGACGGACTTGCCGTTGTCATTTTGGGGTTATGCACTAGAAACTGCTGCATTCACTTTAAATCGGGCACCATCTAAATCCGTTGAAAAGACACCGTATGAATTGTGGTTTGGAAACAAACCTAAGCTGTCATTTCTTAAAGTTTGGGGATGCGATGTTTATGTGAAGAAACTTCAACCGGATAAACTCGAACCCAAAGCGGAAAAATGCGTCTTCATAGGATACCCTAAAGAAACTATTGGGTATTCCTTCTATCACAGATCCGAGGGCAAGGTTTTTGTTGCCAATAATGGATCCTTTCTAGAGAAAGAGTTTCTCGCGAAAGGTGTGAGTAGTCGGAAGGTAGAACTCAAAGAGGTTGTGGAACCATCTCTTCAAAGTATGGCGAGTAGCGCAGCGCCGGAAGTTGTTCCGGAGTTGGCTCCACCTGTTGAAGAGGGAACTAATGATAATGATCATGAAACTCCAAAAGAGAGTACTACCGAACCTCGCAGGTCAAACAGGACGCGTGCAGCTCCCGAGCTGTATGGAAATCCTGTCATGAATTTCATGGTTGATGAAAATGATGACCCTGCGACGTATGAAGAAGCGATGATGAGCCCGGATTCCAACAAATGGTTAGAAGCCATGAAATCCGAGATGGAATCCATGTATGTGTTGGAGATATGCCCTAGAGGCAATAATAAATATGGTTATTATTATATCTTTGTGTTTATGATAAATGTTTACATTCATGCTATAATAGTATTAACAAGGAAACATTGATACTTGTGTGATTTGTAAACTTAATTTGAAGTCCCTAGTATAGCCTCTATACATCACTAGCTTGTTGGTTGATAAATGATTGTGGTTTCCCTATCATGAACATTGAGATGTTATCAACAACAAGATCATATCGTTAGGAGAATGATATGGTGGACATACTCCTATAGATAAGCGTAGCATAAAGATCAAGTCATTTTAATAGTTCAATTGCTATATGCTTTCTGATACATAGTAACCTAATTCCTTCGACCATGAGATCATGCATATCACCTTTACCGGATGGATGCTTTGATGACATCAAACACCACACCGTAACTGGGTGGCTATAAAGGTGGCATTGAGTGTTCGGAAAGTATTGGTTGAGACACATGGATCAAGAGTGGGATTTGTCCATCCATATGACGGATAGATATACTCTGGGCCCTCTCGGTGGAATGTCATCCAATTAGCTTGCAAGCATGTGACTGGCTCACAAGGGATCACATATCACGGGAACGAGAAAAGAGTACTTATCGGTAACGAGGTTGAACTAGGTATGCAGAGATACCGACGATCATAACCTCGGATAAGTAAACTATCGTGAGACAAAGGGAAATTGGTATCGTATGTAAGTGGTTCATTCGATCGCAAAGTAATCGTAGAAATATGTGGGAGCCATATGAATTTCCAGATTCCTCTATTGGTTATTGTTCGGAGAAGTGTCTCGATCATGTCCGCATAGTTCACGAACCGTAGGGAGACACACTTAAGGATTCGACGTTGTTTGAGTAGTTATGGTATTATGAGAAAGAGACCGAATGTTGTTCGGAGTCTCGGATGGGATCCGGGATATCACGAGGTGATCCTTAATAGTCCGGAGAATAAGATTCATATAAGGAAAGTCCCGTTTCGGAGTTCGGGAATGATTCCGGTGTTTTCATCGGGAATGTTCTAGAAGGTTCCGGAATGTCCGGCACTCCGGAGGGGAAGGGGTACATGAATGTGTCATTGCATGTTGGAATGATTGCATCATGTACTAAGTGTCATCGCTGTTCCAAATAAAGGATTAATTCAAATCCTAGTTTGAAAAGTCAAATAGCTAGTTTGAAAAGTCAAACGGCTAAAATTGGAAAGAGGAAAAGAGGAGGAAGGAGGGAAACCAAGTTGGGGAGGGAATCCCTCCTCCAACCGGCGGCGCCCCCTCCAAGCCGAGTTGGGGAGGGACTCCCCTCCCTCCCCGTGGCGCGGCCAGCCCCTCCACCTATATAAGGAGGGGCAGGGCTCCCTCCTCTAGACACACAAGTCCCTCACCTCAAACCCTAGAAGCTGCAGCCCTCCATAGCCGCCGCCACCCCCTAGGGTTTTGCCCTAGCCGCCGACTTGGGGGTCCCTGGAACCCTAGCCACCGGCTCTATCCCCTCCTCCTTGGTGTGTCTAAACCCTAGATCGCCGAGGAGCTCTCTCATACTCCACCATACTCGCTCCGGCTTAAGGCGAAGCCCTGCGGGATTTCCCCTCTACTTCCGGTACCACGTCGTTGTGCTGCCGGAATCACGAGGAGAGTGCTACAACCTCCGCTGCCTGCTGGAACAAGGGAGAGGAAGGTCTTCATCGAGTACCGAACGTGTGACCGACTACGGGAGCGCTGCCGGAACGCAGCGCCGGAAGGATCGTCTACGCGAACTTGAGATCGGGAAGAGTACGACTACATCACCCACGAGAATCCGCTCTCGTTAAACACTTTGGAATCTTCGAGGGTAAGTTATTCCATCGATTCGTTGCTACAATCTAGTAGATAGATCTTGGCTTGTTTGTTTGTATGCGATAGAAATTTTTTGTTTTCCATGCTACGAAACCCTACAGTGGTATCAGATCCGTGTCTATATGTAGATCTGTTGCACGAGTAGAACATAATGGTCATTGTGGGCGTTGATGCTTTTATTGTCGATTGCTTCTTGTGTACTTTGCATCTTGCGGTATGTTGGGATGAAGCGGCCCGGGCTAACCTGTAACACCCTCAGAATCGGACCTATGCAAGTTTTAGCGCTTCCCGCCAAACCCGCATAGAAACGATTCAAAGGTGCCCACCAGGCACTTTCGTGCGGGTGGAAAACGAAGTAATAACATTACACAACAGTCCTCGATGGGACCCACAGCACAGATATATATACAACACGACTCCATGAGTCAAGAACACAGAGATAATATACAAAGATCCAAATCACCTTGAAAATGATAGAGCGTCCGACTACGGACAAGATGCAAATGGGGCTAAGAGCCCTGAAGAATAACCAATGGCGTCCATAACCCTGCCCAGGGCAAGCCGGAAGGGTAACCCTGCTAACGACGCCGATCTCAAAACCTGCTTAAACAAAAGGGGTGCCGACAAAGGGCAAAGGAAAAAGAGGAGCGTCAGTACTAAGGCCAGTACACGGCGAGACTAGAATTCGGCGGTCCTCGCCTACATAGGTATGGTGGACTGCAGCGGCAGCGCAGCATGCACTAAACAACCTATAGAGACTCGATATAACTGGCGGCTATCAGAGAGGGGTACGGAAGACCTATTCGGAACCAACCTGATATTACCATCAAACAAACCCATCCTGGTGTTTCCCCCTCGAGACCAAACGAGGAAGTCAACCGAGGAACTCACACAGTTGGCAGTTTTATTTATTCAGTTATCGTTGCGGTATTTACTAGTCAGGTATAGGTAATCATCCTGATGAAATAAGCAGTGGGACGTTTTAGTTAACCATTCCGTGGTAGTTGCGACACTTACTAGTCAAATACAATTAGCATGAGATAACCCAAAACCCAGCAGTTGTTGGTATTTTTATTTAGCCATTCCGTTGTAGTTGCAATACTTACTAGTCGGATACAATTGTCGCAAGCGACAAACCAAACAAGCAATTGTTGGCAGTTTTATTTAGCCATTCCGTTGTAGTTGAAGCTGATTACTAATCATATCAGATCCAAGTCAATTTATAACAGTAAACTTTAGTTATAGTTGTCTATGATCGAGATATTGTGATCCAAGTCGTCCATAACCGTGGACACGGCTTTCAGAAAGTTTTACCCGGCCGGGGTGCACCAATAGCAACACACACACGATCGACCTCGGAAAAACCAAATCAAAACCCAACGAGGCTTTCACGACAAAGCAATCACAGGATTCAGAAATATTTCAGGGGGCCACCCCTTGGAGTACACCCGCAACGAAGTAAGCTAGCTCCGAGACGGACCCGAGGTTTGGGTGGACGGCTGTGAACGACTGGGAACCCAAAACTGAGCTTGTCGACACCGCGGAATCGTGTCCCGATCCTAAACAGTACAGTGTGCTCCTCGCACAATCGTAATAAGGCAGTAAAGCATGGCATAAGTACAGGATCGTAAATAAAACCTCAAACTAGTTTGTGGCCCCAAGAAATAAGACTGAATCAAGCTCTGGCTAAGGGGGGCCCATAATTCCCCGTATGTGGATAGCGCGATAAATCAAGGAACAGGTATCAAGCACTCGGGGTCCTACGGGACACAAGTGGACGGTTAACAACCAAATAACATCTATTGCCCACCTGTGCCTCTGTTTACCTACTTCAATTTTAGTTGTTAAACAATAATTAAAGTGAGCAATAAATAAAGCCATGATCATCTCCAACATTAACCAGGCGGCAGTTCTCCAACAACTGTGGTACTTGACGACACGCAACAGCACTTGAGCAAGCGACTACGACGCGCAAGTCCAGCTATCTACCAAACAACAGGTAATCAGATGTGTCCAAGGCAATATACGGCTGCAAGGGATTTCACGGGTACGGAAACTAGAGCATCGCAACACAGATAGCAATAGATCAACAGGGGGAATAAATACTATAAAAGTAAGATAGGTAGAAAGGGGGAGGTGCTCGCCTGAAAAACATTGCCGAAGGTTCAACCGAAGATCGGGTCGACACTCGCATCAACTCAACGGCCTTATCCGCGAAGAAGCAAAACACTAGAAGGGACACCGGATGCAATATTTAATACAACGGCAGAAGATCGGGCATGATGCATGTATGATGCATGGCATGGTAAATATGCGGTGCAATTAGGTCATATTAAGTGGAACCAGGGGTCCCGACAAATGATTATATGGTTCAAGTTGTTTATCTACCCCGCAAATTAAATGTTGTTTGAACATGGCAAAAGATAGTACCGGTTCGATGCACAAATTTAAATGAGGCCAATATAAGACTAGATTTGCCCGCATATGGGCCCCATATTTAATTATTAGGTGAATCGGCATAAGGCCCCCAAACCAATGACATGCATGCGAGAATGACAATTTAATATGCGACAAGTTGTATTATATTATAAAATAGGGTTTTCGGGAAGGGGTTCACACATTAGGGTTCGACGATCTTGGTTCCGGGGTTCGGGGTTCGGTCTCAGGGTTCGGATCTAGGGTTCGGCCTCGGCGGGAGCGTTCTCGGTTACAGAGTAGACCTTGGCGCATCCGTGGTCTTCGGGTCATGTCGACGGTCATGGCGTTCGGGATGAAGCACTCGTCGTATTTGCATCGACGACCTTGGCGTCCGGGTCCTTGACGAACTTGGCGTAACCGGGATGGAGGGCTTGCCGTATCGGGGAGAAGATCTTGAAGGGTGCCGGCTTCAATTGTCGATGGCGAACTTGTTCGGTACCGGGGTTTTTCGGAGATCTTGGCACAGCGCCGGGTACGGGATCGGTCTTCGGGTTCGGGGGTCACGGCGTCCGTGACGAAGATCAGGTCGTCCGTGATGAAGATCTGGGTGGTTTCCTGGAAGGAGCCCTTGAGGTTTCCGGCTTGCTTACAGATGGCAAACTTGAGGTTTAATTGGGGTTCATTGTCATGGTCGTCCTTCGACGAAAAAGTTAGAAACGTGCCGGGGTTGTTCCGAGAAGATCTCGAGAGGCCCGGGTAGACAGGATCAGCCGACCAAGCATACAGTGATGAGCAGCAGGACGGACTTGAGCTTCTTGAGGAACACCACGCGCTTCTCCATGTGCCTCCCCGTGAGCAGGATCAGCACCGTACCGGTGTGATGGTCGACCTGAGCTTGGTGGGTTTGGGCTTGCGGGTACCGACGGTGCGTGGCTTGACGTCGTCGGCGGGGTAGAACTTGGCTCAGCGACGGCGGCTGTCTTCTCGGCCTTGGGGAAGGCGCCGCCGTTCTCGGCCTTGATGGCCTGGAGCCCGCGGCGGTGGAAGGGCGGTGGCGATGGGGCCTGGCGGCGCGGGAGGACGGGGTGGGGGAGAAGGCGACGGGGAGGGAGCCGGAGACGGGGCGCCTGGGAGGCGGAGCGGCGGACGGCGAAGCACGACGAGGGGAGGGGCGGCCGGAGGCGAGCTCGGGGGCGAGCGGGGAGAGGCAGACGGGGGAAGGAGGAGCCGGCGGGAGGGGAGGCGAGCGGTGGAGGCGCTGGAGGAGAAGCCGGGTGAGCGGGGTGGTCGCCGGCGGCGGCCAAGGCGAGCTCGGGCGGCGGCCGGAGGGAGGGGAGGGAGGCCCGCGAGCGTCGGAGAAGAGGAGGAGGGGCGGCGCCGGGTGGAGAGGAGGAGCTGGCGAACGGAGGGGGAGAGATGTTGGAGATATGCCCTAGAGGCAATAATAAATGTGGTTATTATTATATCTTCGTGTTTATGATAAATGTTTACATTCATGCTATAATAGTATTAACAAGGAAACATTGATACTTGTGTGATTTGTAAACTTAATTAGAAGTCCCTAGTATAGCCTCTATACTTCACTAGCTTGTTGGTTGATAGATGATTGTGGTTTCCCTATCATGAACATTGAGATGTTGTCAACAACAAGATCATATCGTTGGGAGAATGATATGGTGGACATACTCCTATAGATAAGCGTAGCATAAAGATCAAGTCATTTCAATAGTTCAATTGCTATATGCTTTCTGATACATAGTAACCTAATTCCTTCGACCATGAGATCATGCATATCACCTTTACCGGATGGATGCTTTGATGACATCAAACACCACACCGTAACTGGGTGGTTATAAAGGTGGCGTTGAGTGTTCGGAAAGTTTTGGTTGAGACACATGGATCAAGAGTGGGATTTGTCCATCCACATGACGGATAGATATACTCTGGGCCCTCTCGGTGGAATGTCATCCAATTAGCTTGCAAGCATGTGACTTGGTCACAAGGGATCACATATCACGGGAACGAGAAAAGAGTACTTGTCAGTAACGAGGTTGAACTAGGTATGCAGAGATACCGACGATCATAACCTCGGATAAGTAACATATCGTGAGACAAAGGGAAATTGGTATCGTATGTAAGTGGTTCATTCGATCGCAAAGTAATCGTAGAAATATGTGGGAGCCATATGAATTTCCAGATTCCTCTATTGGTTATTGTTCGGAGAAGTGTCTCGATCATGTCCGCATAATTCACGAACCGTAGGGAGACACACTTAAGGATTCGACGTTGTTTGAGTAGTTATGGTGTTATGAGAAAGAGACCGAATGTTGTTCGGAGTCTCGGATGGGATCCGGGATATCACGAGGTGATCCGGAATGGTCCGGAGAATAAGATTCATATAAGGAAAGTCCCGTTTCGGAGTTCGGGAATGATTCCGGTGTTTTCATCGGGAACATTCTAGAAGGTTCCGGAATGTCCGGCACTCCGGAAGGGAAGGGGTACATGAATGTGTCATTGCATGTTGGAATGATTGCATCATGTATTTAGTGTCATCGCTGTTCCAAATAAGGGATTAAATCAAATCCTAGTTTGAAAAGTCAAACGGCAAGTTTGAAAAGTCAAACTGCCAGTTTTCGGAAAGAGGAGAAGGAGGATTGGTGGAGGCCGAATTGGAGGAGGGTTCCTCCCTTGGCCGGCGCACCACCAAGCCGACTTGGGGAGGGACTCTCCTCCCCTTGGCGCCAGCCCCCTTCCACCTATATAAGGAGGGGCAGGGCTCCCCTCCTAGACACACAACTTTCACCTCTAGATCTCCGGTTTAGAGCCGTTTTGGATTAGAGCTTCTAATTGCTTTAGCCAGCGGTTTAGAGCCTTCTAATTGGTTTAGAGCCTTCTAATTGGTGTGTCTAATTACTAGACCACTAATAGCCTCTCTCATAAGCTCCACCATACTCGCACCGGCTTAAGGCGAAGCCCTGCGGGATTTCCCCTCTACTTCCGGTACCACGCCGTTGTGCTGCCGGAATCGCGAGGAGAGTGCTACAACCTCCGCTGCCTGCTGGAACAAGGGAGAGGAAGGTCTTCGTCGAGTACCGAACGTGTGACCGACTGCGGGAGCGCTGCCGGAACGTGGCGCCGGAAGGATCGTCTACACGATCTTGAGATCGGAAAGAGTACGACTACATCACCCACGAGAATCCGCTCTCGTTAAACGCTTTGGAATCTTCGAGGGTAAGTTATACCATCGACTCGTTGCTACAATCTAGTAGATAGATCTTGGCTTGTTTGTTTGTATGCGATAGAAAATTTTTGTTTTCCATGCTACGAACCCCTACAGTGGTATCAGAGCCAGGTCTATATGTAGATCTGTTGCACGAGTAGAACACAATGGTCATTGTGGGCGTTGATGCTTTTATTGTCGATTGCTTATTGTGTACTTTGCATCTTGCGGTATGTTGGGATGAAGCGGCCCGGGCTAACCTTACATGACATCGTTCATGAGACTTGCTCCACGCTTGACATGCAACTTGTATTGCATAAGTGGCTTTGCGGGTGCCTGTTTCTCCTAGCATAGTAAAGATCCAATACACAACGGGTGATTAACAATACTTGTGTCAACGTTGTGGTTCTTGTTCGTAAGTTAGAACGACACTTATTGAAAGCCCCAAACCACGTAAAATATGCAAAGAAAGTAGAGGCGTCTAACTTTGTTTTGCAGGGGTGTGCAGTGATGTGATATGGCCATGATTGTGATTATATTTGATGTATGCAATGTTCCTTATTGTAAGTCGGCAACCGGCAGGAGCCATATGGTTGTCTTTAATTTATGTTAAGACCCGCGTGTCTATTCAAAGTAGTTGTAATAGTTGAAGCCGGTGGACGACAACCATGGAGAGGCGTCATTGACCTTGATGCAATGCCGGTGATGATGGAGATCATGTTCGTGCTTGAAGATGGAGATCAAAGCACAAAGAAGAAAGGCCATATCATATCACATATATATTGAATTGCATGTGATGTTAATCCTTTATGCATCTTGTATTGCTTAGTAGACAACGGTAGCATTATAAGATGATCCCTCATGCACATGAATTTCAAATCATAAAGTGTTCACCCTTAGTCAGCACCGTTGCTAAAGCTTGTTGTTTCGAAGCACCACGTGATGATCGGGTGTGTTAGATTCCGCAAGTGTATACAACGTGAGCAAGCCAGATTTGCTCATGCGGAAACTAAGGTTTGATCTTGACGAGCCTAGCATGTACAGACATGGTCTCGGAACACGGATCACCGAAAGGTAAAGCATGAATCATATAGTAGATATGATGAACATGACGATTGTTCGCCATTGAAACTATATCAACTCTCGTGATGATCGGTGTTGATGTAGTGGATTTGGTTCGTGTGATCACTAAAACAATGTGAGGGATGTTGTTTTGAGTGGGAGTTCACCTAGTTTAAATACATTAATTAATTTGAACTCAATTTATCATAAACTTAGTCTAAACTATTGCAAATATGTTGTAGATCAATGGCAACCCCTACCATCAATTTTAATGCGTTCCTAGAGAAAGAAAAGTTGAAAAACAATGGAAGCAACTTCGCGGATTGGTTCCGCAATTTGAGGATTGTCCTCACAGCTGGTAATTTGACCTATGTGCTGGATGCACCGCTGGGTGACCCACCTGCAGCTGATGCTCCCGATGAAGTAAAGAATGTTTACCTCGCTCGGAAGAATCAGTACTCCATAGTTCAGTGTGCTATCTTGTATGGTTTAGAATCGGAGCTTCAGAAAAGGTTTGAGGATTCAGACCCATATGATATTGTCGAGGATCTCAAATTGATTTTTGAGACTCATGCGGCAATTGAAAGCTATGAAGCTTCTGAAAAGTTCTTTAACTGCAAGATGGAAGAAGGCAGCTCCGTCAGTGAGCATGTGCTTAAGATGTCAGGGCACGCAAACAAACTTCAAAGCTTGGGTATAGTGATTCCTAATGCTTTGGGGATTTACCGTGTCCTCCAATCACTACCACCAAGTTACAAGAACTTTGTGATGAACTACAACATGCAGAACATGAACAAGACGTTGCCAGAACTCTTTGCCATGTTGAAATCTGCAGAAGTGGAGATCAAGAAAGAGCACCAAGTGTTGTTGGTCAATAAGACCACCAAATTCAAGAAAGGCAAGTCTAAGCAAAAGGGACACTTCAAGAAGGGTGGTAAGAAAGCTACCACGCCGACGAAGAAGACCAGGGCTGGACCTAAACCTGATACTGAGTGCTTTTACTGCAAGGGAGAAGGTCACTGGAAGCGGAATTGCCCAAAGTACTTGGCGGATTTGAAGAACGGCAACATCAAGAAGAAAGGTATATCTGATATACATGTTATTGATGTGTATCTCACTAGTACTCGTAGTAGTGCCTGGGTATTTGATACTGGTTCGGTTGCTCATATCTGTAACTCGAAACAGGTGCTGCAGAATAAACGGAAACTAGCGAAGAACGAGGTGACGATGCGCGTGGGAAACGGATCAAAGGTTGATGTGATCGCGGTCGGCACGCTACCCCTTCATCTACCATCGGGATTAGTTTTATACTTAAATAATTGTTATTTGGTGCCTGCGTTGAGCATGAACATTATATCGGGATCTTGTTTATTGCGAGACGGTTACTTGTTTAAATCCGAGAATAATGGTTGTTCTATTTATATGAGTAATATGTTTATGCACATGCACCTTTGATAGATGGTCTATTCTTATTGAATCTCGATAGTAGAAATACACATATCAACAACATTGAGGCTAAACGATTGAAATCAAGCGATAATTCAACCTATATGTGGCACTGTCGTCTTGGTCACATCGGAGTGAAACGTATGAAGAAACTCCATTCCGATGGACTTCTTGAATCACTTGATTTTGAATCACTTGAAAGATGCGAAGCATGTCTGATGGGAAAAATGACTAAGACTCCATTTTCTGGTATGATGGAGCGAGCTACAGACTTATTGGAAATCATACATACCGATGTGTGTGGTCCAATGAGTGTAACATCGCGCAGTGGTTATCGTTATGTTCTTACCTTCACGGATGACTTGAGTAGATATGGGTATATCTATTTCATGAAACATAAGTCCGAAACTTTCGAGAAGTTTAAGGAGTTTCAAAGTGAGGTAGAGAATCAACGTAACAAGAAGATTAAATTTCTACGTTCTGATCGTGGAGGTGAATATCTAAGTTACGAGTTTGGCGAGCATTTGAAGAAATGCGGAATACTTTCACAATTGACACCGCCGGGAACACCACAGCGTAATGGTGTGTCCGAACGTCGTAATCGAACTCTCTTAGATATGGTTCGTTCTATGATGTCACTTACAGATTTATCGCTATCATTTTGGGGTTATGCATTAGAAACAGCCGCATTCACTTTAAATAGGGCACCATCTAAATCCGTTGAAACGACACCGTATGAATTATGGTTTGGGAAGAAACCTAAATTGTCGTTCTTTAAAATTTGGGGATGCGAAGCCTATGTAAAGAAGTTACAGCCGGACAAGCTTGAACCCAAAGCGGAAAAATGCGTCTTCATAGGATACCCGAAGGAAACTATTGGGTATACCTTCTATCATAGATCCGAAGGCAAAATCTTCGTTGCCAAGAATGGATCCTTTCTAGAGAAGGAATTTCTCTCGAAAGAATTGACTGGAAGGAAAGTAGAACTTGACGAGGTTGTCGAACCTTCTCTCGAAATTGCGAGTAGCACAGCACCGGAAGAAGTTCCTGTGGTGCCTGCACCAATAAGAGAGGAAGCTAATGATGGTGATCATGAAACTTCGGTTGAAGTTGCTACAGAGCCTCGGAGGTCAACGAGAACTCGTGCCACTCCCGATTGGTATGATTCCGTTATGAATGTCATGGTGGTGGACAACACCGATGACCCCGAGACATATGAGGAAGCAATGATGAGCCCAGATTCCAATAAATGGCAAGAAGCCATGAAATCCGAGATTGGATCCATGTACGAAAACCAAGTATGGACTTTGGTGGACTTACCAGATGGCCGAAAGGCTGTCGAGAACAAATGGATTTTCAAGAAGAAAACAGATGCTGATGGTAATGTTACTGTCTATAAAGCTCGACTTGTCGCAAAAGGGTTTCGACAAATTCAAGGAGTTGACTACGATGAGACTTTCTCACCGGTAGCGAAGCTAAAGTCTGTGAGGATTATGTTAGCAGTCGCTGCATATTATGATTATGAGATATGGCAGATGGATGTCAAAACAGCATTCCTCAATGGAGACATTGATGAAGAGTTGTATATGATGCAACCCAAAGGTTTTGTCGATCCTAAAGATGCTAACAAGGTATGCAAACTTCAACGGTCCATCTATGGATTGAAGCAAGCATCCCGAAGTTGGAATCAACGTTTTGATAAGGTAATCAAAAGTTTTGGTTTTATACAAACTTATGGAGAAGCTTGTATTTACAAGAAAGTGAGTGGGAGCTCTGTAGCATTCTTAATACTATATGTGGATGACATATTGTTGATTGGGAATGATGTAGACCTTCTTAATAGTGTCAAGGAATATTTGAATAATAGTTTTTCAATGAAGGATCTTGGCGAAGCAGCTTACATATTAGGCATAAAGATTTATAGAGATAGATCGAAACGCCAAATATCATTGTCACAGAGTACATATTTGGACAAAGTTCTAAAGAGGTTTGGAATGGAAGAAAGCAAGAAAGGGTTCTTGCCCATATTGCCCAATACGACCTTGAGTAAAACTCAAAGTCCGACATCGGCAGAAGATAGAGAAAGGATGAGTAAGACTCCCTATGCCTCAGCCATAGGATCTCTAATGTATGCCATGCTATGTACTAGACCCGACATTGCATATGCTGTTAGTTTAACTAGCAGATATCAAAGTGATCCAGGAGTGGATCATTGGACAGCGGTCAAAAACATCCTTAAGTACTTGAGAAGAACTAAGGATATGGTTCTTTCTTATGGAGGTGATGAACAGCTCGTTGTTAATGGTTACACCGATGCTAGTTGGAACACTGATCCGGATGATTCTAAATCGCAATCCGGATACGTATTTATTTTGAATGGTGCAGCAGTTAGCTGGAGGAGTGCAAAGCAAAGCGTTGTGGCGAGATCTTCAACTGAATCGGAATACATGGCTGCTTCGGAGGCTTCACAAGAAGCGATATGGATGAAGAGTTCATTACAGAGCTGGGTGTGGTTCCTAGTGCGCTGGACCCAATGTCTATCTACTGTGATAACATGGGCGCCATAGCCAATGCGCAAGAACCAAGGTCACACAAGAAGCTGAAGCATATCAAGCTGCGTTTTCACGCTATTCGAGAACATATCCAGGATGGGGATATAAAGATTTGCAAAGTACACACAGATCTGAATGTGGCGGATCCATTGACTAAACCTCTCCCGAGGGCAAAACATGACCAACACCAAACTGCCATGGGTGTTCGGTATATTACCATGTAATCTAGATTAGATGACTCTAGTGCAAGTGGGAGACTGTTGGAGATATGCCCTAGAGGCAATAATAAATGTGGTTATTATTATATCTTCGTGTTTATGATAAATGTTTACATTCATGCTATAATAGTATTAACAAGGAAACATTGATACTTGTGTGATTTGTAAACTTAATTAGAAGTCCCTAGTATAGCCTCTATACTTCACTAGCTTGTTGGTTGATAGATGATTGTGGTTTCCCTATCATGAACATTGAGATGTTGTCAACAACAAGATCATATCGTTGGGAGAATGATATGGTGGACATACTCCTATAGATAAGCGTAGCATAAAGATCAAGTCATTTCAATAGTTCAATTGCTATATGCTTTCTGATACATAGTAACCTAATTCCTTCGACCATGAGATCATGCATATCACCTTTACCGGATGGATGCTTTGATGACATCAAACACCACACCGTAACTGGGTGTTATAAAGGTGGCGTTGAGTGTTCGGAAAGTTTTGGTTGAGACACATGGATCAAGAGTGGGATTTGTCCATCCACATGACGGATAGATATACTCTGGGCCCTCTCGGTGGAATGTCATCCAATTAGCTTGCAAGCATGTGACTTGGTCACAAGGGATCACATATCACGGGAACGAGAAAAGAGTACTTGTCAGTAACGAGGTTGAACTAGGTATGCAGAGATACCGACGATCATAACCTCGGATAAGTAACATATCGTGAGACAAAGGAAATTGGTATCGTATGTAAGTGGTTCATTCGATCGCAAAGTAATCGTAGAAATATGTGGGAGCCATATGAATTTCCAGATTCCTCTATTGGTTATTGTTCGGAGAAGTGTCTCGATCATGTCCGCATAATTCACGAACCGTAGGGAGACACACTTAAGGATTCGACGTTGTTTGAGTAGTTATGGTGTTATGAGAAAGAGACCGAATGTTGTTCGGAGTCTCGGATGGGATCCGGGATATCACGAGGTGATCCGGAATGGTCCGGAGAATAAGATTCATATAAGGAAAGTCCCGTTTCGGAGTTCGGGAATGATTCCGGTGTTTTCATCGGGAACATTCTAGAAGGTTCCGGAATGTCCGGCACTCCGGAAGGGAAGGGGTACATGAATGTGTCATTGCATGTTGGAATGATTGCATCATGTATTAGTGTCATCGCTGTTCCAAATAAGGGATTAAATCAAATCCTAGTTTGAAAAGTCAAACGGCAAGTTTGAAAAGTCAAACTGCCAGTTTTCGGAAAGAGGAGAAGGAGGATTGGTGGAGGCCGAATTGGAGGAGGTTCCTCCCTTGGCCGGCGCACCACCAAGCCGACTTGGGAGGGACTCTCCTCCCCTTGGCGCCAGCCCCCTTCCACCTATATAAGGAGGGGCAGGGCTCCCCTCCTAGACACACAACTTTCACCTCTAGATCTCCGGTTTAGAGCCGTTTTGGATTAGAGCTTCTAATTGCTTTAGCCAGCGTTTAGAGCCTTCTAATTGGTTTAGAGCCTTCTAATTGGTGTGTCTAATTACTAGACCACTAATAGCCTCTCTCATAAGCTCCACCATACTCGCACCGGCTTAAGGCGAAGCCCTGCGGGATTTCCCCTCTACTTCCGGTACCACGCCGTTGTGCTGCCGGAATCGCGAGGAGAGTGCTACAACCTCCGCTGCCTGCTGGAACAAGGGAGAGGAAGGTCTTCGTCGAGTACCGAACGTGTGACCGACTGCGGGAGCGCTGCCGGAACGTGGCGCCGGAAGGATCGTCTACACGATCTTGAGATCGGAAAGAGTACGACTACATCACCCACGAGAATCCGCTCTCGTTAAACGCTTTGGAATCTTCGAGGGTAAGTTATACCATCGACTCGTTGCTACAATCTAGTAGATAGATCTTGGCTTGTTTGTTTGTATGCGATAGAAAATTTTTGTTTTCCATGCTACGAACCCCTACAAGAGAGGCTCCGCCGGAGGTGAGGAAGAGAGGAGGCGGGGCCCGCGCGTGGGTGAGGGTCGCCGGGTGGCGCGCGGGGCCGAGCTAGAGGAGGGGGAGAGGGTGGCCAGGGGCGGGCGGTTGCAGACGCGAGGAAGAAGGGAGCGGGGTGGGTGGAAGGAACGGCTGAGGGAGAGAGAGGGAGCGGCCAGTGGGGCCGGTGCGTGGGGTTGCGCGTGGGTCCAGGGGGCAGCCTGAGTGGGTTGGGTGCGGGTGTGTCCAGGGAGGAAGTGGGCAGTAGGGAGGTGGGGCGCGGTGGGGCCCAGGGGACAGCGGCAGGTGGGGTGGAACGGGTCCAAGAGGGTGGGGGCTGTGGGGAGAGAGGGAGAGGTGGGAAAAGGGTAGAATTAGGTGGCGGCCTGGGATTGGTTAGAGGGGAGGGAGAGGGTGAGGTGGCAGCCAGGGATTGGGTGGGGTGAGGTGGCTGGAGGGTGGGTAGATAGGACTGGGGTAAGAAAAGACTTGGGGTGGGGTCTAAGCTGGACCGATTTTTATTCTGGGGGTGGTCGTTCGGGTCGAATCGGGCCGTTTGACTGCCCCACTAAAAATAATTTAATATTTTATTTGTTTCAAACAGGGCTTCTGCCAACCGATAGCAGACAAACAAAATAAATCCGGAGTCCCGGGTTTTGCATTTGAACAAAGACGGGGCGTTTAGAAAACAAAAATAGGTTTTTCCGAAAATAGTTTTATGCAAGCAAATGCAAGATGATGACGATGCTCAAATGCAATGTGGCATGATGTCATGAGCATGCGGTCATGATGATGCAATGCACAAAAACAACGCGATTTTCTAGTAGCGGTTTTGGCGGGATGCCACATAACCTTACATGACATCGTTCATGAGACTTGCTCCACGCTTGACATGCAACTTGTATTGCATAAGTGGCTTTGCGGGTGCCTGTTTCTCCTAGCATAGTTAAGATCCAATTTACAACGGGTGATTAACAATACTAGTATCAATGTTGTGGTTCATGTTCGTAAGTTAGAACGACACTTATTGAAAGCCCCAAACCACGTAAAACATGCAAAGAAAGTAGAAGCGTCTAACTCTGTTTTGCAGGGGTGTGCAGTGATGTGATATGGCCATGATTGTGATTATATTTGATGTATGCAATGTTCCTTATTGTAAGTTGGCAACCGGCAGGAGCCATATGGTTGTCTTTAATTTATGTTAAGACCCGCGTGTCTATTCAAAGTAGTTGTAATAGTTGAAGCCGGTGGACGACAACCATGGAGAAGCGTCATTGACCTTGATGCAATACCGGTGATGATGGAGATCATGTTCGTGCTTGAAGATGGAGATCGGAAGCACAAAGAAGAAAGGCCATATCATATCACATATTATGAATTGCATGTGATGTTAATCCTTTATGCATCTTGTATTGCTTAGTAGACGACGGTAGCATTATAAGATGATCCCTCATGCACATGAATTTCAAGTCATAAAGTGTTCACCCTTAGTTAGCACCGTTGCTAAAGCTTGTTGTTTCGAAGCACCACGCGATGATCGGGTGTGTTAGATTCTGCAAGTGTATACAACGTGAGCAAGCCAGATTTGCTCATGCGGAAACTAAGGTTTGATCTTGACGAGCCTAGCATGTATAGACATGGTCTCGGAACACGGATCACCGAAAGGTAAAGCATGAATCATATAGTAGATATGATGAACATGTCGATTGTTCGCCATTGAAACTATGTCAACTCTCGTGATGATCGGTGTTGATGTAGTCGATTTGGTTCGTGTGATCACTAAAACAATGTGAGGGATATTGTTTTGAGTGGGAGTTCACCTAGATTAACTTTATTATTAATTTGAACTCATTTTGTCATAAACTTAGTCTAAACTATTGCAAATATGTTGTAGATCAATGGCAGCCCCTACCATCAATTTTAATGCGTTCCTAGAGAAAGAAAAGTTGAAAAACAATGGAAGCAACTTCGCAGATTGGTTCCGCAATTTGAGGATTGTCCTCACAGCTGGTAATTTGACCTATGTGCTGGATGCACCGCTAGGTGACCCACCTGCAGCTGATGCTTCCGATGAAGTAAAGAATGTTTACCTCGCTCGGAAGAATCAGTACTCCATAGTTCAGTGTGCTATCTTGTATGGTTTGGAATCGGAGCTTCAGAAAAGGTTTGAGAATTCAGACCCATATGATATTGTCGAGGATCTCAAATTGATTTTTGAGACTCATGCGGCAATTGAAAGCTATGAGGCTTCTGAAAAGTTCTTTAACTGCAAGATGGAAGAGGGCAGCTCAGTCAGTGAGCATGTGCTTAAGATGTCTGGGCACGCAAACAAACTTCAAAGCTTGGGTATAGTGATTCCTAATGCTTTGGGGATTTACCGTGTCCTTCAATCACTACCACCAAGTTACAAGAACTTTGTGATGAACTACAACATGCAGAACATGAACAAGCAGCTGCCAGAACTATTTGCTATGTTAAAGTCTGCAGAAGTGGAGATCAAGAAAGAGCACCAAGTGTTGTTGGTCAATAAGACCACCAAATTCAAGAAAGGCAAGTCTAAGCAGAAGGGACACTTCAAGAAGGGTGGTAAGAAAGTTACCACGCTGGCGAAGAAGACCAAGGCTGGACCTAAGCCTGATACTGAGTGCTTTTACTGCAAGGGAGAAGGTCACTGGAAGCGGAATTGCCCAAAGTACTTGGCGGATCTGAAGAACGACAACATCAAGAAGAAAGGTATATCTGATATACATGTTATTGATGTGTATCTCACTAGTACTCGTAGTAGTGCCTGGGTATTTGATACTGGTTCGGTTGCTCATATATGTAAATCGAAACAGGTGCTGCAGAATAAACGGAAGCTAGCGAAGAACGAGGTGACGATGCGCGTGGGAAACGGATCAAAGGTTGATGTGATCGCGGTCGGCACGCTACCCCTTCATCTACCATCGGGATTAGTTTTATACTTAAATAATTGTTATTTGGTGCCTGCGTTGAGCATGAACATTATATCGGGATCTTGTTTATTGCGAGACGGTTACTTGTTTAAGTCCGAGAATAATGGTTGTTCGATTTATATGAGTAATATGTTTTATGCACATGCACCTTTGATAAATGGTCTATTCTTATTGAATCTCGATAGTGGAAATACACATATCGACAACATTGAGGCTAAACGTTTGAAATCAAGCGATAATTCGACCTATATGTGGCACTGTCGTCTTGGTCACATTGGAGTGAAACGTATGAAGAAACTCCATTCCGATGGACTTCTTGAATCACTTGATTTTGAATCACTTGAAATATGCGAAGCATGTCTGATGGGAAAAATGACTAAGACTCCATTTTCTGGTATGATGGAGCGAGCTACAGACTTATTGGAAATCATACATACCGATGTGTGTGGCCCGATGAGTGTAGCATCGCGCAGTGGTTATCGTTATGTTCTTACCTTCACGGATGACTTGAGTAGATATGGGTATATCTATTTCATGAAACATAAGTCCGAAACTTTCGAGAAGTTTAAGGAGTTTCAAAGTGAGGTAGAGAATCAACGTAACAAGAAGATTAAATTTCTGCGTTCTGATCGTGGAGGTGAATATCTGAGTTACGAGTTTGGCGAGCATTTGAAGAAATGCGGAATACTTTCACAATTGACACCGCCGGGAACACCACAGCGTAATGGTGTGTCCGAACGTCGTAATCGAACTCTCTTAGATATGGTTCGTTCTATGATGTCACTTACAGATTTACCGCTATCATTTTGGGGTTATGCATTAGAAACAACCGCATTCACTTTAAATAGGGCACCGTATAAATCCGTTGAAACGACACCGTATGAATTATGGTTTGGGAAGAAACCTAGATTGTCGTTCCTTAAAGTTTGGGGATGCGAAGCCTATGTAAAGAAGTTACAGCCGGACAAGCTAGAGCCCAAAGCGGAAAAATGCGTCTTCATAGGATACCCGAAGGAAACTATTGGGTATACCTTCTATCACAGATCCGAAGGCAAAATCTTTGTTGCTAAGAATGGATCCTTTCTAGAGAAGGAATTTCTCTCGAAAGAAGTGACTGGAAGGAAAGTAGAACTCGACGAGGTTGTCGAACCTTCTCTCGAAATTGCGAGTAGCGCAACACCGGAAGAAGTTCCTGTGATGCCTGCACCAATAAGAGAGGAAGCTAATGATGGTGATCATGAAACTTCGGTTGAAGTTGCTACAGAGCCTCGGAGGTCAACGAGAACTCGTACCACTCCAGATTGGTATGATCCCGTTATGAGTGTCATGTTGGTGGATAACACCGATGACCCCGAGACATATGAGGAAGCGATGATGAGCCCAGATTCCAATAAATGGCAAGAAGCCATGAAATCCGAGATTGGATCCATGTACGAAAACCAAGTATGGACTTTGGTGGACTTACCGGATGGCCGGAAGGCTGTCGAGAACAAATGGATCTTCAAGAAGAAAACAGATGCTGATGGTAATGTTACTGTCTATAAAGCTCGACTTGTCGCAAAAGGGTTTCGACAAATTCAAGGAGTTGACTACGATGAGACCTTCTCACCGGTAGCGAAGCTAAAGTCTGTTAGGATTATGTTAGCAATCGCTGCATATTATGATTATGAGATATGGCAGATGGATGTCAAAACAGCATTCCTCAATGGAGATATTGATGAAGAGTTGTATATGATGCAACCAAAAGGTTTTGTCGATCCTAAAGATGCTAACAAGGTATGTAAACTTCAACGGTCCATCTATGGATTGAAGCAAGCATCCCGAAGTTGGAATCAACGTTTTGATAAGGTGATCAAAACTTTTGGTTTTATACAAACTTATGGAGAAGCTTGTATTTACAAGAAAGTGAGTGGGAGCTCTGTAGCATTCTTAATACTATATGTGGATGACATATTGTTGATTGGGAATGATGTAGACCTTCTTAATAGTGTCAAGGAATATTTGAATAATAGTTTTTCAATGAAGGATCTTGGCGAAGCAGCTTACATATTAGGCATAAAGATTTATAGAGATAGATCGAAACGCCAAATATCATTGTCACAGAGTACATATTTGGACAAAGTTCTAAAGAGGTTTGGAATGGAAGATAGCAAGAAAGGGTTCTTGCCCATGTTGCCCAATACGACCTTGAGTAAAACCCAAAGTCCGACATCGGCAGAAGATAGAGAAAGGATGAGTAAGACTCCCTATGCCTCAGCCATAGGATCTCTAATGTATGCCATGCTATGTACTAGACCCGACATTGCATATGCTCTTAGTTTAACTAGCAGATATCAAAGTGATCCAGGAGTGGATCATTGGACATCGGTCAAAAACATCCTTAAATACTTGAGAAGAACTAAGGATATGGTTCTTTCTTATGGAGGTGATGAACAGCTCGTTGTTAATGGTTACACCGATGCTAGTTGGAACACCGATCCGGATGATTCTAAATCACAATCTGGATACGTATTTATTTTGAATGGTGCAGCAGTTAGCTGGAGGAGTGCAAAGCAAAGCGTTGTGGCGAGATCTTCAACTGAATCGGAATACATGGCTGCTTCGGAGGCTTCACAAGAAGCAATATGGATGAAAGAGTTCATTACAGAGCTGGGTGTGGTTCCTAGTGCGCTGGACCCAATGTCTATCTACTGTGATAACATGGGCGCCATAGCCAATGCGCAAGAACCAAGGTCACACAAGAAGCTGAAGCATATCAAGCTACGTTTTCACGCTATTCGAGAACATATCCAAGATGGGGATATAAAGATTTTCAAAGTACACACAGATCTGAATGTGGCGGATCCGTTGACTAAACCTCTCTCGAGGGCAAAACATGACCAGCACCAAACTGCCATGGGTGTTCGGTATATTACCATGTAATCTAGATTAGATGACTCTAGTGCAAGTGGGAGACTGTTGGAGATATGCCCTAGAGGCAATAATAAATATGGTTATTATTATATCTTTGTGTTTATGATAAATGTTTACATTCATGCTATAATAGTATTAACAAGGAAACATTGATACTTGTGTGATTTGTAAACTTAATTTGAAGTCCCTAGTATAGCCTCTATACATCACTAGCTTGTTGGTTGATAAATGATTGTGGTTTCCCTATCATGAACATTGAGATGTTATCAACAACAAGATCATATCGTTAGGAGAATGATATGGTGGACATACTCCTATAGATAAGCGTAGCATAAAGATCAAGTCATTTTAATAGTTCAATTGCTATATGCTTTCTGATACATAGTAACCTAATTCCTTCGACCATGAGATCATGCATATTACCTTTACCGGATGGATGCTTTGATGACATCAAACACCACACCGTAACTGGGTGGCTATAAAGGTGTCATTGAGTGTTCGGAAAGTATTGGTTGAGACACATGGATCAAGAGTGGGATTTGTCCATCCATATGACGGATAGATATACTCTGGGCCCTCTCGGTGGAATGTCATCCAATTAGCTTGCAAGCATGTGACTGGCTCACAAGGGATCACATATCACGGGAACGAGAAAAGAGTACTTATCGGTAACGAGGTTGAACTAGGTATGCAGAGATACCGACGATCATAACCTCAGATAAGTAAACTATCGTGAGACAAAGGGAAATTGGTATCGTATGTAAGTGGTTCATTCGATCGCAAAGTAATCGTAGAAATATGTGGGAGCCATATGAATTTCCAGATTCCTCTATTGGTTATTGTTCGGAGAAGTGTCTCGATCATGTCCGCATAATTCACGAACCGTAGGGAGACACACTTAAGGATTCGACGTTGTTTGAGTAGTTATGGTATTATGAGAAAGAGACTGAATGTTGTTCGGAGTCTCGGATGGGATCCGGGATATCATGAGGTGATCCGGAATAGTACAGAGAATAAGATTCATATAAGGAAAGTCCCGTTTCGGAGTTCGGGAATGATTCCGGTGTTTTCATCGGGAATGTTCTAGAAGGTTCCGGAATGTCCGGCACTCCGGAGGGGAAGGGGTACATGAATGTGTCATTGCATGTTGGAATGATTGCATCATGTACTAAGTGTCATCGCTGTTCCAAATAAAGGATTAATTCAAATCCTAGTTTGAAAAGTCAAATAGCTAGTTTGAAAAGTCAAACGGCTAAAATTGGAAAGAGGAAAAGAGGAGGAAGGAGGGAAACCGAGTTGGGGAGGGAATCCCTCCTCCAACCGGCGGCGCCCCCTCCAAGCCGAGTTGGGGAGGGACTCCCCTCCCTCCCCTTGGCGCGGCCGGCCCCTCCACCTATATAAGGAGGGGCAGGGCTCCCTCCTCTAGACACACAAGTCCCTCACCTCAAACCCTAGAAGCTGTAGCCCTCCATAGCCGCCGCCACCCCCTAGGGTTTTGCCCTAGCCGCCGACTTGGGGGTCCCCAGAACCCTAGCCGCCGGCTCTATCCCCTCCTCCTTGGTGTGTCTAAACCCTAGATCGCCGAGGAGCTCTCTCATACTCCACCATACTCGCTCCGGCTTAAGGCGAAGCCCTGCGGGATTTCCCCTCTACTTCCGGTACCACGCCGTTGTGCTGCCGGAATCACGAGGAGAGTGCTACAACCTCCGCTGCCTGCTGGAACAAGGGAGAGGAAGGTCTTCGTCGAGTATCGAACGTGTGACCGACTGCGGGAGCGCTGCCGGAACGCAGCGCCGGAAGGATCGTCTACGCGATCTTGAGATCAGGAAGAGTACGACTACATCACCCACGAGAATCCGCTCTCGTTAAACACTTTGGAATCTTCGAGGGTAAGTTATTCCATCGATTCGTTGCTACAATCTAGTAGATAGATCTTGGCTTGTTTGTTTGTATGCGATAGAAATTTTTTGTTTTCCATGCTACGAAACCCTACAGTATGAAAATCAAGTTTTGAACTTGGTGGAATTACCTCACGACCGAAAGGCCGTGGAGAACAAATGGATTTTCAAAAGGAAAACTGATGCTGATGGTAATGTGACCGTCTATAAAGCTCGACTTGTCGCAAAGGGGTTTCGACAAATTCAAGGAGTTGACTACGATGAGACCTTCTCTCCCATAGCGATGCTAAAGTCAGTTAGGATTATGTTAGAAATTGCTGCATATTTCGATTATGAGATATGACAGATGGATGTCAAAACCGCGTTTCTCAATGGTAATATTGAAGAAGAGTTGTATATGATACAACCAAAGGGTTTTGTCGATCCTAAGGATGCTAACAAGGTGTGCAAGCTTCAGCGATCCATCTATGGATTGAAGCAAGCATCACGAAGTTGGAATCTCCGCTTTGATGAGGTGATCAAAGAGTTTGGATTTGTCCAAACTTATGGAGAAGCTTGTATTTACAAGAAAGTGAGTGGGAGCAATGTAGCATTTCTGATATTATATGTGGATGACATATTATTGATCGGAAATGATATAGATCCTTTAAACAGTGTTAAAAGTTATCTAAATAGCAAATTTGCAATGAAGGACCTAGGTGAAGCGTCATACATATTAGGCATAAAGATCTATAGAGATAGATCTATGCGCCTAATAGGGATATCACAAAGTACATACCTTGATAAGATTTTAAAGAAGTTTAAAATGGACGGAAGTAAGAAGGGGTTCTTACCTATGTTGCAAGGCAAGACATTGAGTAAGACTCAAAGTCCGGCTTCGGCAGAAGAAAGAGAGATAATGGACAAAGTCCCCTATGCTTCAGCCATAGGCTCTATAATGTACGCCATGCTATGTACAAGACCGGATGTGGCACATGCTATTAGTTTGACTAGTAGGTACCAATCGGATCCAGGTTTGGAACACTGGATAGCGGTCAAGAATATCCTTAAGTACTTACGAAGAACTAAGGATATGTTTCTTGTATACGGAGGTGAAGAAGAGCTCGTCGCTAAGTGTTATGTCGACGCTAGCTTTGACACCGATCCGGATGACTCTAAGTCTCAATCCGGATACGTATTTCTCATGAATGGCGGAGCGGTTAGTTGGAGGAGCTCCAAACAACCTGTGGTAGCGGGATCAACAACGGAGGCCGAATATGTTGCTGCTTCAGAAGCGTCTCAGGAAGCAGTTTGGATGAAGGAGTTCATATCCGAACTAGGAGTGGTGGCAAACGCGTTGGACCCAATGGTGATCTATTGTGACAACAATGGTGCCATTGCCAATGCCAAAGAGCCAAGGTCTCACAAGAATTCCAAGCATATTAAGCGCCGGTTTCACTCCATCCGCGAGCATGTCAAGGATGGAGATATAAAGATTTGTAAAGTACATACGGATCTCAATGTAGAAGATCCGTTGACTAAAACTCTCCCTAGAGCAAAACATGATCAACACCAGAACTCAATGGGTGTTAGATTTATCACTATGTAACTAGATTATTGTCTCTAGTGCAAGTGGGAGACTGAAGGGAATATGCCCTGAGAGGCAATAATAAAGTGTTTATTATGTGTATTCCAAGTATATGATAGATGTTTATTTTGCATGCTATAATTGTATTAATACAAAAACGTTAATACATGTGTGTTTAATAAACAAACAGAAAGTTCCTAGTTATGCCTCTCTCATAAACTAGCTCGTTGATTAACAAGATGATCAAGGTTTCCTGATCATGGACATTGGATGTTGTTAATAACGGGATCACAAAATTAGTGTAATGGTGTGATGAACATTCATCCGAAGTATAGCATTACGATCAAAGTCATTGAGTTTATATTGCTATAACAACTTACGAAGTGATCCTAATCCTTAGACCATGAGATCATGTCAATCACTAACACCGGAAGAGTTTCTTGATAACATCAAACGTCACACCGTAACAGGGTGATTATAAAGATGGATTCAGAACTAATAAAGTGTTATGTTGAGGCTCATGGATCGAGAGTGGAATTTGTTCATCCCGATGACGGATAGATATACTCTGGGCCCTCTCGGTGATATCACATTAATTAGCTTGCAAGCAAGTGATTTGATCACTAGAATGTTATATCACAGGAACGATAAAAGAGTGCATGTCGGTAACGAGATCAAACTAGGTATGGAGATACCGATGATCGAATCTCGGACATGTAATATATCGTGAAACAAAGGGATTAAGATACTAGCGTAAAAGGTTCTGACGATCACAAGAAAGTCATCGTTGAATGTGTGGGAGTCAGTATGGGTCTCCAGATCCCGCTTCTGATTATTGATCCGAGAGGGGTCTCGATCATGTCCGCATTATTCACGAACCGTAGGGTGACACACTTAAGAGACACCGACATCCAATTGGAGCAAATGTTTCATGCCGAAAGAATGAACAAGCGCAGGAATTTATTTCACTAGATACCGAAACAGATTTTCGGGTGAAATTGCATAAAGTGGTTATGCATGTGAAATAGAATTCTATCAAGGGGTTATTTGTGAATGTTTGTCATTAAAGTAATTGACAAAATTCTGAATAAAATAAAAGAGTTTTATTTAATGAGAGTTTGCATTAAATTTGGTGGAAATTTAATGGGAATTTGAGTGGACTTTTGAGTGGAGGGATTTTAAAGGGCATTTTGTGAGTGGAGTGTCCACCCACATGAATGAAGGAGGGGAGGGGGCAGCCCCCATGGCCGGCGACCACCCCCTTGGGTGCCCCCCTCCTCCTATAAAAGGAGCCCCCCTCCTCACTTGTCTCTCACACCTCCTCGTGAAGGATCTCTCTCCCCCTCTAGAATTTATCCCCCATGGTCTCGGACTAGCGAGATACATGTTCCCGGTGGCTATTCGGCAAGAAAGAGTTGTGCTTCCGCTGCATCGCTGGAGCGAGGAGGCGGAGGTTGCTAGGTGCCTCGAACGTGTGTGCGAGCACGGATGCGCTGCTGATTGGCGGCGCTAGGACTTCCTCTCGATCTTGAGATCGGCAAGAGATCGTCTACATCAACCACGAGTTGAACTCGTTAAGCTTTGTCGGTCTTCAAGGGTATGTTCTCTACGGATATACATCGGCCCGTTGTTTGTATCTAGTAGATAGGTCTTGGTATATAGTTCACATCGTAGGAAAATTTTTGTTTTCTATGATGCGAACCCTACAATACCTTCTATCACAGAACCGAAGGCAAAGTGTTTGTCGCAAAGAACGGTTCCTTTCTTGAGAAGGAGTTTCTCTCGAAAGAAGTGAGTGGGAGGAAAGTAGAGCTAGACGAGGTTATTGAACCTTCTCTTGAATTGGAGAGTAGCGCAGCACCTGAAATTGTTCCAGTGCCGCCTGCACCAACAATAGAGGAAGCTAATGACAAGGATCATGAAGCTTCGGACGATGCTACTACTGAACGTCGCAGGTCGACAAGGTCGCGTGCCCCTCCTGAGTGGTACGACAACCCTGTCTTGACTGTCTTGTTAGTAGAATACAGTGAACCTACGAACTATGAGGAAGCGATGATGAGCCCAGACTCTGAGAAATGGCTAGAAGCCATGAAATCCGAATTGGGATCCATGAGCGAAAACCAAGTATGGACTTTGGTGGACCCTCCTAGCGACCAAAAGGCCGTTGAGTGCAAATGGATCTTCAAGAAGAAAACGGACGCGGATGGTAATGTTACCGTCTATAAAGCACGGCTTGTCGCGAAAGGTTTTCGACAAGTTCAAGGTGTTGACTACGATGAGACTTTCTCTCCCGTAGCGATGTTTAAGTCCATTCAGATTTTATTAGCAACTGCTGTGTTTCATGATTATGAAATATGGCAGATGGATGTCAAGACTTCTTTCCTCAATGGCAACATTGATGAAGAGTTGTATATGATGCAACCCGAAGGTTTTGTCGATCCTAAGGATGCTGATAAAGTATGCAAACTTCAGCGTTCCATTTATGGACTGAAGCAAGCATCTCGGAGTTGGAACCTTCGTTTTGATCAAGTGATCAAGAGCTTTGGATTTGCTCCAAATTGCTACGAAGATTGCATCTACAAGAAAGTGAGTGGGAGCTCGGTGACGTTTCTGGTACTATATGTGGATGACATATTGATTATCAGAAATGACATTAACATGCTTAACGATGTGAAGAGTTATTTGAACAAGTGTTTTTCAATGAAAGACCTAGGTGAAGCTGCTTATATATTGGGCATCAAAATCTATAGAGATAGACAAAGACGCCTGATAGCTTTAAGAAAGAGTACATACCTAGACAAAGTTCTGAAAAGGTTCAGAATGGATAAGGCAAAGAAAGGTTCAATGCCTATGTTGTCAGGTAAGATATTGAGCAAGGCTCAGTGTCCAGCTACGGTAAATGATAGGGAAGCTATGAGCAAAGTGCCTTATGCCTCGGCCATAGGTTCTATCATGTATGCCATGTTGTGTACTAGACCGGATGTGTCCAATGCTCTTAGTTTGACGAGCAGATATCGAAGTGATCCAGGAGTGGAACACTGGACAGCCGTGAAGAACATCCTAAAGTACCTAAATAGGACTAAAGAAATGTTCTTAGTCTATGGGGGTGATGAACAACTCGTCGTAAAAGGTTACGTCGACGCTAGTTTTGACACCGACAAGGATGATTCTAAATCTCAGACAGGATACGTGTATATTTTGAATGGAGGAGCTGTGAGCTGGAGAAGCTGCAAGCAAAGCGTGATCGCGGGATCTACAGTAGAAGCGGAATACATGGCTGCTGCAGAAGCGTCAAGTGAAGGAGTTTGGATCAGTAAATTCATCACTGAGCTTGGCATGGTTCCAAGTGCATTGGACCCACTGGAGATATTGTGTGACAACACTGGCGCCATAGCACTCGCTAAGGAACCAAGATATCATCCAAAGACCAAGCATATCAACCGCAAGTTTCATATAATCCGAGATTATATAGCAGATGGAGATCTAAAGATTAGCAAAGTACATACAGATCTGAATGTCGCAGATCCATTGACTAAACCTCTTCCACGTGTAAAACATGATCAGCACCTCAGTGCCATGGGTGTGAGATTGTTGCCAGATGTAAACTAGATTATTGACTCTAGTGCAAGTGGGAGTCTGTTGGAATTATGCCCTAGAGGCAATAATAAAGCTGTTATTATTATAATTCTTGTTCATGATAATGTTTATATTCCATGCTAGAATTGTATTAAGCGAAACTTTAATACTTGTGTGGTTTGTGAACAACACCGTGTCCCTAGTACGCCTCTATGGACTAGCTCATTGATCAATGATGGTTAAGGTTTCCTAACCATAGACATGAGTTGTCAATTGATAATGAGATCATATCATTGGGAGAATGATATGATGGACAGACCCAAACTAAGCGAAGCAATTAGATCGTGTCATTGTGTTCGTCTTTGCGAAGCTTTTCTTATGTCAAATATTGTATTCCTTAGACCATGAGATAATACAACTCCCTGGTATCGGAAGAAAGCTTTGAGGTCATCAAACGTCATCCTATGAGAGGGTGATCATAAAGGTGTCTCTCAGGTGATCGGAAAGTATCTGTTGGGTTGTATGTATTGAGATGGGATTTGTCCCTCCCAAGTCAGAGAGATATACTTCGGGCCCACTCGGTAATCGATATCAACACCGCTTGCAAGCATGTGGTTAAGGAGTTAATCACAAAGTGATATCGGATTACGGAACGAGTAAAGTACTTGCTGTGAACGAGATTGAACTAGGTATGACGGTACCGACGATCGAATCTCGGGCAAGTAAAATATCGCGAGACGAAGGGAATATATATATGAGATTGATTGAATCCTGGCATCGTGGTTCATCCGATATGATCATCGATGAATGTGTGGGAGTCAATATGGGTTTCCAGACCCCGCTGTTGATTATTGATAGAAGATCATGTCTGCATATTCTCGAACCCGCAGGGTCACACACTTAAAGTGTCTCGACGCTAGGATAGATTGGATAATTGGTTTATGAGTTTTTGTTCGGAGTCTCAGATGGGATCCGGGACATCACGAGAGGTTCTGGAGTGGTCCGGAGAATAAGATTCATATAAGGCAGTGCAGTTTTTGGAGTTCGGAATTGTTCCGGGTTAATCGGTATTGTACCGGAAGCTTCTAGAACCTTCCGGAAGGGGACCAACGTGGCCCCACCTTCCGGGAGGGGGCATGGGCCTATGAGGTAGTGCCCTGGCCGCATTGGGCCAGGGGCACAAGGCCCCATAGGGCCCAGCCGGCCAAGAGAGGTTTAAACTCTAGATAGAGCTTCTAGAAGGGGGGTTTCCTTGCCCCCCACTCTTCCTCCTTGGGGCCGCCGGCCTTGGCTTGGGGAGGGGCTAGGGCTGCGCCCACCCCTCTATATATAGAGGGCTGGGGGAGCACCAACCCCCTACGCCTTCCCCTCCAACCCTAGCCGCCCTGCTGCCCTCCTCTCTCCCTCCCGACTGCTTGTAGGCGAAACCCTGCTGCAGAAATTCTCCACCAAATGCACCGCGCCGTCGCGTTGTAGATCCAACCCATATCTCCACCATACTTGCTGGACCAAGGAAGGGGGAGACGTCGAGGTGCCGCACGTGTGCATCTCACGGAGGCATCGCCACTTGTGGTGCTAGATCGGATCGGATCGCGAGGAGGAGAAGCGAGTACGACTACATCACCCACGTTCCGACGAACGTTCCGCTGTGCGAATCTTCAAGGGTATGAAGATCTAATCCAATCTCTCTCGTTGTTTGCATCTCCTAGATTAGATCTTGGCTTCCCTCTATTCGCATCCGTAGAAAATTCTGATTTACTATGCCGCGAAACCCATCAGTGGTATCAGAGCTAGATCTATGCGTAGATGTGTTTCACGAATAGAACGCAACATGGTTGTTACGGGCGTTGATGTTTTCTGTTGCAAGCCTCTTGTTTGTGTTCTTCTTATGACGCGATATAGTGAGATTGAAGCGGTCCAGGCCAACCTTACGCGATGTCGTTCGCGAGACCGGCTCCGCACTTGACGTGTGGCTTGTTCCACACATGCGGCTGGTGGATGCCAGTTTCTCTCACTATAGTTGTCATGGGATTAACACCGGAGTTTGGCAACCATAATATCACTATTGTGGCTTTCCGTAGGTAATAATCGTTCTTAGCATCTACTCCCTTAAGCCACGTAAAACATGCAACAACAAAGTAGAGGCGTCTAACTTGTTTTTGCAGTGAGTGTTTTCTGTGATATGGTATGGCCCAAGATGTGATGTGTATAATGTATGTGATGATCATGTTTTGTAATGTTTCACGACTTGCATGTCGATGAGTACACAACCGGAAGGAGCCATATGGTTGTCTTTATAATTGTGTATGACCTGTGTGTCAACTTCTTATACGCCATGTAATAGTTTCACTTTTCGCTAAGTAGTTAGCAATAGTTGTAGTTGCTATTCGTGGTGGAGGCAATCATGGTGGAGTGATGGAGATCATGCCGGCACGCACAAGATGGAGATCATTGCGCGAAGATTGGCTATACCATGTCACATTAAAGTTATATGCATGTGATGTTTATCCTTTTATGTATCTTTTTTTTGAGGAATTACAGCAGGAGAGTCTCCTACTGCTCTTAAATTAAAGAAAAACAGAATATGTTACAACATATTTACAAAGGGCAAGAGAATATGCCTCTAGAAAAGCTAAACTCTCACCTCCCTTACAAAGGAAAAAAGCTGGTCTCTAAGAGCTGGTTTCAGCCTAGCCCCTAGAAGATGAATATCAGAGGAGAATTGTGCTAGCCAATACTGGATATCTGGATCTACATTATCAAAATATTTTATGTTTCTTTGCTTCCAGATATTCCAAGCACAAAGAATAGCACACTCAAGAAAAACTTCCAATCCCACAAGTTTAAGAATAAGAACAAAACTGAAGGAAAGGGAAAGTTCGATGGCAAGAATAAGGCCACGCACTCAACCAACTTCAAGAAGAAAAATGATAAGAGGAAAGGATCTTGCCACGTCTGTGGTGATCCTGATCATTGGGCTCCTAGCTGCCCTAATCGCTTTGATAAGCGTCAACATGGGAACAGCGAAAAGACCGTGAATGTTGTTATTAGCGATACTGAGATGAAGGATGCCGGGTATGGTATTTTACCTACTATCCTTTCAGTATGTCATTCTCCTGATTGGTGGATAGACACGGGTGCTAATACACATGTATGTTCTGATATTTTCATGTTTTCCTCTTATCAGGTCTCAAGGACCTCTTCCGTGCTGATGGGCAGGGAAGACCGTACAGCTAAAGAATGTGCAGCACGTTCCCTCCATCAATAAGAATCTCGTCAGTGGATCGCTTTTATGTCGAGATGGCTTTAAGTTGGTTTTTGAGTCCAATAAAGTTGTAATTTCTAAGTATGTACAATTTTTTGGAAAGGGTTATGAGTGCGGAGGTCTGTTCCGCTTGTCTTTGTCAGACTCATGTACTAAAGTTATTAATCATGTTTCCAATGATAATGAGTCCAATGTTTGGCATTCACGACTCTGTCATATTAACTTTGGTTGCATGACGCGGCTAGCCAATATGAGTTTAATTCCGAAATTTACCACTGTCAAAGGTTCTAAGTGCCAAGTTTGTGTGCAAGCAAAGCAACCCCGCAAGTCTCATACGGCTGCGGAACCGAGAAACTTAGCACCTCTAGAACTTATACATTCAGATCTTTGTGAGATGAATGGTGTGTTGACAAAAGGTGGAAAAAGATACTTTATGACTTTGATTGATGACTCCACTAGATACTGCTATGTTTATCTTCTGAAATCTAAATATAAAGCTTTGAACTACTTCAAAATCTATAAAGCTGAGGCAGAAAACCAACTTGATCTTAAGATCAAGCGGCTAAGGTCGGATCATGGTGGAGAGTACTTTTCAAATGAATTTGATTTATTCTGTATGGAACAAGGTATTATACATGAGAGGACGCCTCCCTACTCACCTCAGTCAAATGGGGTTGCCAAAAGAAAGAACCGCACTCTAACTGATTTGGTTAACGCCATGTTAGATACATCGGGTCTTTCCAAGGAATGGTGGGGGGAGGCGCTAATGACTGCATGTCATGTCCTAAACCGTGTTCCTGTAAAGGATAAAACCATGAATCCATTTGAGGAATGGGAAAATAAAAGGCTTAAACTCTCTTACTTACGAACTTGGGGTTGTTTGGCGAAAGTCAATATTCCAATACCCAAGAAGCGAAAGCTTGGACCAAAAACCATTGATTGTGTTTTTCTGGGATATGCTTTTCATAGCATTGGCTATAGATTTTCGATAGTAAAATCTGAGGTATCTGACATGCATATTGGTACAATTATGGATTCGAATGATGCGACTTTTTGAGGACACCTTTCCTATGAAAGGTATGTCTAGCTCATCAAATCAGGAGATGACTAGTTCATCTAGTCAGGAAATTTCTATAATTCCTGAACCCACTATGCCGATAGAACACTCTGATGATCCTGTGGAGGATGACAATGAAGCTCCCAAAAGGAGCAAGAGACAAAGGACTGCAAAGTCTTTTGGTGATGATTTCATTGTGTACCTTGTGGATGATACTCCCACTTCTATTTCAGAAGCCTATGCATCTCAAGATGCTGACTACTGGAAGGAAGTTGTCCGAAGCGATATGGACTCCATCTTAGCAAATGGTACTTGGGAAATCACTGATCTTCCTTATGGGTGTAAACCTGTAGGATGTAAATGGGTGTTCAAGAAAAAGCTTAGACCTGATGGTACTATTGAAAAGTACAATACACGTCTTGTGTCTAAGGGTTATACCCAAAAGAAAGGTGAAGACTTCTTCGATACTTACTCACCTGTAGCCAGATTGACCACTATTCGAGTACTACTTTCCTTGGCTGCCTCACATGGTCTTCTCGTTCATCAAATAGACGTTAAGACAACTTTTCTAAATGGAGAGCTAGATGAGGAAATTTATATGGAGCAGCCTGATGGATTTGTAGTAGATGGTCATGAATGAAAGGTATGTAAGTTAGTGAAGTCTTTATATGGTCTTAAGCAAGCTCCTAAACAGTGGCACGAGAAGTTTGAAAGAACTTTAACTGCTGAAGACTTTGTTGTAAACGAAGCTGACAAATGTGTGTACTATCGCCATGGTGGGGGCGAGGGAGTTATTATGTGTCTCTATGTTGATGACATATTGATATTCGGGACCAACCTCGCTGTTATCGGTCAAAGAGTTCCTATCTCGCTGCTTTGAGATGAAGGACTTGGGAGTGGCTGATGTAATTTTAAACATCAAGCTACTAAAGAATGACAATGGTGGGATTACATTGCTTCCGTCTCACTATGTGGAAAAGATATTGAGTCGCTTCGGGTATAGCGACTGCAATTATTCTCCAACACCTTATGATCCGAGTGTGCTACTTCGAAAGAATCGAAGGACTGCTAAAGATCAATTGAGATATTCTCAAATTATTGGCTCGCTCATGTATTTAACCAGCGCTACTAGACCTGACATCTCCTTTGTTGTAAGCAAACTGAGTCGATTTGTGTCAAATCCTGGAGATGATCATTGACATGCTCTTGAAAGAGTTTTGAGCTATTTGAAAGGCACTGCGAGTTATGGTATTCACTATACTGGGTATCCTCAGGTACTTGAGGGTTATAGTGATTCAAACTGGATATCTGATGCTGATGAGATTAAGGCCACAAGTGGTTATTTGTTTACACTTGGTGGTGGCGCTGTTTCCTGGAAGTCTTGCAAGCAGACCATCTTAACGAGGTCAACTATGGAAGCAGAACTCACAACATTAGGCATGGCCACTGTTGAAGCAGAGTGGCTTCGTGAGCTCTTGATGGACTTACCTGTGGTTGAAATACCAATACCCGCCATCCCAATGAACTGTGATAATCAAACTGTGATCGTCAAAGTAAACAGTTCTAAGGATAATATGAAGTCATCAAGGCATGTGAAGAGGAGATTGAAATCTGTCACGAAACTGAGAAACTCCAGAGTTATTGCATTGGATTATATCCAAACATCTAAAAACCTGGCAGATCCCTTCACAAAGGGTTTATCATGCAATGTGATAGATAATGCATCGTGGGAGATGGGTTTGAGACCCACGCTATGAGTTAATCCCGGTGACAACCCACTCTATGTGATCGGAGATCCCGTGAATTAGAGCTGGGAGACAAGCTGTTGGTTAGCTGAGAGGAGAGTATCCCCATATTATATTTACATATCCATAAAGATAAAATACTCTCTTAATCTGCATGGCAGGTTGATATTTATCTTAATGTGTTCCAAGTGACTTTTTATAAGCGGAGATGTTGTCCTGCAGAACATCTATTGAGGAACACACCTATGTGAGTCTGACTGTCAAACGTCGCAGTCCATGAGAGTTGGTTGCTCTCTAATAAACTCATGAAAGGCCCTGGAGTATGACGCATAAGCTCCAAACCGCGGGGAAGCCAACGGTAGCCCTGTACCGGTCTAGATTTGTGTGAAACTAGCGCGCAGAAAACTTGTAGTTCAAGGCATAGTCCACTATTCAAGTTGCTAGCTAGTGTAGCATGAAGTTTAACATGAAAGTTCAACTTAACAGTCTCCACTACATACTGGTATATAAAACAATGTTCTGGAAGGAAAATAATGTGATGTGCCAATGAGACTTTGTGGGGGATTGTTGGAATTTGATGAGTTTTGGGTTGTTGGTCCATTAGACAAATTCTGAAATTCTCTTTGGTCCACTTGTGTATGGCAGCTTATGGCTGTGCTAGTGGTGCTAAAGTTTAGTCCCACATTGCTAGTTGAAGGGGAGTTGGACCACCTTATATAGTAGAGTGTTGCACCACTCACTAAGGTGTGACAAGAAGAGTAGCCCTCACGCACTCCTCCTCCGACGCCGCCCGCCTCGCCTCGTCACGACGCGCGCGCGCGCCGCGGGTTGCGGGAATCTCGCCGAGCCGAGCTTTATTTTGCTTGTTGAGAAAACTGATTATGAATCATTAACGGACGCGTTGCCGTTTCCAGTTTTTATGGACGTGGCTGTTACCGACTCGGACGTGGGCTGAGCCCACGATCCTCCTAACCTGCACTATATAAGCGTCCGGGCTAAACCTAATCGGCACCGTATCAATCCACACACGCGCCTACCTCCAGAACCTTGCGCTGCCGCTTTCGTCTTCTCCATCCCGGCTTGCGGCGTGCACCGCAGATCGGGACGGTAGGCCTCCGGAACCCCGCCTCTCGTGAACCTGTACGGGTGAGGGGCGATCAGGTTTTTGGGGAGCGCTCAAGCGCGACTATTGATAACCACGACGTCGTCCGACGGCGAGTTCCCGAACGACGACTTCTTCCCGGATGTGAGCGACCTCTTCGACAACCTCGACATGGGCGACACTGCTACAACCGCTGCGGCTGCTATTCAGCCTACATCGTATGTGATCTCGATTTCTCTCTTTCGGATTATGCTAGAGTTATTTGTTCTAACGTTTGGTGTAGATGTGATAGGTTTATCTCCTATAGATGTAATCTGTTCATCTACTTTGCTGATCTGCATAATTGGTTTTAGTACCGTTTGTATGATCATGATTTATCAGTTTATTATTCGGATTAAATTATATGGATTATTGCTTATATTTCCAATAGAATATATCATTAATATCATTGTAACAATTTATGTTCTACGCGATTATGTTTGCTAGTTAGAGTGTAGCTCCACGATCATTAGCCCATCAAGTAATTACTATTTCCCTGGTGGTGTTTCTCCCTTCATTCTTTTTTTTTTTTGGAGCAACCGGCAGGAGCTCTGACTTTTCAAATAGATAGAGGGAAAACGAAGCACACGGTACATGGGAGCATGTTTTGGTTAAGGTGAAAACATGCGGAAAAACACTGTAGAACAAAAACCCCCCAAAAAACGCCTAATCAGGCTCCGCGGGAATGGCAGGCCCGAAGGCCACAAAAGCCTAGGCGCGTTGCCTGATATCCTCCCTAGCGATCTTAGCCACCTCGACATAAGTCAGCCGCCGTCCGGTGAAGATTCGTCTGTTTCTCTCTTTCCAAGCGTTCCAGAGGACATATAAGAGTCGACCACTTAAAGTTCTTTTTGCGTTCGATGGTATTCCGACAATCAGATTGTCCCACCATTCAGTGAGGGAATGGAAGCCGTGGCCATGAAACACCCCTGCAGCGTTGTCCCAAAGTTGGGTGAGGGTCCAGACTGCTGTACTAAAAGGACAATCTTTGCAGAGGTGATTGGCCGTCTCGGGCGCGCTAAGGCAAAGAGCGCAGATAGGGTCGTGCGTCCACCCCCTAGAGGCTAAGTTATCAGCCGTAAGGAGCTTGCCATGCATGGCCAGCCAACCAAAAATCTTGCATTTGGGTTCGGCATGGGCAGTCCACAACTTTTGGGCAATGAACTTGGGGTGACTGCCGTGGAATTGCGCAAGGTACGCAGAGGTAGCACTATAGTTTCCATCCGCCGTCAAAGTCCAAACTATCCCATCTTTTTGTCCTGGAGTCAGCTGCGTGCTCGCAACCACGTCCCAAACTTTGATGAACTGGGCAAGCTGCACCGGAGTGGTCAGGCTAGAAATGGCGCGTATCCAGTTTCCGTCAGCTAATTCTTTGGCCACGATTCTGGTTTTTCTCGAAGCAATCTTGAAAAGGTCCGGCGCCCAAAGGCGTATGGGGCCATGCTGAGACCAGCTGTCGTGCCAGAATGAGGCCGTCTCACCATCACCTAGGGAGATTTTCGTGGAAGCTCTGAAGAGATCCATGTCGGCATCGTCACAGGGGAGCTTAGAACCCGCCCAGGTGCGTTGGGGGTCAGTCCACTGTAGCCAAGGCCATCAGAGTCTGAGGGCCCGTCCCGTTCGTTGCAGGTGAGGCATCCCAAGCCCACCCAGATCTTTCGGTCTACAGAGCGTCGTCCAGCTAACTAAAGCTCTTCCTCTTGCCGCGTGCTCGCCTTCGTCGTCGGCCCAGGCGAAGTTCCTTGCAATACGAGTAATCTTATCTCTAGCCCATTTGGATAAGGGGATGACTGTAGCATGGTAGACTGCGATGGCCATGAGGACGGACTTGGCAAGGGCAATTCTTCCAGGTCGAGCAAGAAACTTCCCTTTCCACCCAGGAAGCTTTCCTGCAATCTTGTCAATGAGGGGCTGTAGATCTACTTTACGGAGTCGCCTGAAGTGCAGTGGCAGACCCAAGTATTTTCCTGGGAACGTAGTGATCTTTGCCGGGAAGGCAGAGAGGACATTCCGAAGGTCGAAATTGTCACATCTTATGGGGAAGACCTCCGTCTTAATTAGGTTGGTGATGAGGCCACTGGCCTTTCCGAAGCAGTCTAGAATGTCAGAGATAGCCTGGAGCTCTTCTTTCACAGGGTTGACAAAAATTACGGCATCATCCGCATAGATGGAGATTCTGCAACGAGGCTTGCGTGATCGGATTGGACTGAGGATACCGCGTTGACTTGCAATCGAGAGGATGCGCTGTAATGGGTCAATGGCGAGGATGAATAGCATGGGAGAGAGAGGATCACCCTGTCTGAGGCCCTTGGCGTGCTGAAATGGCCTTCCCGGATCTCCATTAAGAAGCACCCTGGAGGAAGCCGAAGATAAAGACATGCAGACCCAGTCTCGCCAAAGTTGCCCGAAGCCCAGGGCCGTCATTACCTCGATGAGATAAGCCCACCCCACGGAGTCGAAGGCTTTAGAGATGTCCAGATTTAGGAAAAGGCTAGGTGTTCTTGAAGAATGTAGCTCTTTGATGAGGTTTTGCACGTGCAAGAAGTTGTCATGGATGCTCCTTTTCTTCACGAAGGCGCTTTGGCATTGGGAAACAATTTCAGGCAGGATTGGAGCCAGCCGGTTTGCAAGTAGCTTGGAGAAAATCTTTGACAAACTATGGATGAGACTAATAGGCCTGTAGTCGCATATAGACGCAGCATCTTGCTTCTTGGGGATTAAGATGATGTTTGCAGAGTTTATCAAGCTCGTGCAGCCACCCTTCAAGCTAGCCATATGGGATATAGTGGCCACGATGTCATTTTTGATAATATCCCAACAGCTCTTGAAGAAAGCGCCGATGAAGCCGTCCGGACCCGGCGCCTTGACGGAAGGCAATGAGAAAACGACCTCCTTTATTTCATTCTCATCAAACGGGGCTTCGAGGTCGGAGAGGTCGCGTTGTACATACTGCAAGGCGTCCCAATCAAGGCTAAGAAGCCGCTGGGCTTTTGATCCGAGTGCGCCCTTGAAGTGCTGGAGGATCACCTCCTCCTTGTCCTCTTTCGTGATGGCGGCTCCCGAGACAGTGGCGAGAGTCTGGATGTGGACCTTCCTACGACGCCCATTGGCTCGAACGTGAAACAGCTTGGTATTAGCATCACCTAAACGGATCCAAGTCAGACGGGATCTTTGGCGGAGTTTGATCTTCTGAATTGCAAGGAGGCCAAGATAGGAAGACTTTAGCTGACGTCTAAGGTCTCGCTCTTCATCCGAAAGCGTGCGGGACTCCTCCACTGTGTCGAAGCGCCAAATGAGCTCCTTTGCCAAGGCAATTTGGATCTTGATATTGCCAATGCATTGTCTTTGCCATTTCTTTAGAGCCTTAGCCGTGCGAGAAAGCTTTATGTGCACCCGACGGATAGGGTCGGCGGCCTGGATTGGCTTGTTCCAGGCATCAGAGACCGTGTCTCGAAAGCCATGCATCTGAATCCAAAACTCTTCAAACTTGAAGGATGGCTTTCTAACAGTAGCGACCGAGCCTTGGAGAAAAAGAGGCGCGTGGTCCGAGCAGGCCGACGTTATTGCTTGGAGATGGGCATCGGGGAAAAGTTCATCCCAATCGACGGAGAAAAAAACATGGTCGATCTTGGTGAGGATAGGATCGTCCTGGGCGTTTGACCAGGTAAAACGACGACCATCCATTCTCATGTCTTTTAGCTCGAGGAAGTCACGCGCCGCTCGAAACTTCCCAATTAGACGTCTATTGATGTTGAGGTTGTTCTTGTCAGACGCCTTAGTGATGAGGTTGAAGTCTCCAAGCAGGATCCATGAGGCCCTCACAAGAGGCTTCAATGCCCGCAGCTCCTCGATGAAGATGACCTTCTCAGGCTCAGTCTGCGGGCCATAGACGCGGGTTATGGTCCATGTTGTTCCCTCGTTCAGCATAGTAATGGTGGCCGAGAGCGTGTGGGCGGTGAGGTGGACTTCCGATAGAGAAAAAAAGGCTGAGGAGGCCGCGATAATCATTCCTCCACGAGTACCATCGGCGGGGAGGAAAGCGTAGTTGTTGACGAATGAGATACCAAGCGTGGCAGAAATGACGGCGTCGTTTACATCTTCAAGTTTGGTTTCCTGGAGGCAGACAATTGTCGCATGAGTGTCCCTGACAATATCACGGACGGCGTCGCGTCGTACCTTACTATTCAGACCACGAGGGTTCCAGTTGAGCAAATTCACATTGTGTTGTGCCATTAAATCACACTTGCAAGCACACGTAGACGAGGACGAAGTCCACGCAAGTAGTGAAGAATCCCATTTTCTCTCTTGAAGCAAAAACAATTGATAGCACAAGGATTGGCAGAGCAGAGGAAGGCATCAATCAGTGACTTAGACGGACAGCGATGAGAAGCAGCAAACTGAAGCATGCAGGCAAAGTATTTCAACAGAGGAAGTACGCAGCTACCAGGAGTCGATAACAACGAGAAGTGCAGGTAGCAGGGTCTACGAAAACGAAAAACACGGGGCACCAGCCCGGGCAAACGACGCGTGGAGATGCATCTACACATCTAAACCGGTTGAAGACACTGTAAATAAATTAGATTTTTATTCTAGATGTAAATAAATTAGATTTTCACTTAATCTCTTGGCCTATGCAATTCCAACAAAATTCTAGAAAAGCATGTAACCTGTATTTCATCTAGTAACAAAAATTCTAGTCACTAGTTTGTATAATCCAAATTCAACATTAATACACATGAGACATACCTAGGCTTATGTTAGGCGTGAGTCATGAGGTGAAGTCACTAGTCAAGGTCAACAGGCGATCGCGCGGCAACCGTACTAGCGCAGCGGCGACAATCAGTTGAGTCGAACAAGACATACAGAAAGGGGGACGCAAGGTCAAGCCCTCGACGATTATGTATTTGATCAATTGATTGTCTCGTCTCATCTGCTTTTCTCAGAGTCAGACCGACGTGCTACGGGCTGATCATTTTGGCCTTGGGCCGTTCTGCACTTTAGAGATTAGCCAACAACTTTGCTAATTGGCCGATTATACTAATCAAGATTAATACAATACTATCCTATTACTGGTAGAATGGTAGTCCCCGCTACAAATTCAGGGGGTGGCCGACCATAGGGGGTCCTGGCCACCCCGGATCCGCCCTGGCTAGCCCTGTCATTGGCATATCGATTGATCGTTATTAATGGCAATGTTAGTTCTGGTCGTCGCAGTAGTGCGAGGCCGACACGGTCAGTCGTACCGTCGTCTTAGTGGCATGTGACGGACGCAGAGAGTCGTCCCGTCGTCGTAATAGCGTGTGGCCGACTGAGACTGGAGGCATCTAGTCTTGTCACCTTCTGCGACGACTTCAATGCGAACCAGCGGCCCTACTCACCCGCACCGGTGTTAAATACCGCCTCGGCTCTCCTCTATGCACACACACTCACCTTTCTTTTGCTCCGAGTCACCGTCGTTTACGCGTCATGCCTTGTCGCCTGTCTACTTGGTGGGACAAGCTCCTCATGTCTATGGCATCGCAGCATGCCTCGCCGCCAGAGCCAACTCCTCCGCCCTCCTCGTACTACGACGACTCCGACCCACTCGACTTATCCTCGACGAGATTGACCGGTGCCTTGAAGCCTATGGCGCGGAGATATCCCTATAGAGGGCGTGGGTGGAGGAGAACACTCGTCTCCTCATTGAGAAGGAGTGACATACCATTCTCTGCACCAACACGGAGAATGAGCCTGGTGCCGCTGCTCACGAGGCTGCTCAGATTGCTCAGAACAAGTATCATCGATAGTTGTTCGAAGCAACCGAGGTGGCGTGGAAAGACCGGCGACGCGCGACAGATGATGGCACGGCAGACGAGACATGCCAGAGCGGCTGCTCGGAACAAAGATCATCGAAAGTTGTTCGAAGCAACCGAGGCGGCACGGAACGACCGACGATGCGTGGGAGATGGTGGAAGCACGATAGGCGAGACATGCCGAATGGGAGGCCAAGATGCGTGGCGCCAGGATGATGAGGCCGGTCCATCTGGTCGAACGTCGATGCTTAGGAATGAATTTCGTACGATTTTGTAGAAAATTGAAAATCGTTCGGCCTATGTAGCGCGGTTTGGGGCAGGCAGGGAACAAACATGTACCAAACACATTGCCGCTTGGGGCGGACAGGGAACAAACATGTCCCAAACACATTTCAAACATGGCAAGGCACGTCACCCCCCAAGCGATTGAGAGAGCGTTTCTACTGGACGTCACTTGGTGGAAACGGACGGAGGTTCTTAGCGAGTACTTATGACGCAAATGGAAATGCTCTTAGCGAGGGCTCATCCTCTTCCGGCCATCGAGTGGCGAGGTTGAGCTCAGCAGCATTGCGTCGCCGCTACACACAGGCACCGAGAATGTTACAAGTACAAATTGCAATACGTCTAGACATTTCATTCCCCACAGAAACACACTTCACAACATCTGTTTCGTGAACAAGAAAACAAGCTGTTTGCTACCACAACTTATTTTCCAGATTTACAAACCAAAGCATAAGTTATCACGTGGTGAATCAACAATCAGCAGACTACTCATTACTACTACTACCTTCGGCAGCGTCGGTGGCAATCCTGGGCTTCTTCACTCGGAAATTAGGGCGAGTGTCTAGTGTTTTCCTGGCAACAGGAGGATTAGAAGGTATCCGGATCGTCGACAACGGTACCATGATAGGGTCAGACACGGGTGGCGGTCCTCTAATGCTCACAAGACAGAGTCCCCTGTTATCAGCTTGCCTTAAAACATTCGCTCGTCTCCATTTCTGGCCGATCCTCACTTCAACGGCAACCCATGGAGGCTTTACATAGAGGGCAGCGACCAACCTCCTAGGGGCATGGCCCATTTCAGAACCTGCTGTTCTACCTGGAAAATGTTAAAACATAGTGGATTAATTCAGTTTTTATAGATACATGGACAATCAGTCATATACCTTGCTTCTTAAGAAATGACAGCGCATAGTTTTTTATCATGTACGTGAGGGCAATACAACATCCAAATATAAGTGAAATGAACGTTAGACTTCACACAATCCTGAGATAGCTTGAGGAAAGTAATAGGCATTTCCAGTAGTAGTACACTATAATGGACTTCCATTGCAGTGAACCCTCCTTAATAATTAGTACTCCCTCCGATTCATAATAAGTGTCGTAGATTTAGTATAAAGTTGTACCAAATCAGCAACACTTATTATGGATCAGAGTGAGCAGTATAATTACTATTTTTAATTTTGCGTCCTACGAGTCATAAAGAATGCTAGGAATTCAGCATTACATGATTTACCCGAGATCATTTTCCCTATTTCCATATAAGATATGCTCCATTACTAAATTAGGTCAAAGCTATTTTCCCAAATGATTTCTGCACGATGATAGTTGTTAGAATACATGTGACTTTCCCACTTGGACCTCTTTACATGGGATTTGAGATGACAAAGACCATACTTGATAGGTCCTACAATTATCACTTACCTTAAAGATCCAATGAACTATGTCCAAACTGTTCAAAAGAAGCAGCAAACGGTACTGATCCTACAGGCCGACATTGACGCTGCTAAAATAGACGATTCAAATCTAGACATGGAGTTTTGAGAACCAATCAGTGGCTGGTTGGTTCAGAGTGCCTCATTTCTACCTAACAACGTACAGCCAAGGCCCAAGGGAGGGGACTCACCCCTTTATCCACATTTAAATCTGCACATAGGGTTTCAGTAGTGTCATCTAATGTACTCCCGGAATATATGTAAGGGAAGGTCTGTACTAACCTTTTTCTGCACCTGCACATACTGCACTCTGTGAGTCAATCAAAGATTCCATCTTCCTATTGTAGACCAGACCAGATATGGCAGCATGGTCCCATGAATTCAGCATTCCACAAATAGGCAAATCCAAAGGCCGGAGTGGAAGGATGCACTTTCCTTTCATTAAAAAGGAAGTGAAACTCGCCAAAGTGCAGAAAACCAAACCACAGCAAACGCATGTCATATGATGGAAAACCAAACCAGAAGCCCCCAAACCAAACCATATTCCAGCCTCAAAATCTGACCACGGAACGCGCCTCGACGAACTAGATGGGGAATCAGAACGCTTATCCGTTCGGCTTCTTGGGCTCAAGCCCGGAGCCCCGCGGAATCGGATGCGACACATGGGAGTCCCGGATCCATGGATCCCCCATCACCGTATACGAGATGGATGAGAGGCAGGGAGAGTGAGGGTACCGAGCGGATGGACGCGAGGACTCGCCGAGCACCGGGGCAGCCGTCGACGGCGCGAATCCCGGTGCACCGCTCAGTCCGCCGGATGCGCTCTCGGTTGACCCGAAACAGGGCGGCGGCAGGGTGGGTCGTTTGATATTTCCCCGAAAGCGGTCACGCTCCTTGCCCTTTTATCTCTCTTCTTTTTTTCTGAACGGGAATGGCCCCGAAGGGGCCTGGGGAGCGGGGAGTGGAGACTGCCACTAGTCAAGTGGTACGCATACAAGATTACAGGAGGGACAGATTAAAAAACATTTACAGGAGGGACCCAAAGGAAAATGAAAATTATAGAGCAATACTCCACTTTTACAAACATGATCCTAAAACAACTTTTAGGGACGTAACGGAGGCACCAGCGCCACCGACGAGGACTAACCACTTGGAGTAACACAAGCAGGAATCCCAGACCGAGATCGAATATCCTCTAACAAAGGAGGAAGAAAAGGCTCAGGCAAATCTTGCAGCCGAGCATGGAGGGGCCCGATGGCGATGGCCATGGATAACGGCTATACAAAGTTGTCGTCGTTGAGGAACTGCACTGATCGATGTCGCGACTTCCAAGGTACACGGTGAGAAGAAGCGAAAGAAGCATTGCATCTTTTGGATAGCTCGCTCTATTGGGCTTATTTAGCACACGCCCTCAGATCGGCCTCCCCATCATACCATCCACAATGGAAGATCACAGGAAGGAAGCTTCTCTAAACAGTGGTCACTGCCCGAAAGCAACCATGCCAGTCGCAGAGAAAGAGAAATTATGGCTTTATTGTTGGAGATGTCTTATCGTAGCTCCACCGCCTAGGATAGCTCCTACCACCGCAGCAACACAACGATAGAGACGAAGACAACGACGCACTAGATCTAGCTATTGGGATCACGCAACCTACTCCCAAACACCACGGAGGGAGGAGGGACGAGACGACCTACATCTACTACTACTGTTTTACTCCCTCCGTTTTAAAATATAAGATGTTTTAGATTTATAAAATAAATATATCTTGATTACTTTTATATTTAGGTTCACTCATATTGACATGGTTATACCCTACGGGTACACGATCTTAGCATACCTAGTCTAGCCCAAGAAAGGCCCACGAGAAACATGCGCCAGCCCATGAAGACTTTCGGGTGGCCAGGGTCCATGACGCATTCGGATCCTTGAAGAACAAGACTAGAGTAGATAGAATATTCAAAGGGGCAAACCCTAAAACTGTTGGGAGACTGTTGTGCAAGTGGGAGACTGTTGGAGATATGCCCTAGAGGCAATAATAAATATAGTTATTATTATATCTTTGTGTTTATGATAAATGTTTACATTCATGCTATAATAGTATTAACAAGGAAACATTAATACTTGTGTGATTTGTAGACTAAAATAAGAGTCCCTAGTAAAGCCTCTATGTAATACTAGCTTGTTGGTTAATAGATGATTGTGGTTCCCCTATCATGAACATTGAGATGTTATTAACAACAGGATCATATTGTTAGGAGAATGTGTTGGAATTATGCCCTAGAGGCAATAATAAAGATGTTATTATTATAATTCATGTTCATGATAAAGTTTATATTCCATGCTAGAATTGTATTAAGCGGAAACATTAATACTTGTGTGGTTTGTGAACAACACTGTGTCCCTGATACGCCTCTAAGGACTAGCTCATTGATCAATGATGGTTAAGGTTTCCTAACCATAGACATGAGTTGTCAATTGATAATGAGATCATTTCATTGGAGAATGATATGATGGACAGACCCAAACTAAGCAAAGCAATTAGATCGTGTCATCGTGTTCGTCTTTGCTAAGCTTTTCTTATGTCAAATATTGTATTCCTTAGACCATGAGATAATACAACTCCCTGGTATCAGAAGAAAGCTTTGAGGTCATCAAACGTCATCCTATGAGAGGGTGATCATAAAGGTGTCTCTCAAGTGATCGGAAAGTATCTGTTGGGTTGTATGTATCGAGATGGAATTTGTCCCTCCCAAGTCGGAGAGATATACTTCGGGCCCACTCCGTAATCGATATCAACACCGCTTGCAAGCATGTGGTTAAGGATTTAATCACAAAGTGATATCGGATTACGGAACGAGTAAAGTACTTGCTGTGAACGAGATTGAACTAGGTATGACGGTACCGACGATCGAATCTCGGGCAAGTAAAATATCGCGAGACGAAGGGAATATATATATGGGATTGATTGAATCCTGGCATCGTGGTTCATCTGATATGATCATCGATAAATGTGTGGGAGTCAATATGGGTGCCCAGACCCCGCTGTTGATTATTGATAGAAGATCATGTCTGCATATTCTCGAACCCGCAGGGTCACACACTTAATGTGTCTTGACGCTAGGATAGATTGGATAATTGGTTTATGAATTTTTGTTTGGAGTCTCGGATGGGATCCGGGACATCACGAGAGGTTCCGGAATGGTCCGGAGAATAAGATTCATATAAGGCAGTGCAGTTTTTGGAGTTCGGAATTGTTCCGGGTTAATCGGTATTGTACCGGAAGCTTCTAGAACCTTCCGGAAGAGGACCAACGTGGCCCCACCTTCCGGGAGGGGACATGGGCCTATGAGGGAGTGTCCTGGATGCATTGGGCCAGGGGCACAAGGCCCCATAGGGCCCAGCCGATCCTAGAGAGTTTAAATCGTTTAAACTAGAGATAGGGTTTCTAGAAGAGGGGAGAGTCCATGCCCTCCACTCCTTATCCTTTGGGCTTGGGGGAGGGGCTAGGGCTGCGCCCCCCTCTATATAAAGAGGGGTGGGGGCGCACCAAACCCCTACACCTCTCCTCCAAACCCTAGCCGCCTTGCTAGCTTTCCTCTCTCCCTCCCGACTGTTTGTAGGCGAAGCCCTGCTGCAGAAATTCTCCACCATATACACCACGCCGTCGTGTTGTAGATCCAATCTATCTCTCCACCATACTTGCTGGTCCGAGGAAGGAGGAGACGTCGAGGTGCTGCACGTGTGCATCTCACGGAGGCACCGCCACTTGTGGTGCTAGATCGGATTGGATCGCGAGGAGGAGAAGCGAGTACGACTACATCACCCACGTTCCGACGAACGTTCCGCTGTGCGAATCTTCAAGGGTATGAAGATCTAATCCAATCTCTCTCGTTGTTTGCATCTCCTAGATTAGATCTTGGCTTTCCCTCTGTTCGCTCCGTAGAAAATTTTGATTTACTATGCCGCGAAACCCTTCAGTGGTATCAGAGCTAGATCTATGCGTAGATGTGTTTCACGAGTAGAACGCAACATGGTTGTTGCGGGCGTTGATGTTTTCTGTTGCAAGCCTCTGTTTGTGTTCTTCTTATGACGCGGGATAGTGAGATTGAAGCGGTCCAGGCCAACCTTACGCGACGTCGTTCGCGAGACCGGCTCCGCACTTGACGTGTGGCTTGTTCCACACATGCGGCTGGTGGATGTCAGTTTCTCTCACCATAGTTGTCATGGGATTAACACCGGAGTTTGGCAACCATAATATCACCGTTGTGGCTTGCCGTAGGTAAGAATCGTTCTTAGCATCTACTCCCATAAGCCACGTAAAACATGCAACAACAAAGTAGAGGCGTCTAACTTGTTTTTGCAGGGAGTGTTTTCTGTGATATGGTATGGCCCAAGATGTGATGTGTATAATGTATGCGATGATCATGTTTTGTAATGTTTCACGACTTGCATGTCGATGAGTACACAACCGGCAGGAGCCATATGGTTGTCTTTATAATTGTGTATGACCTGCGAGTCAACTTCTTATACGCCATGTAATAGCTTTACTTTATCGCTAAGTAGTTAGCAATAGTTGTAGTTGCTATTCGTGGTGAAGGCAATCATGGTGGAGTGATGGAGATCATGCCGGAACGCACAAGATGGAGATCATTGCGCGAAGATTGGCTATACCATGTCACATAAAGTTATATGCATGTGATGTTTATCCTTTATGTATCTTATTATGCTTAGATCGCAACGGTAGCATTATAAGATGATTACTCACTTAAAGATCAAGATAAAAACTGTGTTCTCCCCAAGTATGCACCATTGCGAAAGTTCGTCGTGTCCAAGCATCACGTGATGATCGGGTGCTATAGACTCTACGCTCACATACAACGGGTGCAAGCCAGTTTTGCACACGCGGAAATACTTGGGTCTAGCTTGACGAGCCTAGCATGTACAGACATGGCCTCGGAACACAAGAACCGAAAGGTTAAGCATGAGTCATATGAATGATATGATCGACACTTTGTTGTCCACCATTGAAACCACATCTCTTCTCGTGATGATCGGATTAGGTGTGGTGAATTTGGATCGTGTTCACTAAACAACTTGAGGGATGTTGAATTTAGTGGGAGTTCATTTAGTAATTTGATTAAGTTGAACTATTTATCATGAACATAGTCTAAATTGTACTTGCAAATACTGTAGATCACATGGCCAAATCCAACTTCAACTTCAACGTTTTTGCTGAGAAGGAAAAGCTTAGAAACAATGGGTCTAACTTCACCAATTGGTTCCGCAATCTAAGAATCATTCTGTCTGGCAGACAAAAGGATTATGTCCTTGGTAAAGCGTTAGGTGACCCCCCTGCTGCAACTGCGCTGGCTGATGAGAAAGCTGTCTATCAGTCGCGCAAAGATGATTATGGTGTGATTAAGAGCACCATGTTGTTTGCTATGGAACCGGAGCTTCAAAATCGTTTTGAAACCTATCCTGGGCCCTTTGAGATTCTCGAGGAGCTGAAAACCATGTTTCAGACTCAAGCCCGTTCTGAGAGATATGAGATCTCTAAGAAGTTCTTTAACTGCAAGATGGAGGAAGGGAGTTCCGTTAGTGAGCACGCCATAAAGATGTCGGGCTACACTCAACGCCTTGAGCAACTGGAATGCACGATTCCAGAGGAGCTCAAGATTGACAGGGTTCTGCAATCACTCCCTCCCAGCTACAAAAGTTTTGTACTGACTCATAATCAGATTGGTTCCACTGATACGATCACCGAGCTCTTCGCAAAGCTGAAGGCTGCGGAAGTGGACATCAAGAAGGATAATCATGTGTTGATGGTCAACAAGCCCTCCTTTAAGAAAGGTAAGGGAGAAAAGAAGCCCTTCAAGAAGGGCGGCGGCAAGCGCAATGCCCCTGCTGAGAAGAAGCTCAGGTCTGGTCCCAAGCCGGACACTGAGTGCTTCTATTGCAAGGACAAGGGTCACTGGAAGCGCAACTGTCCGAAGTACTTAGCGGACAAGAAGGCTGGCACCATCAAAGGTATATTTGATATACATGTTATTGATGTTTTCCTTACTAGCCCTCGTTGTAGTGCCTGGGTATTTGATACCGGTTCAGTTGCTAATATTTGTAACTCGACACAGGAGCTACGGAATAGACGGCGGCTTGCGAGGGATGAGGTGACGATGCACGTTGGCAACGGATCAAGAGTTGATGTGATGGCCGTCGGCACGCTCTCCTTAGTTTTACCTTCGGGATTAGTTTTAAACCTTAATAAATGTTATTATGTGCCTGCGTTGAGCATGAACATTATTTCCGTGTTTATTGCAAGACGGTTATTCATTTAAATCGGAGAATAATGGTTGTTCTATTTATATGAGTAACATCTTTTATAGTCATGCACCTCTTATGAATGGTTTATTTCTTCTAAATCTCGAAAGGGATGAAACACACATCCATAACATTGAGGCTAAGAGATGCAAAGTAGATAGTGATAATACTACTTATTTGTGGCACTGTCGTCTAGTTCATATTGGTGTAAAGCGCATGAAGAAACTCCATTCTGATGGACTTTTGGAGTCTCTTGATTTTGAATCATTTGACACATGCGAACCATGCCTCATGGGCAAGATGATCAAAACCCCGTTCTCCGGAATGATGGAGCGAGCAACGGACTTGTTGGAAATCATACATACCGATGTATGCGGACCGATGAGTATTTCGACGCGCGGTGGATATCGCTATTTCCTTACTTTTACCGATGACTTAAGTAGATATGGGTATATCTATTTAATGAAACATAAATCTGAAACATTTGAAAAGTTCAAGGAATTTCAGAATGAAGTGGAGAACCATCGTAACAGAAAGATTAAGTTTCTATGATCCGATCGTGGAGGTGAATATTTGAGTTATGATTTTCTCACGCATCTTAAAGCAAGTGGAATCGTTTCACAACTCACGCCACCCGGAACACCACAGCGCAATGGTGTGTCTGAACGCCGGAATCGAACCCTATTAGATATGGTCCGATCAATGATGTCTCTTACTGATTTGCCGTTATCATTTTGGGGTTATGCATTAGAAACCGCTGCATTCACTTTAAATAGGGCACCATCTAAATCCGTTGAGACGACACCGTATGAACTGTGGTTTGGTGCTAAACCTAAGTTGTCGTTTCTTAAAGTTTGGGGATGCGAAGCTTACGTCAAGAAGTTGATGCCGGACAAGCTCGAACCCAAAGCGGAGAAATGCGTCTTCATAGGATACCCTAAGGAAACTATTGGGTATACCTTCTATCACAGAACCGAAGGCAAAGTGTTTGTCGCAAAGAACGGTTCCTTTCTTGAGAAGGAGTTTCTCTCGAAAGAAGTGAGTGGGAGGAAAGTAGAGCTTGACGAGGTTATTGAACCTTCTCTTGAATTGGAGAGTAGCGCAGCACCTGAAATTGTTCCAGTGCCGCCTGCACCAACAATAGAGGAAGCTAATGACAAGGATCATGAAGCTTCGGACGATGCTGCTACTGAACGTCGCAGGTCGACAAGGTCGCGTGCCCCTCCTGAGTGGTACGACAACCCTGTCTTGACTGTCTTGTTAGTAGAAGACAGTGAACCTACGAACTATGAGGAAGCGATGATGAGCCCAGACTCTGAGAAATGGCTAGAAGCCATGAAATCCGAATTGGGATCCATGAGCGAAAACCAACTATGGACTTTGGTGGACCCTCCTAGCGACCGAAAGGCCGTTGAGTGCAAATGGATCTTCAAGAAGAAAACGGACGCGGATGGTAATGTTACCGTCTATAAAGCACGGCTTGTCGCGAAAGGTTTTCGACAAGTTCAAGGTGTTGACTACGATGAGACTTTCTCTCCCGTAGCAATGTTTAAGTCCATTCGGATTTTATTAGCAATTGCTGTGTTTCATGATTATGAAATATGGCAGATGGATGTCAAGACTGCTTTCCTCAATGGCAACATTGATGAAGAGTTGTATATGATGCAACCCGAAGGTTTTGTCGATCCTAAGGATGCTAGTAAAGTATGCAAACTTCAGCGTTCCATTTATGGACTGAAGCAAGCATCTCGGAGTTGGAACCTTCGTTTTGATCAAGTGATCAAGAGCTTTGGATTTGTTCCAAATTGCTACGAAGCTTGTATCTACAAGAAAGTGAGTGGGAGCTCGGTGACGTTTCTGGTACTATATGTGGATGACATATTGATTATCGGAAATGACATCAACATGCTTAACGATGTGAAGAGTTATTTGAACAAGTGTTTTTCAATGAAAGACCTAGGTGAAGCTGCTTATATATTGGGCATCAAGATCTATAGAGATAGACAAAGACGCCTGATAGCTTTAAGCCAGAGTACATACCTAGACAAAGTTCTGAAAAGGTTCAGAATGGATAAGGCAAAGAAAGGTTCAGTGCCTATGTTGTCAGGTAAGATATTGAGCAAGGCTCAGTGTCCAGCTACGGTAAATGATAGCGAAGCTATGAGCAAAGTGCCTTATGCCTCGGCCATAGGTTCTATCATGTATGCCATGCTGCGTACTAGACCGGATGTGTCCAATGCTCTTAGTTTGACGAGCAGATATCAAAGTGATCCAGGAGTGGAACACTGGACAGCCGTGAAGAACATCCTAAAGTACCTAAATAGGACTAAAGAAATGTTCTTAGTCTATGGGGGTGATGAACAGCTTGTCGTAAAAGGTTACGTCGACGCTAGTTTTGACACCGACAAGGATGGTTCCAAATCTCAGACAGGATACGTTTATATTTTGAATGGAGGAGCTGTGAGCTGGAGAAGCTACAAGCAAAGCGTGATCGCGGGATCTATAGTAGAAGCGGAATACATGACTGCTGCAGAAGCGTCAAGTGAAGGAGTTTGGATCAGAAACTTCATCACTGAGCTTGGCGTGGTTCCAAGTGCATTGGACCCACTGGAGATATTGTGTGACAACACTGGCGCCATAGCACTCGCTAAGGAACCAAGATATCATCCAAAGACCAAGCATATCAACCGCAAGTTTCATATAATCCGAGATTATATTGCAGATGGAGATCTGAAGATTAGCAAAGTACATACAGATCTGAATGTCGCAGATCCATTGACTAAACCTCTTCCACGTGTAAAACATGATCAACACCTCAGTGCCATGGGTGTGAGATTGTTACCAGATGTAAACTAGATTATTGACTCTAGTGCAAGTGGGAGACTGTTGGAATTATGCCCTAGAGGCAATAATAAAGATGTTATTATTATAATTCATGTTCATGATAAAGTTTATATTCCATGCTAGAATTGTATTAAGCAGAAACATTAATACTTGTGTGGTTTGTGAACAACACCGTGTCCCTGGTACGCCTCTAAGGACTAGCTCATTGATCAATGATGGTTAAGGTTTCCTAACCATAGACATGAGTTGTCAATTGATAATGAGATCATTTCATTGGAGAATGATATGATGGACATACCCAAACTAAGCAAAGCAATTAGATCGTGTCATCGTGTTTGTCTTTGCTAAGCTTTTCTTATGTCAAATATTGTATTCCTTAGACCATGAGATAATACAACTCCCTGGTATCGGAAGAAAGCTTTGAGGTCATCAAACGTCATCCTATGAGAGGGTGATCATAAAGGTGTCTCTCAGGTGATCGGAAAGTATCTGTTGGGTTGTATGTATCGAGATGGAATTTGTCCCTCCCAAGTCGGAGAGATATACTTCGGGCCCACTCGGTAATCGATATCAACACCGCTTGCAAGAATGTGGTTAAGGAGTTAATCACAAAGTGATATCGGATTACGGAACGAGTAAAGTACTTGCTGTGAACGAGATTGAACTAGGTATGACGGTACCGACGATCGAATCTCGGGCAAGTAAAATATCGCGAGACGAAGGGAATATATATATGGGATTGATTGAATCCTGGCATCGTGGTTCATCCGATATGATCATCGATGAATGTGTGGGAGTCAATATGGGTGCCCAGACCCCGCTGTTGATTATTGATAGAAGATCATGTCTGCATATTCTCGAACCCGCAGGGTCACACACTTAACGTGTCTTGACGCTAGGATAGATTGGATAATTGGTTTATGAATTTTTGTTTGGAGTCTCGGATGGGATCCGGGACATCACGAGAGGTTCCGGAATGGTCCGGAGAATAAGATTCATATAAGGCAGTGCAGTTTTTGGAGTTCGGAATTGTTCCGGGTTAATCGGTATTGTATCGGAAGCTTCTAGAACCTTCCGAAAGGGGACCAACGTGGCCCCACCTTCCGGGAGGGGGCATGGGCCTATGAGGGAGTGTCCTGGCCGCATTGGGCCAGGGGCACAAGGCCCCATAGGGCCCAGCCGATCCTAGAGAGTTTAAATCGTTTAAACTAGAGACAGGGTTTCTAGAAGAGGGGAGAGTCCATGCCCTCCACTCCTTATCCTTTGGGCTTGGGGGAGGGGATAGGGCTGCACCCCCTCTATATAAAGAGGGGTGGGGGCGCACCAAACCCCTACACCTCTCCTCCAAACCCTAGCCGCCTTGCTAGCTTTCCTCTCTCCCTCCCGACTGTTTGTAGGCGAAGCCCTGCTGCAGAAATTCTCCACCATATACACCACGCCGTCGTGTTGTAGATCCAATCTATCTCTCCACCATACTTGCTGGTCCGAGGAAGGAGGATACGTCGAGGTGCTGCACGTGTGCATCTCACGGAGGCACCGCCACTTGTGGTGCTAGATCGGATCGGATCGCGAGGAGGAGAAGCGAGTACGACTACATCACCCACGTTCCGACGAACGTTCCGCTGTGCGAATCTTCAAGGGTATGAAGATCTAATCCAATATCTCTCGTTGTTTGCATCTCCTAGATTAGATCTTGGCTTTCCCTCTGTTTGCTCCGTAGAAAATTTTGATTTACTATGCCGCGAAACCCTTCAGAATGATATGGTGGACATACTCCTATAGATAAGCGTAGCATAAAGATCAAGTCATTTTAATAGTTCAATTGCTATATGCTTTCTGATACATAGTAATCTAATTCCTTCGACCATGAGATCATGCATATCACCTTTACCGGATGAATGCTTTGATGACATCAAACACCACACCGTAACTGGGTGGCTATAAAGGTGGCATTGAGTGTTCGGAAAGTATTGGTTGAAACACATGGATCAAGAATGGGATTTGTCCATCCATATGACGGATAGATATACTCTGGGCCCTCTCGGTGAAATGTCATCCAATTGGCTTGCAAGCATGTGACTGGATCACAAGGGATCACATATCACGGGAACGAGAAAAGAGTACTTATCGGTAACGAGGTTGAACTAGGTATGCAGAGATACCGACGATCATAACCTCGGATAAGTAAACTATCGTGAGACAAAGGGAAATTGATATCGTATGTAAGTGGTTCATTCGATCGCAAAGTAATCGTAGAAATATGTGGGAGCCATATGAATTTCCAGATTCCTCTATTGGTTATTGATCGGAGAAGTGTCTCGATCATGTCCGCATAATTCACGAACCGTAGGGAGACACACTTAAGGATTCAACGTTGTTTGAGTAGTTATGAAATGTTGAGAAAGAGTCCGAATGTTGTTCGGAGTCTCGAATGGGATTCGGGATATGACGAGGAGATCCGGAATGGTCCGGTGAATAAGATTCATATAAGGAAAGTCCCGTTTCAGAGTTGGAGAATGATTTCGGTGTTTTCATCGGGAATGTTCTAGAAGGTTCCGGAATGTCCGGCACTCCGGAGGGGAAGGGTACATGAATGTGTTATATCAAGTTGGTATGATTGCATCATGTACTAAGTGTCATCGCTGAACAAAATAGAGGATTAAATCAAATCCTTGTTTGAAAAGTCAAACAGCTAGTTTGAAAGTCAAACGACTATTTTTGGGAAGTGGAAAAGGAGGAGGAAACCGAGTTGGGGAGGAGTCCCTCCTCCCCACTGCCGGCGCACCACCAAGCCGAGTTGGGGAGGGACTCCCCTCCCCTTGGTCGGCCCCCTCCACCTATAAAAGGAGGGGCAGGGCTCCCCTCCTAGACACACAAGATCCTCTCCTCCAAACCCTAGTACCAAGCCGCCGGCGCCTCCATAGCCGCCGCCGGCCCTAGGGCACTCGCCGCCGCCGCCTAGGTGAAACCCTAGCCGCCGGCCTAGCCCCCTCCTCGGCGTATCTAAACCCTAGATCGTCGAGGGACTCTCTCATACTCCACCATACTCGCTCCGGCTTAAGGCGAAGCCCTGCGAGATCTCTCCTCTACTTCCGGTACCACACCGTTGTGCTGCCGGAATCGCGAGGAGAGTGCTACAACCTCCTGCCTGCTGGAACAAGGGAGAGGAAGGTCTTCGTCGAGTACCGAACGTGTGACCGACTGCAGGAGCGCTACCGGAACGCAGCGCCGGAAGGATCGTCTGCGCGATCTTGAGATCGGGAAGAGTACGACTACATCACCCACGAGAATCCGCTCTCGTTAAACACTTTGGAATCTTCGAGGGTGAGTTATTCTATCGACTCGTTGCTACAATCTAGTAGATAGATCTTGGCTTGTTTGTTTGTATGCGGTAGAAATTTTTTGTTTTCCATGCTACAAAACCCTAAAGTGGTATCAGAGCCGTGTCTATATGTAGATCTGTTGCACGAGTAGAACACAATGGTTATTGTGGGCGTTGATGCTTTTATTGTCGATTGCTTCTTGTGTACTTTGCATCTTGCGGGATGTTGGGATGAAGCGGCCCGGGCTAACCTTACATGACATCGTTCATGAGACTTGCTCCACGCTTGACATGCAACTTGTATTGCATAAGTGGCTTTGCGGGTGCCTGTTTCTCCTAGCATAGTTAAGATCCAATTTACAACGGGTGATTAACAATACTAGTATCAATGTTGTGGTTCATGTTCGTAAGTTAGAACGACACTTATTGAAAGCCCAAAACCACGTAAAACATGCAAAAAAATAGAGGCGTCTAACTTTGTTTTGCAGGGGTGTGCTGTGATGTGATATGGCCATGATTGTGATTATATTTGATGTATGCAATGTTCCTTATTGTAAGTTGGCAACCGGCAGGAGCCATATGGTTGTCTTCAATTTATGTTAAGACCCGCGTATCTATTCAAAGTAGTTGTAATAGTTGAAGACGGTGGACGACAACCATGGAGAAGCGTCATTGACCTTGATGCAATGCCGGTGGTGATGGAGATCATGTTCGTGCTAGAAGATGGAGATCGGAAGCACAAAGAAGAAAGGCCATATCATATCACATATTATGAATTGCATGTGATGTTAATCCTTTATGCATCTTGTATTGCTTAGTAGACGACGGTAGCACTATAAGATGATCCCTCATGCACATGAATTTCAAGTCATAAAAGTGTTCACCCTTAGTTAGCATCGTTGCTAAAGCTTGTTGTTTCGAAGCACCACGTGATGATCGGGTGTGTTAGATTCCGCAAGTGTATACAACGTGAGCAAGCCAGATTTGTTCATGCGGAAACTAAGGTTTGATCTTGACGAGCCTAGCATGTACAGACATGGTCTCGGAACACGGATCACCTCATATAGTAGATATGATGAACATGTCAATTGTTCGCCATTGAAACTATATCAACTCTCGTGATGATCGGTGTTGATGTGGTGGATTTGGTTCGTGTGAACACTAAAAAAATGTGAGGGATATTGTTTTGAGTGGGAGTTCACCTAGATTAATTTTATTATTAATTTGAACTCAATTTGTCATAAACTTAGTCTAAACTATTGCAAATATGTTGTAGATCAATGACAACCCCTACCATCAATTTTAATGTGTTCCTAGAGAAAGAAAAGTTGAAAAACAATGGAAGCAACTTCGCGGATTGGTTCCGCAATTTGAGGATTGTCCTCACAGCTGGTAATTTGACCTATGTGCTGGATGCACCGCTGGGTGACCCACCTGCAGCTGATGCTGCCGATGAAGTAAAGAATGTTTACCTCACTCAGAAGACTCAGTACTCCACAGTTCAATGTGCTACCTTGTATGGTTTAGAATCGGAGCTTCAGAAAAGGTTTGAGAATTCAGACCCATATGATATTGTCGAGGATCTCAAATTGATCTTTGAGACTCATGTGGCAATTGAAAGCTATGAGGCTTCTGAAAAGTTCTTTAACTGCAAGATGGAAGAGGGCAGCTCCGTCAGTGAGCATGTGCTTAAGATGTCTGGGCACGCAAACAAACTTCAAAGCTTGGGTATAGTGATTCCTAATGCTTTGGGGATTTACCGTGTCCTCCAATCACTACCACCAAGTTACAAGAACTTTGTGATGAACTACAACATGCAAAACATGAACAAGACGTTGCCAGAACTCTTTGCCATGTTGAAGTCTGCAGAAGTGGAGATAAAGAAAGAGCACCAAGTGTTGTTGGTCAATAAGACCACCAAATTCAAGAAAGGCAAGTCTAAGCATAAGGGACACTTCAAGAAGGGTGGTAAGAAAGTTACTACGCCAACGAAGAAGACCAAGGCTGGACCTAAGCCTGATACTGAGTGCTTTTACTGCAAGGGAGAAGGTCACTGGAAGCGGAATTGCCCAAAGTACTTGGCGGATTTGAAGAACGGCAACATCAAGAAGAAAGGTATATCTGATATACATGTTATTGATGTGTATCTCACCAGTACTCGTAGTAGTGCCTGGGTATTTGATACTGGTTCGGTTGCTCATATTTGTAACTCGAAACAGGTGCTGCAGAATAAACGGAAGCTAGCGAAGAACGAGGTGACGATGCGCGTGGGAAACGGATCAAAGGTTGATGTGATCGCGGTCGGCACGCTACCCCTTCATCTACCATCGGGATTAGTTTTATACTTAAATAATTGTTATTTGGTGCCTGCGTTGAGCATGAGCATTATATCGGGATCTTGTTTATTGCGAGACGGTTACTTGTTTAAGTCCGAGAATAATGGTTGTTCGATTTATATGAGTAATATGTTTTATGCACATGCACCTTTGATAGATGGTCTATTCCCATTGAATCTCGATAGTGGAAATACACATATTAATAACATTGAGGCTAAACGTTTGAAATCGAGCGATAACTCGACCTATATGTGGCACTGTCGTCTTGGTCACATTGCAGTGAAGCGTATGAAGAAACTCCATTCCAATGGACTTCTTGAATCACTTGATTTCGAATCACTTGAAAGATGCGAAGCATGTCTGATGGGTAAAATGACTAAGACTCCATTTTCTGGTATGATGGAGCGAGCTACGGACTTATTGGAAATCATACATACCGATGTGTGTGGTCCAATGAGTGTAGCATCGCGCGGTGGTTATCGTTATGTTCTTACCTTCACGGATGACTTTAGTAGATATGGGTATATCTATTTCATGAAACATAAGTCCGAAACTTTCGACAAGTTTAAGGAATTTCAAAGTGAGGTAGAGAATCAACGTAACAAGAAGATTAAATTTCTATGTTCTGATCGTGGAGGTGAATATCTAAGTTACGAGTTTGGCGAGCATTTGAAGAAATGCGGAATACTTTCACAATTGACACCGCCGGGAACACCACAGCGTAATGGTGTGTCCGAACGTCGTAATCGAACTCTCTTAGATATGGTTCGTTCTATCATGTCACTTACAGATTTACCGCTATCATTTTGGGGTTATGCATTAGAAACAGCCGCATTCACTTTAAATAGGGCACCATCTAAATCCGTTGAAACGACACCGTATGAATTATGGTTTGGGAAGAAACCTAGATTGTCATTCCTTAAAGTTTGGGGTTGCGAAGCCTATGTAAAGAAGTTATAGCCGGACAATCTTGAACCCAAAGCGGAAAAATGCGTCTTCATAGGATACCCGAAGGAAACTATTGGGTATACCTTCTATCATAGATCTGAAGGCAAAATCTTTGTTGCCAAGAATGGATCCTTTCTAGAGAAGGAATTTCTCTCGAAAGAAGTGACTGGAAGGAAAGTAGAACTCGACGAGGTTGTCGAACCTTCTCTCGAAATTGCGAGTAGCGCAGCACCGGAAGAAGTTCATGTGGTGCCTGCACCAATTAGAGAGGAAGCTAATGATGATGATCATGAAACTTCAGTTGAAGTTGCTACAGAGCCTCGCAGGTCAACGGGAACTCGTACCACTCCAGATTGGTATGATCCCGTTATGAGTGTCATGTTGGTGGATAACACCGATGACCCTGAGACATATGAGGAAGCAATGATGAGCCTAGATTCCAATAAATGGCAAGAAGCCATGAAATCCGAGATTGGATCCATGTACGAAAACCAAGTATGGACTTTGGTGGACTTACCGGATGGTCGAAAGGCCGTCGAGAACAAATGGATTTTCAAGAAGAAAACAAATGCTGATGGTAATGTAACTGTCTATAAAGCTCGACTTGTCGCAAAGGGGTTTCGACAAATTCAAGGAGTTGACTACGATGAGACTTTCTCACCAGTAGCGAAGCTAAAGTCTGTGAGGATTATGTTAGCAATCGCTGCATATTATGATTATGAGATATGGCAGATGGATGTCAAAACAGCATTCCTCAATGGAGACATTGATGAAGAGTTGTATATGATGCAACCCAAAGGTTTTGTCGATCCTAAAGATGCTAACAAGGTATGCAAACATCAACGGTCCATCTATGGATTGAAGCAAGCATCCCGAAGTTGGAATCAACGTTTTGATAAGGTAATCAAAAGTTTTGGTTTTATACAAACTTATGGAGAAGCTTGTATTTACAAGAAAGTGAGTGAGAGCTCTGTAGCATTCTTAATACTATATGTAGATGACATATTGTTGATTGGGAATGATGTAGACCTTCTTAATAGTGTCAAGGAATATTTGAATAATAGTTTTTCAATGAAGGATCTTGGCGAAGCAGCTTACATATTAGGCATAAAGATTTATAGAGATAGATCAAGACGCCGAATATCATTGTCACAAAGTACATATTTGGACAAAGTTCTAAAGAGGTTTGGAATGGAAGATAGCAAGAAAGGGTTCTTTCCCATGTTGCCCAATACGACCTTGAGTAAAACTCAAAGTCCGACATCGGCAGAAGATAGAGAAAGGATGAGTAAGACTCCCTATGCCTCAGCCATAGGATCTCTAATGTATGCCATGCTATGTACTAGACCCGACATTGCATATGATGTTAGTTTAACTAGCAGATATCAAAGTGATCCAGGAGTGGATCATTGGACAGCGGTCAAAAACATCCTTAAGTACTTGAGAAGAACTAAGAATATGGTTCTTTCTTATAGAGGTGATGAACAACTCGTTGTTAATGGTTACACCGATGCTAGTTGGAACACCGATCTGGATGATTCTAAATCACAATCCGGATACGTATTTATTTTGAATGGTGCAGCAGTTAGCTGGAGGAGTGCAAAGCAAAGCGTTGTGGCGAGATCTTCAACTGAATCGGAATACATGGTTGCTTCGGAGGCTTCACAAGAAGCGATATGGATGAAAGAGTTCATTACAGAGCTGGGTGTGGTTCCTAGTGCGCTGGACCCAATGTCTATCTACTGTGATAACATGGGCGCCATAGCCAATGCGCAAGAACCAAGGTCACACAAGAAGCTGAAGCATATCAAGCTACATTTTCACGCTATTCGAGAACATATCCAAGATGGGGATATAAAGATTTGCAGAGTACACACAGATCTGAATGTGGCGGATCCATTGACTAAACCTCTACCGAGGGCAAAACATGACCAGCACCAAACTGCCATGGGTGTGCGGGATATTATCATGTAATCTAGATTAGATGACTCTAGTGCAAGTGGGAGACTGTTGGAGATATGCCCTAGAGGCAATAATAAATATAGTTATTATTATATCTTTGTGTTTATGATAAATGTTTACATTCATGCTATAATAATATTAACAAGGAAACATTAATACTTGTGTGATTTGTAGACTAAAATAAGAGTCCCTAGTAAAGCCTCTATGTAATACTAGCTTGTTGGTTAATAGATGATTGTGGTTTTCCTATCATGAACATTGAGATGTTATTAACAACATGATCATATCGTTAGGAGAATGATATGGTGGACATACTCCTATAGATAAGCGTAGCATAAAGATCAAGTCATTTTAATAGTTCAATTGCTATATGCTTTCTGATACATAGTAATCTAATTCGTTCGACCATGAGATCATGCATATCACCTTTACCGGATGAATGCTTTGATGACATCAAACACCACACCGTAACTGTGTGGCTATAAAGGTGGCATTGAGTGTTCGGAAAGTATTGGTTGAAACACATGGATCAAGAATGGGATTTGTCCATCCATATGACGGATAGATATACTCTGGGCCCTCTCGGCGAAATGTCATCCAATTGGCTTGCAAGCATGTGACTGGCTCACAAGGGATCACATATGATGGGAACGAGAAAAGAGTACTTATCGGTAACGAGGTTGAACTAGGTATGCAGAGATACCGACGATCATAACCTCGGATAAGTAAACTATTGTGAGACAAAGGGAAATTGATATCGTATGTAAGTGGTTCATTCGATCGCAAAGTAATCGTAGAAATATGTGGGAGCCATATGAATTTCCAGATTCCTCTATTGGTTATTGATCGGAGAAGTGTCTCGATCATGTCCGCATAATTCACGAACCGTAGGGAGACACACTTAAGGATTCGACATTGTTTGAGTAGTTATGGAATGATGATAAAGAGTCCGAATGTTGTTCGGAGTCTCGAATGGGATTCGGGATATCACGAGGAGATCCGGAATGGTCCGGAGAATAATATTCATATAAGGAAAGTCCCATTTCGGAGTTGGAGAATGATTCCGGTGTTTTCATTGGGAATGCTCTAGAAGGTTCCGGAATGTCCGGCACTTCGGAGGGGAAGGGTACATGAATGTGTTATATCAAGTTGGTATGATTGCATCATGTACTAAGTTTCATCGCTGAACAAAAGAGGGATTAAATCAAATCCTTGTTTGAAAAGTCAAACGGCTAGTTTGAAAGTCAAACGGCTATTTTTGGGAAGTGGAAAAGGAGGAGGAAACCGAGTTGGGGAGGAGTCCTGAAGGCTTTCGCGACATAGTAAATCAAAATTTTCTACGGAGCGAATAGAGGGAAAGCCAAGATCTAATCTAGGAGATGCAAACAACGAGAGAGATTGGATTAGATCTTCATACCCTTGAAGATTCGCACAGCGGAACGTTCGTCGGAACGTGGGTGATGTAGTCGTACTCGCTTCTCCTCCTCGCGATCCGAGCCGATCTAGCACCACAAGTGGCGGTGCCTCCGTGAGATGCACACGTGCAGCACCTCGACGTCTCCTCCTTCCTCGGACCAGCAAGTATGGTGGAGAGATGGATTGGATCTACAACACGACGGCGTGGTGTATATGGTGGAGAATTTCTGCAGCAGGGCTTCGCCTACAAGCAGTCGGGAGGGAGAGAGGAAGGGCAGCAGGGCAGCTAGGGTTGGAGGGGAAGGTGTGTGGTTGGTGCGCCCCCATCCCTCTTTATATAGAGGGGGGGCACAGCCCTAGTCCCTCCCCCAAGCCCAAAGGATAAGGAGTGGGGGGCATGGACTCTCCCCTCTTCTAGAAACCCTATCTCTAGTTTAAACGATTTAAACTCTCTAGGATCGGCTGGGCCCTATGGGGCCTTATGCCCCTGGCCCAATGCAGCCAGGACACTCCCTCATAGGCCCATGCCCCCTCCCGGAAGGGTGGGGCCACGTTGGTCCCTTCCGGAAGGTTCTAGAAGCTTCCGGTACAATACCAATTAACCCGGAACAATTCCGAACTCCAAAAACTGCACTGCCTTATATGAATCTTATTCTCCGGACCATTCCGGAACCTCTCGTGATGTCCCGGATCCCATCCGAGACTCCAAACAAAAATTCATAACCAATTATCCAATCTATCCTAGCGTCAAGACACGTTAAGTGTGTGACCCTGTGGGTTCGAGAATATGCAGACATGATCTTCTATCAATAATCAACAGCGGGGTCTGGGCACCCATATTGACTCCCACACATTCATCGATGATCATATCGGATGAACCATGATGCCAGGATTCAATCAATCCCATATATATATTCCCTTCATCTCGCGATATTTTACTTGCCCGAGATTCGATCGTCGGTACCGTCATACCTAGTTCAATCTCGTTCACAGCAAGTACTTTAATCGTTCCGTAATCCGATATCACTTTGTGATTAACTACTTAACCACATGCTTGCAAGCGGTGTTGATATCGATTACCGAGTGGGCCCGAAGTATATCTCTCCGACTTGGGAGGGACAAATTCCATCTCGATACATACAACCCAACAGATACTTTCCGATCACCTGAGAGACACCTTTATGATCACCCTCTCATAGGATGACGTTTGATGACCTCGAAGATTTCTTCCGATACCAGGGAGTTGTATTATCTCATGGTCTAAGGAATACAATATTTGACATAAGAAAAGCTTCGCAAAGATGAACACGATGACACGATCTAATTGCTTTGCTTAGTTTGGGTATGTCCATCATATCATTCTCCAATGAAATGATCTCATTATCAATTGACAACTCATGTCTATGGTTAGGAAACCTTAACCATCATTGATCAATGAGCTAGTCCTTAGAGGCGTACCAGGGACACGGTGTTGTTCACAAACCACACAAGTATTAATGTTTCCGCTTAATACAATTCTAGCATGGAATATAAACTTTATCATGAACATGAATTAAATAATAACATCTTTATTATTGCCTCTAGGGCATAATTCCAACAGTCTCCCACTTGCACTAGAGTCAATAATCTAGTTTACATCTGGTAACAATCTCACACCCATGGCACTGAGGTGTTGATCATGTTTTACACGTGGAAGAGGTTTAGTCAATGGATCTGCGACATTCAGATGTATGTACTTTGCTAATCTTCAGATCTCCATCTGCAATATAATCTCGGATTATATGAAACTTGCGGTTGATATGCTTGGTATTTGGATGATATCTTGGTTCCTTAGCGAGTGCTATGGCGCCAGTGTTGTCACACGATATCTCCAGTGGGTCCAATGCACTTGGAACCACGCCAAGCTCAGTGATGAAGTTTCTGATCCAAACTCCTTCACTTGACGCTTCTGCAGCAGCCATGTATTCCGCTTCCACTGTAGATCCCGCGATCACGCATTGCTTGCAGCTTCTCCAGCTCAGAGCTCCTCCATTCAAAATATAAACGTATCCTGTCTGAGATTTGGAATCATCCTTGTCGGTGTCAAAACTAGCGTCGACATAACCTTTTACGACAAGCTGTTCATCACCCCCATAGACTAAGAACATTTCTTTAGTCCTATTTAGGTACTTTAGGATGTTCTTCACGGCTGTCCAGTGTTCCACTCCTGGATCACTTTCATATCTGCTCGTCAAACTAAGAGCATTGGACACATCCGGTCTAGTACACAGCATGGCATACATGATAGAACCTATGGCCGAGGCATAAGGCACTTTGCTCATAGCTTCCCTATCATTTACCGTAGCTGGACACTGAGCCTTGCTCAATATCTTACCTGACAACATCGGCACTGAACCTTTCTTTGCCTTATCCATTCTGAACCTTTCAGAACTTTGTCTAGGTATGTACTCTGGCTTAAAGCTATCAGGCGTCTTTGTCTATCTCTATAGATCTTGATGCCCAATATAAGCAGCTTCACCTAGGTCTTTCATTGAAAAACACTTGTTCAAATAACTCTTCACATCGTTAAGCATGTTGATGTCATTTCCGATAATCAATATGTCATCCACTTATAGTACCAGAAACGTCACCGAGCTCCCACTCACTTTCTTGTAGATACAAGCTTCGTAGCAATTTGGAACAAATCCAAAGCTCTTGATCACTGATCAAAACGAAGGTTCCAACTCCGAGATGCTTGCTTCAGTCCATAAATGGAACGCTGAAGTTTGCATACTTTACTAGATCCTTAGGATCGACAAAACCTTCGGGTGGCATCATATACAACTCTCATCAATGTTGCCATTGAGGAAAGCAGTCTTGACATCCATCTGCCATATTTCATAATCATGAAACAACATCAATTGTAATAAAATCCGAATGGACTTAAAATTGCTACGGGAGAGAAAGTCTCATCGTAGTCACACCTTGAACTTGTCGAAAACCTTTCGCGACAAGCCGTGCTTTATAGACGGTAACATACCATCTGCGTCCGTTTTCTTCTTGAAGATCCATTTGCACTCAACGGCCTTTCGGTCGCTAGGAGGGTCCACCAAAGTCCATATTGGTTTTCGCTCATGGATCCCAATTTGATTTCATGGCTTCTAGCCATTCTCAGAGTCTAGGCTCATCATCGTTCCTTCTAGTTCGTAGGTTCACTGTCTTTACTAACAAGATAGTCAAGACAGGGTTGTCGTACCACTCAGGAGGGGCACGCGACCTTGTCGACCTGCGACGTTCAGTAGCAGCATCGTCCGAAGCTTCATGATCCTTGTTATTAGCTTCCTCTATTGTTGGTTAAGGCGGCACTGGAACAATTTCAGGTGCTGCGCTACTCTCCAATTCAAGAGAAGGTTCAATAACCTCGTCAAGCTCTACTTTCCTCCCACTCACTTCTTTCGAGAGAAACTCCTTCTCAAGAAAGGAACCGTTCTTTGCGACAAACACTTTGCCTTCGGTTCTGTGATAGAAGGTATACCCAATAGTTCCTTAGGGTATCCTATGAAGACGCATTTCTCCGCTTTGGGTTCGAGCTTGTCCGGCATCAACTTCTTGACGTAAGCTTCGCATCCCCAAACTTTAAGAAACGACAACTTAGGTTAGCACCAAACCACAGTTCATACGTGTCGTCTCAAGGATTTCGATGGAGCCCTATTTAAAGTGAATGCAGCGGTTTCTAATGCATAACCCAAATGATAACGGCAAATCAGTAGAGACATCATTGATCGGACCATATCTAATAGGGTTCGATTCCGGCGTTTAGACACGCCATTGCGCTGTGGTGTTCGGGGTGGCGTGAGTTTGAAACGATTCCACTTGCTTTAAGATGCGTGAGACCAATCATAACTCAAATATTCACCTCCACGATCGGATCGTAGAAACTTAATCTTTCTGTTACGATGGTTCTCCACTTCATTCTGAAATTCCTTGAACTTTTCAATGTTCAGATTTAGTTTCATTAAATAGATATACCCATATCTACTTAAGTCATCGGTAAAAGTAAGGAAATATCGATATCCACCGCGCGTCGAAACACTCATTGGTCCGCATACATCGGTATGTATGTTTCCAACAAGTCCGTTGCTCGCTCCATATACCGGAGAACGGGGGGTTTTGATCATCTTGCCCATGAGGCATGGTTCGCAGTGTCAAATGATTCAAAATCAAGAGACTCCAAAAGTCCATCAGAATGGAGTTTCTTCATGCGCTTTACACCAATATGACCTAGACGACAGTGCCATAAATAAGTAGTGTTTCACTATCTACTTTGCATCTTTAGCTCAATGTTAGGATGTGTGTTTCATCCCTTTCGAGATTTAGAAGAAATAAACCATTTACAAGAGGTGCAGACCATAAAAGATGTTACTCATATAAATCGAATAACCATTATTCTCGATTTAACATGAATAACCGTCTTTGCAATAAAACACGATCCAGAAAAAATGTTCATGCTCAACGCAGGCACATAATAACACTTTAAGGTTTAAAACTAATCCCGAAGGTAAAAACTAAGGAGAGCGTGCCGACGGCCATCAATCAACTCTTGATCCGTTGCCAACGCGCATCGTCACCTCATCCCTCGCAAGCCACCGTCTATTCCGTAGCTCCTGTTTCGAGTTACAAATATTAGCAACTAAACCGGTATCAAATAACCAGCACTACAACGAGGGCTAGTAAGGAAAACATCAATAACATGTATATCAAATATACCTTTGATGGTGCCAGCCTTCTTGTCCGCTAAGTATTTGGACAGTTGCGCTTTCAGTGACCCTTGTCCTTGCAATAGAAGCACTCAGTGTCGGCTTAGGGCCAGACTTGAGCTTATTCTCAGCAGGAGCATTGCGTTGCCGCCGCCTTCTTGAGGGCTTCTTTGCTCCCTTACCTTCTTAAAGGAGGGCTTGTTGACCATCAACACATGATTATCCTTTTGATGTCCACCTCCGCAGCCTTCAGCTTTGCGAAGAGCTCGGTGATCGTATCAGTGGAGCCAATCTGATTATGAGTCACTACAAAACTTTTGTAGCTGGGACGGAGTGTTGCCAGAACCCTGTCAATCTGAGCTCTGGAATCGTGCATTCCAGTTGCTCAAGGCGTTGAGTGTAGCCCGACATCTTTATGGCGTGCTCACTAACGGAACTCCCTTCCTCCATCTTGCAGTAAAGGACTTCTCAGAGATCTCATATCTCTCAGAACGGGCTTGAGTCTGAAAACATGGTTTCAGCTCCTCGAGAATCTCAAAGGGCCCGGGATAGGTTCAAAAATGATTTTGAAGTTCGGTTCCATAGCAAAAACATGGTGCTCTAATCACACCATAATCATCTTTGTGCGACTGATAGACAACTTTCTCATCAGCCGGCGCAGTTGCAGTAGTAGGGAGGTCACCTAACGCTTTCCCAAGGACATAGTCCTTTTGTCGCCAGACAGAATGTTCTTAGATTGCGGAACCAATGGTGACGTTAGACGCATTTCTAAGCTTTTCTTCTCAGCAAAAACGTTGAAGTTGAAGTTGGATTTGGCCATGTATCTACAGTATTTGCAAGTACAATTTAGACTATGTTCATGATAAATAGTTCAACTTAATCATATTACTAACTGAACTCCCACTAAATAAAACATCCCTCAAGTTGTTAGTGAACCGATCCAAATTCACCACACCTAATCCGATCATCACCGAAGAGATGTGGTTTCAATGGTGGACACAAATGTCGATCATATCATTCATATGACTCCATGCTTACCTTTCGTTCTTGTGTTCCGAGGCCATGTCTGTACATGCTAGGCTCGTCAAGCTAGACCCAAGTATTTCCGCGTGTGCAAAAACTGGCTTGCACCGTTGTATGTGAGCGTAGAGTCTATAGCACCCGATCATCACGTGATGCTTGGACACGACGAACTTTCGAACGGTGCATACTGGTGAGGCGGAACACAGTTTTTATCTTGATCTTTAATGTGAGGAATCATCTTATAATGCTACCGTCGCGATCTAAGCATAATAAGATACATAAGGATAAACCTCACTGCAATAACTTTATGTGACATGGTATAGCATCTTAGCGCAATGATCTCCCTCTTTTGCGTTCCGGCATGATCTCCATCACTCCCCATGATTGCCTTCACGACGAATAGCAACTACAACTATTGCCTAAACTACTTAGCGATAAAGTAAAGTATTACATGGCGTATAAGAAGTTGACTCGCAGGTCATACACAATTATAAAGACAACCATAGGCTCCTGCGGTTGTGTACTCATCGACATGCAAGTCG